>CM057455.1:1537287500-1538487500 GCA_016271365.2 Neoceratodus forsteri
GCAGAGTCCCTTTAGTCAGGCACATGTCTCACGAGTGCTCATGCTCTCTTTCCCTGCATTGGCGGCATTTGGTGGAAAGTCTCCTTTTAAAAAAAAAAAAAAAAAGTGACAGCAGCATCCATAGGAGGTTCGGGTGAAACAAAAATGCCTAACTCGGAAGGTGTTGACATTATTGATCTTCAGTTCGGCACATCTCAAACATTTCTACGCTTGTACAGTGCCACCTACTGGCCAGGATTGGGAACTGCATCTTAATGGGGGATAGTAATCCAGGTGAAATACTAAGGGCTGAATTTTCGTATTCTGGTGGGGGTGGTAATCTTACTTCAAAGGAGATTCTTGCAGCAGGCCAACCTTGGTTAGCACTAAGGTGCCAAAACCACACGGAGAACTTTCTGGCTAGCAGTCTACTACAGGGGACCCACCACTGGTGTCACCCTCTGACGTTGGCCTGGCCTATAGAGGCGGGCAGTCCCCGGTACCCTCCTCAGTTCTTTTCCCAATGTCGACCCACGCACGTCAGACCTTAGCAGACACCACAGCTACAGTCGACCGCCATTACTTGTGCTTGCCGTATCTATTTTGCATCTTTCTACAGGTCAGTTTTTGTCTGTTACAGCCATTGAGTTTGTCTTCTACACATGCCTCATCATCTGACTGCTTCACAAAGTGTCCCTGTGGCAAACAGATTCCTGAAAAGGCAGTCACTCTGCTTGTATCCTGTGTCTGGGTCCCAGTCATGACACAAAGCCTGCCAGATTTGCCAAAAATTCAAAGGCCACTCTGAGGTGTTGCCTCAATTCTGGAGAGCCATCTCCTCAAGCAGAAGCTCATTACAGTGGAATAGGAGCTGCAGGCCAGGCAGCTCTTCAGTTTCACCAGCCCAGTCTTCCGGGTCGGGTCTGCTTCCCACTTGTGGTCTCCTCACAAGCCTTCGACCGCATCGGGGTCAGCCTCCCGGTGGGGGCGCCCCATATGGCCCCGCCTGCTTTTCTGCAGGGCTGCCAGTGGCCCTGCCACCGGCCCCTTATCTGTCACAACTAGTGGCACTATGGGGCAGCAGACTGTCTCCTGCTCCTCCGCCCCTGATGCTTGGGCCCTTTCCATCCACGGGTTCTCAGCCAGGAGACTGCTGGCATGGGTACGTCCGGTGTTGGCTACTTTGCTGTCGTGCCCCCTCTTCTCCTCCCCAGCCAATGCGCTGCCAGCATCTATCTCTCTCTCTCTTCCCCCAGCTGGGTCCAACGCCAGTCCCTCTAGGCAATGCCCACAGCAGGACACCACTGTTTCTTCTAGACCAGCGTCACCTCTGCCTTCTCCAGGGAGGTGGTTCTTCTTCTCTCCCCCAACCCCCGTGTCTGTTCCTCCTCTACCTGTGCCGGCGGATTCTCCTCCCAGGCTGTTTGCATTGCCATTTCGTTGATGTCATGAGGCACATCCAGGCCACTATGGGTTGGGAGATGGAGGAGCAGGACCCAGAGCGCCCTCATCTGGCTGTGTACTTGTGGAAGCCGGACCCCCCCCAAATCGACTCTTACGAAGATGTCACTAGGACAGCTTGGAACCATCCTTCTACCACTCCAGCAGTACCCAAGAAGGCAGATCACCTCTACCATGCTCTGGCAGGTAAGCCTTTTTTTCTTTCTCCTTTAAGGGGCCAACCCAAGACTGACTCTGGTCATCAACTTGTTGTTTGACCACACTAAGAAGCCCAAGCACCTCAGTGCTCTTCCTCCTGGCAGGGAATCCAGGCATCTGGACCACTTGGGCAAGCATGTTTTTTTGCTTCCACTACTCTGGCCATTGGGTGCATCAGCTGCCTGACCCACATGGTTCAGTACCAGAATGTTCTCTGGGATCAGGCTAGGGACCTAGTCCAGGCCTTGATTGATGACCCCTTCAGAGCTCAGCTAGCCCAGCTTCTTAAGGTGGGCTCCAATGTAAGCAGTCGTGTCCTTCGGGCCACATATGATGCAGTGGGCACCTCATGCAGCGGAGCAGTCACCAGTGTCTGCCTCAGGTGCCATTCCTGGTTTCGGGTGTCTGGCTTTGTCTCCATTGTACAGCCCAGCATTTTTGGACGCCCTTTTTTGGGGCACTGTCTTTTGGAGGAGATGTTCAGGACCTAATTTCCTCACTCCAGAGTTGGGCTGCCTCCTCCAGTCTCCACACCCACTCTGTGTACCGCCCCCAAAAAGACCAGGATCTCCAGCCTATCCAGGACCTGAGTCAGTTGAACTTGTACATAGAGTACAAATGCTTCCAGATGGTCACCCTTTAGGGCTTGTTGCCCCTTCCACACTGGGGGAACTGGCTCTGTTCTCTGGGCATGCAGGATGCGTATCTGCATATCAAAATGTTTCCTTCTCATCGGTGTTTCCTCCGCTTCCATTTCCAGGGAACCCATTTACAATTCAGGGCTCTCCCTTTTGACCTCTCTCTCTCAGCCCTTAGGGTGTTTACCATACCTCTCAAGTGTCCCTGATTTTCAGTGATGTCCCTGATTTCACCTCAAAATGTTACTCTGTCCCTCCTAAAATCTGTGTTCCCCTGACTAAACAGTGATGATTGTAAGAATAAAATTATGTCAAACAATAAAGTTGCAGACTTCTTATTCTTCAGAAAATGTATTGTACACTGAGTCCCTTATTCTGCTAGCTTCCTGAGTGGATATCACCAATTTTAAAAATGTCCCTGATATTATTTATTTATTTATTTATTAGCCTTTTCCCTGATTTATGAGGCAGGAGGTTGAGAGGTATGGTCTTTACCAAGTGACTGGTGGCAGTAGTGGCTGCCTTGCGGTGGCAGGAATGGCTGCCCTGCGGCGATGGGGTTTCTAAGTCTTCCCTTACCTGGAAGATTGGCTGTTGGCAGCCCCCTCCAGGGAAAATGATTCTTGTCCAGACTCTGGCATTCACCTTCCGCCTCTTCCAGGTCTTGTGCATCACCATCAACCATCCGAAGTCTTGTCTGTCTCCTTGTCAGCACTACCAGTGTATATAGGGGTGGTGCTGGATACTGCCCAGAGCATAGCCTTCTTGCCCATGGACAGAGTGGAGCGCCTGATGGGCCAGGCCCACCTGGTCTCCTCCAGTCACCAGGTCCACACCCTGGGCCTTTCTGCAACTCTTGGGTCACATGGCAGCAGTCACTGCCATGGTTCCCCTCACCCACCTTCACGTGCGGGTTCCTCAAACATTGAGCGTTCGGTGGGATCAACAAATGGACAACCTACACCAGATGGTCATAGCCTCTGACCTTGTCAAGAGTCCTGTCGTGGTGGCTAGAGCTGGCCAACCTGCTTTGGGGAGGGGGTCTCCTTTCAAATCCCTGCCTCTTCAGATTCTCACTATGGGCTTACCAGACTCGAGGCACATGAACAGAAGTGGAACAGGGTATCCTCCTCAATGTCCTGGAGATGTGAGCGGTGCTGTCTGCTCTGCAGGCCTTCCAGACTCCTCCTCCTTCCCGGTCTGCCGCTGGTGCAGATGGATGTGTGTGGTGTGTTATACTCTCTGTGTTGGGAGGCGTTGAGGGTTTGGTATTGGGCTATCAAGCACAGTCGGCCGTACATGGTTCCAGGTGTCCAGAACATCCTGGCGGATGGTCTCTGCCACTCCTGGTCACAGGCTCACGAGTGGGAGCGTCTGACCCTGGTGGCAGAAGATCAGTTCGACAGATGGGGTTAGCCAGAGTTGGACCTTTTGCATCCCCACTGAGCATAAAACTACTGCTTTATTGAACGGTTGATCCTGGGCCTGGAGTTTCTGCCGAGATGCATTGTTCCTCCCTTGGAAGGGGAAGTTGTGTATACCTTTCTCCCTTCAGTGGGTACTGCTCAAGCTCCAGTTGGAGGGTAGAGATGATGCTCATAGCCCTCTTCTGGCTTAGATTTGGTTCATCTTGCTGCAGCAACTGGTGGTGGAACCTCCAGTGCCCTTTGCCATGTGCACCGGATCTGAAGTCTCTGCATCTCCGTGCGTAGCTCTTGCGGACTTGGCTATTGCCCATTTTGGAGTTTCCTGTAGGGTTGCCGATGTTCTGGTGGCTGCTAGAAAGCCCTCCACCAGAGCCACTGACACCATGAAATGGAAGCATTTCACCATTTGGGATGCTTCGCCAGCTGAACCCCTTCACCTGTCTGAATCTGGTGCTGGAGTTCCTTCTCTCCCTCTCTCACATTTGAGTTTGGGGTACTCCTCATCAAGGTGGCTCTTTCTGCCATCTCTGCATACCATGCACCTATGGTGGGCAGGGCTGTGGCTCAACATGAGATGTCTCGCACCTTTCTATGGGGCATGTTGCATCAGAAGCCTCCCATTCGGGACCAAGTCCCTCCATGGGACCTTAATTTTATGTTGGAGAAAGTCGCGTTACCTCCCTTTGAACTGGTTGGGAGCTGCGCTTTCTGTCATTGAAAGTGCTCTTTAGTTGCTGTTACCTCTGCCTGAAGGATTTCAAAACTTCAGGCTCCTACTGTATATGCAAGGAACCGTGTTAGGTTGTTTGCCTAACATGATACAAAGCACCTAATTTTCTTCCTACACTAGTTACCACACTATTTATGTGAGCTGCCCAATTTAAAGACTTATCGAGTCACATTCCCAGATATTTATATGTTTGGGTTTGAAGGATCGAGGTTCCTTCCTGGTATGAACTTTTAAGGTTGATTCTTGACTAAGCGGGACCAAAAACTTTATTTTATTTTTTATTTTTTTTTTGTTAGAATTCAAAACCAAATCCTCTCCTCAAAAACTTTGGATGTACATATAATCTTACGATACTATCGTGCGGATTAAGACTTCGGGAAGCCTGACCAGTTGCTCGTTTGGTTGGCGCGCCTCCCCCCCACCCAAGAGACGGGCACTCTGGTTTCCAGACAGTGTTTGTCTAATTGTTTAGCAGATTGCATTGTTTATTGCTACTGTACCATAAATAACAAGAGCCTTCTGGGAGTGGTGAAAGGCCATTCCACCAAGGGTATGGCTGCCTTCACAGCTTGTTTCCGGAATGGTTCTTCTGCAGATGTTTGTGCAGCAGTCACCTGGAGTTCTGTCCACCCCTTCACCATGCATTGTAGTCTGGACATTGCTGCTAGGTGCAGTGCCAGTTTCGTCCTCATTGGTGTGCAGCGCCTTCTGTCTTAGGCCGTTGTCTAACTACCTCCCGGTGCTGTTTTCTTTTTACGCTACTGGAACTGCTTGGGACTCTGTCCTACCAGTGTTACCCTGCTGCAAGAGCCTCCCCCGAAGTAAGATAATACTGTTGCATAAGAACTTACCGTAACAGTAGATCTTCGAGGAGATCTTGCAGCAGGCCTTAATTTTCCCTCACTCCTTCACCCTTGTTTTTCTGTGTTGTATTTCTCTTCCATTTGCATGGGTTTTCTGCTTTCCTTATTCTACTTTGCTCTCAGGAGCTTCCTTAGTTGTTCTTTTGTTGCGGCTCTGGGTCTCCAGCGGAGAAATGAGGGGTGGGGAACTGCTTGCTTTTTATGGAATAGGCGCTCTAGGGTGACATCAGCTGTGGGCGGCCCCCGTAGTGGACTGCTAGCTAGAAAGTTTTTCATGTGCGCCTGGTGGCTTAGACCTACTGGCAGGGGTGTGCAAATCCCATTGCTCCCTGTCCGGGGCAAGTAAATTTAATTGAAGAGCAGGTATCAAAACAGAGCTAATTTCATTGTAGTTTAATAGGGGCAAGTGAAAATTCAGCCAGTCATGGCTGGGCAAGTAATAAATGTTTTGATTTGAACACCCCTGCATACTGGTGTTGGCCTGCTGCAAGAGCTCCTCTCCAAGATTTACTTTTATGGTAAGTTCTTGCATAACTGCTTTCCGGATAAACCAGAATGACATTTAAATTAGAGCCCTGCTGACTGGTTGTTACCCATGCATTAGATCTGTCTAGTGCACAGGCAGGAACAAGTACTGCAAACGAGGATGCAGTACAACAGAAATCCTTGTGCCACATTGGAGAATTTTGACATTTCAAACAGCTGCAATTTTTCCCACCATAGCCAAGAAAACAAATACTTGAAATCAATTTTGTAATAAGAGCAAATGACCAGTAACTTTGAGACTGCATATATAACACAAAGATTCCTGATCAGTGTCATTACTTGACTGATCACGCCCTAAATCCGTTTCATCAACCTATGTTTCTTCACTTTTCCTACTATTATAGTCTAAAGTTCTGCTGTTGTTTTAAAGTTCTATGTCTATTTAACTTCATGCTCTTATTTGAAATGGCTCACAGCTACTCACTGTTTTTCAATAACATTTTATTGGATAAAAGATTACAATAACAAAGAAGCAACACTGTCTACACTCTACGTGCATTCACATTTCTCCAAACAAGCATCAATATTTCTAACCACAAACTTTCAAGAATATCGGTAAATAAGATTATTCGAAATAGTATTAACTTCTGTAACTGTAAAAGATCATTCAGTAGTGTTTCTACACGTCAACCAGTGTTAAAGATCATGACTCACTTTAAATACTATGTTCAAAGCAGTATTAAAATAATTTTTACACTTAACCAGTAATTTTTCTAATAAACTAACATTAAACATTATGAATAGGAGCTTGGGGGGGCTTTCTAACACTATATAACCCCGCTGTAAGGTGCCCTAGTAAAGGTTGATTAATTGACAGTGGTGCCTCATGATTGGATAGATTGGGACAGCCATATGAACTGGGGTTGTGTACAGGCCTCCAGACCAGGGGGAGGACATAGACACGTTACTGTTAGAAGATATACAAAACATGACAGCTAATGGGGAGGTTCTGATAATGGGAGATTTCAGCATGCCAGATTGGTCAATACCAGCAGGGACATCTGCCAGAACTAGGCACATGGTGGATTCCCTGCAGGGGGAGGGCCTCAAACAACTGGTACAACAACCCACAAGAGACAGGGCTATCCTAGATATACAGTAGTACTGACTAACGGGGAAAGGATCACAGATCTCCAGGTAGGTCACCTGGGGCCAGTGACCATCACATGGTATGGTTCAGTTTGGCCACTAGAACAAAATCATCCCATTCCAAGGCAAATATATGGGACTTCAGAGGAGCTGACTTTGATAAGATGGCCAACAGAGTTAAGCTAGCCCTGGCAAAAAGAAATACAGGTGAGGGGGTACAGGCAAAGTGGGCAAGCATTAAAGATGCAATACTTGAAGCTACATCCCATTGTGTTAGTGAGAAAAGGAAGTGCAAAAGAAGAAGGAAACCACTTTGGTTCTGAAACACAATAACGGGAAAGGTCGGAGCCAAAAGGCTGGCCTTCAGGAAATATAAGGGAAGATAGAGAGGCATACCAGACTTCCCTAAGGGAAGGCAGTAAGGCAGGCAAAGTCCCAAACCTGAGGAAACGCTAGCACAAACAGTAAAAGAAGGTGACAAGACTTTCTATAGATACATTAGTGAAAGGAGAAAGTCCAGAGGGGGTATTGCTAAGATCAGAGTATAAGGGGGCATGTGTGGAGGACCGTGTAAAAGCATCTATCCTAAATAGATACTTCTGCTCAGTATTTACTGAAGAGAAGGTAGGGCAGGGCCCACAGCTCTGCACCATGGACACAGTGGGGAGGGAAGTGGGCACTAGTCCAATCACAAAAGAAAGGGTCCTACAAGAGCTCGATAAGCTCGGGGTGGACAAGGCAATGGGACCTGATGGCGTACATCCCAGGGTACTAAAGGAGCTAAGTTTGGAACTAGCAGAGCCATTATCAGAACTGTTTAGTGAGCCTCTGAGCACAGGCGAGGTCCCAGAAGACTGGAGAAGGGCTCATGTGATCCCGCTCTACAAGAGTGATAGCAGGAAGGAGGCAGGGAACTACAGACCAATCGGTCTTACCTCAGTAGTGGGCAAGATTATGGAGACCATCCTTAAGGAAAAGATGGCGCTACACCTGGAATCCATAGGGGCACAGGATGCAAGACAAGCATGGGTTTACAAAAGAAAGGTCCTGTCAAACTCTAATCTCATAGATTTCTTTGACTGAGTAACCAGAGTGGTGGACCAAGGGGAGCAGTTGACGTTGCCTACCTTGACTTCAGCAAAGCTTTCGATACTGTTTCACGTAGAAGATTGATTAATAAGCTGGGTAGGCTCGGGGTGGGTCAGATGTTGGTCAGCTGGGTGGCAAATTGGTTGATGGGCAGAAAACAGTGGTGGTAAATTGTATACAGTCAGAGAAACCAATCACAAGTGGGGTACCTCAGGGATCAGTCCTGGGCCAGTCCTCTTCAATATTTTAATCAGTGATATTGCAGATGGACTGGAGGGCTAGGTTTGTCTGTTTGCAGATGACACCAGATCTGCAACAGAGTAGATGATCCAGATGGTGTGGGCAGAATGAGAAGAGATCTGGATAAACTAGCAAAATGGTGGGAAGAGTGGCAACTGGGGTTTAACTCAAAGAAGTGCAAGATCATGCACAAAGGGAAGAAACCCTAGAAGCCACCTATAGGCTGGGAGGAGTTGCTGGCAGTCACAAGGGAAGAAAGAGACTTCACATCACCGATTACCTGAAATCATCCAAGCAGACCTCTAAAGCAGAATGTAAGGCTAGAGGGATGTTGGGTGTATTAGTAATGGTATCACAAGTCTGAAGAGGAGGTAATAATCACGCTTTACAAGGGCCGTGGTTAGGCCCCATCTGGAGTACTGCATGCAGTACTGGAGGCCACACCTTCACAAGGACATTAACCAAATTGAGGCAGTCCAGAGAAGGGCAACAAAATGGTGCGAGGACTGCATCAGAAGACATATGAGAACAGATTAACTGAACTCGATATGTATACCCTAGAGCAAAGGAGGAGAGGTGATATGATTGAAACATTCAAACACCTTAAGGGCATTAACAAGGTGAAAGAATGTAATATGTTTCAGTACAAGAAAAATAGCAGGACAAGAGGACACAGCATGAGAGTAGAGGAGGCTGATTAAGGGTAATGTGAGGAAGTTCTTTTTCACAGAAAGGGTGGTGAATGCATGGAACGGCCTACCTCAGGAAGTGATGGATATGAATACAATGCAGGGCTTCACACAGGCATGGGATGGGCATAAGGGAGCATGACTAGATAGGCAATTGACAGAGCAAAGGCCTGTAGCACATTCTTAAGGTAGAAAAAGAAATGGGCAGACTGGATGGGCCTTGCGGTCCTTATCTGCCGTCAACTTCTATGTGCTCTATGTGCACCCTTCCCAGTGGAGGGAGAAGCGGCCCCCCACTGCCTCCGCCGGGGGGGGTCAGCAGGGAGTCATTAGGAGGATCTGGGAGTGGGCAGAAAGGTTTGGGAGGACCCTGGTCCTATAGAGGGGGCGCCTCCAGCTTCCTGGTTTGTGGCTTTCCTCTTGAAGCCATCTCTCTGTGCAAACTGACCACAGGTATTCTGCCCTGAGGACTTAAAGGGCCGTTTGCGAAATGGGTTTTTGGTCCCTCTTGTAAAGTTTTTGGATGGACCAAACTGACTTCCTGAACTTCTGGAGGCGAGAAATCAATTTCTCAGTCTCTTCTCCAAACAAAACGGACTCCTGGAAGGGAAGATCCTCGATTCCAGACTGCAGATCCTGGGTGAATCCAGAAATCCTTAGCCAGGATCTGCAGTCTGGAATCGAGGATCTTCGAGCCAGATTCTTTACTCTGCCTCACTGAACAGTCGCTCCGGAGATTTCTCCTTCTGCTCAGTTCATTTTGTCGGTTAAAGTATTGTTTTTCTTGGTTTTCGACCGAATTTAAACTGCAATCGGTCGGTTCAGACTCTGTGGTATTTGTGAGTACTAGATAGGTTTTACATTAATTTCTATTCTGTGTGGAACTTGTAAACGGTTTATCGGTTCGGTTTGAACCGATCAGGTTGTTTAAAATATATTAATCTGTCATTTAGAGTGTGGTTATCGGTTCTTAATGGTGCTAAAAAAAAAAAAACAGATTTTATTACGCTTTTTTCCACGACCCGTGACACGGTTGGGAACAGATAAGAGGGTCTTACCTGGCGGATTGCTATAAACGGGTAAGTTTGGTTAGGATTGGCACTATGTCTGAGAAACCCAAAAGAAAAACCGGGCCCACTGGGTTTCAACACTGCAGTGTCTGTGGGGAAGTCTTTGCCAAGGCTGACCCCCACACCACCTGTGTTTATTGTCTGGGTTTGACCACCTCAATGCAGACTGCCAGATATGCAAAATTTTACTGCAGCTACCCTGGAAAGAGAGTTGGTAGGCTCAGGAAAGGAGGCCAAAAGTCCGCTGAACGGATGGCCAGCTCGGTTCGGATTCCAACCGAACGGAGAGTGCCCTCTGACCAGGGCGAGACTTCCTGGCAAAGGAGAGCCGACTCTGAGGAGTCGGTTCCAGCAAAAGGACTAGGAAATCAGCTGGTGTGGAGCCAAAACTTTCCCCTCCAACCGCTGAAGAAATAGCCAAAGCGATTAAAATTGTCCAGTCGCTTTCCCCGGTTCCGACCGAACCAGCACCATCAGGTAAGCGTACGGTTCAGCCGGTTCCACCAGTTCAAGAGTACGATTTAGAGGAATTTTATGAACCGGAGGAGGGGGAAGAGGAGTATGAGGAGAGTGAATGTGGATTTGAAAGTCTGGATGTGCCCATTGACCCGGGCGTCTCCTCCTAGGCTTTCTGAGTCCCCTTCTCATCTTATGTTTTATAAGAAAGTGGCTGAAGCCCTCCAGCTCCCTATGGAGGAAGCTGTGGATGATCAAGAGGAGCCTGACTATGTGGAAATGAGGGATATCCCAGAGTCTAGGAGACTGTCTATTCCTTTGCATAAATCTTTAGGGAAACGGACAGTTAAAATTCTAAAAACTCCTCGTACTATACCTCCTGTGGATAAGAGAATGGACAAGAGGTACACATTGTCAGGCTCTGATACGGAGTTCCTTACACAACAATGCAGCCATGTTGGGGTAATGCAGGCTGCAGCCTGTGACAAGGCAAATATTCCCTTGGCTTCACACCCCCCTGACGAGGATTCCAGGAGGATTGATGCCATGGCAAAGAAACAGTACATGGCAGCATCCTTTGGACTCAGGCAGGCAAATTACATGGCTTATGTTGCTAGATATCAGAAATGCAGATGGGATACTGTTATGGCTCTGGCAAAACAGGTCCCTGGCCAGCTTGCCAAGGAGCTGGAGCAGGTGGCTGCTGATGGTATTGAGGCATCCAGGTGCAATTCCACTGCAGTGGACTCTAATGATGTGTCATCAAGAGTCATGGCTACATCTGTGGCACCTTCGCAGAATGGCTTGGCTCAGATGTACTAGCCTGTCACAGGATACCCAGACTAAGGCCGTGGATTTTCCTGTTGTGGGTAATTCTCTGTTTGGGAGCAGATAGAAATTACATGAAGAAAATGGATGAGTATAGGACCACCTATAGGAGTGCACAGGCCAAGGAAACGCAGGCCACCTCTCAAAGGCAGCTTTCCAGGGGCAGGCCTTTTCATAGGCCTTTCTACCAAGCCCAGGCCTCCTCTTCTGCTTATGCCCAGAGGGGGTTCTTTAGAGGGGGAGGCAGATGGGGTACAAGCAGGCCTGCTTCCACCCCTCAGCCCAAAGCCCCTGCAAGCAGGCACCCTGATGGTGTTGCCAGGGCAGATTCTCTGACTGGAAGTCTCTGACATCAGACAAGTGGGTCCTGGAAGTAGTAAGCCAGGGACTGGTTCCGGCTTCAAAAAATTTCCAAAGATGAGAACCAGATCCTTTCCACCTGCAAATCCACCAGAGGCACTTACCCTAGAGGCAGAGGTCTCTTCCCTCCTGGCTCTCAGAGCTGTGGAAAGGGTTCCACCCCTACACCAGGGCAAAGGGTTGTACTCCAGATACTTCCTTACCCCAAAAACAGGAGAATGGTGGCCCATCCTGGATCTCAGATATTTAAACAAGCACCTTTTAAAACCAAAATTCAAAATGGTGACTCTGGGAATTATTCTACCCTCTCTAAGGCCAGGGACTGGCTAGCGTCCCTGGACCTCAAGGATGCCTACTTCCATATTCTCATCAGAGCTCCCATGAAAGTACCTCAGGTTTGAGCTGCCCTCAGGCCATTACCAGTTCAGAGCAATGCCCTTTGGCCTCACCTCTGCTCCAAGGGTATTCACAAAATGCCTGGCAGTAGCAGTTGCTTCCCTAAGAAGGCAAAATTGCCATCTTCCCTTACCTGGATGACTGGCTCATAGTAGGCCAGTCTCAGACCAAGTCAGATTACATCTACAGATAACTCAGCAACTGCTCACCTCTCTAGGTTTCCTTCTGAATCTTTCAAAGTCAGTTCTAGAGCCTGTCCAGCTGCTCACCTTCATAGGCGCAGAGCTGAACACAGAGAAACCAGAGCCTGCCTTCCTTTGGACAAGGCAAGGACCCTGTCTCTCTGGCTTCTATTCACCCTGCAGGTCTCTCGAATCCAGCAGGGCATTTTCAGCTCCTGGGGTACATGGCTGCTTCTACAGCAGTAGTGCAGGGAGCAAGATTTCAGATGAGGGACATCCAGTTCCATTTGAGAGCCTTTTGGTCTCAAAGGAAAGACCCTCTAACCAAATTGATCCCAGTAACTCGAACCCTGATCCAGGCCCTACAGTGGTGGCAGGATCAGAGCAATCTGAGACAAGGGGTTCCTTTAGTCACTCAGTCTCACTCCTTAATCCTTACTACAGATGCATCCCTCTTGGGGAGCTCACATGGGCGACCTCACTACCCAGGGATTGTGGTCTCCTCAGGAATCTCTGCTCCACATCAATCTGTTGGAACTCAGAACAG
This sequence comes from Neoceratodus forsteri, assembly GCA_016271365.2. Lineage (NCBI taxonomy): Eukaryota > Metazoa > Chordata > Ceratodontiformes > Ceratodontidae > Neoceratodus > Neoceratodus forsteri. The sequence continues at coordinate 1,537,300,289 of CM057455.1, forward strand.
TATTTCTAGCACTTCAAGCTTTTTCCAAGTCTGTTCAGAACAAAGTTGTACAGGTCAGAACAGACAACACCACCACAATGTGGTACATCAACAAGCAAGGGGGCACTCTGTCTATGGCCTTGTGCACGAAGCAATGAAGTTGTGGTCTCTGGCTTACTCCTGAACACCTCCCTTGGCAGTTCATCCCCAAGCAGGACAATGTCCTGGCAGATGCTCTCAGCAGGATTTCCCAGGGCCATCACGAATGGTCACTGGACCCCCTGGTCTTGGAGGTGATATTTGCCAGATGGGGCACCCCGCAGATAGATCTTTTTGCAGCCCCAGACAATCACCAACTTCCCCTTTTTTGCTGCAGGCCCCCAGTGTTGGGCTCAGTCCCTCTGGATGCCTTAGTTCTCAATTGGGAAGGGAAGTTTCTCTATGCTTTTACCCCCTTCCCTCTCCTGTTCAAAGTGCTAGTCAAAATCAGATCTCAACCCTGCAAGATGATCCTGATTGCTCCAGATTGGGCCAGACAACCCTGGTATCCACTCCTGCTGTCCTTAGCAGTCCATCTTCCCCTGTGTCTTCCCAGGAATCACAACCTGTTAACCTGTGCTTAGGGGAGGGTTTGGTACCTGAACCTCAAATCTCTCAATCTCAAGGCCTGGCTCTTGAAAGTTAGTTTGCTGATCTCACCTCTCCCAGGTGTAATATGGTTATCCTGAAGGCTTCAGAAACCTTCCACCAGGGCTACTTATAATTCCAAATGGAAGAGGTTTTCCATATGGTGCTTTGGAAAGCATATTTCCCCAGAATCTGCTGATTTACCCACAGTCCTGGATTATATGGTTCACTTAAATACCTTGGGGCTGAGACCAGCTACCCTAAAAGTGCATCTGGCAGCTGTCTGCTTTTATTTCAGCAGGTAAGCCCTCTTCTCTTTCAGCTCATCCTGTATTCTCAAAGTTTTTCAAGGGATTGCTTCACACCAACCCTCCATTCAGGGCCCCTGCCCCTGCCTGGGATCTTAATGTTTGTTTGTATTGCTCAGCTTATGCAACCCCCCTTTGAGCCTTTGTCTTCAGCAGAGCTTAAGTACTTGACTTGGAAAACTGTTCTAGGGACATGGATATGTTCATCCACACTTATTGGCAGGTTCCTTGCCACTTTAAATCTTGCCGGAAGGTCTTCAAGCTGGCTCCTCCCACCCACCCGGGTGGTAAAACTCTCTGCTCCGCCCCATGACGTCAGATCTTCCTTACCGCTTGGAAGCTCGGGTTCCCTCCTTAATGCTCTGCGATTAAGACTGGTTCCTAATTCTATGAAAGTTCGAAATCAAAAGGTTTTTTGCTAAAAAGACTTCGGTGGTCTTCTCCTCGCGGCTGCGATGGACAAATCGACTCCCGGTTTCCGGAGGTGCCCTTGCGGGCAGAAGATGTCTAGGATGGATCCGCACTCTCACGTGCGTCTACTGCCTGGGCCTTGAGTACGACCCGCAGGCCTGTGACTTGTGCTCTTCTTTTTCGGCCTACATCCTTGAAGACCGTGCTGCGAATTACAACTGGGCGCCCGAGAGAAATTCCACCAGTGAAATCTAAGAGGCCGGTTGGCGGTGTCCAGCGGCTGAGCTCGGCGGATCAACAGAGCAGATGATTGCCATCGAAGAAGGCGTAGCGGGCCACTTCTACCTCGGCTGGGGCATTTGTCGCTCTCTCTCAGTGCCTCGTACTCTGCTTCTTTTAAGGAGCTTTGTCTGACCCTCTCGGCGAAGGTTGAGGGTCCAACTTCTTCAGGACCTTTTCCAGGTCAAAAGAGCAAAAGTAAGTCTCTCCATCGCGCTCTTGGGAGGCCGGGAAAGATCCCCCTCCCTTGGCCGACAGTGGGCTTGGTCGACCCCTCAACCGAGCCACTGGCTTCACGGTGTCCCCGTCGGGTCAGTTGACCGAGACTCCCGGCAACGCGGTCGAGATTTTTCTCGACCCGTTGACGAGTTGTCGGCTGGAGAGCTGAGAATCACCTCTCCAGTTCCCCGGTGAGAGTTGAGGATCCCGTCGGCTCGTCTGTGCCCCGGTTCCGGAGCCGCCGGTGGGATCGTCCGAGCGAGGAGTGCGATTTCCGACACTTCTCCTCTCCTTCCTTAGCTAGTCGAGACTCTCTGTCGGACATCCTGCAGTCCGACCGATCCCACCGCCATGGCGATCTCGGTCTCGGCACCCAGCGATGGCGCTGCAGCTCTTCCTCGGATAAGGGGAGGCTTGGCGCAAGTTGCATTCAGGTATGAGGAACTACGTGGCAACAGCTCCTTTGACCCGAGAATAACACGACCATAGATCGTCTTCCCGACCATTAAGTGGCTGTCACGGGCGGCGAAACAACCCCTCGTGTAGCCGAGGCCTGTTCCCAGGCGGTTGTTCGGCCAATTCCAGCTGCCCACCGATTCTGGTGGAACCTCAGCCTCCAAGCCGTTAGTTGGGGCTCCGACCAAAAATCTCGATCGGCTATGGGTTTCTTATAGGCTGTCTGTCACCCTCACTCACGATTAAACCTCGGCAGGTGGAGGGTGGCTCAGGCTGAGCAGCTCTTTGAGGACTCTTCGGGTCGAGGATGATTCCTCCCTTTTCTCCAAGCGCATGGACTTGGAGTCCTCGGGAAGGACAGTCAGTGACGACATGCCCTTCGTCCTTCTTAGGATGCTTCGGCTCATCTCGAGTCCACGAGGAATGAAGCTCGAACCCACGTTTCTAGGGCCAGGTATCCCCTCACGGAGATTCTGGACGAGGATTCTCCTACGGAGGCCTTTCGGTGGCGAGGCCATAGTGGGTCCGGCCTTGGAGCTTCAGCGCGCCTGCTTCCTGCCCTGCGCCTTGGCCAGAATGGCCAGGAAGTATCTGACCCCACCGGTTCCCTGTCCGGTTTTGGAACACTCCTCTGCTGGGGGTTGGTTACCGACAGCGTTTTCCGGTGTGCAGGGAGCATGAGGATGTGGACAAACCTCCCAACAAGAGATCAAGGTGGATTATGCCAGGCGAAAAGTCTATGCTCGTCCTCTCTCTGCCTTCGTCAGGCCAGTTCAGCCGTCCTCATGGCACATTTTCTCATGCCCTGTTGGGCTCCTGGATAGTGCGTCCCTCATCTTCCCGTGAATCTGCAGACTACGGTCAGGCAGGTGCGGGACCAGAGACAGATAGCCAAACAGCAGCTCAGACTGCTTTGAGACAATGGGGACTCATGTGCCAGGTCGGTGGCGGCCACAGTAGCCATGCGTCGTCGAGGCTTGGCTGAGGATATCCACCTTTACCTCGGATACCCAGCACAAGTTGGCGGATGTTCCCTTTGGGACTGACCTCTTGACCCTGGGGTGGAAGGTCACCTGCAGAGGATCGAGGTCAATGCTACCTTGGACTCGGTCTCTTCCGCTCAGAAGGACAAGGGCATAAGCCACAACCTAAGCCCTAGCGTCCTTCTGCGCCAGCAGCCGCCTCGGCCCAGCAGCGTCCGGGCCAGCAGGCTCGAGCTTGGCATCCCAAACCCAAGCCGTCGGCTTCCTCAACAGGAAGAGAGAGGAAAAGGCCCAGGAGGTCCTCAGCCGGTCCCTCCTCCAAGCCTGCCCAGTGCCGGGCTGAGGGGTGTCGCCCATCCCCGTCACCTACCCCTGGTTCCCCGTGGGGCAGCTCCGACACTTCCTTTCCACCTGGTCCGCTGTTACCACAGACAGGTGGGTACTGGAGTGGTGGAAAAGGTCTCCTCTGAGAATTCGAGCAGGCCCGCCCTTCAGAGCCGTCGCACCTCGGGGGCCTCGGGGTCCAGCCTCACTGGCGGCTCGTCGAGCCGACAGCGCCTCCTCCTCCAAAGGAGGTGATAAAGGAGGTGGAGGACCCCCTCAGACCCTAGGGTTCGTGTCCAGGTATTTCCTGGTTCCGAAATGGACGGGGGCTGGCGCCCCATTCTCGACCTGCACGACCTGAACAAGTTCCTAAGGTATCGAACCTTCAGAATGGTCACTCTGGCACAGATAATACCATCTCTGGAACACGGCGTGTGGTTCTGCTCTCTGGACCTACAGGACGCGTTCTTTCACGTCCCTATCCGTCTGTCACATCGGAGATTCCTTCGCTTTCGAGCGGAGGGATCCCTCTTCGAGTTCCAAGCCATGCCCTTTGGCTTATCTCCAGCTCCCAGGGTCTTCACCAAATGCTGACAGTGGGTGATAGCATTCCCTCGGCGCCGAGGTCGGGTGTACCCTTACCTGGACGATTGGCTGATAGCAGCCCCTCAGACAGGAGGTGGAAGCGGTCCAGAATCTGGCCTCCAGGTTTGCTCTCAAGTCGGCCTTCTCATCAGCGAGGCCAAGTGGAACTGAGCGAAGCAGGTGATCCTGTTCATCCGGGCAGAGCTCGACTCTCTTGAGCCGGAAACACGGCTCCCGGCGGACAGGGCCGAGGTTCTGCCTCCTTTGCCCAGTCATTTCTGGTTGGGCATAAGCGCCCCTGCCGGGACTTCCTGCGCCTCCTGGGTCTCATGGCGGCCTGTACCAGCGTGGTCCGTTGGGCACGCTGCGCATCGCCCCCTTCAGTGGGGACTGGCCAGCCAGTGGCCTGCGCCCGATCCATTGGACCAGCTAGTGATAGTGACCCAGAGATGTGGGCAGCTCTCCAGTGGTGGACCGTTTCATCTCTCATCTGCAGGAGGGCATCCCGTTGTCTGCTCCGAGCCGACGGTCTCTCTATCAACCGATGCCTCTCTGATGGGTTGGGGTGCCCATCTGGGGAACACGAGTGCACGGCCTCTGGTCCCCGGAGTCCATGCCACATCAACCTGCTGGGGCTCCGGCGGTCCTCGCTCTCACCACCTTTGCTCAGTTCTCCGGGGTCAAGTGGTCTGAGTCCAGATGGACAATACCACGACCGTGTACTACCTGAACCGCCAGGCGGGGCCGCGCTCCATGCTTCTGTGCAGAAGCTCTCCGCATTTGGTCACTCGTGCGCAGCCTGGAGGCGGATCTCTGGCCATTCATGTGGCAGGGCCTCAACACCTGGCTGATGCCCTGTGCGGATAGGGCTGCATCTACAAGTGGTCTCTCCTGCGGAGGTGGCACAAGATCTGTTCTCCCGCTGGGCACACCTCAGGTGGACTGTTTGCCTCAGGGAGAGCAGAGCTGAGCATTTCATGCCCGCCCCCTCAGCAGGGCTCGCTGCAGGGGATGCCTTCTCGAGCTCTGGACTCCGGGCCTCTTTACGCCTTTCCCCATTTCCCTTGATTCACAAGGTGCTTCTCAAGACAAGGAGGACAAGGCGCAGGTGATTCTGATAGCCCCAGACTGGCCCCGCCAGTTCTGGTACCCAGATCTCCTCAGCCTCAGCTCCAGGCTCCCGAGGCAGTTTCCAGCTCGCCCGGACCTGCTCTGTCAATCAGGGGAAGGTATTCCATCCGGACCTTCAATCCCTGCACCTGACGGCCTGGTTCCTGAGCGGCTAGAGTTCCAGGCCTTGGGTCTTTCCGACGAGGTCCTCAATGTTGTTGAGGCGTCCTGTAAGAAGTCGACCAGAAAATGCTTACGCCTTCAAATGGAAGAGGTTTTCCATTTGGTGTCAGGGCAAGGGCTGGACCCTTCCTCCTGTTCTGTGGCAAGCATTTGGACTATTTATGGTCCCTTTCTAGTCAGGGCTTAGGTCGTGACCTAAAGGTGCACCTGGCAGCTATCTCTGCTTACACGAGCGCGGGCGAGGGAGCAGTCAGTGGCGCAGGAAAGGTGGTGGCGCTTTTTCAAAGGCCTTGATCACATTTCCCTCGATGCGAGAACCTCCACCTCCGTGGGATCTACTGCTGGTACTGGCAAAGCTCATGGGCAGCCATTCGAACCAATGCAGGTGTGAACTCTCTCACCTGTGTGGAAGACCGCCTTCTTGGTGGCTATCCGTCAGCCAGAAGGATGGGAGAGCTCCAGGCGCTTTGCATCGAGTCTCCTTACCTGGTCTTCCACAGGGACAAGAGTTGTCCTGCGCCCCACCTGAAATTCCTTCCGAAGGTGGTGCCGAGTTTCACCTTAACCAGATGCTGACTCTGCGGTGTTCTACCCCAATCACACCTCGGAGGCGAATATAGGCTCCATACTCTGGACCCTAGAAGGGCGCTCGCTTATTATAAGGAGCGCACGGCTGAAATTCGGGGAGAGGTTCGCCAGCTGTTTGTCACCTATGCTGAAGCCGCATCTGGCAGACCTGCAGCCAAGCGGACGATAGGCAGGTGGGTCACCTCCTGCATAGATTGCTGCCATGAGTTGGCGGGCATGGAGCCTCCCAGAGGGATAAGAGCTCATTCTACCCGTCATACTGCTGCATCGGTGGCTGCTTCAGGGCCGTTCCTATCCAGGAAATCTGCAGAAACTACTGAAGTCAGCACACACCTTTATTACCCATTACCACTCGACCTTGAGTCACGCCCGGATGCTGGTTTTGGAGCCTCTGTTCTCCAGTCCTTATTTCCCAAGTAAGTATTAAGGGGGTGTGCGCCTTGCCTCCCTCCTCCCGGAGAACTGCTAGGAGTCTGCCAATAAGTGTGGACCGCCTCAGTGAACAACATATCCATGTCCCTAGAAATACAGGTTCAAACAACATGAAGTCTTGCTATATTATAGACATTAGCAGTTTGTTCCAGCTCTAGAACTGCCAGGAGTGAAATGGTTAAAACCATTCCAAAATAGAATTTTGGCACGAGAGCAGCTCTATCTGTGTCATTTCAAACTTGAACTGTCAGATTCTTTACTCCGCCTCAGTGAACAGTCGCTCGGAGAGTTCTCCTTCTGCTCGGTTCATTTCTCGGTTTAAAAAGTGTTTCTCGGTTGGATTTAACGAGAATAGTTTTATTTAACCATAAAACCGTTCGGTTCAAGCTCTATCTTTGGTAACCCGTAGGTAAATGAAGGTTTTGTCTGTGTGGAACTTGTAAGTTATCGGTTCGGTTTGAACCGATCAGTGGGTTTAAAACTCATTTAAAATTAAAAGTTACTATTTTAGAGAGTGCTGTTCCCGGTTCTTATCGGTTCAAAAAACTGATTTATTGGTTTTCCAATACCGTGACAGTTAGGAACCGATAAAGGTGTCTTGCCTTTCACTGCCGGTAAAGGGCAAGTTTTTGGTTAGGCTGGCATTATGTCTGAGAAACCCAAAAGCAGGGGCCCACTGGGTTTCAACACTGTGATGTTTGTGGGAAGTCTTTGCCAAGGCTGACCCACACACCGCATGTGTTGATTGTCTGGGGTTTGACCACCTCCAGTCAGACTGCCAGGTATGTAAGAATTTCCTGCAGCCACCCTGGAAAAAAGATTGGGCAGGCTCAGGGCGAGGAGGCCAAAAGTCCACTGACCGGATGGCCAGCCCGGTTGGTGCCAACCGAACCAGAGAAGGTGCCCTCTGACCAGGGCAGACTTCCTCAGGCAAAAGAAAAGCTGGTTCTGAGGAACCAATTCCAGTAAAGAAAACAAGAAAATCAGCAGGTCTGGAGTCCAAAATTCCTTCTCCAACTGCTGCAGAGATAGCAAAAGCCATACAAATTGTCCAGTCACTGTCTCAGGGTCCGTCCGAACCACCACTTGTCTGGTAAAAGGTCAGTTCGTCCGGTCCCAGTGGTTCAGGATTATGATATTGAGGAATTTTATGAACCAGAGGAGGGGGAGGAGGATTATGAACAGTATGAATGTGGCTGGGAAGGTCTGGGTGTGCCCATTGAACCGGACATCCCCAGACAGACCTTTAGAATCTCCCCTATGCTGTCTGAGTCCCATCTCATTTTATGTTTTATAAAAAAGTTGCTGAAACCCTCCAGCTTCCTTTAGAAGAGGCTGTGGATGAGCAAGAGGAGCCTGATTTTGTAGAAATGATGGATATTCCAGAGTCTAGGAGATTGTCTATTCCTTTACATAAGTCTTTTAGGAAACAAACAATTAAAATTTTAAAAGCTCCTAATTCTGTGCCTCCTGTAGATAAAAAGATGGACAGAAGGTATACATTGTCAGGCCCTGATACAGAATTCCTTTCTCAGCAATGCAGTCATGTTGGGGTAGTTCAGGCTGCTGCCTGTGATAAAGCTAATATTCCCTTGGCTTCACATCCTCCTGACAAGGATTCCAGGAAGATTGATGCCATGGCAAAAAAACAGTATATGGCAGCCTCTCTGGGACTCAGGCAAGCAAATTATATGGCTTATGTAGCTAGGTATCAGAAATCTAGATGGGATACTGTTATACAATGGCAAGCAGGCCCATGGCCAGCTGGCTAGTGAACTAGAACAGGTGGCTGCTGATGGCATTGAAGCCTCTAAGGTTCAGTTTCATGCTGCTGTGGATGTTAATGATGTTTCCTCTAGGGTCATGGCCACATCTGTAGCTTTAGTAGGTTGGCCTGGCTCAGGTAGTACTAGTTTGTCACAGGATACCCAGACTAAGGCTATGGATTTTCCTGTGGTGGAAATTCTCTGTTTGGAGAGCAGACAGAGAATTACATGAAGAAAATGGATGAATATAGGACTACTTACAAGAGTGCCCAGGCTAAGGAGCGGCAAGCCACTCCTCAAAGGCATGCCCCCAGGGGCAGGGGTAGGCCTTTTCACAGGCCTTTCTACCAGGCTCAGGCCTCCTCTGCCTTTGCTCAGAGGGGCTTCTTCAGAGGCAGGGGCAGACGAGGGGTGGGCAGACCTGCTCCCACCCCCTAGCCTAAAGCCCCTGCGAAACAGGCACCCTGATGGGGTGCCCAGGGCCGATCTCCTGTACCAGTGGGGGCAGGCTGGCTTACTTCAGTCAGAATTGGGCTTCTTTAACCTCAGACAAGTGGATTCTGGAAGTAGTAAGCCAGGGTCTGGTTCCAGCTTCAAAAAGTTTCCCAAGTTGAGAAGCAGACTTTTCTCCCCTGCAAGTGCTTCAGAGACCCTCGCTCTGGAAAGAGGTCTCATCCTGTTAGCTCTCAGAGCAGTAGAAAGGGTTCCTCCCTGCATCAGGGCAGGGTCTGTATTCCAGATACTTCCTTACCCCAAAAAAGACAGGAGAATGCCGGCCCATCTTAGATCTCAGATATCTGAACAAGCATCTTTTGAAACCAAAGTTCAAAATGGTAACTCTGGCAATGATTTTTACCTTCCCTAAGGCCAGGGGACTGGCTGGCCTCCCTGGACCTCAAGGATGCCTATTTCCATGTCCTAATCAGAAGATCCCATCGAAAGTACCTCAGATTCTAACTGCCCTCAGGTCATTACCAGTTCAGAGCAGTGCCCTTCGGCCTTACCTCTGTTCCAAGGGTATTCACAAAGTGTCCAGCAGTGGCAGTGGCCCACTTAAGGAGGCAGAGGATTGCTGTTTTTCCCTATCTAGACGACTGGCTCATTGTAGGTCAGTCCCCAGAACAGGTAAAATCTCACCTGCAGGTCACCCAGCAGCTTCTCACCTCCTCTGGGTTTTCTGCAAACCTACCAAAGTCTGTTCTGGAACCAGTCCAGGTACTCACCTTTATAGGGCAGGTTGGACACAAAGCTAGCCAGAGCCTTTCTTCCCAGAAAGGGTAAGGAATTTAGTGGCTCTGGCCTCTTCCTTCACTCTGCAGGTCTCTCGACCAGCAAGACACTTTCTGCAGCTCCTGGGGCACATGGCTGCATCCACAGCTGTTGTGCAGGGAGCCAGATTTCAGATGAGACATTCAGTTTCACTTGAGAACCTTTTGGTCTCAGAGAAGAGACCCCTTTCCAAGTTGGTCCCAGTGACTCGAACCTTGATCCTAGCTCTCCAGTGGTAGCAGGATCAGAGCAGTTAAGAGGGGGTCCCCTTCATTTCCCCTTCTCACGACTTTACTCTCACAACAGATGCTTCCTTCTGGGTTGGGGAGCCCACATGAGGCGACCTTTCCCTCAGGGAGTTTGGTCCCCAGGAATCTCTGCTCCACATCAATTTGCTGGAACTCAGAGCTGTCTTTTAGCTCTTCAAGCTTTTCTGCATCTGTCCACGACAAGGTGATACAAGTCAGAACAGACAACACCACAACAATGTGGTACATCAACAAACAGGGGCATCGGTCTTCGGCCTTGTGCACCGAGGCAATGAAGTTGTGCTCTCTGGCCTATTCCCTGAACACTTCCCTCATAGCAGTTCATCTTCCAGGGAAGGACAGTGTCCTAGCGGATGCCCTCAGCAGGATTTCCCAGGGCCATCACGAATGGTCCCTGGATCCTCAAGTGCTGGGGATAGTTTTTGCCAGGTGGGGCATCCCTCAGATAGATCTTTTTGCAGACCTCCAGTGCTGGGCTCAGTTCCCCTGGATGCCCTTCTTCTGGATTGGGAGGGGAAGTTCCTCTGTGCTTTCCCCCCCTTTCCTCTCCTATTCAAAGTACTAGTCAAAATCAGATCTCAGCCTTGCAGGGTGATTCTGATTGCCCGTGATTGGGCCAGGCAGCCCTGGTACCCACTCCTTCTGTCTCTGACAGTCCATCTTTCCCTGTGCCTCCCAGGAATCACAATCTGTTGACTTGTGCCCAGGAAGGGTTTGGTATCCGGACCTCAAATCCCTCAACCTCAAGGCCTGGCTCTTGAGGAGTTAGTTTGCTGATTTACACCTCTCTCGGGTGTTCTTGAGATCCTAAAGGCTTCCAGAAAGCCTTCCACTAGGGCTACTTATAGTTCTAAATGGAAAAGGTTTTCCATTTGGTGTGCTGGGAAAATATTTCCCAGAATCTGCTGAATTGCCCATTTTGTTAGATTACATGGTACATCTTAATTCCTTGGGTCTCAGACCAGCTACCCTGAGAGTTCATTTGGCAGCTGTCTGCTTTTGTGTCAGCAGGAAAGTCATCCCCTTTCCTCTCATCCTGTGTTTTCCAAGTTTTTGAGGGTTACTCCATACTAATCCTCCTTTGGGAACGGCCCTGCTTGGGACCTTAATGTTTGCATTGCCCAGTTAATGCAACCCCTTGAGACCTCTGTCTTCTGCAGAGCTTAAGTACCTAACTTGGAAAACTGTTTTTCTAGTGGCTATCACTTCTGCCAGACGCATAAGTGAATTGCAAGCCTTGTCAGTGGAGACTGACTTTATTTCTTTCCATAGGGATAAGGTAGTCCTTAGGGACTAATAGGAAGTTTTGCTTAAGGTGGTTTCAGATTTCCATCTTAATCAATCTATCTCCCTTCCAGTATTTTTCACTGATCACTCCTCTTGGTGAGAGGAGGTTGCACAGCCTGGATGTTAAGAGAGCTCTTAGTTATTATATAGGGCGTACCAAAGGTCACAGGTTGAATCCTCCAACTTTTCCTTACCTATGGTGAAGTTGGGAAAGGCAAACCTGCCACTAAGAGATCAGTAGCCAGGTGGATTGTCTCTTGTATCCAATTTTGTTATCGGAGTGGGCAGAGCCCCTCCCGGTTTGAGGGCTCATTCTACCAGGGTACAGCTGCCTCTAGCTGCTGCCAGAGATATCCCTTTATTAGAGATTTGCCAGGCTGCTACTTGGAAAACGGTACACACTTTTACCAAGCATTACCCCTGGATGTCCAGGCCAGGAGAGATGCTCAGTTTGCACAGCTGTTCTTCAGAGCCTATTCCCTAAGTAGGTTCTGCCCTCCTCCATAGAGGTACTGCTGTGTATTCTGCTAATGTCTATAATATAGCAAGACTTCATGTTTGAAGAAAAATTACTTACCTTAGTAATGTTGTTTCTTCTAATGGAGTCTTGCATATTATAGCTCCAACCTGCCCCTCTCAGAACCTCTACTTGGTGGGGTGCGGGCAACTTAGTGTGGGCACTACTTATGTCCTGTTAGCATTTTGTCCCTTTGGGACTTTGGGGGTGTGTATGTGTACGCGTGTGTGTGTGTTTTATTATACTTGTGTTCCATTTTCATATTATTAGAATGGTGTTAGTATTTCTGGTCCCCTGACTTGAGTCTTGGGTGTTGGGACCATCAATGGTTGTTATTATTTAGGTAGCCATTTGGCTAGTGTAGGTTACAGCTTCCACACAGACCTTAGTGAGTTTGGCTGTAAAGATCTGACAGTTCAAGTTTGAAATGACACAGATAGAGCTGCTCTCGTGCCAAAATTCTATTTTGGAATGATTTTAACCATTTCACTCGGGGCAGTTCTAGAGCTGAACAAACTGCTAATGTCTATAATATAGCAAGACTCCATTAGAAGAAACAACATTACTAAGGTGAGTAATTTTTCTTACTCACCTGTAACAGGAGTTCTAGGAATGGTATATGTTGTTCATCCACCGACCCACCGACCTCCCTGCTCACGCACAACCTGAGCTTCCAGCGGGCCAGATCTGGCGTCATGGGGCGGAGCAGAGTTTTACCACCCGGGTGGGTGGGAGGAGCCAGCTTGAAGACCTTCCGGCAAGATTTAAAGCGGCAAGGAACCTGCCAATAAGTGTGGATGAACAACATATACCATTCCTAGAACTCCTGTTACAGGTGAGTAACCTGTATTTTCTGTTAGCCATCACTTCTGCCAGACGCATAAGTGAATTACAAGCTTTGTCAGTGGAGCCTGATTTTATCTCCTTTCATAGAGATAAGGTGGTCCTCAGGACTAACAGGAAGTTCTTGCCTAAGGTGGTTTCAGATTTCCACCTTAATCAATCTATATCTCTTCCAGTGTACTTCACTGACCATTCCTCCTCTGGCGAGAGGAAGCTGCACAGTTTAGATGTGAAAAGAGCCCTTAGTTACTACATAGAGCGTACCAAGGGTCACAGGTTTGACTCCCTCCAACTGTTCCTCACTTATGGTGAGGTTGGTAAAGGGAAACCTGCCACTAAAAGATCCATTGCCAGGTGGATTGTCTCTTGTATCCAATTCTGTTATGAAAAGCTGGGTAAGGTTCCTCCCTCAGGCCTGAGGGCTCACTCTACCAAAGGTACAGCTGCTTCCCTGGCTGCTGCCAGGGACATCCCTGTTCTAGAGATATGTCAAGCAGCTACCTGGAAAACAGTTCACACTTTTACCAAGCATTACTCCCTGGACATCCAGGCTAGGAGTGATGCTCAGTTTGTCACAGCTGTGCTTCAGAGACTATTTCCTAGGTAGGTTCTGTCCCTCCTCCATGGAGGTACTGCTGTGTGGTCTGCATATGTCATGATATAGCAAGACTTCATGTTGTTTGAAGAAAAAATTACTCACCTTAGTAATGTTGTTTCTTCTAATGGAGTCTTGCTATATTGTGATCCCTACTGCCCCTCTCAGAACCTCTGTTTTTGGGATGTGGGTGGGCAGTGCAGTGTTGGCACTTAGTAGATGCCCACCTTGTTTTCACCCCTCCTTTCTTGGGGTGACTTGGTGTTGTGTTTTCATTTTTTGGGTCTCCTGACTTGAGTATTTGTTTTGGGACCAAAAAATGTGTTCTTATGTTTAGTAGCCAGTTGGCTAGTATAGGTTTACAGCTTCCACACAGGACCTCATTGAGTTTAGCTCATAAAAATCTGACTGTTTGAGTTTGAAGAACAGAGTTTCAACCGAGCTCGAGCTCAGCGTTCCATGCCTGGCATGGAAAGTTAACTTTCACCTCCGGAGCCGTTTGAAGGTTGGGACTCGCTGCATATGTCATAATATAGCAAGACTCCATTAGAAGAAACATTACTAAGGTGAGTCATTTTTTCTTCCCTCCCCATCGGAAGTTCCTGAGGTTCCACTTCCAGAGGAGGCATTATTAATTTCAGGTCCTACCATTTGGCCTCTCCTCCGCTCCTCAAGTCTTTATTAAGTGCTTAGCGGTGGTAGTTGCGGCTGTCAGATGCAAAGGTTATTACGTTTTCCCTTACCTGGACGACTGACTTTTGGCAGCTCCATCAAAGGCGCTTCTTCTGCGCACTATAGGAGACACCTGTACGTTATTCCGAGAGTTGGGGGTCACCCTGAATCTGCCAAAATCTTCCCCCGAGACTTTTTTTTTTATAGGGGCAGTTCTAGACGTGATCCAAGCCATGGCCTTCCTCCCACGGGACAGGGGGAGGATAATCTGCAAGAAGTGGCCCAAATGGTATCCATAACCTCTCACATCCAGGCCAGGACTTTCCTCAGGCTTCTAGGGCACATAGCGACGGCCATCCCAATAGATTCCTTGGCTCGCTTCCGCATAAGGGTCCCTCAGTGGATGCTTAGGGTGCAGTGGGGCCAAAGATCTGACTGTCTAGACCAGCTGGTCCGGATCACGGACCCAGTCAGAAGGACCCTTACTTGGTGGCTGAGCCCCTCCAATCTATAAGAGGGGGTTGTTTTCCGGCAGGAACCGCCAAGTCAGACCCTGACCACAGATTCCTCCAAGCTCAGTTGGGGAGCGTGTCTAGGAGACAGCCAGACCCAGGGCATCTGGTCTCCAGTCGAGCATAGACTTCACATCAATGTACTAGAGATGCGAGCGGTCCTCTACGCCCTTCAAGCTTTTCAGGAGGACCTAGTGCCAGGCTCTCTTCTTAACCAGACAGACAACACGGCTGTCGTTTTTTATATCAACAAGCAAGGGGGCATACATTCCTACCCCCTGCAGGGAGGAGATGAGTCTGGTATTGTGCCCTGGAACATCAGATCACTCTGGCAGTGGTGCATGTTCCAGGCATCCAAAACATTTTGGCCGCAAGTCTAAGCCGATCTCTGTCCAAGGCACACGAGTGGGAGCTACTCCAGTCAGTAGTAGATCAGCTTTTCGACACGTGCAGTCTTCCAGAGCTGGACCTTTTTGCATCTCCACGCAACGCCAAACTTCTGCTTGAGCGAGTACGTGCCTGGTATTTGCTGGCCAGACACATTGTCCCACTGTTGGACAGGGAGGTTCCTGTATGCCTTCCCGCTAATATAGAGGGTTCTCTTGAAGCTTCAGGCCAAGGGGGTACATACGATTCTCGTTGCCCCGCTGTGGTCTCTGTAGGTTTGGTTCCCACTACTTCAGCAGCTGGCAATGGAATCTCTGATTCAGCTGCCTCTGAGCTCGCACTTGGCTGTCACAGGATCAGGGCAAGTTGGTACATCTGGACCTGAAGGCCCTGCATCTTCATGCATGGCTCATGCAGATATGGTCAAAGCCAAGTATGGGGTCTCGAGAGGTGGTGGATGTTCTTATCTCTGTGAGAAAGCCCTCTACTAGGTCCACTTATGCTATGAAGTGGAAGTGTTTGTCTTTGGGCTTCTTCGGGTCACTTAACCTGTCCAGTGAACTCAGTTTTGCAGTAAAATTCCTCTGTTTGAGTTAAGGCTTGAGCTACTCATCCATCAAAGTGCATATGTCTGCAGTGTCAGCCTGTCATATGCTAGTGGAGGGAAGAACTTTGGCCCAGCTAGACATGTCCTGAACGTTTTTGAGGGGCATTCTGCACATAAAACCTTCCATCAGGGATACAGTACCTCCCTGGGATATCTTTTGTGCTGGAGAAGCTTATGCTTTCCGCTTTTGCACCTGCTGCAGATTGTGAGCTAAGTTTCCTTTCCTGGAAGGTATCTTTTTTTAGTTGCTGTGACTTCTGCTCGGAGAGTTTCTGAACTCCGGGCCCTGATGTGTAAGGAGCCTTATTTGATTTCATAGGGACAGGGGTTGCCCTAAGAACGAATCCCAAGTTCCTCCCAAAAGTGGTTTGAGACTGAATCAAGATATCGGCCTTCCAGTTTATTATCCTAATCATACCAATCAAGGGGAAGCGCTCCTGCACACATTGAACATTCACAGGGTGCTTGGGTGTGATCCCGGGCACACTGCCCCCCACCACAAGTCGGATCAGTTTTTCATGGCCTTTGTGGCTCAACATCTAGGTAAACCAGTGTCGAAGCAGACCATTTCTAGGTGGTTGGTCCATTGCATTGTTTAGTGCTACAGTAAGTACAACAGACCCCTTCCGGGGACTGTCGGAGGTAATTCTACCAGAGGAATGTCTACCTCTTTTGCCTCTTTGAAAAACGTCTCCATTGGAGACATTTGCAGATCGGCTACTTGGAGCTCAGTGCACACTTTCATTAGGCACTACAGTCTGGATATTGCTTCCAGGCACAGGGCCGGGTTCGACCTAGCTGTTCTTCAGGGGCTTCTTTCCTAGTGTGCCGTGTTACAGCACTAATGCCTTTCAGCCTTCTCCCAGGGTTGCGTAGTCCCTTCTCGAGGGGCTGCTTGGGAGTCAGTCCTAATAGTAAAGGCCTGCTGCAAATACTCCCACTTGAAGTAAGATAGTACAGTTACAAGAACTTACCATAACAGTAGAGCTTCAAGAGGAGCTCTTGCAGCAGGCATGGCTTTTCCACCCTCTCTTCCCCTGGTGAGATTCAGCATCTTTTTCGGCGTGCTTCCACCTGTCTGAGCCTGCTCACTGGTGTTCGGCTGGTGAAGCTGGGGTCCAGATTTAGCAATCCACAAAGTGGAATAATTTTAAGTGACTTAGTTGCAGTGTTATTTATTATCTGGTTAATCCTGCAACTCCCCCCGCCATGGCTCTGTACTCTAGTTCCCAGAGACCCCCGCAGCTACCCCACTGACATGACTATGCCATGGTAGACATCTGTGTGCCAGCACCTCTAGTGGCAGAATACTACAATACCAGTAGAGTAGGCACAATCTGCAGTATTCAGTTACTAGAAGTGCCAGCAGGTATGCATCCCTGCAGCTCCCTCTGTCTCATCAAAGGGAAGACTGGGGGCTCTAAACTAGAGAATGGAGCCATAGCGGGGGTCACAGGATCAACCACATAGCACTGCAGCTAAGCAAGTCACTTAATTTTTTATTTTGGGGGTGGGAGTGCTAATGAGCAGCTAATTGAATCTGACTCTTCTCTCAGAGCTCCGCATTAAAAAATAAAACACTTTTTGCAAATAGATTTGCTACCTTCTTTATTCGAGAAGCTCATTAAAGGGTTCCTGACATGGATGACTATTACTTCGGGCAAATCGGCCTGCCAGACATCTAAAAATGCCAAGAAGACGGGGGCACAAGATGGAGGATTAGCTAGTGTGGTGGGCCCGATTTTCTCTCTCTGCTACAGAGATCGTGCTCATCAACAAAGCAGTCACCAAATACCAGTTTAGACCCAAGGTGGGACCAGTTCATGCATTCAATATCTAGTCTGACTACAGAGAGAAAGGAGCATACATTCAGGCTAAACGAAGTTGAACGGCGAGTGTCTGTAGAGGATGCTACAAAAGTGATTCCGGAGCGGGTGACCAGGCTTGAGATGGAGGAACTACGGGAGCCACTGGACTACCAGAACTACAGTCTGCAACAATCTTCGTATTGGAGGCCTGCCAGAGGGAGCCGAGGGGGGGAAGAGGGCCTTTTGAAATTTTGTGCAGAAACCCTGCTTAAGCTTCTGAACATACCCTACCAGACGGCAAATTGAAGGTAGAGCGGGCACATAGAGCCCTAGTGCCTAGACCACGGAGTGACCAGCCGCCCAGGCAAGCTATTTTTCACATGCACCACTTTCCAGACCGTTGGACAATGATGGCTGAATACAGAAAGAAGAAAGCTTACATTTGAAGGTAGAAGGCTCACGCTGCACCAGAATCTTATCAGTGAGAGTTCAGAGGAAAACTCGAGCATTCAGCGAGCAAATGGACAAACAGAGGCCTGGAGTTTTATATGGCGTACCCAGCCACAGTCAAGGTGAAATCGGAAGGAGCCACATTCTCGTTCTGGGAACCTGGGGAAACTTCAGGCATTTATTGTGGAGTGGGATAAGAACCAGAAAGGGTGAAAAGGAAGACACGCACTCATGAAACGGGTGTGTGTGTGTGTGTGTGTGTGTGTGTGTTTACCTCCTTCTCATTAGAGAAGCATGTCATAAACCATGGAGAACTTGATCTGGCAGTTGGCGGGCTTCGCAGGGGATCTGGCCCACTTATGGCTTGTCTGTGAAATGATAGCCCCCTATTTAACAGTTTGACCAGACAGTCTGTGCCTGAACACGGAAGGAGGGAAACTTAAATCAAAGTGACTTTAGTGATCCCGGGTATTAGAACTAGTACAGACACATGAACGGATAATAAGCGTGTGTGGACCTCCCCAGATTGTCTTTTATTTTGCCTCTTCTAAGGACTACATTTTGAACCAGGGACGAACAGAAGACTGTTACGCTGCAAGGAATGGAAGGTTGGAGTCATTGGGGGCTGACGCAAATATTTGAGGTGCATGCCTCGCTCCACCGGGTGCCCTGGATCCCAGAAGAAATACCAATTCCGTGGGGGACTTGGCCACTTTGAAGGGACGGGGGTTGGGAGTGGTCTCGGGCATATCCAATGCCAGGGAAAGGAGGAATAAGTGGGATGTGCGGGGATTCTAACTGAGGGAGCCTGCAGGCTGATCGGGATAGGTGAGCGGTGGCTGTGCTCACACCAACCATGGGAAAACTGCCGCTGGGTGGGGAGAGGGAGGGATCAGTACATCTCTGAGAGATGAAACAGAAAAGGAGTCTATGTGAAAAGACACATGGGGCAGTGGCACTTATGTAAGGGGACATGAGTACTATGGAGTAAACGTAAAAGGAGTAGCAAGGGTTGGAAGCATAAAAACAATATTGAGACAAAAATAATGCAGAGGGAGGGGGCGCACAGGTTTGATGTGAGGATGGCAAAATCGTCAGCTCAGACTGAGACAAAGGGTTAGAAAATGAAGATGATTGGGAAGGAATAGATTGTATAATTATTTAGGAAATGTTTGGTTGTTTAACTGTTTATTGATGTTAGTTATAGTTAATGTTTATGCAGATCACATAGATAATTAACAGGGATGTGCTTGGAAAGCGGAAACATAGGGTGCAGCAGATAAAAGGAGGGAAGCCACCTGGGGGGCAGAAAGGTCTCAAATGGACACAAAAAGGTAAAATATCAACCTTCAGTGATTATATCATGGAATGTAAAGGGATTCACGTCCCTAGCAAAATGAACGCAGGTGTTGGCAGCACTCAAACAAAAAGGGGCTGGCATAGCATTACTCCAAGAAACTCATTTGATCGCAAAAGAACATGGGGAAACTGGTGAGAAGGTGGGTGGGAGCCTGCCATGCCTCATCTTTTAATTCTCACAAGAGGGGAGTGGCCATATTAGTAAATAAAAACTTCACATTTCAAATTAGATGCATGGTCAAGGACCCTTCAGAGGGCCGGTACATTTTTATAGGAGGGGAAGTAACTTTCGGGAGCATATATGCCCCCTCAGTAATAGACCAGACTTTCTACTAGAAAATACTTGACATTCTAATAAAGGAGCAATTTCCAAATTGAATGATTTTGGGGGGGGGATTTCAATTGTGTAGCAGATCCCACACTGAATTACTCTGGGACTAGGTCCAGAATGGTGGGGGGCTGTACAGCAATGGCAGGTGGGACTATCTGAATTGAATTTGACTGACGCTTGGCGGACTTCCAACCGTGGGGCTAGGGAATATACGTTTCTAGGGACATGGATATGTTGTTCATCCACACTTATTGGCAGGTTCCTTGCCGCTTTAAATCTTGCCGGAAGGTCTTCAAGCTGGCTCCTCCCACCTACCCGGGTGGTAAAACTCTCGGCTCTGCCCCATGACGCCAGATCTTCCTTACTGCTTGGAAGCTCAGGTTCCCTCCTTGGCGCTCTGCGTTTTCGACTGGTTCCTGGAAATTTCGGTCTTCGAAATCAATTGGAAGTTTTCTGAAACTTCGATCATCTTCTTCGCTGCGGCGATGGCTCATTTGTTTTCCAGCTCTTGAGGCGCCCGGCTAATTCCTCCAGGAAAGACCCTCACTCCACGTGCGTTTATTGCCTTGACTTGGATCATGATCCTCAACTTTGCGATTTTTGTTGTGCCCTTTCGGCCAGCTCTCTGGAGGATCGTGTGGCCCGTTCGGGGCTCGGGCGACCGGAAATTTTTCCCGCTCCGGAAAATTCCTCAGAGACCCGTCGGGCAGTGTCCGCGTCGGCTGTCTCGGCTGAGCAGCTCAATCTTTCCTCCGGGAAGGGGGAGGCTGCCCCTCCCTCTTCCTCAGTCGCGGCTCTCATCCCGCTCTCCTTGAGTTCTCCTCATGCAACTTCGTTCAAGGAGCTTCACCAGTCCCTTTCCTCGAAGGGAGAGGGACCTTCAGGACCCGCCTCTCAGCCCAAGTCCAAGGAATCTCAGGCTAAATCCCTTCGTCTGTGCTGGAGGGAGTGGGAGAGTTTCCCCCTCCCCTGCCGGCCGACATTCGACTCCGGTCGAGGATGCGTCTTCGGCCGCTGGCCTCACGGTGTCCCCGTCAGGTCACCCGGCCAGGACTCCTGTCGACGTTGTCGAGCCTCTCGACACATCATTTGGGCTGTCTTCTGCTAGAGCCGCCATCCCTTCGCCGGTTCCCCCAGCGGGGGCTGAGGTTCTGCCTGCACCTTTGGGTCCACAGATCTCAGCCCTTTCTTCCGAGCTGAGGGAGGAGCGGGCGCGCTCCGCTCCTTCCCAGGCCCGCCCTCGGTTCCCCCGAGGATTCGGGTCTTGGTCTCGGTCCTCCTCTCTGTCTAGCCTCTCACGCCAACCTCAGCGTTCTCGGTTGGGGCACAGAGTCAAGTGGCATTTGCCGTTCTTCCTCGTCCCCCTCCTCGGATGAGGAGTGGCTTTGATGCCGATGGCGTCGACGTTACGAGGAGTTTATGTGGCAGCAGCTGTTGTTGTCCGGGAATCAGTCGACCCCGATTCGTTCTCCGGCTAGTAAGCAGCTGCCGCCCGATTTGGTCGACTCAGCTGCTCGAGGCAGTCGAGGTGCCCTCTCCGGGGCCGGTTGCTCGTCTGTTCCCAGCTGCCCCACCGTCAGTGGAACCCAGGCCGAGCCATGACCTGTCCCGCAGGTTATTTGTCCCCCTCACTCCCGCCCACCCTCGGCGGACGAAGAGTGTCTCTGGCCTGAGGCAGCTTTACGCAGACCCCTCGGAGCCCGAAATCGACTCCTCTATGTTCTCTAGCGGGGAGGACCCAGGGTCTTCTCCGGAACATTCTTCGGATGACAGCCCATCGTCCTTCATGGGTCTGCTCCAGCTTATCTCGGAATTCACCGGGATGCAGCTTGAGCCCATTCCCAAACGGGCCCCTTACGGAGATTCTAGACCGAAGGGGTTCACCCTCGGAGGCCTTCCCGGTGGCTGAGGCCATTGTGGGCCCAGCCTTGGAGCTCTGGCAGCGGCCTACTTCCTGCCCTGCGCCCTTGGCCAGGAAGTACTCTGTCCCTGTCGGTTCTCTGCCCGGTTTCTTGGAACACCCCTCGGCTGAGGGGTTAGTTACCGACAATGTTTTCCAGTGTTCTGGAAACGCTAGGGATGTGGATAGGCCCCCTGACAAGGAGTCCAAAAGGATGGACTGTGTCGGGCGCAAGGTTTACGCTGCGTCCTCCCTAGGCCTCCGTCAGGCCAGCTCGGCTGCACTGATGGCACATTTCTCCCACGCCTTTGGGCTCCTGGACGAGGTCCTCATCTCCCGGCCGACCTGCGGACCACGGTCCGGCGGGTGCAGGACCAGGGTAGGGCCGTGGCAAAGCAGCAGCTCCAGACGGCTCTGGATCTAGGCGACTCCTGTGCCAGATCAGTGGCGGCCGCAGTGGCCATGCACCGCAGGGCGTGGCTAAGGCTATCCTCCTTCTCTTTGGAAACCCAGCACGAGTTGGCGGACATCCCCTTCTTGGGGACTGACCTTTCGGCCCTGGGTGAAGCCGATGCCACTCCGGACTCGGTCACTCCCGCCAGGAGGGACAAGGGCAGCCGACAGCCTTTGCGTAAGCCCCTTTCCCCCCGGTTCCTGCGGCTCGATTGGCCCAGCACGAGGGCCAGCAGGCATGCGCTGGGCGGCCTGATTCCAAACCAGCGTCTTCCTCTAAAAGGAAGCAGGGAGGTAAAGGCCTGAGAGCTCCCTCGGCCTCTTTCTCCCCAAGCCTGCTCAGTGAGCTAGGGGCGCTGTCCCTTGCCCATCTACCGGGTTCCCCCATGGGGGGACTGCTCCGCACCTCCTCCACTTGGTCCGCTTCCCGGACCTCTAAGGGTTGGAGGTGCTAAGGGAAGGCCCTGTCTCAGATTTGCGAGCAGGTCCCACCCTCTCGAGCCGTTGCCCCACGGGGATCTCTGGGTCCACAGCCTCTTCGTCGGCCTGCTGAGTCAACTTGCCTGGCCTTCTGATTAGAGGTAATCAGGAAGGTTGCGGATCCTCCTTCTGACCCTGGGTTCGTGTCCAGGTATCCCTGGTCCCATACGGACGGGGGGCTTGCGCCCCATTCTTCACATCTGGATGGTCTCTCTGGCTTAGAAATCCCATCCTTCGAACGGGCGTGTGGCTTCGCTCTTGGGCCTCCAGGACGCACTTCTCCTCGTTCCATCCGTTTCCGGGGAGACTCCTCCTATTCCTAGCGGGGGATCTCCTTACGAGTTCCAGGCCAGTCCCTTCGGTCTCGGCCCAGCAGCTCTCTGCGGCTTCGAGGGGCCCGGGTGTAACCCCACCCGGATGGCGGCCTGACTTCAACCCTTTCCAAGCGGAAGGGGGCGATCCAGAGTTCTGGGTCTCAGGCGGGTCTCCTGTTATCGGAACCACATTGGAACTCGTGCCTCAGCGGGTGATCCTTCTTCGGGACCAGGCTCGACTCTTGAGTCCAAGCTCGGCTCCCGGTGGACAGGGCTGAGGTTCTTCCTCCCTTACCTGGTCAGGTCTGACCGGGCAATTGCGCCCTGCGGGACCTCCTGCTCCTCCTGGGCCTCATGGCCGGCTCCACGTGGTCTGTTTCATGCGTTCCCCTTGGGGGGAGATCTGGCCAGCCTGCGGTCACAGTGCTGCGTTCCTTCGGACCAGTTCGTGACCACGGCCCAGGAGTTAGGGAACGCTCTCCTTCGGACCATTCCAATTCTTGCAGGAGTACATCCTGTTCGTCCACCCTGAGTCGACGGTCTGCTCCGACCGATGCTTCTCGGATGGGTTGGGTGCCCATCAAGGGGAATACAGAGTGCTCTGCCTCTGGTCCTCTCGGGAGTCCCGATATCTTTCCTACCCGCTGGAGCTCACGGCGGTCCACTTGCTTGCACCGCTCGCTCCGTTTGTGCGGGGTCTAGTGGTTTAAGTCCAGGCGGACAACACCACAACCATGTGCTACCTATCCCGCCAGGGTCGGATGAGCCCCTTGCCTCTGCGTAAGGAGGTTCTCCACATTGGGTCTTTCGCGCAGCTGGAGGCGGTTTCCTAGCCATTTGAATGGCAGGAGCCTCCAGCACCCTGGCTGATGCCCTAAGCCAGATAAAGGCTGCGCCTCACGAGTGGTCTCCCCTGCCGGAGGTAGCACAAGATCTTTCTCCCCTTCGGTCACGCCTCGGGCGGTCCTTTTTCCCTCCAGGGAGAATAAGAGGCCGAGACTCTCATGCCTGTCCCCTCAGCAAGGTTCGCTGTAGGGGATGCCTTTGAGGCCGCAGACCCTGGGCCTCTTCTACGCCTCTCCCCCATTTCCCTTCACCCATGGGCAAGGCAAGGAGGGACTAGGCGCAGGCGATGCTGGTAGCCCCAGACTGGTTGGCCAGCTCTGGTATCCAGCTCTCCTCAGTCTCAGCCCCAGGCTCCCGAGGCGGCTTCCAGCCCGCCCGGTCCTGGTCTCTGTTTTCAGGGGAAGGTTTTCCATCTTGACCTTCAATTCCTGCACCTAAAGGCCTGGTCCCTGTGTGGCTAGGGGCCAGGCCTGGAGATCTTCGCAAGGTCTCGGCGTTTTCAAGGCATCCTGCACAAGTCAATAAACATGCTCGCCTTCAAATGGTAGAGTTCTCCATTTGATGTTGGGACGGGCGGGGCCCCCTCTTCCATCCCTCGTCGAGCATTCCGGACCATCTGCGGTCCGTTCTTTTTGAACCAGGGCTTCGGCCGACGACCCTCTGGGTGCTTCTGTTGGTCACCCCTGTCTTCCGGGCGTGGGCCGGAAGGCAGTCGGTGGCGCAGAAAAGGTGGTCTGGCGCTTTTCTAGGCCTCGATCACACCTCCCCTTCGGGGAGAGTATCCTCATTTCTGTGGGATCTTCGCTGGTGTAGGCTTAGCTCACGGGCAAGTTGTTCGAACCTTTGCACAGGTGCGAGTTTCCCCACCTGTTGTGGAAGAACACCTTCTTGGGGCTACTCTGCCATCCAGAAGGAGGGGAGAGTTCCAGGTGCTCCTTTGAATCTCCCTATCTGGTCTTCCACAGGGACAAGGTTGTCCTGCGCCCCACCCGAAGTTCCTTCCATTGGCGGTGGCGGAGTTTTTTTCCCTATCTGGGTATTGCCTCTGCCGGGGTTCCTCCCCGTTCACGCATCGGAGGCCGTATATGGGTTCCTTTGGGACCCTATTTAAATGCCCACCTACCCAGGGAGCGTAGGGCTGAAGTTCGATAGAGGTTCGCCAGCTGTTTGTCATCTACGCTGAAGCCGCACCTGGCAGACCTGCAGCCAAGCGGACGACAAGTGGGTGGGTCACTTCCTGCATAGGTCTCTGCTATAGGTGGGCGGGCATGGAGCCTCCCAGAGGGATAAGTGCTCATTTTACCCGCCCTTCCGCTGCATCGGTGGCTGCTTCCGAGGATACTTCGGTCCAGGATATCTGCAGGGCTTCTACCTGGAAGCAGGCTTTCCATTTTCCCCTTCCACATCGACCTTGGGTCACGCTGGGATGTTGCTCGGGGCCTCTGTTCTCCAGTCTTTCTACCCAAGTAGGGGGTGTGCGCCTTGCCTCCCTCCTCCCGGAGAACTGCTAGGAGTCTGCCAATAAGTGTGGATGAACAACATATCCATGTCCCTAGAAATACAGGTTACTCACCTGTAACAGGAGTTCTAGGAATGGTATATGTTGTTCATCCTACTCTAACCTCCCAGCTTGGCCCGCACAACCAACTGTGAGCTAGATCTGGCGTCATGGGGTGGAGCCGAGTTTTACCACCGGGTGGGTGGAAGGAGCCAGCTTGAAGACCTTCCGGCGAGATTTAAAGCGGCAAGGAACCTGCCAATAAGTGTGGATGAACAACATATACCATTCCTAGAACTCCTGTTACAGGTGAGTAACCTGTATTTTTCTCCCATCCACATCTCCTGGTCCAGGCTGATGTATTATTCAAAGGGATCTTTATCCCCAGGTAATAGCTACAAAGCACAGCCCAATATTGGTAGTGGGCCATACCGTGGTACAAATGGAGGTATCCCTTAAGCTTGGGTGGGGGGCGATTCCCTACATATTTGCTGGCAAAAAAAAAAAAATTTGGGGAATGCATCAAGACACAGTGGAAAATATATGTAGAACACAACCAGGGAACAGTAAGTAAAGTGGGAACTTTCTGGGAGGCAGGCAAAGCTTATGTGAGGGGAGGTATCCTTGGGTTCACAGCTAGGATGAAGAAAGAAAATGAAACAGATGGAGCTAGAAAGGAAGGTTATGGAACTAGAAAACAAAGCTATAAAGGGTAGAAACACTGGGGCCCCGTCCACACTACACCGCTCTGGCCCGGTAACTGATGCAATCTGTTACGGCCGGGGAGCGGTGCAGTGCGTCCACACCTCGGTTGTGTCCGTTACGGGACGGCATTGCGGTCCACGTGAGGGCAGGCGGCCGTGCAGAGGCACCGATCACAATGCAGCTGGCGCTGTGCCTCGGTCCCTGCGGGACCGTTACCGCCATCACGTTACCACTGGTAGCGTTACCCGCAGCGGGACGGTTTCATAACCGTTGTTGAAACCACCTCATATGGTTTCAACAACGGTTCAGCTACCTCCTGTAGCGTTACAGGTGTAACGCAAACCGTTGTGGTAACGGTTTGGGCACTCTGTAACGTCACAGAGGCGTAGTGTGGACAGCGCCTGAGACACTGAAGGAATTACAAACGGTGAGAGAGGCCCTAATCATGTGTCTCACAGAAGAAGCCAGATCTAAAATGCTATTCGCAAGACCAAAAATATATGAATGGGGAAATAGGCTGGGACCCTTGATGGTACATCTAATGAAGGGGGGCAAAATGTTAGAGAACAGCAAACATTAGAACAAAAGAAGTAAGTTGGTACAAGAAGGGGCTAAAATTAGGGAATATTTCTGAGAATTCTATGAGAAACTCAGTCAGGCAGAGTGAGTGTACAGGGTTGAAACAACTAATGGAGACTTTCCTGGAAGGGCTTAATACCGATCGTGGATGAAGGAAAGAGGGATCTGCTAGGGAGGTAAAATAACAGAAGAAGCCACAAAAGCATTAGGATCACTACAAAAAGGGAAAGCAACAGGACCAGATGGAGTCTGAGCAGAATATTATAAAGAGTTTTAGGGGGCAATTGGCAACACCAATAAGAGACGTAATGGAAGAGGCAAGGGAAGGGGGAGGTTGCCAAGACCTGTTGCGAGTCCACCATATGCATGCTTCCCAAGCCAAACAAAGATCCCACAGAATGCTTCTCTTACAGACTAATATTTCTCCTAATTTGCAACTGTAAAATTGTCAAAATTACTAGCCATGAGGTTAGAGAAAGTGCTCCCCCTGCTGGTACACCCAGACCAAACTGGAGTTGTACGAGATAGGGTATCGTACCACAATATGAGAAGGTTGCTCAATGTGGTATGGTGGGGTAATGGGAATCCTGGATGGGCCTGTGTTCTATCCATGGATGCCGAAAAGGCTTTTGACAGGATAGAATGGGGGTATCTAATGAAAGTCTTGGATAGATTTAGACTGGGAGAGGAGTTCATCAGGTTAGTGGGAGCTTTTTATAAGACACCCAGGGCTAGAATCCTACTTAAGAGTATTACTGGAAGAATTTCGCTTGGGGTGGGGCACAAGGCAGGGACCCCTCCTCTTTTGCCCACTGTCCTCCCTTTTATTTACGCTAGTAATAGAACCCTTAGCAATTTAAAATAAGAGCTAAACCACAGATTACAGGGATACAGGGTAAGGAAGGAGGACAGCACACCATTACACTGTATGCCGATGATATTCTTCTCTTTGTAACAAACCCAGAACAAGCCATACCAACTATACTAAATGTAGTGAACTCCTTTGCCAGTTTTTCGGGATATAAATTAATCAGAAATGTATTTGGGAGGGGAGAGAAGGGGACAATCATGGGGACTAAAGTTAATGGACAATGCATTTACATATCTAGGCATAAAAGTGAAGAGGGATGTAGATAACCTCTATTCCCTGAATTATATCCCTTTATTTTAAACCATGCTGAAGGATCTGAGTAGATGGAGACCGCTACCGATGTCCTGGATGGACAGAATTACTCTGCTGAAAATGAACATCCTGCCTCGAATATTATACAGAATGCAGATGATACATTCATGCCCAGCTAATAAAGACATAAGGAAGATGGAGAAAGGGTTCACATACTTCATATGGCAGGGAAGGAAATCTAAAATTAGGCTGAAAAGCCTCAAGGGGAAAGGGGAGATTTGAATTTCCCGGATATTAAGGGATATTACTTAGCCGCACAACTTTGCTATATTCATAATTGGGTTAATAAGACGGGGCTGCCACATGGTTGGAATTAAAGGAAGAGGGTGGGAGGGGGAGAATAACATCTTATTTAAGAAAGGGGGCTATATAGAAGGCTAAAAACCAAAAATCCACTGGTATTGGAAGCATGGACCCAGATTAAGAGGAGATGGGGAGTACAGCAGACACATACTGTGTTGGTCACAGTGGCAGGTAACCCGGACATCTTACCGGGACTCTCAGATGAGGAGTTCAGAATGTGGCAGGATGGGGCATCAGATGTGTGGGGGTGGTTCTTACTCTGGAGGGGATGCACACATTTGAGGACTTGCAAATGGGCTTGGGGTTGCCTGCTTCACATCTATTCAGATTCTTACAGATATGAAATTACTGCCAAAGAATAAATGGACTGTCCTTGGAGGACAACCCCCTAACGAGTAGAGGGAAATTTTTAGAGGCTAGTAAAAACAAAACTAGGCTACTGGGGAGGGTTGCAACTTTTAGATGGGCACTGCTTTCAAGAAGATAATGAGAAAGTTGAGCAGTGGTGGGAAAGGAATTTGGGAATCCAAATCTTGGAAGATAACTGGCGGATGTTACTGACATCCCACATGGGACTTTTGTTATGTAACAAGTATAAAGGAATGCAGTATAAGTTTCTCCACAGACTATACTATCCTCCAAGCATGGTCCATAAATTCTACCTGACAGCGTCACCTAAATATTCCAAATGTAGGGCAGCTATGGGGACATATTTCCACTATTATTGGGGCTACCCACTATTGAAGACATATTGGAAAGGCATAACACATGAGCTATCCAGAATAGAGGGATATGAAGTGGAATTTTCACAGAGGTCTCTGCTGCTGGGGGTGGAAGAGTTGAGAGATGGGGAATGGAGTCTGTACCCCCGTAGGACTCTGGTATTACTGGTGGTAGCCAGACAAGGCATACAAAATCTATGGATCGGCAATCTAGCTCCCACAGTGGAGCAGTGGAAGGGACTGGTTATCAAGGCATTGGCAACAGACATTAACATATATGTTACAAGGTCAAG
Organism: Neoceratodus forsteri; assembly: GCA_016271365.2. Taxonomy (NCBI): domain Eukaryota; kingdom Metazoa; phylum Chordata; order Ceratodontiformes; family Ceratodontidae; genus Neoceratodus; species Neoceratodus forsteri. The sequence continues at coordinate 1,537,328,721 of CM057455.1, forward strand.
AGGAAAGATTCTTAAGGAAGTGGGAAACATTTCTGGCAGTCCTGTCAGTAGAAGAAGCAGCTCTCCCAAGAGAGGGGGCTCAGCTTAAACCCAGGCCCCAATGAGGAGTGTATGGGGGGGCAGTAGGATCAATAAAGGCACATATGATATACTGAAGGTTAGGAGAATTAAAGAACAGAAAGGCATCCTGAGTTTATAGGGCATCGTAAGATTTATGAGAGTGATCTGCATTTTATAGTTTATAGATTTGCCAAGTTTCCTTTTGTTAGTTTATTGTTACTTGCATCTCTACATGTATTGTTTTCTTGGCCTGACCTATTTTTGCTAGTATGCGATAGGTAGTGTTCACGATATACTTCTTTGTCATTAGTGGCAGACTACCAATAAAATAAGGGCGTCTAAAGTTAGAGTTTACACAGTTTTTATAAGGTAGAAGAAGGCCTATGAGACCCATCGAGACTACCTCCCCACCATTGTGGGTCAGTACAATTAGATGCCGATATAGTATTTGTCTAATTCATTTTTGAAGTGTTCGAACTTGGTCAAATCAGTTATTTTTTTTGCATTAGTTTATTCCATGATTTTATTGCCCTTATTATATAGTAATATTTTCTTTTATTTATTAATGTCCTTTGTACAAATTGCTGTTTGTTATTACGTCTGTGTGGTTGGTTTATTTGCAAATTCAAGTTTTTTATCCTGTAAGATATTAAACAGTAACGAGATCTCCCCTCTGTCTAGTTTCAAGATCGTACAGTTTTAGTTTTTTGCATCTTTCTTTATACGGTAGGTGTTTTAGTCTAAGAATGAGTTTGGTAGTTTTCCTTTGGACATTGTTTAACAGTTTTTGTCTTTGGAAAGAAATGTTGCCCAATAGGAGACTCCATAATCCAAGTGAGGCCTGATATAAGCATTATACACATAATATAAAAGACTCTTGCCTACATATGAAGGATCTTTTGATGGAACTGAGGATACGGTTGGTCCTGAGTATTATATGCCGACAATGTTTTCTGGGAATTAGTTGCTCATTTATTATTATTCCAAGGTCTTTCGCAGTTGTAACATGTCTCGGTTCTTTATTAATGATACAGCATTTGACATGTGGATTCCTGAGACCAAAATGCATCACAACACATTTGTTTTCATTAAATGCCATATTGTTTAAGGTGGCCCAATTTTCCAAGATAGTTATAATTTTTTTTTTTTTACTGCATTAATGTCTGATGAATTGACTTCATTACATAATTTTTATGTCAGCAAATTTACTAATGTAACCCCTAATTCAGAGTGTACGTCTAAGGAATTAATGCCGTGAGTATAAAATGTATAAACAGTATGCTATGTACTAAACATAGAAACATAGAATGTGACGGCAGATAAGGACCGCATGGCCCACCCAGTCTGCCCATTTCCCTACCTACTGGATAAGCTGCAGATCCTAGTTAACCAGCAGCCTACTTCTTCCTACCCCAACCCCCCAGAATTGCCTTATGACTATCCCATGCATGCTTGAATTCCACCACTGATTTTGACTCCACAACCTCTCCGAAGGCCATTCCATGCATCCACAACCCTCTCGTGAAAAATACTTCCTTAAATTACCTCTGAGCCCCCTCTATCTTCAAATTGTGCCTCTTGTTCTTACCCTCTTTTTGAAAGATGCTACCCTCTTGGACTTTGTTGATTCCTTGAGGTACTGGAAAGTTTCTATCATGTCCCCCCTCTCCCTCCTTTCCTCGAGGCTATACATATTAAGCTCCTTAAGTCTCTCTTCATATGTCCTCCGGTGCAGACCCTGCACCATTTTAGTTGCCCTCCTCTGGACAGCTTCCATCCTGTCTATGTCTTTGCGGAGATTGGGTCTCCAGAACTAAAGTAAAGGTATGTAATTTGACTATCTTTACCTAAATTTGAAACTAATAAAAATATTATACCAAAACAAAAAATTATTTGACTTCACGGATTAAATTGGGACCTCAGGGCCCCTCAGCATTTTGTCCTGGAGAGCTGAGTAGTCCTCTTTAAATAATACAAGGTAACAGTCCCATCTGCTAATACCCTGGTCCCTGCCCCCAGTCAGTGTTCTTTATTTCATGACATGGTGCCTTTTACTTATCTGTGTGCAATGCGAGGCTGTGTTGGCATTGAGTTGTTATGGCAATCTTTGGACCTTGAGAGCCGAGAGAGAAGCTCGAGAGGTCTGTTGTCATGACAACCTCAATGCCGGCTCCACTTTGTTGTTCAAAGTGTCCTATTCCTAGTCTTTTAGGTACTTTGAGGAGAGGAGGCACTGTGGGTCACTCTAAAGAAAGCAAATGGCACCACAGTTAGCACAGGGGTTGTATACAGACCCCTGTCTCAGGTGGAGGAAATGGACAAGAAAATGACAGACAGCATCCTTAGGATGGCAGAGAAAGGGGAGATATTGTTGATAGGGGACCTGAATATGCTAGATGTTAACTGGAGCACCTTTGCTGGAGCCACATCCAAGAGCAGGGTCATTTTGGATGCCCTACAAGGGGCATGTGTCAGACAGCTAGTGTTGAAACCCGCAATCTTAGACCTGGTACTCTCAAACGGGGACAAAGAGAGGATCTCAGATTTAGAAGTGGGTAGCCCTCTGGGAACAAGTGAACACCAAACAGTGTGGTTCATGATAAACACAGCCGTAGAGTCGAGCCATACAAAAGCAAGGGTACTGGACTTTAGGAAGGCTGACTTTGGCAAAATGAGTGTGCCTCAGAAAAGCAAAGCACTAGCAAACTGGCAAGAAGGAGGGGTGGCGGAACAAAGAAGAAAAATCAAAACTGCCATCCCAGAGGCAACAAGCCTTTGTGGGAAGTAAATAAATCAAAATGAAGAAAAACACTATGGTTCTCGAGGTAAGGGAGAAAAAGCATTCAGGAAGTATAAGGAAACGCAGAAGGAGCAGGGCAGAGAACTGTACCAGTTTAAAGCAGAAGGAAGCAGGGAAGGCAGTCAGAATTAGCAGAGGGCCAACTCGATTTAAGAAGAGGTATGAAACCTTTTATAGGTTCATTAGGGAGTGGAGAAAGACCAGGGGAGGCATGAGGCTTAATAAAGTGGAGGGTGATTGGGCAGAGGGTGATCGTGAAAAAGCAGGGATACTGAATAAATATTTCTGCTCAGTATTCACAGAAGAAGAGGAGGGGGAGGTACCTAAACCTATCTGTAGAAGCACTCTGGATCGGGGGTTGATACCAGTCCATTCACTGGAGAAAGGGTCCTGAAAGAACTCCTTGGACAAAGCAGTGGGACCTGACAGGATTCACCCCAGAATTTTAAAAGAACTAAGGGGAGAACTAATGACACCACTGACTACAATTTTTAACAAATCATGGGAGGATGGTGTGGTACCTGAGGACTGGAGGAGGACAGATGTGATTCCCTTTAGCAAAAGTGGGAGCAAATCAGAGGCAGGAAACTACAGACCTGTTAATTTGACCTCAGTGATGGGGAAAATGATGGAATCACTTCTGAAAGAAAGCATTGTTGAGTACCTAGAGGCCAGTGGGGCACAGGACCCAAGGCAGCATGGATTCGTAGTGGGAAAGTCATGTCAGACAAATCTAATAGATTTCTTTGACTGGGTGACCAGAGTAGTAGACCAAGGAAGGGCTGTGGACATGGCCTATTATTTATTTATTTATTTATTTATTTATTTATTTGAATTTTGATGACTGCGTAGGCCCGCTGAGATACTCTTATCCCGTTTTCAGGGGCGACCCAGGGAATACAATTCCAGTAACGCTACCTAGACTTTAGTAAGGCATTTGACACAGTCCCACACAAAAGATTAATAAACAAATTAGCCAGCCTGGGAGTGGGTTCCAGGGTGGTAGCCTGGGTAAAAACATGGCTGGACAGCAGGACACAAAGGGTAATAGTAAATGGAGTCCATTCCGAAGAAAGGGGGGTTACTAGCAGGATACCACAGGGTTCAGTACTGGGACTGGTCGTTTTTAATATCTCTGTAAGTGACATTGTGGCGGGACTAGAAGGAAAAGCATGCCTCTTTGCAAACACAAAGATCTGCAACAAGGTTGATACACAAGGTGGGGGTGGAAAGGATGAGAAGGGACTTGGCAAGGTTGGAGGAATGGCCAAAAGTATGGCACTTGGATTCAGTGAAAGAAATGCAAAGTAATGTACCTGAGAAACAAAAACCCAGGGAAAGAGTACATAGTGGGGGATACTGACAACAAAAATGGAAAGGGACCTGACGGTAGTCTTATCAGATGACCCAGCGATAGGCAAGCAATGTGAGAAGGCAGTAAGGAGGGCCGGGGATACTGGGATGCATAGGGAGAGGCATCGCCAGTAGAAAACAGGAAGTTGTTATCCCTCTGTACAGACGGTTGGTGAGACCCCATCTGCAGTACTGCATGCAGTTCCGGAGACCCCATCTCCGGAAAGACATAGAAAGGATGGAGGCAGTCCAAAGGAGGGCAGCTGAAATGGTGCAGGGCTTGCACCATAAGTCATACAAAGAGAGGCTAAAGGAGCTTGTATGTATACCTTCGACGAAAGGAGAGAGAGGGAGGACGTGATGGAAACTTTCAAATACCTCAAGGTAATTAAAGTCCAAGAGGGTAGCATCTTTCAGAAAAAGATATGCAAGAACAAGGGGGCACAATTTGAAGGTAGAGGGGGGGACAGCTCAGGGCAACGTGAGGAAATATTTTTTCACAGAGGGTTGACACATGGAACAGCCTTCCTGAGGAGGTCGCAGGGTCAAAAACAGTGGGGGAATTCAAGAATGCATGGGACAGACATAAGGCAATTCTGGTGGGGGGTAGGAAGAAGTAGGCTGTTGGTTAACTAGGATCTGCAGCTTATCAAATAAGTAGGGGAAATGGGCAGACTGGGTGGGCCAGGCAGTCCTTATCTGCCGTCGGTCTAGGTTTTATTGTATATGGGCCACCTTGTGCAGCCCCCCCCCACCCCCAAAATATCAATTTGCACAGCAATATAGAAATTGATTCTGATCCTCATCCACACCCACACCCACCAGGAGTGGGGGTAAACATGGTGAGATAAAGACATCTTGGCTAGTAACGACATAATTAGCAGTATATCAAAAAATATTGTTACTGTTGTCACAGTGGATATTTTTAAAGTTACTGTCATCACGCTGGGATACTGAACCAATCAACAGCTTTCAGAATGCTAATATCGTCACAGTGCCTAGTGCAGCACTGAAGCAAGCTATTTTAGAAAAGCAGCAAAATATTCAAATAAACTACATATTAAAAAGCTGTAACAGATGTAACTTATAAACTAGTGTTGTATACATCGAATATACAGTAGCCTGACTCCAAATAGACAATTTATCATTACTTGAGTGGGCAGGACTTTCAGAACTCACTTATGGTTCTGCCACTTATGAGCTGTGGTCCTAGCCCCTCACACTTGCAGATAAATTGCATATTTTGAGTCCACCCATTGTATATTATCTAAATGTGTGTGTATATTAGGGTTGCATTGGTGTTTCATTAAAAATGGCCTTTTTTAGAGGCTTGTATCTTGGCCATTTTTAGACTGAATTATTTGGTATGTGCCTTCTCACCTTCCAAGGCGGGCGCTGCCATTCGGGCTGTCATCAGCACCAAGGGTCTTCACCAAATGCCTGGCAGTAGTGGAAGCAGCTCTCAGGAGAGAGGGTCACTTTGTTTACCCCTACCTGGACAATTGACTTCTTACAGCTCCAGCGGAAGACCAATTAAACAGGACACTGGGGGAGACATTGTCTATTCCAGACTCTGGGCAGTACCCTAAACATGCCCAAAGGCTGCAATACATAGGAGCAGTTCTGGACACCGTCCAAGGGAAAGTCTTCTTTCTTCCCAAAGACCAGGCATCCAGGCTAAGAGAAGTCGCTCACAGGGTGATGGACTCTGTCTTGGTCCCTGTGAGGGTGGTTCTGCATCTTCTAGGTCATATGGCCCCAGCCATAGCCACAGTTTCCCTCGTATGTTTGAACATGAGGATCCTGTAGTGGCATCTCAGTATGGTGGGACCAAGGCACAGATGAGTTAGAGGAGCCCATCCGGATCTCCAGTGAGGTCCATCAGTCCCTGACCTGGTGGGTCACCCCAGCCCATTTGGCCATAGGAGTTCCTTCCAGCGACCCAGACCACAGCAGATGCTTACCACAGATGCCTTGGGACTGGGATAGGGAGCACAACTTGCTTCTCGTCATACGAGGGTTCTTGGAATTCAACAGAACGGTCTCTCCATATTAATATTCTGGAAATGAGCCGTACTGTACGCTTTTCAAGCTTTCCATGGGGTACGCCTTCCAGAGCCTCTTCTGGTCTAGTCTAACAATACCCCAGTAGTCTTCCATCTCAACAAGCAAGGAGGCATGCACTCTTCTCCCCTGTGCAGATAGGCAATGAGTGTATGACTTGGGCAGTGGATCATAGCCTGGATCTCGTTGCAGTCCATGTTCCAGGGATTCACAGCCTGGATCTCACGGCAGTCCATGTTCCAGGGATTCACAACGTCCTCACAGACAGCCTAAGTCGTTCCCGATCTCAGAACAATGAGTGTGAACTACAGCAAGAAGTCGTAGGCTACCTCTGAAAGGTGGGGGTCAGCCAGAACTGGACCTCTGCGTGTCCCCACACAATGCCAGACTTTCCAATTTCTGGTCGCTAGATCCAGGGCCTGGTGTCTTTTCGTGAGGCGCATTGTCGCTCTGTTGGACAGGGAGGTATCTGTAAGCCTTCCCTTCTTCTCCAGAAGGTTCTCGAGTTGCAGGCAGAAGGAGCCCGGATGATGACTGGTAGTGCCCTGGCCTCGACAGATTTGGTTCCCGCTGTTGCAACAGCTGGCATCAGAGCCGCCAGTTCCATTGCCCCTCTCCGCCCACTCGCTTTCCCAAGAGCAAGGGATGCTGGTCCATGCGGCCCTCCAGTCCCTGCATCTCCATGCATGGTTCCTGCGGACTTAGCTAGGGATAGATTTAGAGTGTCCCTCTGAGTGGCAGAGGTGCTCGTGGCAGTGAGAAACCCCTCTAACAGGGCTACATATGCATGAAATGGAAGTGTTTCTTCTTGTGGGTGCTGCCCTGTTCTCTAGATCCCCTTGATTGTCAGGTGGAATCTGCACTGGAGTATCTTCCCTACCTTTCGGACTTGAGCCTTAGCTACCCCTCCATTAAGGTGCACCTCTTCGAATTTTCCGCTTACCATGCACTAATGAATGGGAAGACTCTGGCACAGTTGGATATCTGCACGACCTTTCTAAGAGGTATCTCTCATCTCAAACCCCCTCCAGGAGAGACTCAGTGCTGCCTTGGGACCTCCTGTTTGTTTTTGGAGAAGCTCACCTTGCCCCCCTTTGAGCCAGCCACATGTTGTGAGCTACTCCTTGTCTCTTGGAAGATGTTACTTTTAGTTGCCATTACCTGAGCTTGGAGGATTTCCGAGCTGCAGGCTCTGATGTGGAAAGAGCCTTATAATATTTTTCACAGGGACGGGGTAGCCCTGCATACAAACCCCTAAGTTTCTACCAAGGTTAGTGTCAGAGTTCACGTTGAACCAGGACATCCAACTACCAGTTTATTACCCAGAGTACTTGGACAGAGGGAGGCCTTGTTGCACGTTCTGGATGTACATAGAATTCTGTGTCACTATTTGGCCAGAACCAGTTCCACCAGAAAGACAGACCAGTTGTTTCACAGGTGCCCTAACCTTTCTGTGGGCAAAGGAGATAAAGCAAACACTAAGTGGCTTGTGCATTGCATTACATTCTGTTACCAGCAGCACAAGCCCTTACCGGGACCGGTTAGGGGTCATTCCACCAGAGGGTAGTGATATCTTTCACTTCCCTGTGGAACATTTCTTCAGTGGACCTGTGTGGCCACTACTTGGAGTTCAGTGCACACCTTTGTTGAGCACTACAGTCTGGCTATTGCTTCCAGGAGGAGAGCAGGCTTCGGCCTAGCGGTCCATCAGGGACTCCTCTCCTAACTGCCTACAACATTGCACTGTTGTCTTCCACCCTTCCGACCTGGGTCTCTTCCTGGGCATTGCTTGGGACTCTGTTCTAATGGTATTACATGCTGCAAGAGCGCTTCCTTAGTGAGGTAGTACAGTTACGTAAGAACTTACCGTAACAGTAGATCTTTGAGAGGAACGCTTGCGGTATGTGGCTTTCCAACCCCCCTGCCCCTGGAGACACATTTTTATTTTCTCTTTGGGGATAGGAGATCCTCCTTGGTTCTCCATCCGTTTTTTCAGCTGGATCTCTGGCGAGAGAACTGAGGTGGTGCAGGGGACTGTCCCTTTATGCTACGTCTGACATTTGGGTGGAGCCAACGGGGGGGGGGGCGCGGCAGGCAGTTCCCCCGTCAGACTGCTAGCTAGAAGTTTTTTCCATGGGGTCCTAACACTTGGTAGCCTTAGTCCTAATGGTATTACCTGCTGCAAGAGCTCCTCTCGAAGATCTGCTGTTACGGTAAGTTCTTACGCAACTACTTTTCTGTGGCATAGTGCAGTCCTGCTAGTGGCTGAATTATGATGTGAAGTCCTCCGTGGTATCATATGCTGAGCATAGAAATGGGGCTTCAATAGAAAGAAGGGTTAGGGAGTCGGGGACTTTATTTACTTAATCGTTACTGTTTTTATTAGGAAGGAACAGGGTTCATCCAAGAAGATTACCTCCGAGAGCTGCTGACCACAATGGGAGACCGGTTTTCAGACGAAGATGTAGATGAGCTGTTCAGGGAGGCACCAATTGACAAAAAAGGCAACTTCAATTATGTTGAATTTACACGCATCCTAAAACACGGTGCCAGGGACAAAGATGACTGAGCATACTTCCAAAACCAAGCGAATTTGATTTTTTTTCCTTATAATATGCTTTTACCTCCTGAGTTCTTACCTACTAGAAAAATCTTGTTGCATGCATTTAGCATTAAAGATTTTGCTTTTTATTATATTTATGGATTTATTCCAGGTTATTCTGGCACATTTGCACACAGTGGGTAAAATGCAAGTAGGTGAACATGACTGTAAAGTGTTGGTGAGAGAGCTTGGTTATAGGGATCAAAGTATGTGAAAATGGAAATTGCCCAGAAAATAAAAATGCCTTTTGCCAGTCTTTCTGGTATAGCTGGATTTTTACATTTTGTAATAAACCATTTTTGAAGTAAAGATCACTGTATGCGTAACATATTCAGTAAAAGTTTCTTTTTAAAAATATCTAAAGTGTTTGTATAGCGCTCAGCCAGTGCTTCACCATTTGTGTCATTGGAGAAACAGACAATGTCATGCTGTGCAGATCGCTTGATTTATCTATGGGCTTGGTGTGTGTTTTGTTTAAAAAATTTAACTGGAGAAAATATATGATGGAAAGTGTTTTGAGCTTTGCAGATTGGAACAGTTCTGTAATTTGTTGGTAAGCAAAATGGATGGTTCATTGTGTCACTGAACACTGCACCCAGTCGTTAAGCACTACAAACTGTTCATATTTCGATTCCTGGAAGTAACTGTCTTGATTTGATTTAAAAACAAAAGTGCAGAATTTTTCTTGATTTGGTTCCTGGGGGACCAGAGCAAAGAAAACAGCACCGACTCTGACAGAGGATGTGAAACAGACGTGTGATTCTGGGGACCAGTTACATCAGAGCAGGAAGCCCAGGAGGGCTGTGTGAGCCCCACAACTGCAAGCACTTCTATACATGGGCATTTCTGAGTGTGAGGGCCATGGAGTAAGAGCGTGGTGCTGGTGTCTGCAGCAGGAGACCACAGTACAAGGGGCACCCTGCCGTTAAGGTCACATCGATCCACTACTGGAAGGAAGGGCATTGCTAACCAAGTGAGGTTACTGGAAGTAGTACTGCATAGCAGCCAGGTACCATCCTGTCTGGAGTAGGCTGATAATGCTGGTCAAGGGTTCAGGTTGTATACAAAGAACATAAAAATAGCAGACTCCCTATTTGGGGTGCAGCAGCAGGAACTTCTATGTACCAGAAGTCTTTAAAGCAGCTAACACCCTATCTTGGGTAGAGCTACAAATTGTGCATCCTGAGATGCTGTACATCAGACCCACTTAATATAATCTGAGACATCATCTACCATAGGGCAGTGGTAAGAATTTACAGAGATTTAGTAGTTACTACACTTATACAAACAGGAATGCACACCATCACAGGTGGGGCACCACGGGGGTGGTTGGGGAAGGGAGTGCTGAGTGCAGGAACTGAACTGTAGGGCAGTGGTTAACTGGAGAGTGCTCTGGATCAAGTGTCAGTGCTTTAGATGCTGGGAGCAGTGCTACAGGCTCCTAGAGCAGACATCCATTTCCTAAGGACCAAGGCTGGCAAACAGTGGGGACTAAAAGTGCTACTGCCTCAGTGGCCAAACTGAGGCCAGTGTACCGTAGCTGGGAGGTTATGGGAAAGGAAATATTATTTAACCAGGAAAGGCACACTAAGTCAGAGCTTGTTTCCAGGTGTGACCTGGGAACACAAGGAAATTGAGTGATTTCCTCAGGGTCGCCCAGTATGCAAGTGGGGGCTGTGGGATTCAGACCCAGGTCTCCAAAGTTTGCAGCTCAGTGCTGTTAACCACTACGCTATACTACTTCCTATAGTATAGGGTATGTTAGCAGTGCAGTTGGTACCCACTTCTAGCAGGCTTCGTCCTTAATTGGAGTAGGCCCCAGGAAAGGGTGGGAACCAGCACTCTTGATTAGGGGGCTCAAGCCAAGAATGGGTGGGAACACCAAAAGGGTAGTAAAAGGGCCATGGTAATGGGGGATTCAGTCGGGCATGGATGAGATGGTGCATTCCACATCAGACATCGTAAGGGAGGACCACCATTTCCCAGGAGCTGTGACATATTGGGGGGGGGGGGGCACATAAGATGGGTGTAGAGGAAATGAAAGGAAAGCTACACCTTAAGCAGGACACTCTGGGAAATGGCAAGAGTGGTCATCATTCCTGAGGTCCTATTTCAGCCACTAGGCAGGGAGCAGCTGAAAACTGAACAGTCAACGTGTGGCTAAAATGGCGAGTTTCATTTACTAGGAGATTGGGGTCACACCTGGTGAGAATGGAAGTTGTTTTGGGGGTGACCTCCATCCCAGCAGGGAGGGCGCTTTAGTTTTGGAAAATGTGTTCGCACAGCACTAGAAAGGATTTTAAGGGGTGGGCAGTTCAGGGTGGACACTTGTACAATTGAAGGAGGCCAGGAGAACCTCGAAGTAGTGCAGGCAGGAATAGCAAAGTGAGTGGTGGGGGGTGCTGGAAAGAGATTTTAGCAGAACAGACATGTTTCAAGTGTAAATGGGTCAGCAGTAGTGGGGCCGGGGGCTATTCACCCCAATGTGAGGAGGCATGTGCACAGCAGCAGAGGCAGTTACTCTGGGACAATCAGAAAATATATGTCATGAGAGGCAGAGCAGGAATGGTGGGTGAATTTTGCCAGTGCCAGAAGTCTGGAAAACAAAACTTGTGGTCTCCAGGCAATAATGGCAAGGCACGCTTAGACATGATGGTTGTAATGGGGACATTGGTGACCCAACATCATGATGATCTACAGGAACCAGGCTAAACATTGTTCAGTAGATGTAGACAAAAACTGGCACTTAAACCCTCCCAGGAAGAAAAAAAAAAAGATCATAGCCAGGATAAACTCGTAAGGTATTATTTTGCAGCACAGTGAGACCCCCCACACAGACAACCTGATGTTCAAACAACATGAAGTCTTGCTATATTCTGACATATGCAGTGAGTCCCAACCTTCGAACTGCCCCGGAGATGAGTTAACTTTCCATGCCAGGCATGGAACGCTGAGCTCGAGCTCATTTGAGACTCTGTCTGTTGTTCTTCAAATTCAAACCGTCAGATTATTTACTCCGCCTCACTGAACAGTCGCTCCGGAGATTTCTCCTTCTGCTCAGTTCATTTTGTCTGTTAAAGTACCGTTTTTCTCAGTTTTCGACCGAATTTAAACAGCAACCTGTCGGTTCAGTCTCTGTCTGTGGTATTCGTGAGTATTAGATAGGTGTTATATTAATTCTATTCTGTGTGGAACTTGTAAACAGTTTATCGGTTGGGTTTGAACCGATCAAGTTGTTTTAAAAAAAAATCTTAATTTGTGATTTAGAGTGTGGTTACCGGTTCTTATCGGTTCTAAAAAAAAAAACAGTTTTATTACGTTTTTTTCCACGACCCGTGACACGGTTGGGAACCGATAAGAGGGTCTTGCCTGGCGGATTTGCCATAAAAGGGTAAGTTTGGTTAGGACTGGCACTATGTCTGAGAAACCCAAAAGAAAAACCGGGCCCACTGGGTTTCAACACTGTAGTGTGTGTGGGGAAGTTTTTGCCAAGGCTGATCCCCACACCACCTGTGTTTATTGTCTGGGGTTTCTGCACCTCAATGCAGACTGCCAGATTTGCAAAAAATTTCCCTGCAGCTACCCTAGAAAAGAGAGCTGGTAGGCTCAGGGAAAGGGAGGCCAAAAAGTCAGCTGAACCAGATGGCCAGCCCGGTTCGGTTCAAACCGAACCAGGAGGAGTGCCCTCTGACCAGGGCGAAACTTCTTCGGGCAAAAGAACAGATTCTGAGGAGTCGGTTCCGGCTAAAAGAACTAGAAAAGAAAAATCAGCTGGTGTGGAGCCAAAACTTTCCTCTCCAACCGCTGAAGACATAGTCAAAGTGATCAAAATTGTTCAGTCGTTTTCCCCGGTTCCGACCGAACCGGCACCATCAGGCAGGCGCTCAGTTCGGCTGGTTCCACCGGTTCAAGAGTATGAATTAGAGGAATTTTATGAACCGGAGGAGGAGGAAGAGGAGTATGAGGAAAGTGAATGTGGATTTGGAAGTCTGGATGTGCCCATTGACCCGGACATCTCCCCAGACAGACCTTCAGGAGTGTCTCCTCCTAGGCTTTCTGAGTCCCCCTCCCATTTCATGTTTTATAAAAAAAGTGGCTGAAACCCTCCAGCTTCCTATGGAAGAAGCTGTGGATGACCAGGAGGAGCCTGACTATGTGGAAATGATGGATATCCCAGAGTCTAGGAGGCTGTCTATTCCCTTGCACAAATCTTTTGGGAAACAGACATTTAAAATTTTAGACTCCTTACACTATACCTCCTGTGGATAAAAGAATGGACAAGAGGTATACATTGTCAGGCTCAGACACTGAGTTCCTTACACAACAATGCAGCCATGTTGGGGTAGTGCAGGCTGCAGCCTGTGATAAGGCAAACATTCCCTTGGCTTCACATCCTCCGGACAAGGACTCCAGGAGGATTGATGCCATGGCAAAGAAACAGTACATGGCAGCACCCTTAGGACTCAGACAGGCCAATTATATGGCCTATACTGCTAGGTATCAAAAATCCAGATGGGACACTGTTATGGCCCTAGCAAAACAGGTTCCTGGCCAGCTTGCCAAGGAGCTGGAGCAGGTGGCTGCTGATGGGATTGAGGCATCCAAGGTGCAATTCCATGCTGCAGTAGACTCCAATGATGTCTTCTAGAGTCATGGCTACATCTGTGGCACTTCGAAGAATGGCTTGGCTCAGATGTACTAGCCTGTCACAGGATACCCAGACTAAGGCCATGGATTTTCCTGTTGTGGGTAATTCTCTGTTTGGGAAACAAACAGAGAATTACATGAAGAAAATGGATGAGTATAGGACCACCTATAGGAGTGCACAGGCCAAGGAAAGGCAGGCCACTCCTCAAAGGCAGCTTCACAGGGGCAGGCCTTTTCATAGGCCTTTCTACCAAGCCCAGGCCTCCTCTTCTGCTTATGCCCAGAGGGGGTTCTTTAGAGGGAGAGGCAGACAGGGTACAAGCAGGCCTGCTTCCACCCCTCAGCCCAAAGCCCCTGCCAAGCAGGCACCCTGATGGGGTTGCCAGGGCCGATTCTCAGCTACCTGTAGGGGGCAGGCTGGCTTACTTTGTCCAGGACTGGGAGTCTCTGACATCAGACAAATGGGTCCTGGAAGTAGTAAGCCAGGGACTGGTTCTCAGCTTCAGAAAGTTTCCAAAGATGAGAACCAGATCCTTTCCACTTGCAAATCCATCAGAGGCACTTGCCTTAGAGACAGAGGTCTCTTCCCTCCTAGCTCTCAGAGCTGTGGAAAGGGTTCCACCCCTACACCAGGGCAAAGGGTTGTACGCCAGGTACTTCCTTACCCCAAAAAAGACAGGAGAATGGCAGCCCATCCTGGATCTCAGATACTTAACAAGCACCTTTTAAAACCAAAATTCAAAATGGTGACTCTGGGAATTATTCTACCCTCTCTAAGGCCAGGGACTGGCTAGTGTCCCTGGACCTCAAGGATGCCTACTTCCATATTCTATTGAAGCTCCTAACGAAAGTACCTCAGTTTCGAGCTGCCCAGGCCATTACCAGTTCAGAGAATGCCCTTTGGCCTCACCTCTGCTCCAAGGGTATTCACAAAATGCCTGGCAGTAGTAGTTGCTTCTCTAAGAAGGCAGAAAAGTGCCATCTTCCCTTACCTGGACGACTGGCTCATAGTAGGCCAGTCCTCAGACCAAGTCAAGTTGCACTTACAGATAACTCAGCAACTGCTTACTTTTTGGGTTTCCTCCAAATCTTCCAAAGTCAGTCCTAGAGCCTGTCCAGCACCTCGCCTTCATAGGCGCAGAGCTAGACACACAGAAGGCCAGAGCCTTCCTTCCCTTGGACAGGGCAAGGACCCTGGTCTCTCTGGCCTCCTCATTCACCCTACAGGTGTCTCGACCAGCAAGGCATTTTCTACAGCTCCTAGGGCACATGGCTGCTTCTACAGCAGTAGTGCAGGGAGCGAGATTTCAGATGAGGGACATTCAGTTCCATTTGAGAGCCTTTTGGTCTCAAAGGAAGGACCCTCTGACCAAATTGATCCCAGTAACTCAGACCCTGATCCAGGCCCTACAGTAGTGGCAGGATCAGAACAATCTGAGACAAGGGTTCCTTTGTCACTCAGTCTCACTCTTTAATCCTTACTACAGATGCCTCCCTCTTGGGGTGGGGGCTCACATGGGCGACCTCACCACCCAGGGGTTGTGGTCCCCTCAGGAATCTCTGCTCCACATCAATCTGTTGGAACTCAGAGCAGTATTTCTAGCACTTCAAGCTTTTTCCAAATCTGTTCAGAACAAAGTTGTACAGGTCAGAACAGACAAAACCACCACAATGTGGTACATCATCAAGCAAGGAGGTACTCTGTCTACGGCCTTGTGCACCGAAACAATGAAGTTGTGGTCTCTGGCTTACTCCCTGAACACCTCCCTTACGGCAGTTCACCTCCCAGGCAAGGACAATGTCTTGGCAGATGCTCTCAGCAGGATTTCCCAGCGCCATCACGAATAGTCACTGGACCCCCTGGTCTTGGAGGTGATATTTTCCAGATGGGGCACCCCGCAGATAGATCTTTTTGCAGCCCCAGACAATCACCAACTTCCCCTTTTTTGCTGCAGGCCCCAGTGTTGGGCTCAGTCCCCTGGATGCCTTAGTTCTCAATTGGGAAGGAAGTTTCTCTGCTTCCCCCTTCCTCTCTGTTCAAAGTGCAAGTCAAATCAGATCTCAACCCTGCAAGATGATCCTGATTGCTCCAGACTGGGCCAGACAGCCCTGGTATCCACTCCTACTGTCCTTAGCAGTCCATCTTCCCTGTGTCTTCCAGGAATTACAACCTGCTAACCTGTGCTCAGGGAGGGTTTGTTACGCAACTTCAAATCTCTCAATCTCAAGGCCTGGCTCTTGAAGAGTTAGTTTGCTGATTTACACCTCTCCCAAGGTGTAATGGATATCCTGAAGGCTTCTAGAAAACCTTCCACCAGGGCTACTTATAATTCCAAATGGAAAAGGTTTTCCATATGGTGCTCTGGGAAGCATATTTCCCAGAATCTGCTGATTTGCCCACAGTCCTTGATTATATGGTCCACTTAAATACCTTGGGGCTGAGGCCAGCTACACTGAAAGTACATCTGGCAGCTGTCTGCTTTTATTTCAGCAGGTAAGCCCTCTTCTCTTTCTGCTCACCCTGTATTCTCCAAGTTTTTCAAGGGATTGCTTCACACCAACCCTCCATTCAGGGACCCTGCCCCCGCCTGGGACCTTAATGTTTGCATTGCTCAGCCATAAACCCCTTTGAGCCTTTGTCTTCAGCAGAGCTAAGTACTTGACTTGGAAGACTGTATTTCAGTAGCCATCACTTCTGCCAGACGCATAAGTGAATTACAAGCTTTGTCAGTGGAGCCTGATTTTATCTCCTTTCACAGAGATAAGGTGGTCCTCAGGACTAACAGGAAGTTCTTGCCTAAGGTGGTTTCAGATTTCCACCTTAATCAATCTGTCTCTTCCAGTGTACTTCACTGACTATTCCTCCTCTGTCGAGAGGAAGCTGCACAGTTTAGATGTGAAAAGAGCCCTTAGTTACTACATAGAGCATACCAAGGGTCACAGGTTTGACTCCCTCCAACTGTTCCTGACTTATGGTGAGGTTGGTAAAGGGAAACCTGCCACTAAAAGATCCATTGCCAGGTGGATTGTCTCTTGTATCCAATTTTGCTATGAAAAACTGGGTAAGGTTCCTCCCTCAGGCCTGAGGTCTCACTCTACCAGAGGTACAGCTGCTTCCCTGGCTGCTGCCAGGGACATCCCTATTCTAGAGACAAGTCAAGCAGCTACCTGGAAAACAGTTCACACTTTTACCAAGCATTACTCCCTGGACATCCAGGCTAGGAGTGATGCTCAGTTTGGCACAGCTGTGCTTCAGAGCCTATTTCCGAAGTAGGTTCTGTCCCTCCTCCATGGAGGTACTGCTTTGTAGTCTGCATATGTCAGAATATAGCAAGACTTCATGTTGTTTGAAGAAAAAATTACTCACCTTAGTAATGTTGTTTCTTCTAATGGAGTCTTGCTATATTCTAACCTCCCCCCCCCCCGCCTGCCTCTTTCAGAACCTCTGTTTCAAACAACATGAAGTCTTGCTATATTATGACAATTGCAGTATGACCACAGGTTAGAACTGCTCCAGAGGTGAAATAGTTAACTTTCCATGCAGGCATGGAACTTAGAGCGCGAGCTCAGTTGAAAACTCTGTCTGTTGTGCTTCAAACGCAAACTGTCAGATTCTTTACTCCGCCTCACTGAACAGTCGCTCCGGAGATTTCTCTTTCTGCTCGGTTCATTTTGTCGGTTTAAAAGTATTTTTTGTTTTAGCCGAAATTAAACAGCAACCGTCGGTTCAAGCTCTGTCTGTGGTAATGTAAGTAACAGATAGGTTTTACATTTAGTTTTCTGTGTGGAACTTGTAATTCTTTATCAGTTGGTTTGAACTGATCAGGTTGTATTAAAATATTACTAGTCCTTTTTAGAGTGCGGTTCCCGGTTCTTATCGGTTCTAAAAAAAAAAAAAAAAAAAACAGTTTCATTACGGTTTTTTCCACGACCCGTGACACGGGTGGGAACCGATAAGGGTGTCTTGCTTGGTGGATTGCCATAAACGGGCAAATTGGTTAGGCTGGCATTATGTCTAAAAAACCCAAAAGAAAAACCGGACCCACTGGGTTTCAACACTGTAGTGTTCGTGGGGAAGCTTTTGCTAAGGCTGACCCACACACCACGTGTCTATTGTCAGGGGTTTGACCACCTCAGTTCAGACTGCCAGATTTGTCACAACTTCCTGCTGCCACCATAGATAAGAGTTGGTAGGCTCAGGAAGGGAGGCCAAAAAGTCCGCTGACCCGGATGGCCAGCCCGGTTCGGTACCAACCGAACCGGAGGGAGTGCCCTCTGACCAGGGCGATACTTCCTCGGGCAAACGAAGAGCCAGTTCTGAGGAGCCGGTTCCAGTAAAAAGGACTAGAAAGTCAGCTAGTGTAGAGCCAAAAGTTCTCTCCCCAACTGCTGCGGAAATAGCTAAAGCAATTCAAATTGTTCAGTCTCTCTCCCCGGTTCTGACCGAACTGACACCTTCAGGTAAGGGTTCGGTTCGGCCGGTTCCACTGGTTCAAGATTATGATTTTGAGGATTTTTATGAACCGTGGGAGGGGGAAGAGGAATATGAGGAGAGTGAATATGGTTTTGAAGATCTGGATGTGCCCATTGATCCAGACATCTCCAGATTGACCCCTAGGGTTTCTCCTCCAAGGCTTTCTGAGTCCCTTCTCATTTCATGTTTTATAAAAGTTGCTGAAACTCTCAGCTCCCTGTTGAGGAAGCTGTTGATGACCAAGAGGAGCCAGACTATGTAGAAATGATGGATATTCCAGAGTCTAGGAGACTGTCTATTCCTTTGCATAAATCTTTTCGGAAACGGACAGTAAAGTTTTAAAAACTCCTCACACTATACCTCCTGTGGATAAAAGGATGGACAAGAGGTATACCTTATCAGGCTCTGACACTGATTTCCTCACTCAACAATGCAGCCATGTGGGGGTAGTGCAGGCTGCAGCCTGTGACAAGGCTAATATTCCCCTAGCTTCACACCCCCCTGAGAAGGACTCCAGGAAGACTGATGCTATGACAAAGAAACAGTACATGGCAGCATCTTTGAGACTCCGACAAGCAAATTATATGGCTTATGCTGCTAGATACCAGAAATCCAGATGGGATACTGTGCTGGCCCTAGCGAAACAAGTCCCTGACCAGCATGCCAGGGAGCTAGAACAGGTGGCTATGGATGGTATTGAGGCATGCAAGGTGCAATTTCATGCTGCAGTGGACTCTAATGATGTTTCATCAAGAGGCATGGCTACATCTGTGGCACTTCACAGGATGGCTTGGCTCAGATGTACTACCCTGTCTCAGGATACCCAGTCTAAGGCCATGGATTTTCCTGTTGTGGGAAATTCTCTATTTGGGGAGCAAACAGAGAATTACATGAAGAAAATGGCTGAATATAGGACCACCTATAGGAGTGCACAGGCCAAGGAAAGGCAGGCCGCTCCTCAAAAGCAGCTTCCTAGAGGCAGGGGCAGGCCTTTTCATAGGCCTTTTACCAAGCCCAAGCTTCCTCCTCCGCCTATGCTCAGGTGGGGTTCTTTAGAGAGAGAGAGGCAGACTGGGTACAAGCAGGTCTGCTTCCACCCCTCAGCCTAAAGCCCCTGCCAAGCAGGCACCCTGATGGGATTGCCAGGGCCGATTCTCCTCTACCTGTAGGGGGCAGGCTGACTTACTTTGTCCAGGACTGGAAGTCTTTAACATCAGACAAGTGGGTCCTGGAAGTAGTAAGCCAGGGACTGGTTCTCCGCTTCAAAAAATTTCCAAAGCTGAGAACCAGATCTTTTCCACCTGCAACTCCCTCAGAGGCACTCGCCCTAGAGGCAGAGGTCTCTACCCTCCTGGCTGTCTGAGCTGTGGAAAGGGTTCCTCCCCTACACCAGGGCAAAGGTTTGTACTCCAGGTACTTCCTTACCCCAAAAAAGACAGGAGAATGGCGGCCCATCCTGGATCTTAGATCTTTAAACAAGCACCTTTTAAAGCCAAAGTTCAAAATGGTGACTCTGGGAATTATCCTACCCTCTCTAAGGCCAGGGGACTGGCTAGCTTCCCTGGACCTCAAGGATGCCTACTTCCATATTCCCATCAGAAGCTCCCATCGAAAGTACCTCAGGTTCGAGCTGCCCTCAGGCCACTACCAGTTCAGAGCAATGCCCTTGGCCTCACTTCTGCCCCAAGGGTATTCACCAAATGCCTGGCAGTAGTGCCGTCTACCTAAGAAGGCAAAAGATTGCCATCTTTCCTTACCTGGACGATTGGCTCCAGTAGGCCAGTCCAGACCAGGTCAATTTACGCCTTCAGATAACGCAGCAACCGCTTACCTCTCTAGGCTTCCTTCTGAATCTCTCAAAGTCAGTTCTAGAGCCTGTCCAGCTTCTTACCTTCATAGGCGCAGAACTGAACACACAGGAAGCCAGGGCCTTCCTCCCTCTGGACAGGGCAAAGACCCTAGTCTCCCTGGCCTCCTCATTTACCCTGCAGGTCTCCCGGCCAGCAAGGCATTTTCTACAGCTCCTAGGACACATGGCTGCTTCCACAACAGTTGTGCAAGGAGCAAGATTTGAGATGAGGGACATCCAGTTCCATTTGAGAGCTTTTTGGTCTCAAAGAAAGGATCCTCTTACCAAGTTGATCCCAGTAACTCGAACCCTGATCCAAGCCCTACAGTGGTGGCAGGATCAGAGCAACCTGAGACAAGGGGTTCCTTTTGTCACTCAGTCTCATTCTCTAATCCTTACTACAGATGCGTCCCTCTTGGGCTGGGGAGCTCACATGGGTGACCTCACCACCCAGGATCTGTGGTCTCCCCAGGAATCTCTCCTCCACATCAACCTGTTGGAGCTCAGAGCAGTTTTCTAGCACTTCAAGCTTTTCCAAATCTGTTCAGAACAAGAGTATTCAGGTCAGAACAGACAACACCACTACAATGTGGTACATCAACAAACAAGGGCACTCTGTCTGACCTTGTGCACAGAAGCCATGAAGTTGTGGTCTCCTGGCTTACTCCTGACACCTCCCTTACGGCAGTTCACCTCCCAGGCAAGGACAATGTCCTGGCAGATGCTCGGCAGGATTTCCCAGGGCCACCACGAATGGTCACTGGATCCCTGGTCTTGGGAGTAGTATTTGCCAGATGGGGCACCCCTCAGATAGATCTTTTTGCAGCCCCAGACAATCACCAACTTCCTCTTTTTTGCTGCAGGCCCCCAGTGTTGGGCTCACTCCCCCTGGATGCCTTAGCCCTCAGTTGGGAGGGGAAGTTTCTCTATGCCTTTCCTCTCCTGTTCAAAGTGCTAGTCAAAATCAGATCCCAATCATGCAAAGTCATTCTGATAGCTCCGGATTGGGCCAGACAGCCCTGGTATCCACTCCCGCTGTCCTTAGCAGTCCATCCTCCCCTGTTCCTTCCCAGGAATCACAATTTGTTAACCTGTGCACAGGGAAGGGTCTGGTACCCGAATCTCAAATCTCTCAATCTCAAGGCTTGGTTCTTGAAGAGTTAGTTTGCCGATTTACACTTTTCCCAAGGTGTAATGGATATATTGAAGGCCTCAAGGAAGCCTTCCACCAGGGCTACTTACAATTCCAAATGGAAAGGTTTTCCATATGGTGCTCGGAAAACATATTTCCCCAGTCTCTGCTGATCTACCCACAGTCCTGGATTATATGGTCCACCTGAATTCTTTGGGGCTGAGACCAGCTACCCTGAAGGTGCACTTGGCAGCTGTGTCTGCTTTTATTTCAGCAGGTAAATCCTCTTCTCTTTCAGCTCATCCTGTATTTTCCAAGTTTTTTAGGGGTTGTTTCACACCAACCCTCCATTCAGGATCCTGCCCTGCCTGGGATCTTAATGTTTGCATTGCTCAGCTTATGCAACCCCCTTGACCCTTGTCTTCAGCTGAGCTCAAGTACTTGACTTGGAAAACTGTGTTTTGGTAGCATCACCTCTGCCAGGCAGCATAAGTGAATCAAAGCGTTGTCAGTGGAGCAGGAGTTTATCTCTTTTCACAGAGATAAGGTGGTCCTTCGGACTAACAGAAAGTTCCTGCCTAAGGTGGTTTCAGATTTCCACCTTAATCTATTTCACTTCCAGTGTACTTCACTGACCCCTCCTCCTCTGGGGAGAGGAGGCTGCACAGCCTAGATGTGAAGAGAGACCTTAGTTACTACATAGAGCGTACCAAGGGTCATAGGTTTGACTCCCTCCAACTGTTCCTCACCTATGGCGAAGTTGGTAAAGGGAAGCCAGCCACTAAAAGATCCATTGCCAGGTGGATTGTCTCTTGTATCCAATTCTGCTACGAGAAGTTGGGTAAAGTTCCCCCCTCAGACCTGAGGGCTCACTCTACCAGAGGTACAGCTGCTTCTCTGGCTGCTGCCAGAGACATTCCTATTCTACAAATATGTCAAGCAGCTACCTGGAAAACAGTTCACACTTTTACCAAGCATTACTCCCTGGACATCCAGGCTAGGAGTGATGCTCGGTTTGGCACAGCCGTGCTTCAGAGCCTATTTCCTGGGTAGGTTCTGTCCCTCCTCCATGGGGGTACTGCTGTGTAGTCTGCAATTGTCATAATATAGCAAGTCTTCATGTTGTTTGAAGAAAAAATTACCTTAGTAATGTTTCTTCTAATGGAGCCTTGCTATATTATGACCTCCCCCTGCCCGCCCCTCTCAGAACCTCTGTTTTGGGGATGTGGGTGGGCAGTACAGGAATTAGCACTTTTTGATGCCCACCTTGTTGTTTTCACCTACCTTTTGGGTGAATTGGTGTTGTGTTTTGCATTTTGGGTCTCCTGACTTGAGTCTTTGTTTTAGGCCAAAAATGAGTGTTTATGTTAGTAGCCGGTTGGCTAGCGTAGGTTTACAGCTTCCACACAGAACCTTAGTGAGTTTTAGCTCGTAAAGATCTGACAGTTTGCGTTTGAAGCACAACAGACAGAGTTTTCAACCGAGCTTGCGCTCTGAGTTCCATGCCTGCATGGAAAGTTAACTATTTCACCTCCGGAGCAGTTCTAACCTGTGGTCGTACTGCAATTGTCATAATATAGCAAGACTCCATTAGAAGAAACAACATTACTAAGGTGAGTAATTTTTCTTTTGGTATGTGGGTGGGCAGTGCAGTGTTGGCACTTAGTAGGTGCCCACCTTGTTCTTTTCACCCCTCCTTTCTTGGGGTGAGTTGGTGTTGTGTTTTTCATTTTTTGGGTCTCCTGACTTGAGTCTTTGTTTTGGGACCAAAAAATGTGTTTTATGTTTAGTAGCCAGTTGGCTAGTGTAGGTTTACAGCTTCCACACAGGACCTCAGTGAGTTTAGCTCGTAAAGATCTGACTGTTTGAGTTTGAAGAACAACAGAGTCTCAACCAAGCTCGAGCTCAGCGTTCCATGCCTGGCATGGAAAGTTAACTCTCATCTCCGGGGCAGTTCAAAGGTTGGGACTCACTGCATATGTCAGAATATAGCAAGACTCCATTAGAAGAAAAAACATTACTAAGGTGAGTAATTTTTTCTTTTGTGCTAATGGAGTGCATTGATAAGGGATAGCCTTCCCCGATATGTGCAATTTTGTATAGCTCCCGATTAAAGGAACCTTAATATTCCATGAAAAAGGGTGGCTATAAGTGTGATTTTAACCAAACTGTGAGTGACATAGAGCAAAGCTTAAAAAAAAATACCTATTAGGTAAGTAAACTTTGCTGGTTTTTTTTTTGCTTTACGGTTTGTTGAGACAGTGTAAAGCATTAAAAATAGAACAAATTTCCCATTTCATACAATATGAAATTTCACAATAATAACTCAAACAATTGCATGCATCTCAGTACACTGGACAGTTGCATTGTCCCTATTAATCGAGCTCGGGTTCACAGAACCCCTTGCTTTCTCATCCAATTTTTCATCTCATTCATTTTGTTCTTTGTCATGAAATTGTCCTCTCTATTGACTATTGTAGATGGGGTGGGAATACCACTAGAGTATGACATACCAGTGTATATACTCTACATTGGATTGTAAAGTCTGTTACCTCACTGATAAATTTCAGGAGGAATCTGAGCTCCCGGAGATATTTTAGTGGTAAATCAGGGACTGTTGAGATGGGCAACTTGGGATGTCCATAAACGGATGGAACTGTAACAGTGGTACAGAGGGTCAGGGTTGGTGGAGTGCTTAGAGGTAACCAGAAAAACCTGAATTAATATTCAGTAGCAAAACAAATCAAGTATTTTGACATATAAAATTCAAAACATTTATCAAGAAAGGCACTAATTCAAATCTTGTATTAAAGTGGGGCAGTTAGCACAAAAAGCTTCACTTCCAAGTGTGGAGGTGGTATCAATTTTCACTTTGTGTGCAAAAATTTATTTTTTCTAACTTACTAATTCAACACCCAGGACTGCTGCTGTTTGCTATGTACAGCTCCCAGAAGCCTCTGCCGTTGACATCAGAGAAGGGTTGCAGTGCTGGGAGATTAAATAGCTTGCACTGTATGTTAGATATTTTATAAGCTCAGATCAGATGTTTGCTAGTCCCGCTGATCTTTGGGGGTATCTCAGTCATCAGGTCACAATCTAAACTTCACCATCGATGAAGCATGGTCCACATAGAACATTTTCCAGTAGTACAACTGGGGTCCCCATGCTGTTGCCAACCCAGTAAAGTGAGCTGCATGCTCCCTCTTGCCGTCAATTCTGTTTGCATGGGTCTCTGTGGAAGCTCAGACGCAGTTCGCACAATTTTAGCCTACAATTTTTCTCAACCTAGTTTTTAGAATCTTTTAAAACAGGTCCTTTTACCTTACGAACATATGAAATTGCCAGCAGATACAGGCCATTCAGTCTATTTAGTCTGCTCGAGTATGCAGCACTTCAGTCCATTAGACTGCTGCTGCCCCTCCCCTCCCTCATATGCCTTCCCCCATCTCGCACCCCCTCCCAATTTGTACCCTCCCCTTGAATCTGTCCCACCCCCTCTTGAAGTCCCCAACATCCTGCAACGATACAACTTCCTCTGGCAGTGTTCCACCCTTTTTGTGAAATAGTGCCTCCTCAGTTCCCTCTTGAACCTGCCCACTTCCAGCTTCATAGTGTCCCCTGGTTTCCCTTCTGCCTTTCAGATTGAACATACACCTGGTGTCTACTTTGCTCACACCCTTCAGGTACTTGAAGGTCTCAATCATAGCCCCTCTCCTCCAGGGTATACATATTGAGCTCTCTTAGTCTGTCCCCCAGTCCCAGGATCATTTTTGTTGCCCTATGCTGTACCCCCTCCAGTAGTTTGATGTCCCTTTTCAAGTAGGGGCACCAGAATTGCACGCAATACTCTAGGTGCGGTCTCACCAGGGACCTGTACAGAGACAAGATGACCTCCCCATTCCTAGAAGTAATCCCCCTTGCTGTGCACCCTAGCATCATGCTTGCCTTCGCTGCTGCCTTCCTACACTGAGCAGAGTTGTTCATCTCCCTGGTTACCAGCACTCCCAAATCCTTCTCCTCCTTGGATTTTGTTAACGGGACACTCTCCAGCCAATAATTGTGTTCTGGGTTCTTGCCTTCAAATGCATCACTTTGCATTTCTTGACATTGAATACAAAGCCAAGTGTGAGACCATTCCTCTAGTTTTATCAAATTCTCCTGAAGTACTTTTGCCCGGCCCCCAGTTTACCTCGGCACAAATCTTTTTGTCATCTGTGAAGAGATTGATCTTGCTCTTAATCCCCACTGCAGTGTCTGTTATAAAAATGTTAAACAAGAACTGGTCTAGCTAGACCCTATGTTACACCACTTGCTACTGCCCTGGGTTCAGATGCCTTTCTTCACTCCCCCCAACTACTTCCTCTGCTGTCTACCCTGCAGCCAGTTCTCGACCAATCTTACCAGTTTCCTCCCTGCTCCCAGACTCTTCAACTTGCAGGTCAGCCTACCATGTGGCACCGAGTTAATGTTTGTCGAGAGTTACTCCTTCAACTTCTCTGTCACTGTGGAAAGAAATGGCTTCTTCAGATGACCACAACCTTTGTGTCTGCTGTCTTAGGTCTGACCATAACCTCTCTGACTGGGAGCTCTGCCAAATATTTAATCTTACAACTCTTAAATGACACAAAAAGGCTTTGAAGAAATTTCTCGTGGAGTAACAGGTAGCCAGTTCTGGGCAACGGTCCTCTGGGGACCCTCCTTCCCAATCACCAGTGGGTTCATCAAGCTCCCAGGTTTTAAAGGCCCAAGAAAAGTCCTCTGGGAAAAGTCATAAAAAAGACTGCCCGGAGGACCGCTCCCTCTGGAAACGTTCCCAATCCCTGATGGTCTCTTCTTCCTTCTCCAGGGGGCACCCTGTCGGCTGCACTGACTCACTCTGCTGTCCAGGCCCCTACTTGACAGCATATTCTCCTACTTCTCAAGGAGGCAGGCCGTCTGTCTTCTGGTCATGCCCCCCCCCCCCAAAGTGGTCAGCCCTTTTGTCAAGCTCTGATACTTCTCCAGGCCCTCGGATGTCTGGTCCTCTGGCTCTCCAGACCCAACAGATGGCTCATCATGCCCTGTGCCCGCAACCCCTCTACCGTCCACGCACGCTTCTCCTGACGTCGACCTCCATGATATTTTAGCCAGGTTAACCGTAGCCCTGGTGCATCAGTTGGGCTCTTATAGGCCTGACACTGTTGACAGCACAGTCAGCACTACTTAAGCCTTCTCAGGCTGCGCCTTGCCAGTCATTGACAGCCCCCTGATCATCTGACCTTGAGTTGAAACAGGTCGACGTCGAAGTGGAGTATCACCCTGACCTCATCCTCCAAGAGGAGAAGGGGGACTCTTTCTCCGATAGGTCTACAGCTTCTTCAGAGTGAGAACTCTGTTAAGCATACTCCCAGGTCCCCTTCTGAGGAGGCTACCTTTTTCAATGTTATGGGCTTCCATACTGAGGAAGAGGTTGCCACCAGGAGAGTTCTGGTGGACTTCTTGGAGATCCTAGAATCTCCTCTTAAGGTCATTCCTCTTATTCTACTGACTTTACGGAATGCCTTCTCTGTGGCTTGGCACCACCAAGACATGGTTCCTGCCATGCCTCGCAGGGCAGATTAACTCAGTCATCCCCCTCGGGGCCTGCCTTATTATGCTGCCCAACCTAAGACCAACTCTGTGGCCATCAAAGCAGCACATGATGGGTGCAAGATGCCCCAGTGCCTTCGCTCTCTCCTCTCTCCCCCCCCCGACAGGGAATCCAAAAAGATGGGACTTTGGGGTAAGTGGGTTTATGCCTCCTCCACCTTGGAACTTTAGATTGCCAACTCCCTTTCTCGCATGGTCAAGTATCAAAAACACTATCTGGAGGAAGGGCAAGGCAGCTGCGCATGCCTTCCCAGATTGTTGCCAAAAAACAGGAGGTCCTCAGATCTTTGCAGGCTGCTGTGGACATCGGTAAGCACCTCCTCCAGACCTTGTATGACATTTCTGATACTGGTGACAGTGCCCCTGCCACCGGCATTTTCCTTTATCGGTAATCCTGGCTCAAGGTTTTGGGCTTTGCAACAGATGTCCAGCAGAAAGTGCTGAATGCCCACTTCAGTGGTTCAGAGTTATTTGGGCTAGATGTCAAGGACATCATTAATGATCTGCAGGGCTACTGGGTTTGTCTATTCGCTTTACCCAGCCTAGTAGCAGACAGCGCCTGTCCTTTCACAAGGTATTTCACAAGTCCAGAACAGGTTCCTGTCCCCAGGGGAAGAAACACCTCCTTGGCTTTGCCTATCCCCTCCTCCTTTGGCCCAGCAGCTAGATCCTCCTCTGCCCGACTCCTTGCCAGACCCCTCTCTTCTGGTCCCCGACCAAGAGGTGGTGGTCAGAGGTTGGTTCTCCCTCCATCTCAACCAATAGAGAACCATCACTTCAGATGCCTGGATTCTTCAGATCATAGAACGGGGCCACACTCTGGAGCTTATAGAACAGCCTCCAGAGACGACAACCCCCCCCCCGTGCCCTCCACTTACCCTCAGGCCCATGTAATGGTTCTTCAGGAAGAGGTACAGTCCCTTCTGTGGAAAAAGGCAATAGAACCAGTGCCCAGACAGCAGTGGAACAGGGTTTTTTACTCCAGGGTCTTCCTGGTCCCCATAAAGACCAGAGATTTGTGGCCCATTCTAGATCTCGAGGACCTCGACCTTTATATCCAGTACAAAATGTTTCACATGTTCCTGCTGCCCCTACTTTAGCAGAGCGATTGGCTGTGGTCTCTGGATATGCAAGATGCTTACTTGCACATCTCGGTTTGTCCTCCACACAGGTGGTTCCTTCATTTTTTGTTTTCAGGGCGAACACTACCAGTTCAAACAACATGAAGTCTTGCTGTATTCTGACAATATGCAGTTAGCTTCAGCACTTGAACTGCTCCGAAGAGGAAAGGGTTAACTCTATGCCAAAGCATAGAACATTGAAATTGAGCTCGGTTTTGAAACCTCTTGTCTCTGGTACTTCTCAGTGTAATCCTCAGATTCTTTACTCCACCTAACTGTGAAGACGGTCCAGAGATTTCTCATTTGCTGCATCGGTTCGGGAATAGTAAAATCGGTCGGTTATCAACCATTTTCTTTTATTATTCGGTCAAGTCTCCGTGTGTACGGTACAGGTAGTGTAAGTAGGTAGATAGTGGGGTGTTTTGTTTAGAAATGTTTTCTTTGGTTTCTTTCCAGTTGGTCCTGTTGGGAACCAAAACAATTCTGTTTCTTCTCTTGATTTCTGTGGTGCTGGTACCTATTGATTCCTTAAAAAACAGAGGATTTTTTCCATTTCTTTTTTTTTAACTGACCCATGATACGGTTGGAACCAATAGGTTTGTGTGAAGGCTGAACAAGGGTATCTTTCAAAACTAGGCATGTCTGAGAAACCCAAAAAGAAAACTGGTCCCACTGAGTTTCAGCACTGTACTGAGTGTGAGGACGCATTTTCCAAGGCTGATCCCCCACCTCGTCTGTGTGCATTGTCTGGGGTTTGACCACCTCAAAGAAGACTGCCAAATCTGTAAGAAGTTTCCCAAAGCCACTTTGGAAAAATGTTTACGTAGGCTAAAGGAAAGACGGGCAAAAAAGTCCGCTGATCCGGATGGCAAGCCCGGTTCGGTTCCGACCAAATCTGAGGAGGTGCCCACTGACCTGGGCGATACCTCCTCTGGCAAAAGGAGAGCAGATTCTGCGGAATCATTTCTGGCTAAAAGAAAGCAAAAATTAGCTGGTTCAGATCCCGGTTCCCATGTTCCGACCGCTGAGGAAATTGCTAAAGCAATCTGTTGTTCAATCGCTTTGCCCGGTTCCGACTGAACCGATACTGACACATAGACGGTCGGTTCAGTTGGAAGCTGCCTCTTCTGATTATGATCCAGAGGCTTTCTATGAGGGTGACTGGGAAGGAGAAAAGGAGTATCCAGGTGGTGATGATGAGTAAGAAGGCCTAGATGAGCCAGTGGAGCCTGACATCTCTCCAGACAGGCCTTCTAATGTTTCAAACAACATGAAGTCTTGCTGTGTTCTGACAATAGCAGTGAGTCCCAACCTTCGCACTGCCCCGGAGATGAAAGAGTTAACTTTCCATGCCAGGCATGGAACGCTGAGCCCGAGCTCGGTTGAGACTCTGTCTGTTGCTGTTCAAACTCAAACCGTCAGATTCTTTACTCCGCCTCACTGAACAGTCGCTCCGGAGATTTCTCCTTCTGCTCGGTTCAATTTGTCGGTTAAAGTACCGCTTTTCTCGGTTTTCGACCAAATTTAAACCGTAACCTGTCGGTTCAGTCTCTGTCTGTGGTATTTGTGAGTACTAGATAGGTTTATATTAATTTCTATTCTGTGTGGAACTTGTAAACGGTTCATCGGTTCGGTTTGAACCGATCAAGCTGTTAAAAAATCTTTATTTATACTTTTAGTGTGTGGTTACCGGTTCTTATCGGTTCTAAAAACACGGATTTAATTACGTTTTTTTCCACGACCCGTGACACGGTCAGGAACCGATAAGAGGGTCTTGCCTGGCGGATTGCCATTAAAAGGGTAAGTTTGGTTAGGACCGGCACAATGCCTTCCTGTATACGGCTCAGCTGACCAGACGGCTCTACATAAGGTACACCTAACGCTCAACAAAGCCTGTCGACTTATTACCGGTGCCCGAAGACTCACCCATACCTGCCTCCTGTACTCCATGTCCTCCCTACTCAACCTTGATGAGCACCTCATGTTCCTAACCTGCCAAGTTATCTATAAAGCTCTCCATGGTCTATCCCCTCCTGGCCTTGCTAACTCTATTCACCGAACTAACTCCACGGTACGCACTCGGCCTCCCCGCAAAGCTGCCCTGGACGCTCCTAGGGCTCGGACTACCCATGGTCTAAGGGCATTCCCATATAGAGCCCCCTCCTGGTACAACTCCTTCCCCACTGGCATCACTGATGCTTCCTCACTTGCTTGTTTCAAATACCTTCTGAAAACTCACTTACTCAACTCACACTCTTGCCGCTGCCCCTGACCTCCCCTCCTCCTCCCTTCTGACAATGCTTACTGAGCTGCATCCCCCCCATGAGACCTCCTCTCGCTATGCAACCCTACCTCATGATCACTGATCCTAATATTGTGGGTAACATGTGTTATCTCCCATGTTACTTGAAACTTGACTGTGCCTTATTGTTAAACTGTTTTGCTAATTTTTCTCTTGGATGTATGTCGTCCTTGTAAGTCGTCGTATGTCGCTGTCCTGCCTGTGATGAGGTACCTTTGTAAATGAGCCTCTGGCTCAAAGGTTGTAAAAAAACTGATGTTAAAATAAATAAATAAATAAATGTCTGAAAAAAACAAAAGAAAAACCGGGCCCACTGGGTTTCAACACTGTAGTGTGTGTGGGGAAGTCTTTGCTAAGGCTGACCCCCATATCACCTGTGTTTATTGTCTGGGGTTTGACCACCTCAATGTAGACTGCCAGATTTGTAAAAATATTCCTGCAGCTACCCTAGAAAAGAGAGTTGATAGGCTCAGGGAAAGGGAGGCCAAAAAGTCCGCTGAACCGGATGGCCAGCCCGGTTTGGTTCAAACCGAACTAGAAGGAGTGCCTTCTGACCAGGGCGAGACTTCTTCGGGCAAAAGGAGAGCTGATTCTGAGGAGTCGGTTCCGGCTAAGAGAACTAAAAAAGAAAAATCAGCTGGTGTGGAGCCAAAACTTTCTTCTCCAACCGCCGAAGAAATAGCCAAAGCGATAAAAATTGTGCAGTCGCTTTCCCCAGTTCCGACCAAACCGGCACCATCAGGGAGGCGCTCGCTTCGGCTGGTTCCACGGTTCAAGATTATGATTTAGAGGAATATTATGAACCGGAGGAGGAGGAAGAGGAGTATGAGGAAAGTGAATGTGGTTTGAAAGTCTGGATGTGCCCATTGACCCGGACATCTCCCAGACAGACCTTCAGCGATGTCTCCTCCTAGGCTTTCTGAGTCCCCTTCCAATTTCTTGTTTTATAAAAAAGTGGCTGAAACCCTCCAGCTTCCTATGGAAGAAGCTGTGGATGACCAGGAGGAGCCTGACTATGTGGAAATGATGGATATCCCAGAGTCTAGGAGGCTGTCTATTCCCTTATACAAATCTTTTGGGAAACAGACATTTAAGATTGCAGCCATGTTGGGGTAGTGCAGGCTGCAGCCTGTGATAAGGCAAATATCCCCTTGGCATCACACCCCCCAGATAAGGACTCCAGGAGGATTGATGCCATGGCAAAGAAGCAGTACATGGCAGCATCTTTGGGACTCAGGCAGGCTAACTATATGGCCTACACAGCTAGATACCAGAAGTCCAGGTGGGACACTGTGCTGGCTCTGGCTAAACAGGCCCTGACCAGCTTGCCAAGGACTGGAGCAGGTGGCTGCAGATGGGATTGAGGCATCAAGGTGCAATTTCATGCTGCTGTGGACTCCAGTGATGTTTCATCAAGAGTCATGGCTACATCTGTGGCTCTTCGCAGGATGGCTTGGCTCAGATGTACTAGCCTATCACAGGATACCCAGGCTAAGGCCATGAATTTCCCTGTTATTGGTAATTCTCTGTTTGGGGAGCAGACAGAGAACTACATGAAAAAGATGGACGAGTACAGGACCACCTACAGGAGTGTTCAGGGCAAAGAAAGGCAAGCCACTCCTCAAAGACAGCAGTCCAGGGGTAGGGGCAGGCCTTTCCAAAGGCCTTTTTACCAAGCCCAGGCCTCTTCTTCTTATGCTCAGAGGGGGTTCTTCAGAGGGAGAGGCAGACAGGGAATGAGCAGGCCTGCATCCACCCCTCAGCCTAAAGCCCCTGCCAAGCAGACACCGTGATGGGTCTGCCCCGGGCCGATTCTCCAATACCTGTAGGGGGTAGGCTGGCTTACTTTGTCCAGGACTGGGAGTCTCTGACATCAGACAAGTGGGTCCTGGAAGTAGTAAGCCAGGGACTGGTTCTCAGCTTCAAAAAATTTCCCAAGATGAGAACCAGATCCTTTCCACCTGCAACTCCATCAGAGACCCTTGCCCTAGAGGCAGCGGTTTCTTCCCTCCTGGCTCTCAGAGCCATGGAGAGGGTTCCCCGCCCTACACAAGGGCAAAGGATTGTACTCCAGGTACTTCCTAACCCCCAAAAAGACAGGAGAATGGCGGCCCATCCTGGACCTAAGATATGTGAACAAGCACCTTTTAAAGCCAAAGTTCAAAATAGTGACTGGGAATAATCCTCCCCTCTCTAAGGCCAGGGGACTGGATAGCTTCCCTGGACCTCAAAGATGCCTATTTTAACATTCCCCATCAGGTGCTCCCACAGAAAGTACCTCAGGTTTGAGTTGCCCTCAGGCCACTATCAATTCAGAGCAATGCCCTTTGGCCTAACATCAGCCCCAAGGGTTTTCACAAAGTGCCTGGCAGTAGTGGTTGCTTTCCTAAGGAGAAAAAATATCTCCATCTTTCCATACTTGGACGACTGGCTCATAGTAGGTAAGTCTCCAGACCAAGTCAAGTCACATTTGCAAATAACTCAGCAAGTGCTCACTTCCTTAGGATTCCTCCTCAACCTTCCAAAGTCAGTTCTCGAGCCAGTACAGCTCCTCACCTTCATAGGGGCGGAGCTGGATACAGTAAGGCCAAGAGCCTTCCTTCCCCTGGACAGGGCAAGAACCCTTATGGAATTGGCCTCTTCATTCAACCTACAGGTGTCTCAACCAGCAAGGCATTTCCTTCAGCTTCTGGGTCACATGGCAGCCTCCACAGCAGTGGTCCAGGGAGCAAGATTCCAGATGTGGGACATTCAGTTCCACTTAAGCGCCTTCTGGTCCCAAAGAAAGGATTCCCTTACCAAACTAGTCCCAGTGACTCGAACCCTGATCCAGGCTTTGCAATGGTGGCAGGATCAGGACAATTTGAGACAAGGAGTTCCTTTTGTCACTCAGTCTCATTCAGTGATACTCACCACAGATGCCTCCCTGCTGGGCTGGGAGCCACCTGGGGATCTTACCACCCAAGGCTGTGGTCACCTCAAGAATCTCTGCTTCACATCAGTCTCTTGGAACTCAGAGCAGTGTTTCTGGCACTGCAAGCCTTTTCAAATCTGTACAGAACAAGGTGGTCCAGATCAGAACAGACAACACCACCACAATGTGGTACATCAACAAGCAAGGAGGCACTTCGGTCTCCGGCCTTGTGCACAGAAGCAATGAAGTTGTGGTCTCTGGCCTATTCCCTGCAAACCTCTCTGATAGCAGCTCACCTTCCAGGGAAGGACAATGTCCTAGCAGATGCTTTCAGCAGGATATCCCAGGGCCATCACGAATGGACCCTAGATCCCCTAGTTTTGAAAGTGATTTTCTCCAGATGGGGCACTCCACAGATAGATCTTTTTGCAGCCCCAGACAATCACCAACTTCCTCTCTTTTGTTGCAGACCCCCAGTCTTGGGCTCAGTCCCCCTGGATGCTCTGATTCTGAACTGGGAAGGGAAATTTCTATATGCTTTTCCCCCCCTTCCCTCTCCTGTTCAAGGTGTTAGTCAAGATACGGTCACAACCGTGCAAAATGATTTTGATTGCTCCAGACTGGGCCAGACAATCCTGGTACCCCCTGTTGCTGTCCTTAGCAGTCCATCTTCCCCTGTCTCTTCCCAGGAATTACAACCTGTTGACGTCCTCTCAGGGGAGGATTTGGTACCAGAACCTCAAGTCTCTCAATCTCAAGGCATGGCTCTTGAAGAGTTAGAGTTTGCTGATCTGCATCTTTCCCAAGGGGTTCTGGATATCCTTAAGGCTTCTTGAAAGCCTTCCACCAGAAAGACTTACAATTCCAAATGGAAAAGGTTTACTATTTGGTGTTCTAATAAGAATATTTCTCCAGAATCTGCTGGGTTGCCTACGGTTCTGGACTATATAGTCCATCTCAATGGCCTAGGCCTTAGTCCAGCTACACTTAGAGTGCATTTGGCAGTTGTTCCTGCCTTCCTGTCAGTAGGCAAGCCCACTCCTCTGTCAGCCCATCCTGTGTTCTGTAAGTTCTTCAAGGGATTGCTGCACACCAATCCCCCTTTTAGAGACCCTGCTCCTGCTTGAGAGCTTAATGTTTGCATTGCTCAGCTTATGCAACCACCCTTTGAGCCTTTGTCCTCTGCAGAGCTTAAGTACTTGACTTGGAAAACTGTGTTTTTGGTAGCCATTACCTCTGCCAGGCATATCAGTGAATTGCAAGCCCTGTTAGTGGAGCCTGATTTCATCTCTTTCCATAGAGATAAAGCGGTCCTAAGAACTAACAGGAAGTTTTTGCCTAAGGTGGTTTCAGATTTTCACCTTAACCAGTCTATGTCTCTCCCTGTTTTCTTCACTGACCATTCCTCCTCTGGAGAGAGGAGGCTGCACAGCTTGGATGTTAAAAGGGCCCTCAGCTACTACATAGAGCGCACCAAGGGTCACAGGTTAAAGCAAACCTGCCACTAAGAGATCTGTTGCCAGGTGGATTGTTTCTTGTATACAATTCTGCTATGAAAAATTGGGTAGAACTCCACCCTCAGGCCTGAGGGCTCACTCTACTAGAGGTACAGCTGCTTCCCTGGCTGCTGCCAGGGATATTCCTATCTTAGAAATTTGTCAAGCAGCCACCTGGAAAACAGTCCATACATTCACCAAGCATTACTCTCTGGATATCCAGGCTAGGAGTGATGCTCAGTTTGGCACAGCAGTACTTCAGAGCCTGTTTCCAAAGTAGGTTTTGTCCCTCCCCCATGGAGGTACTGCTTGGTAGTCTGCAATAGTCAGAATACAGTAAGACTTCATGTTGTTTGAAGAAAAAATTACTCACCTTAGTAATGTTGTTTCTTCTAATGAAGTCTTGCTATATTATGACCTCCTTCCCTGCCTGCCCCTCTCAGAACCTCTGTTTTGGGATGTGGGTGAGCATTACAGTGTTGGCGCTTTCTTTATGCCACTTTGTTGTTTCACCCTTCCTTTGGGGTGAATTGGTGTTGCCTCCCCTCTCAGAACCTGTTTTTTGGGATGTGGGTGAGCAGGAGCAGTGTTGGCACCCTGGGGTGTCCCTTTTTCACCCTCCTTTATTTTGGGTGAGTGTTGTGTTTTGGGATGTGTTTTGTTTTTTGGGTTTCCTGACCTGAGTCTTTGCTTTGAAACCAAAAACCCTTTTATATAAATTTAGTTGCCAGTTGGCTAGTGTGAGTTTTACAGTTTCCACACAGAACTTCTAGTGAGTATTGCTCGTAAAGATCTGACGGTTGGAGTTTAAACAACAGCAGACAGGGGCTTCAACCGAGCTCGCGGTGAACATTCCATGCTGGTCATGGAAAGTTTAACTCTTTGTTCTCCGGGGCAGTTGAAAGGCAGGACCTAACTGCAATAGTCAGAATACAGCAAGACTCCATTAGAAGAAACAACATTACTAAGGTGAGTAATTTTTTCTTTGTTCACTGTTTCAGTCAAAAGATCAGGGTAAACATGTAAAGTAATGTCTTGATATTTCAAACCCCTTTTCACCCTTGCTTTAGCCAAAATAGCCTTTGTATTGATATTTATGGGGCTTCAAAAGAACTGGTCTAGGATAAGAGTGATTAGACCAGGCCAAACCTGCCCCCCCTCCCCCATGGGCTCTGACCAAAGCAATTTTTTGCTCTGAATAAGAACGGCTCATAGCCACAGTAATCATTTTCTCAAAGAAGGCTATCGGGTTCTCCATTCCCTCTGCCCCCTCAGGGAGCCCACATACTCTCAGGTTAACCCACCAAGAGCGGTCTTCCATCTCTGTGAGTTTTTGCTGTAAATTTAGGATCTTTTTTTCATGACATAACAGAGATTTAGATGAATCCATAGAGACCTCTTCTGCTTTTGAAACTCTAGTTTCCAGCTCATTTGTTCTGACCGTAAAGGCCGCTAGTTGTTCAGAAAGTGAACCAATAGAATCTGATACCCCTTTCATTGTTTCTTTAATATCAGTAATAGCTTCTTTCATTTCCAGCCAAAAAGCTGAAAATACTTGTAATAAATCTTCCTGCATTTGACCCGAGGTAGAAACAGAATGATGTTGTGAGTCTAAAGTCAACACAAACTCTGCTGAATCTCTTCTCAGTTCAGTGGTAACCCCTGAACCCCTGGTTTATCCTAAACAGTGGCCTCCCTCTCAATCTCTTTATCCAGCTGATTAAATTCCACAGCTTCTACAACATCAGTATCAACCGCCCTATCCGAAACAGGTAAATTAATTTCTTGAGCCAAAAGGTTCTTCGGCAGCATTGTATTGTCCTTTGAACTCATATTCCACCTGGAGAAATAAAAAAAATTTTACCTGGAGTTGGCATTTTCGGGAGAGGGAAAATCAAATTGCTACTTACCACAACCTAGCGGGCAATATCGGTGGGTACTTGGTGTAAGGGCTGTTCTACTACCTCTGCTTGAAGGGATACATTCAGATCTGCTTTGTGCTTCACTTTTTTCCGTTTGGAGAATTGCTGCTTACAATGTTCTTTTATCTGCTGTACATTCTTCGACATTCCAAAATAAGGCAAGAAAAAACGAAATAAAAATAAATTAAAGAAACTTATGCCATTGAATCGGAACAGTTAAAGACAGAACTTAAAACATAAGGCAAAAAAAAAGAGAAACCAATCCGATTCTTTTCAAGTGGCGTGCCATCGGACCTTCTCGCTGCTGCTGAGTCTGGCGTCTGCTCAGCTCCTTCTTCTGCTGATAAATGGAACTAACATTATCTCCCCCTATTGCTGCTTTTCTGTCAGTATCTACTGGTAAGTCGTCCGTCGGCTCCTACAGCAAATGCCCAGTCTCTACCAATAAGTTGGCCCCCAGCTCCTCCTCCTCCGGGGCCTGCCCGACTGTTGCTAAATCGGGTCCCCATGATCAGATGGAAACCCGCACAACTCTGACCGATAAGCCAGTCGAGGGTCCTACCCTCCTCCACCCAGCCCCTCTTCCGTCCATTAAGCCAGTCTTCTCTTTTTCCCCCGAAAACTGCCCAGATGTTGCTCACACCTCAGGGGCTGACACCACCTCACCCAACATCCGGTCGAACACGCAGATGGCTATCGGCCAACCCTCCCCTCAGGCTCCACCTGGGCAGGAGCCTTCCTCTCCACCTCCCCCAGTGGAATCTCCAACCCCAGTGGTCACATCGAGCATGGAGGAGGAGGAGGAAGCAGGACCCCTGGAGATGGTACTTTCTTCTCCCACCCCAGTTACGGTGTCCCAGGTTCTCCCAAGGGACACCAGGCCCAGGGTTCTAGCACCAGACCCCAATGTTCAGAGGGTTCGTGAACCTATTTATCCTTCGCCAGACCGGCCGACGGCACCGCTGTCAGGTCCTCTGTCGGCTGCGCCCTTTCGGGTGCCGGGGACGCTGACAGGTATATGGCCCAACCCCCTTCCGACAGGGCAATCACATCTGACCCTGACGCAAGTCATAGTGATGCCGGGCCCAGTGCCACATATTCATATGTCCGCAGGTCTGATGTCAGCCCCTCCGACATCTACTACTCTGCTGTTGGATATCCAGACACAAGATATTGTCCCTGGCCCATCTCAGCCACACATTTTCCAACAAGGATATCTTCCTCACCCAGGGCAAACATCGGCCTATCCTCAGTCTGGCCCAGTGTTGGGTTCTGTACCCCATTCAGCTATTCAGGGTATCATCCTTTGGGTTATCCCTATTATCAGGGCTACCCTTATCATCATTATCAGGGGTCGGGTGCACCTTTTTATCATTAGCTGCCTACCCATGAACCTCCACCCCCTCCTCCATCCCCACAACAGGATTTCCAGTCTCTAATACAATCCTGGTGGAAGGAGGCTAGGTCAGAGCTGGTCTCGGACCTGGAGCAGCATCTACCAGCCTTGGTAGTCACCCCTCCTCCTCGTTCCTTGTCCCGTCAGCTCTAGCCACTCAACAGTGCATATTTCGGGAACAACACCTACGGAGGTTACTCATCCAGACTTTGGAACCCCTGAGGATCCGGACACTCTGGACTCCAAGGGGGATTCCTCGGATGATTCTTCTGGTGGACATGCCTCTGCAGCTAAGGGCAAGAAGTTGCCCAAATCTCCCCCAGAGGATCCCTCTTTCATGAAGTTGTTACGCATTATCCAGCAGACCAACAGCTGGAATGCTGAGAAACAAGACCCGAAGAGGAAACGTCTCATGGAACACTTAGATTTAAAGATTGTTTCTCCTATTCCTGTCCCACCCTGGACAGCCCCTCACGAAGACCTCACCAGTACCATCTGGCAGCTGTCCCACTCTATCCCAGCCATCCCTATGAAGGCAGACTGGATATATCATGCTCCTGAGGGTGTTTCATTTTTGGATGCTTACCCTAAAGCTGATTCCATTATCATAGCAGCAGCTCATGATCGCTCAGCTACCCCGAAGCACATGAGTACTTCCCCCCAGACAAAGAATCCCAGCCGCCAGTTTGGAAAAAAGGTCTATTCCTCCACTACATGCACCCTCTGCTCACTCAACTACGTGGCGCACATGGTCTCTTCAAAAAGTGACCATGGCCAAGCTTGACACCCGTATCCAGGCCATGGAAGCCTCAGACCTCAAGGAGGAGCTTTTCAAAGACCTGCACCTGTCAAAGATATCCTACAGGCATGCACTCAGGGCTACACATGATTCGGTGGATGCAGTAGCCCGATCCTCCACCATGGCTGTCTCTCTCAGACGGCATGCTTGGCTACACATCTCAGGGCTCTCTAATGATGTCCAGGCTGCTATTCAAGATGCCCCCTTTCGGGGTTCAGTCCTTTTTGGAGGGGACACCAAAGAGATCACCACGGGCCTCCAGGACAGTGGCCAGACCCTGAGGTTCATGAGGTCCATGTACTGAGCGGGCTTTCAGAAGAAGCAGCCCTTTTGATAACAGACCAAGAGGCAGAGTAAACAGCCCTTTACCAGGCACCATGGCAAAAGAAAGGCCACGGATTCCTTCTTCACCTCCCCACCTGCCTCAAAATCTCAGAGAGCGGCCGGAGGACCCCCTCGCCCCTCCACTTCCTGCCTCACAACCCCCTCCCCCTCCTCTGCCACTTTGTGAGGAGCCAGTGAGAGGAAGGTTTGCCCTCCGCATGCAGGAGTGGAGGGACATCACCTCAGATGCATGGGTCCTGCAGCTCATCTCAAAAGGGTGCACACTGGAGTTTCTGGAGTTCCCTCCAGAGTCTCCACCAGGTCACTCGTGTTACTCCCCACACCAGGCTCCTCTCATCAAAGAGGAAATTTGGGCTCTAAGACAGAAGGCGGCCACAGAGCCAGTCCCTCTGTCTCAGAGTGGAAAAGGGTTTTACTCCCATTTTTTCCTGGTTCGGAAAAAGACGGGTGACCTCAGACCCATATTGGACCTCAGCAGGCTGAATCTGTTTGTCATGTACAAAAGGTTCCACATGCTGACCTTGCAGAGCCTCCTACCTCTTCTGCAGAAGGACCATTGGCTCTGCGCACTGAACATGCAGGATGCTTACCTGCATATACCAGTGTTCCCTGGGCCACCACTGTTTCCTGCGTTTCTACTTCCAGGGGGAGCACTTCCAGTTTACAGCTCTCCCCTTTGGCCTTTCTTCAGTGCCCAGGGTCTTTACCAAGTGCCTAGTGGTGGTGGCAGTGGCATTACACTGTCAGGGTATAGCAGTGTTCCCTTACCTGAACGATTGGCTTCTGACAGCCCTGTCCAGGGACAGTCTTCCGGGTTCTCGCTCATCTAATCTGGACCTCTTTTCGAGACTGGGGATCATGGTAAACCTCCCCAAGTCGACCCTTACCCCCTCCCAGAACCTTCAGTTCATCACAGCGGTCTTAGACCTGGTTCAGTACAGAGCCTTCCTGCCCCGGACAGGGCGGAGGCTCTTCAAGAGCAGGTCAACTTAGAGGCTTCTTCCAGATCCCTTCTGGCTAGGGCATTGACATGCCTCTTAGGCCTGATAGCAGCCTCCATCTCCATGGTCCCCTTCACCAGGTTGCATATGAGGATTACCCAGTGGATGTTGCGCGTCCAATGGGATCAACGGTTGGATGACCTGGACCATCTGGTTCTAGTCTCCAGCACACTCAAGAAAAATCTCCTTTGGTGGTTAGATCCTCTGAACCTGTCTTGGGGTCTTCCTTTCAGAAGTTCCCCTCCTCTCTGGACCCTCACCACAGATGCCTCCTGCCTGGGCTGGGGGCTTACCTGGGGGACCACCAGACTCTGGGTTCATGGTCCCACTTGGAGATATCTCTTCACATAAATATCCTGGCGATGTGAGCAGTCCTTTATGCCCGTCAGGCCTTTCAATCCATCTTTTCAAGGGGAACACTGCTGGTCCAGATGGACAACTTATCGGTGGTCTGTTACATCAACAAGCAGGCAGGCACCCAGTCGTACTCCCTGTGCAGGGAGACGATGCAGGTGTGGAACTAGGCAGTTCAGCACAAACAGTTTCTCACAGCCATGCACGTCCCAGGCATTCACAACGTCCTGGTGGATAGCCTCCATCGGGCGTCATCCCTCACTCACAAATGGGAACTAAGTCAGGAAGCAGCATATTCTCTGTGTCTGAAGTGGGGTTGCCCAGACTTAGATCTGTTCACCTCCCTATTTAATGCAAAGCTTCCCAGATTCTGCTTACTCGTTCCAGAGCCTGGTGCTTTCTGTCATGACGTGTTGTCACTTTGTTGGACAGGGAACTTTTTGTATGCTTTCCTTCCCTTTCCCATGCTGCAGAGAGTACTTCTCAAGCTCCAGGCGGAGGGAGCCCGGATGATCCTGATAGCTCCCCTCTGGCCGAGGCAAATCTGGTTTCCACTAATGCAGCAGCTCATAGTGGAACCCCCAGTTCCTCTCCCCCTTCGGCACGATCTGTTGACTCAGGATCAAGGCAAGCTGGTACATCTAGGACTCTGGACCCTGCATCTTCATGCGTCACTCCTTCAGACATAATCAGGTCTTGCTTCGGGGTCTCCTGGAAGGTTGCTCAGGTCCTGGAGGAGGCTAGAAAACCCTCCACCAGATCCACTTATGCGATGAAATGAAAGCATTTTTCCATCTGGGTGGAGTCTAAGGGATGGGACCCCTTTATTTGCTCAGCTCCACAGATTAAAGAATATGTGTTACACCTGTCTGATTCTGGCCTGCCTTATTCATCCCTTAAGGTCCACCTGTCGGCTATTTCAGCCTACCATGTGTTTGTAGAGGGGGAAACCTGTGGCACAGTTGGAGATCTCTAAGACCTTTTTAAAAGGCATCCTCCATCTCAAACCCCCCATCCAACAATCCCACCCCACCTTGGGACTTGAATTTTGTGTTAGAGAAGCTTATGCTTCCTCCCTTTGAACCAGCAATGAGCTGTATCATGCGCTACCTTCTTGGAAGGTGCTATTTTTGGTTGCTATTACTTCTGCTCA
Source organism: Neoceratodus forsteri (assembly GCA_016271365.2). Taxonomy (NCBI): domain Eukaryota; kingdom Metazoa; phylum Chordata; order Ceratodontiformes; family Ceratodontidae; genus Neoceratodus; species Neoceratodus forsteri. The sequence goes on from CM057455.1 coordinate 1,537,370,133, forward strand.
TAGAATTTCTGAGCTTCAGGCCCTGATGCATAAGGAGCCTTATTTTATTTTCCACAAGGATCGGGCGGTCCTGCGTGCAAATCCTAAGTTTCTTCCCAAGGTGGTTTCTGAGTTCACTCTAAATCAGACAGTCAAACTCCCTGTTTACTATCCTGTTCACTTGAATAGGGGTGAGGTTCTTCTTCACACACTGGACGTTGATAGGATCCTGAAGTGTTTTGTCCACCAAACTAAAGAATCCAGAAAGTCTGATCAGCTTTATGTCTCCTTTGCCCCCCAAATCCTTGGGGTCAGTAATATCTAAGCAGTGTCTCTCTAAGTGACTTGCCAACTGCATCCACTTCTGTTACCAAAAGTACAACAAACCTCTTCCGGCGGAGGTCAGAGGTCACTCTACCAGAGGCATGGCTACCTCTACAGCATTTCTAAGGAATGTTTCTGCAGCAAAGGTTTGTGCGGCAGCAACCCGGAGTTTGGTCCATACCTTCACAAAGCATTACAGACTGGGTATTGCCTCTAGGCGTAGGGCTGGGTTTGGCCTCACTGTTCTGCAGGGCCTACTGTCTTAGGCCAGTCCTGATCTGTTTTTTCAGCTGCTTCTCCTCCCGTGATTCTCTCAGTCTGTCTGTGAGTGACTGCTTGGGATTCAGTCCTATATGTGATGACCTACTGCAGGAACCCTCTCAAAGTAAGACAGTACAGTTACATAAGAACTTACCGTAACAGTAGATCTTTAAGAGAGGTCCCTGCATTAGGTCTCCTTTTCCCTCCCTCCTTCCCCCAGTTTCTGCATTTCTTTCAGCCTATTCTGACCTGGGCTCCAGGATTTCATCCTTGCTCCTGTCCTATCCTCCTTGGATCTCCAGCGGGAGAACTGGAGGATGGGCATGGGGACCGCCCACTATATAGGATCATACTCACGTTGGTCACGTGATGTCAGGTGGGCGGTCCCCCACCAGGCATTGCTGGAAAAGTTTGCTGTGTGGTTCTGACACCAGGGGGCGCAGTCCTACATGTTATGACCTACTGCAGGAACCTCTCTCGAAGATCTACTGTTACAGTAAGTTCTTACGTAACTGTACTTTCCTGTTTTATGGGGATGTGGGAAAGGGTACTCCAGTATATAATAGGTCCATTTCTCACTGGATAGTACAGTGTATCCAGGTTTGTTACACTAAGGTGGGAAAGGAATCCCCAACAGGATTGAGGGTCCATTCCACAAGGGGCACAGCTACTACCATAGCAGCTGCCAGGGATGTTCCATTGGTGGACATCTGTAAAGCAGCTACCTGGAAAACTGCACACACCTTTACAAAGCATTACAGTCTGGATATCCAGTCCAGAGGTGATGCCAGGTTTGGCAGAGCAGTCCTGCAGAGTCTGTTTCCAAAGTAGGTTCTGTGCCCACCTCCAAAGGTACTGCTTCTTAGTCTGCATAGAGTTATGAATACCGGAGTATTACTGGGGTTAAAAGAAAAAAATACTCACCATAGTAATGTTATTTCTTCCCAGTGATACTCAGGTATTCGGAACTCCCCTTCCTGCCTCCCTTTCTAGAACCAGTAGCCTCTGCAATCCTGAAAACATTGTGTGTCCTGCGGTAAAGGTGCCACAATCTGGCACTGTGGCTTACTATCTGTGTTCACAATTGTTTTTCCCTTTTCAGGTGATTCTGGCATTCGGGGTAATGTTATATGTTATGCCCTCTACTTGGATGTCCCCTTTTTGGGGCATTTAGGGTGTTATTGCCATTATTATCTTTCTATTATTATTATTAATCTGTATATGTTTAGTCCTTTGAGGCCTGTCTTTGCAGGCTTCTAGGAAATCTGAGAGGTTTAGAATTGACAGTTAGTTGAAGGCAGCATTTGAAAAATAGCACTCGCAAAAATTCCATCATTTGCATATGTTCCAAATTCTCTCCGGGCAGTTTTGTCTTAAATGGTCATTGCATAGAGTTCTGAATACCTGAGTATCACTGGGAAGAAACAACATTACTATGGTGGGTAATTTTTTCTTCTGTACCAACCAGTACCATAGGAAGGTTGGGGCGGGTGGTGCTCTGGCACTGGGCGCAACCCTCAGGGGGGGCGCAATTTTCAACTGAAGCTCATCTGTTTATTAACTTGCGCTACTGCTTTTTTAAATTTATTTTGGCTTGATAAATTGTAATTATGTCTGGCTGTCAGTAGGCATCTGTTGACCAAGGACCAGCAGGTTGGGTTGTGGGGGTCACATGAGCTGCAGGCAAATAATTATGTGGTGTGGTGTTGCTGCGATGAGAAAGAAAGAGAAACTGTGGGTGGGCCAGTGCTGCCCAATAGTATAAAAGGTACGGGCAGTGTACGTAGCATGGAGAGGCAGTTAAACTTGGAGTCGGAGACAATGTTATTGTTGACAGTAGAGCCTAGAAATACAGTGGCTAGCAGGCAGCAAAAAAAGCGATAGACAGAGTGTATGTAGAAAGAGAAGATTGGGAGAGATGATAGACAGAGAAGACAAGAGAAATCTATCTTGAAGATTTTTAAGCAAAGCAATGTAGCGCATCACTGTAGTAGTCCGTCTACAGTAAGTGCAAGTCTGTCCCAGCCGTCTCCGATGTATCTGTGTGATTCTGTATTCCGTATTGTTTTAAAATGAAAATTAATTTTTCAAATCTGTTTACTGTTTAGTTTGTTGTGTCTGTGTGACAGTGTCAATGAATAAGTGTATTTGTATGTGTCGCATAGCTTAACATGGCCAATGTGCTGCCACTGGGGAGAGATTCTTGATTGGAATTTGAAAGCACTGCACTTCAGTGATCGGGAGGAAGGATTGGATCTGATTTTTAATTTGATTGTGGGACTGGACCAAGGGACCCACGGCCCAGGCCTGACTCAGGTGTGATAAGACGACTTAGTTCACGGGACTGGGATGGAGTGAAGACGCTCACGCCTCCAGTCTGCTGCTTGTGTGCTGACTGATTGCCATGGGTGGGCAGGCCACAGGCACCCTCACTCCAGCCCACCACATTGTTTTCTCTCATCTTGACCCGCATTCCTCCTGCACTTCAATTCCACACCAAGGAAGCTCCCCCAGTCCCACCCCGTGCTGTTTCCTTCTACTCCATGCAGGCGGGTGGTGGAGGGACGGCACAGACAGTCCCAGTCAGAGCAAAGCCTGCAGTCAGACCAAAGTCATACTGCGACTCCATTGCACTGCACTGACTAGTCTCCTTCAAGTTGGTTGGTACATGCTTTTTTTCTTTATTATACATCCGTTGGGACGGGGTGCCAGGTTACAGGCACTGTTCAGACTGTGGTCTCTGAATGACTGGTCACATGAACCCTGAAGATGGAGACGGGTCAGAAATCATCTCTAGCAACAGTCACATACAGAAGTAGTGTTGTAGTATTCCATTTTCAGAGGATTCCTCAGTAAGTGCATGTGTATTTCCTTATGTCTCAATTTTGAAGATATAGGAAATTCCTATATCTTCAAAACTGAGACATAAGAAAATATGTGTACTGTGTTTTCCTAAGCCCAATTATCTCATTCAAATGTTTAATATGCTGAAAAATAGTTTGTCACTCTTACCCATGAATGCTACAAGAATCATGCATCTGCAGTGCATTGCTTTTAATAAAGAATCAAATTAACCTCCCCAATAGATTGACACATTTCCAGGGACCATGCCCCAACCTAGACCTCAAAAACATAGCTGCAATACCCCCTACTTAAAGTAAACTGTAAAGAAAATAAAAAAATACCGCCTGTCTAAATGCGCTTCAAGCCAGCCAGAGTCTCCTGGCTCAGTTGGTAGCACATCCACCTATGGAACAGAAGGTTGTGAATTCTCTGCCCACACTGGGATTGGACTTGCACCTAAAATGCTGGCATCAGAGTGCAACAGTAGGGGGTGCTGAACTGCTGGGGTGTGCTGTCCTTTGGATGAGACGTTAAACTGAGGTCCCTTCTATCCATCCTGGTGTTGTCCTGGTGGGTGTCCAGGTGGAAGTAAAAGAACCAAGGGGTGCTCTTCGTAAAGAGCAGCAGACATTCCCGGTGTCCTGGCCAACATTCCCCTTCCCATAAACCAGTTCATGCAATTGTCCAGGCTGTGTGTGGGTGTTGATGTGCGATATGGCCGCCACCACACATTTAGTCACTTCACTACCAGTCTAGCATTGCGTCTAAAGCACTTTAGGATACACTGTATATGAAAAGTGCTATATAAATGCTGATTCTTCTTCCCACACCTCAGATTCATGGCAGCAAAATTTAGGGACCGACCATGTAGCAAAAGTGTTTTTTTTTTTTTTTTTCTTCAAGAAAAGCCCCGAACCTCACCAGAGCTGGAGCATGTAAACCCTCCAGACCTTCTGGCTCTTTTAGTAGGCATAAAATTTGTCTCTTGCCCAGGGCACCCAAATGCCTTCCTACGGCTCTGGTACCAACGACTGCAGGAAGACAAAGCTTTTTGTTTCTTTCACCCCGGGAAGAGGGCATTCAAGCTTCCAAACAATGTTTGTTTAAATGGTTGGCATGTTATATTGTGTTCTGTTACAATAAGCATGACAAAGAGTTGCCAGAGGCAGTGAAAGCCCATTCCACAAGGGACATTGCTACCTCTGTGGCCTGTTTCAAAGGGGTCTCAGACGCTGACATTTCTGCTGCTGCTACTACCTTGAGTACTGACTGTACTGTCCATACTTTCACCAAGCACTACAGTCTGGACATTGCTTCTAAACCCCTGCAGGTTTTGGTAGGGCTATTTCTGCAGGGCCTCCTGTCCTAAGCTTTGGTTGGCCTTCCTCCCAGACTGTTCTGTTGCAACTGTAACTGCTTGGGACTCGTTTCTTACGGTGTGACTTAATGACTGAGATACCCCTGAAGAAGATAGAACAGTTATGTAAGAACTTACTGCAACAGTAGATCTTCACCAAGTCAATTTTCACCATTTATCACGCTTGGGTCTAGGCCAGAGGTCTGGACTCTGCTTGGGAGCTTGTTTCTAAATGTTTCAGTGCTGGGGAAGCCGATGTTGGGGACGGCGCCACCCACGAGGCCAACATATCACGTGGTGCTTGTGGACCGGCCAGTAACCAACAACGACTCCTCGGTTCTGTTTTTCCCACCATTGAGGAAGGATCTCAGCGAGAGAAGTCTCAGGATCTACTGCGTCAGCTCTGCTCTATTCAGTCTACTCAACTCGTTTAATGGATCGTCGACAGTTTGACGTCGTACTCTATGCCGTAAGTCCGGTTCCATTTATGGAAGCATTCTTTCTTGTTTTGTTTCTTTATTTTTCTGTTTTTTTCTTGGTGCTGAGAACTTTTTCACCTTTATTTTTCTTTCCTTACAGCAGCGATGTCTGGTTTGGGGAATAAAAAATCATCTAGGAAATGGGAGTTGCCCCCATGCAACGGTGCCCCTGTGCAACTCCATGATCGTGACAGACACCAAGTCCACTGTTTTTCTTGTCTGGGTCCCCAAATGATGGATGTGTGCAACACTTGCTTCTCAGTGGATTATCACACCCTAGTTAGCCACGTGGCGAGGTTAGGGAGCGACCCCCCCAACTTTCTGTGGATGTCAACTCACTCAGGATGCCAAGACAAGGTCTCTGGGCTCCTTCCCTGAGCACTTCCCTGGCTCTATACAGGTCAGAAGAGAAAAGACACCCTCTGTTTCAAAGCTTGCTGGAACAAGTGGACTCAGCAAGGGGTTGGTGGGGCCGCCGTCCTCCGGGGGGGGTGTGACTGAGCACCCTTCGCAGAGACAATCTCAGGTGTAATGCTGCAGCTATACACTGAGCCCACTCTGGTTGTCTCCTCTGTGCCATGTGGAACCAAAGAAATGAGCACTCAGGAACACGCTTCGGCTCAATGCCTTCAAAGGGGGGTATCGAAGCACAGGGGTCCTGGAATTTTTCATGGATTAAAACACTTGCATTTAATTTCTCCATGTTCCTGAGTGCTCATTTCTTTGGTTCCATGTATTTAACTTGAGGTTTGCACCTCATGTTGTGAGCAACAGCTCGAAGTGTTGCGCTTTCTACAACTCTTGGATTAACCCTCTGTGCCATGGCCTGACACCGACTCAGCTTCTGACGCCACTCTGGCACCAGTGAGTGAGATGGCGCCAACCGTGCACTCAGACTCCCCTCCAGTGCAGCTGTCAGTGCCGGAGTGCCTAGGATCCAGGGGGTTGCCAGACTGGAGATCTCCCTGATCTCATCCTCCACCTCGAAGGGTGAAGAGTGAGATGATCCTGACTGGCTGCACAGCTCTGAGGAGCCCCTAGAGACTTTCCCGGTCACTCTGAGGCCTACAGTGACTCTACAGCCTGCAGGATCTGCCGGCGGTGCCACCCATGGTGCCGCCTCCCCTAAGCCCTCCAGTGCTGGGGACACTCTCAGTACTGATCACGGCACTCCTGGGGATGGTGGCACTGGGGCCAGCACCACTTTAAGAACTGGTGCCATCTCTAGTGTCGAGTTCACATTCTCTGTTTATGTTCAGATGGGAGCAACCTCGGTCGTTGGGGACAATACTGAGAGGGGGGCCCATTGTTGCTTCCTCAGTGACTGAACCCTCTTCTTCTTCTCCTGCTAGCCTGGATTCATCCATTAGACCTCCGAGGGGCAGATCTCTCTTCTGGGGCAGGGGTTGGCAGGGTTGTTCGGTGCCGCAGTCCTCCCTTGGAGTCTCTAAGGGTTCGGGAAGGAGCTGTAGTGCTGATGTTGCCTTGTCTTCCCCTCTGCCTGGGGGGAGTTCTGCTGTTTGTGGAGATGGCGAGGCCTCCCTTCAGGCTCTGTACGGCTCCATTCTCCTCACCTGGGGGTTCCCACCCAAGGGCACCACCCTGTCCATCCCTCTGCTGTTGGGTGCACTGAGGTGGGCAGGATAGGCAGCACCCCCTTCAGAAGGGGTCTCCTACACAATCTCACAGCCCCTGCAGAGGACCTTGCCTGGTTCACCAGGCTGCTGCCTCTTTTCAGCCTCTGCCCCCCTTTCTGTTCTCCTTTGCCCAAGAAGCCCTATAACCTAGGATGAGTCACAGAGAGAGCTTTGATGAAGTTATGGTGCAAGCTACACTCAGGAGAAAGGGTGTTTTCTTTTTATTCCCACGCCCACAAAAAATTTACACCCGCATTGATCTGACATTGGTATCCCCAATTGGGGTCCAGGTAGTGGTCAAGCAGAGCATGGGCCCATTGAAGTGTCAGATCATGCGTCCCTTGTGGTTAGCATGCATCTTAACATGGATCCCCCTCCCGCATGGCAATGGTGAGTGGACCTGACCCTATTAAAAGACCCTGAATATGTAGATCATATTCAAAAGAATATTTGGGATTTCTTGGAACACAATAAGTCTCAGAATATCTGTGCTCACACAAGGTGGGATGCCCTTAAATCTTTTCTCCGCAGGGCTACCATATCCATTGCCTCATATAAGAAAAAAGTAGCAATGCGCTAGGAGAAGGAGGTGAAATCCCATATAGAGGCAATGGAGAAGAAAGCAATGCAGGATACAAATAGGGTAGACATGGGAGAATGTAGGAAACTCAAGGGGAAGCTGCCTCAGTTAGTACATAAGAAAACAGAAAGAAATTTGTTAATCAACAGAGCAGGCGCATACTTTGAACGGGACCATGGAGGCCGTTGGCCGGCCTGGCAGATGTGGCAAAAAAGGTCAGAGAGGCAAATAGTGGAGATCTTGGGTAGGAATGGGCAATTAACAACCAACCCAGTGGAAATCAATAACACTTTTAAAAACTATTATCGGACTCTGTATACTTCTGAAGTCCTCTCAGGCATGGACCCGGAAAAATTTGTTAGCGCCATCCCTCTTCCCAAACTGGACCAGGAGGTGCGAGACAAGCTAGAGGAACCCATAACACTTACAGAGATACATTGTGCTGTCCAGTCATCCAACAGTGGGAAGGCCCCAGGACTAGATGGTATCCCCATAGAATTGTGTAAGATATTTTGGGAGGAGCTGAAGCACATCCTGGGTCAGTTGATAGATGAGGTGCTGGAGGAGGGTTCACTACCACAATCACAAACATTAGCAGTTATTACTGTACTCCCAGAGCTGGGTAAAGACCCCGCCAAATGCACATCGTATCAGATATCCCTCCTCAATGGCAACTATAAAATTATAGCCAAAGTCCTGTCTCTGACTTCAGCCAATTCTGCCACTTCTTATTCATCAGGACCAAGGCAGTTTTGTCAGTGGACGACAAGCCAAACACAACATAAGAAGAACCCTGAATATTATCCAGCATTGGAGGAATAGGGAAGGGGAGGGTGAGCGGGGCCTTTTTGTGCTAGATGCCAAGAAGGCTTTCGACCAAGTGGAATGGTCTCTCTTGTTCCAGGTTCTGCAGAGGTTTGGCCTGGGACCTAGGATCAGGTCGTGGATAGAGACTCTTTATAAATCCCCATCTGCCCAAGTATTAACCAATGATACATTGTCGTCCCCCTTTAGATTGTATAGGGGAACTAGGCAGGGTTGTCCCTTGTCCCCACTGCTATATGTACTACTATTGAAATATTAGCACAAGCAGTCCGACAAAACCCAAAGCTCAGAGGACTGGCAGTGGGAGGAGGAGAACATGTAATATCGCACTTTGCGGATGATGTATTGTTGTTCATCAGCAACCCAGCTGAAGCCCTTCCAGCCCTCACAACCCTTTTTTAACAATATGGCCCAATAGTTGGCCATAAAATTAACTGGGCGAAGTGTGAGTGGCTTCCTGTGAATAGTAGATCAGGACCAGTGCAAACTGAGGTACATTAATCCAGCCTTCCCCATCAATTAAATATCTAAGTATCCGTATTCCCCAGAAACTCTCCAAGCTCTGTGATGTCAGTTGCAGACCACTTTTAACAAAAGTTGCTGCAGAATGTGAAAGGTGGAAAACTCTGCCACTTTCCTTAATAGGTAGGGTCAATCTAGTCAAGATGTGTCTCCTTCCCCGATGTCTATACTTATTTCAGACTCTCCCGTGTTGTGTTCCAAAAAAGTATTTTAAACTACTCTATAGTTGTATTTCTACAGTGTTGTGGAGGGACTATAAGTCACGCATCAAGCAAGAAACTACGTGGCAGCTGCTCCGCAGAGGATGCCTTGGCCTATCAAACTTATATCTTTACTATCAAAGCAGCCCAACTAGCTGCTTTAATAGACACATTACCTAAGATGGGAGGATATCGGGACTGGGTGATCCCGGAAGAAGTATTACAGGGAGCTCCCTTTATGCTCCGTCTTTGAAGCCTCACTTAAACACCAAGTAGTTAAATATGTTAAGAACCCCTGTACCTGGGCAATCATAGGTGCATGGCCAGGTGCACACAAAACATTGCAATACCCCCTACCATGTCCCTGGAAGCTCATATCCAGGCCCTACTGTGGGGAGGAAAGGCCTCTCACCCAGTGACCCAGAAAGGGTTAAAGCAGTGGGCAGCCAAGGGTCTGAGTACTATCAAACAACTTCTGGAGGATGGGGCTTGTAAAAGTTTTGTCAAACTGTGGGAAGAGTTTGATCTACTCCCTAAACATTTGTTTACCTTTTTACAGGTTCAATCTAGGCTGGCTAGTATGGACAATAAGTTAGGCAACCCACCGGAACCGAAACACTCCCCAGTTGAAGAGATCCTATTTTGGGAAAAGAATAGATCTAAACCCAAGCAATTAGCAGGAATTTATAAAACTTTGCTGGGGGGCCTACCAGACCCCTTCACTGGGACCAAGCAAAAATAGATCAAAGATTTAGCCCCCGATTATCTAACCGAGGGAGATTGGGATATAATTCTAAAACAGGGTCTGGAGTGTTCGAAGAACAATAGGTTTAGGGTGATACATATAACACTCTGTCACAAATGCACTCCGCAGGTCAGATCCTCTGCTCCCACAGTGCCAACCTCAGAGCGTAATAGTGTGAACAGGTAACAGACAGGATAACCCCCCTGTCTGCTTTTGGGTTCAAATCACCTTTAGTCTCAAGTTCTGGGGGGATTCAAACTGTGAACCTTATGCTAGCGTATCTAAATGAACAGGTTCAGATACGTACCCTCTTCAGGGATTGTGGTACAATCTTTTACCTGGGGCACCCAGCCAGGCTTCCAAAATTAACCACATTAATGCTATAAGAGACCTTAGGTATATTCTTAGCTTTTTACTCACTCAAGTTCAGTAACACCATCACACCCTTCAAACAGCTGTTAGACTGAACCACATATACATCACATGCAAAAGGAACTTGGAAGACACACCCAGGCGGTCTTTCAAAGAAAAGTTACTTTACTAAAAAATGATAAAAAAATATGAAAAATGTAAACACAGAACAATATATCAAAGAGCTTACAATAACATAAAAGAACAAGGGAAAATTACAAAGCAAATCTCTTATCACAATACATTTAGATTTTTGCTATCTAAGGTATTACCTCTGGAAGTGCGCTTTAAAGTTAGATCAGAGAGCTGTGTCTCTGTCGAGTCCCAAGATGATATGACATTCATTTCAGACACAAGTATCAGTTTAAACTCTGTGTCTCCACATCCCTTCTGTGAGTCATCTAGCTCCTCCTCCTTTTAGAATATAAACTTACAAAAAATGATTTCCTATCAGGAGGTATTTTAAATAAGGTGTCATCAGAAGAAAAAAAAGAAATGTCCTATATATAACTCCTTAATTACATGTTTCCTTTGAACTTAGCAATCCCACACTGGCACCAATCTGTTAAAAAAAAAAAACAACAGGAATCAGCCTAATGATGTCCTGTTTCTGAACTCATAAAGTCACATTTGATTTCCACTTCAAAAACATGAGGTCATAAAAAGGCCATAAAATGCAGTTTCTCAAGGAAGTTAACTACATCACAGAGATCTCCTGGTCAGTGTAATACATCCTGTGATTTCAGCTGCTGACACCTTGTAATTTAAAAGGGCCAAATCTCACAGACTGACATATCATACACTGACCATTTATTTATACTACCAATATCATACAATAATCATAACCAGCTGGCCAAGCGTCACACACCCCACAGAGTATATTTCACCCCTTCTCTTGCCCACAAAATAAACAAAGATTGTCCATCCTGTTGCCCAAAATGTAAAACCCAAGAAGGCACTTTTTTCACTTACTCTGGGACTGCCCAAAAATAGAAATGTTTTGGGCCGAGGTGGTTCAACTTTTGGGTCAGAATAGTTGAACATACCGTTCAATTAATCAAGTTTATGTTCTGATGAGATTGGTCAGGAACTTGGGAAGAGTAGGAAGAGTTCCACCTCTGTGGAACCTTGGAGTGGTTATTGCAAAGTGTTGCATAGACCAGGAATGGAGCTCAGAGCAAGTCCCCAGGATATCTGCATGGGTGGCAACATTGCTTCAGGCAATGAAATTATAGCACACTCAATATGGAATCCTGGGCCAACTCCCCAGCTGTCAACAACTGTAGGGCCCATTGGAGAGACCACTAGAGGGACAGTAGTATCCGATCTGCTATCTGACCTGTAAATAAACTTACGCTGCAGTGTGGTGTGCTCGGTAGTGATGCCGGGTTGGGATGAAATAGATAAACCACTCATGGGTCTGGAAGCTAGGTCCTACATAAGTATAATCATGGGAATGCAAGTGTCAACAGGAGCCCATTAACTTGGTCGTAAGTTTAAATGTATGTTTAAATTTTGGTAAAGTCTCTGTACATGGTACTGGATACGACAGTATATTACTGGTTTACCTTCCATATATGTAAATGTATAATTAATTCTAGAAATGCAGTACGAATGTGAAGTATGGAAAGTATATAAAACAGTTAAAAAAAAAAAAGAAGAAGAGTCATGAACACCCAATAGAAGCAGAGACCTTTCTCCCATCAGGGAAGGAAAGGCAAAAGTTCGCTGACAAAGGGAACTTCAAACATCGAAAGTGGGAGTAAATAGTCTAGTATGTGCAGAGAAGGACATGAAAACAAGGTCCAACTCAATCCAGTCCCCTCAGAGATAGAGACATGGCACCTGTTCTGCAAAGAAAGGGACATGGCATGAGACACCCAGGTTGGTGTAAAGACGCCCGTCATCATAAAGGTGACTCAGGAACCAAGAGAGGAGTAAGCCCTCCATAACCAAGCATGGAGGAGCAGAAGAAACAGAATTGGATTGAAGGAGCATTTCCAAAATTAGAAGGACAGGAGGGTGGGCATAAAGAGAGAGTGGTATCTGTACCAGAACCCTCAACTGTCACAGTGGGAACCACATGGGTCTTGACCTCAGAGGTGCCTCCAGGAAAGAGAGAAAACATCCATCCAGCAGTGAGGCAGTAGGATATTGGACGGAGAGACTAACAGATCCCTGTCAGAATGGGCCCAGCGGACAAAGATGTCTTCAACTGCATCCTTTGGAATTTTCCATTAGTGCCCCACTATTTTGAAAAGGTAGAGGAGATCCAGCAATGTATTCCTGCTGCCAGGGATATATACCTCTAATGAGGTGTAGTCTGTTATGCACAGCCCAGAACCCTATACGCATGGTTTTAATGCATATAGGCAAGAGAGTGGGTAATGTTTCCTGGTCAGGTAACAGACATTGGGGAAATAACTGACTGAATCATGAGACATATCTCCCATAGGAGGTGCCCAAAAGTATGGAGAGCATAGAAAGTGGCTTTCCAAGACAAAGACATGCAGATGGGCATTGCCCATCTGCCAAACACCTTAGCGGGTTTATAGACCTTTGAAAGGAATACCCACATCCTCTGGATTCGAGGTACTTATTTATTTATTTTATTTATTTAGTGATTCGGAAAAGACCTTTGAGCACAAGCTCTTTTACAAAGGTTTCACATCATAGATTGCAAAGCAAAGTACAATAGGAGAAAGCAAACGTACATTACAATGAACGATACAGCTTGGATTCAGAACTTACAGAATAACTCAAAACATAGGTGCAAGTTAAAATAGCAAGAAAAACACTCTATGATGCTGGGGGGGGGGGGATAAGCAGCTACAAAGTGCCTTGTCAGTAGCTCAGAGGGATGGGGATAGCTGGCAGTGGGGTGAAGAAAGGAGGTACGAGAGAGGGGTATGTACTGCGGTGGAGGTGAAGGGTGGGAGAAGAAGGGCAATAAGATATAGAGGAAATGGGGGGTGAGGGGAGGCTGAGCGGAGAAGACATGCTAGAGTAAATGGTGAGTGTGAGGGGCATGGTCAGGCAACCTGCATTAATAGTGACTGTTAGGAAAACTCACATGACTGTGAGTTGGGGGAGGGGGGGGGTGGCGGGTGCCGTCAAGGAGCATGACACAAACTGATTGCTGAGGCAATTTGTTGTAATTTGTCATGCAACTTCACAAATGGAGCAATGTGATAGCAGGTGATAAGACGCTGGCATTCATTTGCAGGTAGATCTCTGAAGGCACAATCATTGCAGAGCACCCGTGAACAAAGTCTCAGGTATTATTGAGGATATGTAATCAATTAGAATGGCCTCAACCAAGTAACCCCAAAAAGTCAGAAGGTGAAGCCTGGCTGAGACACCTCTGGTGCAGCAGATAATGGGAAGCCAGTTAGCCTAGGCATGTCCATCAAGATACAGGGTGGAAAGCGTGTCCAACTGAATGTATGCCATAAAGGTGTACTTTTATACCCAGAGACTTGAACCATACAGAGTACTGACAGGTGCAAGGAGGACATCTGATGATGTTTCTGAAATGCAAAAAATTAGGGCATATAATGGAAAAAACCACAGAGGCTCAATTTGCGAAGAACCGCTACAGATCATGGCCTGGTTATTATTGGAAGACTCAGGTGGCAGAATCTCACCTGAATGGGGGTTTCATTGCCTTTTATAGCATAGGTTGAAGGTCTACCATGATCATTGTCTGGAAGGAAAGAGAAAGCATACCCCGACCATTGAGGAGGGGGATGCACAGGCAAACCAGGCATTTTCAAGTAGAAAAGCCCGGATCCCAGACATCAGGACAGACACTGTAAGCATGAATTTGAGGGGACTTTCAGGCTGTGGGTGGTCCCAGGCTGGGAACTGGCAGAACAGCACCTGTCGACCTCAGACTCAAAGGCAGGGAAGGCTAATGGAGGTATTGAACCTGTGTTAGGGAGGCCCCCGCAAGGTATCAGCGGGGTTCCAAAATAAGACTTTCATAAAAGAGTTCTCCTGATGCAAAAAATGACATGGAATGCACCAAAGTACAGTGCAACCTTAGGTGGTGGATCTCATAAGGAGACTTCAAAAAGCAGCATCAAGAAGAAAATGCAGCAAAGCAGCAACAAAAGACCTGACATATGCAACCAAGAAAGCCCTGTGAGACATTTTCACAGTAGATGTCATGCAAACCATAGCTGCCAGAAGTTCCAAGCAGCAACAAGAGGTGGGATGACCACTCTGAGGACATCTCCAAATAAGCCAATTTGTGCCTATGGGCATGCAGCTCCTACACCTGGGCCCCAGAGAGTAGAACCGGTCCGGTTCCTATTCCTGAGCAAGAAAAAAAGGGGCTCCACTTCAACAACTGTAGACAGAGCCTGGTGTACAGCATAGCTGCAGGTGGAGACTAGGATAGGACCCGGAGGTGGCCCCACCATTAGGAGAGCCACCAGGCCACGTGAATAGGCACGTCCACCTGTGCCCTAATGGCCCAACTTGGAGCTCTGAAGAGACATGGTCAGACTCCATTGGAATAATGGAGATAAGAAAACTGGTGGGGAAGTAAATCTCATCAGACTGGCAAAGAGTCAACTCAAAGAAGCCAGCACTGTTAGAAAAAGAGTCCCTCAGTTGTCGAGGAGGATATCGTGATGTTGAAGCAGTGGAAGAAATAACCGTATTCCCAGTATGAGGGCAGAGTTTTAGTTAAAGACCAAATAGGGTCTGAGTGTGGATTTACAGAGGACACCCCATAGCTGAAGTGCCGGTCAAGCGGTGCATAACTCACACTCAGGAGGTGATGAGGAGGCCCACAGTGAGGCCAAAGGCAAGGGCACCTGGGTCTGGGCCTGCAGATTATTCTGGGGTCCATTGTGGACAAGAGGGTCCAGGACCTCATCGAGGAGAAGGGCGAAGCCTTCAGCAATGAGACGTCATCAGCAACAAAAGACCCAAAGCCATCGTCGACCTGAGGGTCGAAACCTAAAGTGACCAGGAGGCCGCAGTCTTATTTATTTATTTATTTAAGAGATTTACCAGGAAGGCATGCTGAGCGGAGTACCGCTCGATTCCAGATGCGCTCTGGGGGTAGGGGGTTACAATGGTACAGTAGTACAGACGAAACAAATCATACATAGTGTGAAATTGTTACAGACAATGGTACAGTAGTATAGAAGAAACAAACATACATAGTGTGATTGTTACAGACAATGGGTGAGGCATTCATACAATTCTAAATAGCGTAGGTTCAGTTTATTTGCGTTTAATAACATTAGGTTCCCCAAAGAGAGTGGAGAGCCTATTGAAACCAGTGTCCACGAGAGGGCAGGAGCCACCTTCAACTAGAGTCCATCGTTGATTGCAAGGGCTAGAGCTCTTGACAACAAGAGGGCCAAAGCCCATGGCAAGCAGAGAGTCGAAGCCATCACCACCAAGGCCATCGTCGACGAGAGAGCCGAAGCCATCATTGATGAGATGGCAAACTTCAACGTCAATGAGAAGGCAAAAGCCACCATCGACGAGAGTGGTAGAAGCCATCATTGACGAGAGGGCAACAGTCAACATCTACGAGAGGGCGGAAGCCATCACCAATACAATTGCATAAGCCACCATCGAGAGGGCAGAAGCCACCATTGATGAGAGAGGAAAAAGCCAACGTCAATGAGAGGGCAGAAGCCATCATCGATGAGAGGGCAAAACCCTCATCCACGAAATGGAGAAAGCCACTGTCGATGAGAGGGCAAAAGTCATCGCAATGAGAGGGGGCAGAAGCCACCGTTGATGAGAGGGTAAAAGCCATCATAACAAGAGGGCAGAGGCCATCACTGAGAGGACAGATGCTATTGTCAATGACGGGGCAAGCCATCATCAACGAGAGGGTAAACGCCTTTGACAATGAGAGGGCAGAAGCCATCGTCGAGAAGGCGAAGCCATCATCGTCGAGAGGGCGAACGCCATTGTTGTTGACGGAGCGGAATCCATCATCGGCGAGAGGGCAGAAGCCATTGCAACAAGAGGGCTGAGGCCATTGTCAATGAAGGGGTGGAAGCCATCCAATGAGATTATGGAGTTACCTTCAGCGATGCTGAAGATGTAATTATACTTACAGAAATTCAAAGTATCTTCGTCGTCGTTGTAGGTCAAGATGGTCAGCAACAACAAAAGTTAGCAGAACATTTTTTTTAAAAGGCGAAGGAACTCCTGAGCCGATTTCCAGGAGAGATGTGTGCAGGTCGCGGAAAAGAAAGAACTGAGGAGGATCGGGACCACCTTCTCAGTGCACAGGCCTGGTCATGTGATGCATGAGGGAGCAGTCCCAGGTACGACTGCTAAGAAGTCTTCTGGAAACAAGTGTCTCTGGCAGAAGGTTCTCATATGTTATGACCTGCAGTGCTGCCAGAGATTGTCTTGAAGAAGATCGAAAGGCCACAGTGGCCCTGGCAGCTGCTGCTGCCAAAGCCCCTAGAGCACCTGCAGCCACCCTGCCAGCGCCTGCCCCCACCTCCTGACTCCTTAGCCACCCCAGCCGTGACTCAGGAGGAGACAGTCATGGGGGTTGGTTCTCTCTTCCCCTGGACGGGTGGCAGGGGGTTGACCACGGACAATTGGGTGCTCCAGATCATGGAGCACAGGCACATGCTGGAGTTTCTAGAATTTCCTCCAGAAAGTCCTCCAGTAAACCCCTCTTACCCCCTTCCCCCAGGCCATCTTGTACATTGTCTGGGAGAAAATTCAGGCTGTCCTACAAAAGAGGCCATAGAGCCCGTCCCTCTGGCTCAGGGAAGTGGGGGTTTACTCCCACTTCTTCCTCATCCCCAAAAAGACCAGGGACCTTTGGCCCATCCTAGACCTGAGCCATCTGAATTTGTACATCGAGTACAAGTGCTTCAGGATGGTTACTCTCTAGGAATTTTTACCCTTTTTGCACCAGGGGGATTGGCTCTGTTCTCGGGATACGCAGGATGCTTAGCTGCACATTCAGATCTTTCCCACCTATCATCGCTTCCTCCACTTCCATTTTCAGGTAGCCCATTTCCAATTCTGGGCCCTCCCCTTTGGCCTTTCTTCAGACCCCAGGGTGTTTATTAAGTGCTTGGCAGTCTTGGCAGCGGCCCTGAGGAGGCAGTTCCCTTATCTGGATAATTGGCTGCAAACAGCCCCCTCCAGGGACCACCTGGTTCAGACTCTGGACTGTACCTTTCGTCTATTCCAGGCCTTGGAGATCACCATCAATCTGCCAAGGTCATGCCTCTCTCCTTGCCAGCACCTTCAATACATAGGAGCAATCCTAGACACTTCCCAGGGCAAGGCCTTTTTGCCCATGGAAAGGGCAGAGCAACTGATGGAGCAGGCCTGCCTGGTTTCCTCCAGTCGGCAGGCCCTCACCAGGGTTTTCCTGTGCCTTCTGGGTCATTTGGAAGCAGTTATTGCCATGGTTCCCATAGTCTGCCTGCACATTTGAGTTCCTCAGTGGACCTTGTGGGTCCAATGGAACCAACTCATGGATGACCTAAACCAGTTGGTCCTGGTTTCCGACCCGGTCCAGAGAGTTCTGTCATGGTGCCTGGATCCTGCCAGCCTCCTTCAGGGAGTCTCCTTCCAGCTTTTGACCCCGTCATCAGATTCTCATGACAGACGCCTGGGATGGGGAGCTCACCTAGCCAATTGCCAGACCCAGGGTACCTGGACAGAATTGGAACAAGGTCTCCATATAAATGTCCTGGAGATGCAGGCAGTTATTTACATCCTGCAGGCCTTTCAGACACATCTCCATCCCAGTCCACTGCTAGTGCAATTGAACAACATGTGTGGTGTAGTACATCAACAAGCAGGGGGGAACCCATTCTTACCCCATGTCGGGAGGCAATAATAGTCTTGTATTGGGCCATCAAACAATGTCTGGAACTCTTGGCTGTACATGTTCCAGGCATCCAGAACATCTTGGCTGACAGCCTTAGCTGCTCCAGTTCATGGGCTCATGAGTGGGAGTTTCTTACCTCAGTGGTCAAAGAACTCTTCTGCAGGTGGGGTCGTCCAGAGGTGGACCTTTTTGCGTCCCCACTCAATGCAAAACTGCCATCCTTCTGATCTCTCAGTACCAGGTCTGGAGTTTTCTGGTGAGTCACATTGTCCCTCTTTTGGAAGGGGATGTTTCTGTGTGCCTTTCCTCCCTTTCTGCTTCTACAGAGAGTTCTGCTCATGCTCCAGTTGGAGGGGTGAGATGATTCTCATAGCTCCCTTCTGGCCGCATCAAATATGGTTTCCCTTGCTACAGCAGCTGGCAGTGGAACCTCTGGTGCCACCGCCCCTGTGCACTATCTTGCTGTTCCAAGACCAGGGCACCCTAGTCCATCTGGACCTCATGTCCCTGCATCTCCACGCATGGCTCCTGAGGACCTAGCTATTGCCCACTTTGGAGTGTCATCTAGAGTCCCAGACATCCTGGTAGCTGCTAGGAAGCCCTCCACCTGAGCCATTTACACTATGAAATGGAAGCATTTCCCCCTTTGGGCTGCTGCTCACCAATTGGACCCTTTCACCTGCCCGGTGAATCAGGTGTTGGAGTACCTTCTTTCCCTTTTGGACTCTGGCTTGGGGTACCTCACGAAAGGTGCATCTTTCTGCCATCTCTGCAAACCATGCACCTATCAAGGGCAAAGCTGTTGCCCAGCTTGAAGTGTTCCGAACCTTCCTGCAGGGCATCTTGCATCTGAAACCTCCCATTTGGGACCCGGTCCCTCCATGGGACCTCAATTTTATATTGAGAAACTCACTTTACTTCCCTTTGAACTGGTTGCAAGCTGCACTTTCTGTCATGGAAAGTGCTCTTTTTTTAGTTGCTGTTCTTCTGCTCAAAGGATTTCTGCACTCCAGGCTCTTATGTGTATGGAGCCTTATTTGATTTTTCACAAAGACTGGGTGTCTTTGCATACTAATCCTAAGTTTCTGCCCAAGGTGGTATTGGAGTTTACTTTGAATAAGTCCATCCACCTTCCAGTTTATTTTCCTGAATATACCAATCAGGGGAGACTTTGCTCCATACTTTGGATGTACATAGGATTTTGTAGTACTATATGAACCTCACAAAGCCTTTAAGGAAATTGGATCAGTTGTTTGTTTCATTCGCCCCTAAGAGAGAGGGTGCTCCTGTTTCCAAATAGTGTTTGTCTAAGTGGTTAGCGAATTGCATTGTTTATTGCTACCCCAAGTACAACAGAGCCCTTCCAGGAGTGGTTATGGGGCCATTCCACCAGGGGTATGGCCGCTTCCATGGCTTCTTTCAGAAATGTGTCTGCTGTGGAGATCTGTGCAGCTGCCACCTGAAGTTCTGTCCACACGTTTACCAAACATTATAGTCTGGACATCGCCTGTAGGCACAGGGCCAACTTTGGCCTAGCTGTACTTCAGGGCCTTCTCTCCTGAGCTCTTGGCTGCTGATCTGTCTTCCTCCCAGTGTTGTTCTCCTGGTGATACCTGGTACTGCTTGGGACTCAGTCCTACCAGTGTGACCTGCTGCCAAACCCTTCCTCGACGTAAGATAGTGCAGTTATACAAGAACTTACCATAACAGTAGATATTCAAGAGAAGCTCTTGCAGCAGGCCCTGCTTTCCCTCCCTTCTTCCCCCCTGCTACTCTGTTCCTTTTGCACTGCTTCTGCCTTTCTTTTGGCTCTCAGGAACCTCCTTGGTTCTCCTTTTCCTAACCGTTTGGGTCACCAGCAGGAGACCTGAGGTAGGTGTGGGGAACCGCCTGCCTTTATAGGATCAGCTGACATCCACAGTGTGCAGTCCCCCTTGGTAGACTGCTAGCTAGAAGTTTTCTGTGTGGTCCTGGCACCTGATGGCTTAGTCCTACCGATGTGGCCTGCTGCAAGAGTTTCTCTCAAAGATCTACTGTTATGGTAAGTTCTTACATAACTGTATTGTCTTTGAGGGGATCTCGGTCATCAGGTATCTCTTCTCTCCGACCATCCCCCTTTTATGGGGCTCTCCTCTCAGAACTGGCTAACTGGTATATCCAGCCTTTTATTTTGGCCTGTGCACCTCTTCCTCTCCTTGGTCCCCCGTGGCATGGGTATGCTCCCTTTGTTTCTGGGGGAAAGATCTGAGGAGGGAGTGGGGATGCTCAAACCTTTATATGAACATGTATATGAACATATGAAGAAACCAGCAGGATAAGATCATTTGGTCAATCTAGTCAGCCTGTATTGCAGGGTCCACAGCTTGAGCTAATGTTCCTGCCCCCCTCCCCACTTCTCCCATCCCCCCTACCCATGATCCTTACCCTTCCCCCTATGCCTATCCCAGCCTCTCTTGAAGCTGCCCACTGTCTTCAACAAAACCACCTCTTCTGGCAGTGCATTCCAAGTGTCCACCACCCTCTCTGTGAATAAGTGCTTCCTGACCTCCCTCCTAACCCCCCTCCAGCTTAAGACTGTGTTCCCTCATGGTATGGTTGCCCCTCAGCTTAAAGAGACCCTCCTTATCCACCTTATTTATCCCTTTCAAGTACCTGAATTTATTTTTTTATTTTATTTTAAGAAGTAATCAGAATTACAACCCTTTGAGTCAGGGACTCGTTTACAAAGGCTCATTGTCAGGAAGACAAATACATTAATAGCAAGCAGCAGAAAACAAGGTAAATGAGCTCAAATAAAAGCAAACAGTCAAAAGTAAGGGCTGGTTACAAAGGCCCCATGTCAAGGTAAATTAGCAATAATAAACAAACATAAACAATAATGTGGGCTATAATGAGTCAAATGAAGGGCAGAGTCAAAAATAGGCAGACTGAGAGGAGTAAAGGCAGGGGAAAACTCAGCCAGGGCAGTCACAGCGGCAGGAGAAGAGGAGGTGGTTCTTGAGAGCAGTTTTAAAAGGCCCCAATCTTGGTAGGGAGGCAATAGCTACAGGCAGGGAATTGTACCAGGGCATGGTAATGGAATGACCTCTGTGCAAGGGAGGTCCTAACTATGGGGACTTGCGGAGGGGAATGGACAGTGCTGCGGGTAGAGAGGAAGAGGGTAGATAGGCCTATGAATGTCCCAGTCATGACCGCTCTCTCTCTCTCTCTCTCTCGCTCTCTCTCTCTCTCTTTCCTCTGTCCTCCAGGGAGTATGTTTAGTGCCCTCAACCTCTCCTCATATGCCCTACCTTGCTGACCTGCTATCATCTTTATAGCCCTCCTCTGGACCTTCTTCAGCAGGTTAATGTCCTTTTTGAGATGTGGGCACCAGTACTGAACTCCATACTCTAGATGTGGCCTTACCAGTGGTCTGTACTGTGATGCTTTCAGCTGGTTATGATTATTGTATGATATTTGTAATATAAAATATAGTATGTGATTGTCTCAAATAAGACAGCCTGTGCTTCCATGGGTGCCCTCCCCAGGTTTCAGTGAAGCTACAGGATATGTAAACTGACCAGGAACCATCTAATTAACTGACTTCCGTCAGAATTGCATTTTATTACCTTTTTATGACATGCCTAGGCTTTTTGAAGTGCAAACCAAATGTGACTTTATGACTTCAGAAACAGGACGTCATTAGGCTGATTCCTGTTAGCTTTTTAACACATTGGTGCCAGTGTGGGGTTGCTAAGTTCAAAGGAAACGTGTAATTAAGGAGTTATATTTAGGAAATGTCTTTTTTCTTCTGATGTCACATTATTCAAAATACCTTCTAACAGAAAATCATGTTGGTATTTTTTTTTTATTCTAAAAGGAGGAGCTAGATGACTCACAGAAGGGGTGCAGAGACACAGAGTTTAAACTGATACTTGTGTCTGAAATGATTGTCATATCATCTTAGGACTCTAGAGAGACACAGCTCTCTGATCTAACTTTAAAATGCTCTTCCAGAGGTAATACCTTAGATAGCAAAAATCTAAATGCATCGTGGTAAGAGTTTTGCTTTGTAATTTTCCATTGTTCTTGTATGTGATTGTGAGCTCTTTGATATATTGTTCTGTGTTTACATTTTTCATATTTTTATCATATTTTAGTAAATAATCTTTTCTTTGAAAGACTGCCTGGGTGTCTGTCAGTTCTTTTTGCATGTGACGTATAGGAGATCAAGTCTGACAAAACTTTTCAACAGCTTGATGGTGTTACTGAGCTTGAGTAAAAAGGTAAGAATATACCTAAGGTCTCTTATAGAGTTAAAAGGGTTCATTTTGGAAGCCTGGCTGGGTGCCCCAGGCAAAAGATTGTACCACAATCCCTGAAAAGGGTACATATCTGAGCCTGCTCATTTGGGTATGCTAGCATAAGGTTCACAGTTTGAATCCCCCCAGAACTTGAGACTAAAGGTGATTCAGACCCAAAAGCAGACAGAAGGGTTATCCTATCTGTTACCTGTTAACACTATTGCTGTCTGAGGTTGGCACTGTGGGAACAGAGGGCCTGACCTGCTGAGTGCGTTTGTGACAGATTTGGTTGTCAGCAGTGCGATATAAATTTGGTAACACAAGCGTTAACTTTTCAGTGTGTCAGCTTAATACTGTACAGCTCACTTGGAAAATAAGGCAGTGATTTATTTAAAAAAACAGAACTATATCATTTTGCTTACAGTCAAAGTTCCTACTTGTTTTAATTTTTTTTTTCAAAGTTTAAGTTAGAGTAGCGGTAGTTAGGGAAGAAGATAGCTTCCAACTACAGTGAGCACACTGCAGACTACCTGAAGCAGTTGTGCAAGGAGAGAGGAGTCCTGTACGAGGAGAGAGCTACCAAGCAGAACCTCATGGATGCTCTGATGGCCGCTGATGCCCAGAGTGTCGCGTAACAGACTGTGACTGTAAAGAACCAAACTTGGGTGTGGAGGGGCCAGCGGCCAGTGCAGTGTCCAGATCCGGTGTGGAGGACAGCAGGGCCAGTGCAAGCCAACTGCAACAGCAACAGGGGAAGATCACCAGCATTCTGGAGCCAGAAGCAATCAGGCTGCAGACTGAGTTGCGCAGAATGGAGCTGGAGTTCCAGAGAGAGACTGAGCAGGAACGGTGAGAAGCAGAGCAAGAGAAACGAGCTGCAGGGGAGAAGAGGGAACGAGAACAGTGAGAAGTGGAGCAAGAATGGCGGGAAGTGGAGCGTGAAGAGAGTGAGTACCAGAGGCAACATGAACTGGAGAAGCTACGACTCCAGCCACCAGCATCAGAGCAGGTAAGTGGCTTGGGTTTAACTGGAACTACAATACTGGGTTACAAATTAAATTCCAAATTGATAGCTGAATTTAAAGAGGGGGAGGATATGGATGCCTTGTTAAATTCCTTTGAAAAAGTTTGTATTCAGGCAAAGATTCCTAGAGGGTCCTGGAGCTTCCAGCTATCCCGCTACTTACCAGGAAAGCTCGGGATGCATTGGGTCAAATGGACAATGAGAACAGTAATGATTACAGCAAACTTAAAGCTACACTTTTAAAAAAAAGTATGATTTAACTGCAGAAGCATACAGAGCTAAATTCCGTAAGCTCAGGAGAAGCCCTGACATGAGCTACGAGGAGCTAGCCACGAAACAACGTCAGTGTTTAAAACATTGGTGAGAAGGAATTGAAGCAAACTCTGTAGATAAAATTGAAAATGCTATATTGTTAGAGCAGTTTTTTGGGGCATGCCCAGCAGAGCTGAAAACCTGGCTGGAGGACTGAGATCCCAATACAGTGCAAGAGGCTGCTGAACTCTCGGACCGCAATGCCAAGAGCAGACCTCCTCTGAGAGCGAATGGGGTGGGCGTGGTAGTGCAGAAAGGGAAAAGCACGCCTTCAGGGCAGCTAAAACCCTCACTTCCTCCACCAAAACCAGTTAGCCCCAGGTTTCAAAGAAAAGATTTCTCTGAGAAAACAAATGAATGTTGGGTTTGTAAAGAAACTGGTCATATTGCTAGACAGTGTCCCAAAAGGATGAGCAATATGCAAAATGGGGCTAGGAAAGAAGTGGGTTGTTTGTGTGTCCCTGGAAGCATGCCTGTGAACATGAGGGAACACATGCACCCAGTCACTGTGAATGGTGTACAGATACAAGGGTTAAGAGACACAGGGGCATCCCTGACATTGGCAAAAGGGGATCTGGTAGAGCCTGGTTAGTTTATACTCAATAAATTTGTAACTGTACAAGGCTTCAATGGGATGGGGACAGCATTGCCACTCGCTAGTGTTCTCCTAGACTGAGGTGAAACAGGGAACTGTGCAACAGGTGGCTGTAGCCAAAACTTTAGCAGTTGACGTCATCCTTGGCAACAATCTCAAACAGGAGATGGTGTGTGCAGTTACCCATAGCCAAGCGTAAGGGAAAATTGTAGTTCCCTGGACCCCATAGAAGCCATTGTAAAAACCACTGGGAGGCTGGTTCCCCAGCCTGTGTCTCCTGATATGGAGACTAATGAAGAGGTGGTAGAAATTTCCCCAGTAGCAGTTAACCACACAGCTATGGAGGGTTACTCCGAAGAAGGAGGGGTGACCCATTGTCAGAGGGTTAGGGATGACAGTGATCTGGAGTGCCCTGATGCTAGAGCTAGGGACCCTAGTTTAGATACTGATGTGGACCTGTCCCATGCCTTGGGAATGTGTAAGGAGTTTGCTGCTGCTAAGAAAAGTTACCCTAGTCTAGAGAAGCTGAGGGCTTGGGCAGACACTGACGGAGCACAAGAAGGTGTTGGAAAACATAAAGTTTATTGGGAAAATGGACTGATGTATACTCAGGATGTGAAGACAGAAGGAGGGGTGATAGGCAGGCAGCTTGTCATTCCCCAGGGGTACCGTGAGCAGTTGCTCAAGATTGCACATGATATTCATTTGTCTGGTCATGTGGGAATCACATGCACTATGCAGCGGTTGGCCCAAAATTTCTATTGGCCCAACTTCACCCAGCAGGTGAAGGAGTATCGCAGGTCTTGTCACCTGTGCCAAGAAACAGGGAAGGTGGGTATGAAAACCCAAGCTACACTAATTCCATTCCCCTTTGTGGAGAAGCCATTCCAGAGGGTGGGAATGGATATTGTGGGGCCTTTAAATACCCCCGGCTCCTCCAGGAAGAGGTTCATCCTGACTGTGGTGGATTATGCCACCCGGTATCCAGAGGCAGTCACCCTATCCTCACTGAGGACAGACAAAGTGGCAGTTGCCTTACTTGCGATTTTCTCCCATGTTGGGTTTTCGCAGGAGATTATTACCGATCGAGGGGGTTCCTTCATGTCGGACCTGATGAAATGTTTGTGGGAGAAGTGTGGGGTGGTGCAGAGGCACATGGCACATTATCACCCGCAAGCCAATAGGCTTGTGGAAAGATTAAACGGTATCCTTAATTCAATGCTCCAAGTGTTTGCTGAACAGCATGGGAGGGACTGAGAAATACCTTCCCCACCTGTTGTTTGCATACAGGGAGGTGCCCCAAAAGTCAACAGGATTTCCCCCCTTCGAGCTCTTATATGGATGCCAGGTATGTGGGCTCCTAGAGTTGATCTGGGAGGACTGGGAAGGCAAGCACACCACCCAGGGAACTCCCATAGTGGATTATGTCCTTTGGTTTAGGGAAAGGCTGAAGGAGCTT
Organism: Neoceratodus forsteri; assembly: GCA_016271365.2. Classification (NCBI taxonomy): domain Eukaryota; kingdom Metazoa; phylum Chordata; order Ceratodontiformes; family Ceratodontidae; genus Neoceratodus; species Neoceratodus forsteri. The sequence continues at coordinate 1,537,395,819 of CM057455.1, forward strand.
ATGGCAACAGCCCAGAGCAACCCGGCAGCTGCCCTACAGAAACAAAAAGTGTGATACAACTGCAGAGCCAGAGCTCACTCGTACACAGTGGGTTAGGAAGTCATGGTCCTTATCCTGGTCTGGAAAGACAAGCTGCAGGCTGAGTGGGCAGGACCGTACAAAGTAGCCAGAAAGGTAAATGATGTGAACTATGTCATAGAGTTACCTGACAGAAGACATACAGAAAGAATGTACCATGTCAGCATAATGAAGCCATGTGCTAATAGGGCTAACATGGTGTTTGCAGTGTGTAGTATTTGGGAGGTGATGGACAAAGGAGTCCTCCTTCTGGACCTGCTGGAAGAAAGCAAGTGGGAGTCCTCTGTGGGGGCAGTTAAATTGTCACCCCAGCTGGCCCCAGACAAGATCCAGGAAGTAAGGGAGGTTTTAGCAGACTTTGCCCCACTGTTTAGCACCAAGCCTGGACTAACCCCCTTAGCGACGCATCATGTGGAGACAGGGACACAGGCACCCATACGGCGGACAGCATATTGGGTGTCAGAGGCTGTCGAAAAGGACATTAGGAGGGAGGTGGAGGAAATGCTGGATTTAGGAGTAATCCAGAGAACCCACAACCCCTGGGCCTCACCCATAGTCCTTGTGCCCAAGCCAGATGGCTCTGTTCATTTTTGTGTGGACTATCATAGACTGAATGCAGTCACGAAGTCAGATGCCCACCCGATGCCCCGGACAGATGAACTCCCAGACAAGTTGGGGCGACATATCTTATGACTATTGACCTGACAAAGGGGTATTGGCAGGTAGAGCTAACTGACAGAGCTAGGGAGAGGTCAGCCTTCATCACTCCGATAGGCTTATTTGAATTTAGAGTAATGCCTTTCAGAATGAAGAACGCCCCGGCCACTTTCCAAAGGTTGGTGAACCAGGTGTTAAATGGTGCTGAGGAGTACACTGTGGCGTACCTGGATGACATTGCCATCTTTAGTGCCAGCTGGGAGGAACACCGATCCCACCTTAGGGAAGTACTGGACAGGATACAGAGGGCCGGGCTCACTGTCAAAGCTGAGACGTGCCAGGTGGCCACCGCTGAAGTGGCATACCTCAGGCATGTTGTAGGCTGGGGACAGCTCCGTCCTAACCAAGTAAAAATAGAGGAGATCAAGCCATGGCCCAGATGAGAAATGCAGAAGCAGGTCAGGAGTTTTCTAGGGACAGCAGGGTACTATAGGAAATTTGTACCCAGTTACAGTGCCCTGGCTGCTCCCTATCTGGCCTGGTAAAGAAAAAGATGCCTAAGAACATTACCTGGGAACCAGCCTGTGAAAAAGCCTTTACCAGACTGAAGGAGGCACTGTGCAGTGCTCCTGTGTTGACAAGTCCTGACTATAGCAGACCCTTTATAGTCCAGACTGACGCCTCAGACATGGGTATTGGGGCAGTACTGAGTCAGACATCCAACCAAGGGAACGATCACCCTGTAGTGTACCTGAGTAAAAAAGTTATTTCCCAGGGAGCAGGCTTACTCTACTGTGGAAAAAGAGTGTCTTGCCATAGTGTAGGCCATAAAGAAGTTAGAGCCATACTTATATGGGCAGCATTTTGAGGTACAAACTGACCACAACCCCCCTGGTTTGGCTGACACAAATGGGAAGAACTAGTGGTCAACTATTAAGATGGAGTCTTGCCTTGCAAGGGTATGACATGATGATCTTACATAGGGCTGGAGCAACCAATCAGAATGCAGATGGCTTGTGTCTGTATGGGGAGTGAACTGACTTAGGGAGCTCATCCCATGCAGGGGATAGAGCTCCCAAATTCAGTCTAGGTGGGGAGGATTGTGACGCTTGGCCAGCTGGTTATGATTATTGTATGATATTTGTAATATAAAAATATAGTATGTGATTGTCTCACATAAGACAGCCTGTGCTTCCATGGGTACCACCCCCCAAGGTTTCAGTGAAGCTACAGGATATGTAAACTGACCAGGAACAATTTAATTAACTGACTTCCTTCAGAATGACATTTTATTACCTTTTTATGACATGCCTAGGCTTTTTGAAGTGCAAACCAAATGTGACTTTATGACTTCAGAAACAGGACTTCATTAGGCTGATTCCTGTTAGTTTTTTAACACATTGGTGCCAGTGTGGGATTGCTAAGTTCAAAGGAAGCATGTGTAATTAAGGAGTTATATTTAGGAAATGTATTTTTATTCTGATGTTACATTATTTAAAATACCCCCTGATAAGAAATCATGTTTTCATTTTTTTTATTCTAAAATGAGGAGCTAGATGACTCACAGGAGGGGTGTGGAGACACAGAGTTTAAACTGATACTTCTGTCTGAAATTATTGTCATATCATTTTGGGACTCTAGAGAGACACAGCTCTCTGATCTAACTTTAAAATGCACTTCCAGAGGTAATACCTTAGATAGCAAAAATCTAAATGTATTGTGGTAGAAGTTTTGCTTTGTAATTTCCCTTTGGTCTTGTATGTGATTGTGAGCTCTTTAATATATTGTTCTGTGTTTATATTTTTCATATTTTATCATCTTTTAGTAAAGAATCTTTTCTTTGAAAGACTGCCTGGGTGTCTGTCAGTTCTTTTTGCATGTGACTTATAGGAGATTAAGTCAATACTGACACTGTAGTGCAGCATGAGGTGGGTGCTGCACTCCTGAGGTGCCGTCTTTTGGATGAGACGTTAAACCAAGGTCCCATCTGCCTGTTTTGGTGGTAGTTCAAGTGGAGGTTAAAGATCCCATGGCACTTCTCGGAAAGAGTAGGGGAATTGTTATTGTAAACTTCAAAATCAACATAATACAAAACAGTGTTAATCCACACAGAAATAATACACATAGTACAAAAAAAAAATCAATCACATATTACATTCCTACTTCCTAAGATACAGTCAAATAAATTTGCTAACCCAAATGATGTTCTTATACTAACCCCCCCCCCCCCACTAAAGAAGTAGGGAATTTTTTATAAGATTTATAACAAATTATATCTAAATCAGTATTACCTCATACACAAACAAAGGGAATCAGAAACATAAATACATATTAATTCATACCATAACCCCAAAATAATAAAACCATTATAACCAAACTCCTCCCTTCCTACTAACAGAGTAGGGAAGTTTATCAAATTATAACTATATATATATATATATATATATATATATATATATATGACAGCCTTACTTTGTACAATTAGAAAACAAATGTGAAACAAACCATCTCATTCTCAATATTTTTAGTTTGTCCCAGTATTTTACTACTCATATAAAGTCAAACTTTCCCCCAGAAAGCTACCCATTTAGGTTTTGAAACAGTCCTACGTTCACTAGCCTGCAAAGTTTTCAAATCAGTTATTATCATATGAACTAAATCAGATTCCAAAATCTCTTGTTGTAGTAAAAGTAATCGACATCTACATATCCATATCCAATACAACAGATGCAAATGCACCACTCGTAATGTACTCACACAATCTCCTGTCACATTTAAAGAGAAAATACCCTCATATAATGCTTCCAGTGATGGAGGTATGTCAAACCAACATTTCCATCTATTTTTTAACATATCCCAAAACCGTACTGCATGCGGGCAATGAAAATATAAATGATTCATAGTTTCCAACTTCGCCACACAATCAGTCCTAGGACAATATCTCTCTTGTAACGCCTTATGTTTTTGATTACTCTTAACATTGACCTTATAGTGTATCCCTAGCCATGCTGTATCCCACATATGTGGCGGGATTCTAACATTCCTGATATACTCTGAAATCTGGTTTTGTTGTGAGACTGAAAAAGCAGAGAAAGGGCTATCACAAAAACTTTGTTTCATCACTTCCTCATACAAAGCTTTCCTAAAGATATGTTGAACTTGATTATACCCTATATTCCATAAGCTTGATTTTGTTAAAAACTTCTGCCCAACATTGTACCAACCTAGGACTTCTTTTATTTTTGTGTAGAAACATAGCATCTTTCTATTCCTGTAAAGCTCCTGCCAATACCAGGAGACCCCAGCTATTCCACAGTCTAACTTCAAGCTTTATCAAAGGAACCAAATCATGGTACAAAAAAATAGTAAAAAAAAAATAAAACCGGATTTATCATCCCCACCCCCCCCCCCTTCTTTGATACTTAAATACAGGGTGTTCTTCCTAATGGGGTTTAATCGACTACCCCAAAAGCACCCCCAAAAAAACTTCAACAATTTTGTCTTTAATTTTTTTTGGTAAAGAAAAAAACATGCTAACATACAAAAAAATTGGAAGTAAAAAATTTTTAATATAATAAACCCTCTTTTGTTTTGCCACTTTCCATCTAGACCAAACTGTTACCTTAGCAGATGCTATGCTCAAGGCTCGTTCCCAGTTGAAAAGAGCCATGTCTCCACTCCCCAGATAAATTCCCAAAATGTTACATGGTTCCTGTGCCACAAGAAACTCCCCAAAATATACCTTCTCACTAGGAAAACCTTTAAGGCTCAAAATCTTGGTTTTGTGCAGATTTAAAGCTGCCCCTGTAATACTGCCTATTTCCACAATTAACTCACATGCCAATCCAAAAGAAACCTCATCCTGTAGGATTAAACACATATCATCTGCATAGGCTAGGACCTTACAGTTTACATCTACACTCTGAGACACCCCTTTAATCAACAGAGATCTCTGCAAAATCCGCAACAAGGGGTCTAAAACAAAAACAAATAATAAGGGGCTTAAAGGGCACCCTTGTCTCACCCCTCTACGTCCTAATTAGGGAACACCCCTCCAACCATTCTCATAAGGTACAACATAGGCTAGAGCATAACATAATTGCATCCATCCTATAAATTCCGTAGGAATACCAAATGCTACCAAACAAGACCACAAAAATGAATGTGATACTGCGTCAAACGCTTTTGCCTGATCCAAACTTACAAGATATCCAGTAATCTCCTCATTTCTGTTAGCCATCCCACCTTGTGCCATGAGTTCTCTTAATAACAATAAAACATCAACAATATACCTCCCTGGAACTGCACAAAATTGCATTGAGCTAATTAGAATATCCATGACCTCAGACAACCTATTTTCCAATAATTTTGCAAAGATTTTGAAATCTGTATTCAATAAAGTCAGGGGCCTCCAATTCTGAATATCAGCCTGGTTTCCAGATTTAAATAAGAATACTAATAACCCTTCATACATCTGTGTGGGGAGGATATGGTCTTCCAAAAAATAATTATATAATTTCAATAGTACCAGTGGTATCATAGTCCATAAAATTGTATACAATTCACTGGACAAGCCATCTGAACCAGGGGAAATATCTGTGTGGAGAGATGAAATTACTCTGTCCAACTCTTGTTTAGAGAATGGTTTCACAAGTGACATACTATATGATTGTGAAAGCTGAGGAAGTTGAGCCATATTCAGAACATAAGACATTTGACTAGTCAATTCTAAAGATGAACCAAAGACATTTTTAACATAATCTTGAACAGTGTTCATTATACCCCAGTTGTCTGTATGTTCTACCCCATCAGAATCCATTAAAGATGTAAAACTATGCTGCTCCTGTCTCTTTTGGCAGGCTAAGAATGGATTCACATGCTCAGTCTTTCCCTGTGTACCAAATCGCTGCTCTTTCTGTAATGAAGTGATTCTTCAATACTGGTGTTCCCCCATTTCCTGTCTAATATGAGTAATCTGAGTACTTAAATCAACTTTTTCCACAGCCACAGTATCATATAAAAACATAATAGTTACTTTGTCCTGTACAATAGTATGCAACTCTGCTAATACAGAAATATCCGTTAACCTGGAGGTATTTCACCTCCACATTCCCGGTCCCGCCACCCATTTAGGGGGAAGATTTGAATTTTACCCCAATTAAGCAATGGTCTGATGTCTCAATTGGCACTACTGTTGCAGTTTTAATTTGTAAAGATTTCTTCACAAATATAAAGTCAATTCTTGATGACAATCTTCCTTTAAAAAAGGTCGGTTTCATGCCCTCTGACCTATGATCAGGAACATCTTTAAGGTCTGCCTGTGAAACCAACGGTTTCAAAAAGGATTCATCTCAACGGTGTTAATGATATAAACAACACCCCATTTAATCAGTTACAACAGGACTATGTGGCGTTATGTAACCTGTTACTTGATAGGGGATGCTGTGTATGTATATCTGAAATTCTACCTGTCCCGACAGCAACATCTACCATGACACAGAAAATCAAAGCCCTAAATGAATGGCTGAGAAAGTGGTGTTTTAAGCAAGATATACCCTGTATTACCCATTGGGAATCATTTTCAGATCGTTCTTCCTTGTTTTGCTGGGACGGTTTACATCTCAGTCATAGGGGTAGTACACTTACGGGGAAAAGTATCACAAAAATCATTGTTTAAACTAAAAACAATGGGGGAGAATGGGTCTATTCCCAAGTCTCTAAATACTTACCAAAATATTATTACAACTAAATGTAAATTCCTAGCTTTGAATGCAAGATCTTTAAACCAACTCAAATTAGCAGAACTCGAAGCCAAATGTAAAACTTTAAATATAGGTGTGGTGGGAGTAACTGAAACTTGGTGGGATGCATCCTCAATTTGGTCCAGAGAAATTCCAGGTTATAAATTATATCATAAAAACAGATTAGATAAGCAAGGCGGTGGAGTTTGTATGTACATACAAAATGATATTCCTTCTTTTGAAGTGTGTTCTCCCTTTCCTTTGGAAAGTATATAGGTTAAAATCTTATTGAAGGATCAGTCCTATATAACTATTGGTAACATCTATTGACCTCCATCTGCAAATTCAGATTACACAACTGATACGTTTAAAGAAATTACACATTTTTCAGAATCTCAAGATACTGTAATATTTGGTGACTTTAACCTCCCTCATATTAACTGGGACTCATTCTCAGGACAGTCCTATGCCAAGAAAGGACTAATAGATGTGGTAGTTAGTACTGGATTACAACAACTTTTACTGAACCCTCGAGGTCCTAATATTTTGGATCTATTATTTACTAACATAGAGCAACAAATTAGCAATTTACAAATTTGGGATCCACTTGGGACCCGTGATCATTCATCTATTCTTTTTGAAATTCAATAGTTTAAAACTACACAAAGGATGTTATATTGTATAAAAAAAACTATAATAAAGCAAATTTTTCTAAAATCAATGAATACTTACAAAAAAACTGGGAATCTAATCTTCTTAATTGTACAACACAACAAGCTTGGGACTTTTTTAAAAACATTGTACATTATTTGGAAAATACCTTTATTCCATCTAAGAGGAAATTTAATAATAAAGGAAAAATTCCCCCTTGGTTCAACAAGACAATTAAAAATCAGATTAAAATAAAAATTAAACTTTTTAGGAAACTTAAGAATAGTTCTGTTCCATTTAAAACTACTCTATTACATAAATATAGACTATCTGTGAAAAACTTAAAAAATTCTATTAAATTAGCAAAAAATAAGCTAGAATTTAAACTAGTTCACACAAAAGACTGTCACAAATCTCTTTTCTCCTATATAAATAGTAAAAAAGGTGTATCAAGGACCATTGGTCCCATTATAACCAATGGCTCGTCTCTATCTGATATAGAAACCTCGAATCTCTTTAATAAGTACTTTTGTTCTGTCTTCTATCAAAAATCACCTATTAGTACATTTAAAGTTCACCACGTAGATTATCATAGGTTCTATCAACTGACATTATACAGGCTATCAAAAAACTAAAAAAAAATACTAGTCCGGGCCCAGACGGTATTCATCCATGGTTTCTGATCAAAACCTCTATAAATATTTCTATACCTTTGTCAATTATCTTCAACAAATCTTTACAAGAAAGCATTGTACCAAATGATTGGCATTCAGCAATAGTTACTCCCATATTTAAAAAAGACAATAGAGGTTCTGTGCAAAATTATCGTCCAATTAGCATGATCTCAGTGGCTGGTAAATTAATGGAACGAGTAATGAAGTCTCTAATAGATCAAGATTGTAAAAAATTAGGAATTTATTATTCAAATCAGCATGGGTTTACTCCCAAGTATTCCTGCACCACCAATCTGATATCTTTTTACAATAATATAAGTACTCTACTAGATGTGAGTATCCCTACTGATGTAATTCTTTTGGACTTTAGTAGAGCTTTCGATAAAGTCTCACATGAAAAACTCATTACTAAAATGCACAATCTAGGTTTGTCACCTGATATTGTCAACTGGACTTTAAACTGGTTGACAAATCGTTCTCAGAGAGTCAGAATTAATGATATCTTGTCTGATTCAGGTAGTGTGACAAGTGGTGTACCACAGGGGTCGGTCTTGGGACCAACATTGTTTAATCTCTTTATCAGTGATTTACAAACAGGGCCAAACAACTCCATGGTTAAATTTGCAGATGATACTAAATTGGGGCAAGGTTAATAATCAAGAAAATATTTCTGCATTAAAGAAGGATTTGGAAAATTAACACTTTGGGCAAATGAAAATCATATGCAGTTTAATCAAGACAAATGTTTAGTAGTGCATTTCAGTGTAAATAATCCAGAAACGATATATTATATAAACGGACTACCACTTCACTCATCAAATTGTGAAAAAGATTTAGGGATATATGTTAATAATAAACTTACATCAAATGATCACTGTGTTAGAACTGCTTGCATGACCAACATACTTTTGAGGCAAATAAAATGCACTTTTGTTAATCGCACTGAACAATGCCTTATTCCATTGTATAGGGCACATTAGATCGTATCTAGACTGTGGCTCCCCTTTCTGGAATCCAAACCAAAAAAAAGACATAGCAATTCTTGAACAGATTCAAAGGAGAGTAACTAGAATGATTCCAAGATTAACAAATTTGGATTATCAGAACAGATTAAGAGCTACTGGTCTCTTCTCTCTTCAAACTAGAAGATTAAGAGGTGATATGCTTATGGTTTTTAATTTAATAAATTCACCAGATCTAATGGAAAAATGTGGTCTAACACTCCCCAAAAGGAGACATGTTCCGAGACTGCATAATAAACAGCTTGAAGTAAAAACTTATAAAACCAGCAAAAGGGGAAACTTTTTTCCAATGAGAGCATCCATTGTATGGAATGCCTTGCCACAAGAATTGGTAGAGGCAACTAGTGCCACTGTCTTTAAAATCAAATTAGAGGTTTGGTTGAGGGATAATAGATAAATAATGTCCCACATAGTGTGGGGAACAGTCTCGATGGGCTCCGGCCTTCTTCTGTTCTTTCATACCAAGTAATACAATGCTGTTTCCCAGAAATATTTTTTTCCAAAAAATTTATATTAAAGTCCCCCCAAACAATCACCTGTTGATTAGTATATAAATAAAGTAGTATTTTTCTCAATAACTCAATCTGAAGAGCTTTCAATTGTGGGTTATATAGATTCACTAAGCGGAGCTGCAAGCTTTGAAAGTCAACATCTAATACACATGCCCGGCCTGGGTCAATATCCACTAAACATTGTACAAAAACATCTGCCGTAGAAAAACAAAACCCTAACCCACTGCAAGGGTTTGTTTTCCCAGGGACCAGAAAGAAACTCCCCAACCCCAGTCCTGTGTAGCTTGTACAATATCCCTATTCAAATGCAACCTTGTATCTTGCAAAAAGTAAATATCGTACTTCAGAGCTTGTAAAATACTAAATGTTGTAAGACGCCTTTTCCCCATCTTCAGGCTGTTTACATTTGGACATGCAATCTGTAATGTCATGCCTTCAAGGAGGGGGTTTTATAGGTTTCCCACTAGATCTGGTCACTGTCTTCTGATGTACTGGTAGTCGAACTGGCCGAGCAGTTGACACCACATCCCTTACCTTTATCAGGGGGACCTGGCTAGTATCCATGCTTTCTTTCTCTATAGGTTGTTCTCATTCCATCTGATCCCCCCAAGAAGAAAGAGGAATGAATCTATTCGAAAGCGGCACCGGAGAAAGGGGGGGAGTCGGGTCTAAACCCTTACCTCCACTCTTTTTACTAACTACCATGAATGTCCCTTCTTCTGAAGAGAACTCAGGGGGATCCATAATCTCTAAAGGAGTCTCCACATCAGAGTCCTCAAGATGGATACTACAGGGCGAACCCTATGAGAGTATACTCTGGGACCATAACGGGGAGCCTTGGAGGGTAACAAAAGGGGTTTCCTTGTCCCCTGGCCTGATCCCTGGAAGCACTGAGGCTCCCTTCACAATTAAATATGTGATGTCCTGCTGTTCAGGAGCAGAGAGGGAACCTTGTCCTGTAATAATGGGTCTAACAGAAGGAACACCTCCCGCCCTCCTCCCCCGGCATCTGCCTCTTGAACCTGCCATCATCCTAACTCCAATTTGTTCAAAAAAAGGGTGTTTAGCCTTGTTTAGAAAATATTCTTGTCAGAGGTGTCATCCTTATCATGTGATGCCCAGGGGTAAGTAACATAAAATGTTCAAGATCTCCACATAGATTGCATATGGGGCATCACATTTTGTTGCTACATGATCAAAAACCTCACAATTATAAAACATTTAACTTTGTCACAATCAATATTTAGATGTGAAAGAGAACCACATTTATAGCAACTTTTGGGTTGCCCAGCATAGAAAATAATTCCTCTGTCCCTTCCTAAAAAAAAAGAACTAGGTAAGTGCTGAATCCCCACATGATTATGGTTCAGTTGTACTCTAAAATTCCAACCTCCAGTCCAGAAACCATTCTCATCAATAATAGGTTTAGGATTATCAAATAATGTACATCTTTGTTCTAACCAATAAATAATATTGGCAACATTAACTCCCTCATTCCGAAATAGTACAGTTATTGTCTTAAACGCTGGTTTTGTGATAGGAATTACTAGAAAGTCTTTCCAAATGTTTAAGTCCTTCATCTCATAATATAACCTCCAAATTTTACCGAGCAGCTGCATAATGCAGAAACTGATATCATAATTATGATCCCCAGAAGCATGGATAAAAGCATAGACCTCAGAAGGCAAGAATCTCATATTGTCTAGCAATAGTTTTGCCCACCCAGATCCTATCAGGGACCACTGGCACCTTGCCCCTGTAACGTAAGCATACTAAAAATCTTCATTTTGCTTCTATAGCTGGTTGCCAAAATAACCCAGCATAAGTTTTCTTTCCAGACTAATTAGAATGTTTGTTCTCCAATATGCCATCCGAAAGTGGGTTAGAAAGTTCCTCCTGAATTAAAGGAGGGTCAGGGTTTTCACTTTGCACAGATTCTGTTTCTAAATGTCATTTACTCACCCTTGGATGACCCAAACCTTTTTCCAGTGTGTCAGACGACAGGCCTATGGCGTCTGTCGTAGTTCCATTGTCTGTGACCTCTCTCGGTCCTGGGCATGCACCATAGGAGGATTTTGGTCCGTCGAAATGACTTGGACGTCGGAGTCCACAGAATTCACTGTACCCTTCGTTCACTGTTGAGTAGCAATTCCTGTAACTCCTGGTAGTGGAATGACTGGATCCGGAATCCAGATACCATTCTGTTGAATCCAACCCACACGCTTCAACATATCTCCCGCTATCCAGGTTTCCTCGGTCACCTCAATATCTTCCATCGCAGGGTCTTATAAAACATTCAGTTGCTGTAGCATCCTTATCTTATTTTCAGAAGAGTCCTCTGGCATACTCACAGGTAATCTCTTACTCTCTGTTGATAAAGGACTTGCCAGGGATCTCTCACTTTTTTTCCTCCTCTAAACGAGTTTGACATATTCCATAATCTTTTTCAGCCAGAGAAATCAGCTCCAACAAGTGTAATTTCTTATTTTCCAACTCTATATTCAGTCTCTCTTCTTCAGTGATCTCATTATCAGTAGCAACTGACTTAAAGTTCTGCTCCCCTAACTCCAGGGTAATATCTTGGGTTACAGGCACCTCAGCACCAACCTTTTCTTTAGGTATCTCTACCAAGAGCTCCGGAGCTCCAGGGAGAGAACCTCCCTCCTCCACAACCTCCATCGAAATAGGAAAATCCATCCTTCTGCAGCGCAAGAGCACCCCCTCAGAAAGAGTAGTGGAATTTCCCCAGTGCCCTGGCCAAATCCCCCCCATTCACAAAAATACCACCAACAGCTTAATCTGGTTCAAGGTCAGTTGGCATTCATCTGTATCACCCTCCTCTGGGTCGTGCCTGTAAATGGGCAGAATTTGTCTAGTGCACTTACCCGGTCAACAAAAACTAAATAAATAAATAAAATAAATAAAGTCTGACAAAACTGTTCAACAGCTTGATGGTGTTACTGAGCTTGAGGTAAGAATATACCTAAGGTCTCGTATAGAGTTAAAAGGGTTCATTTTGGAAGCCTGGCTGGGTGCCCCTGGTGAAAGATTGTACCGCAATCCCCGAAGAGGGTATGTATCTGAGCCTGTTTATTTGGGTACGCTAGCATAAGGTTCACAGATTGAATCCCCCAGAATGTGAGACTAAGGGTGATTCGGACCCAAAAGCAGACAAGAGGGTTACCCTGTCTGTTACCTGTTCACACTATTGTGCTCTGAGTTTGACACTGTGGGAGCAGAGAGCCTGACCTGCTGAGTGCGTTTGTGACATGTACAAGGGTAGTATAACCTCCTTTCTCTTACTACTGATCCCCCTAATTTTGCATCCCTGCATCTTGTTTGCCCTTGCTGCTGCTTTCTTGCACTGCGTGGAGTGTTTCAGGTCACTAGTGATCATCACTTCTAGGTCCTTCTCCTTTGATACAGATATCTAGACTCCACCCAGGTAGTACTCCATCCTGGGATTCTTGGAACCACTGTGAATAACTTTGCATTTCTTGGCATTGAAGCCAAGCTGACAGATCCTGGACCAACTCCCCAGCTTTTCCAGATCATCCTGTAGGTCCTTTATCCCTTCAGTTGTGTCTACTCTCCTGCAGAGCTTGGTGTCATCTGCAAATAGGCACATTTTGCCCTTAATGCCATCCCCAATGTCATTGATGAAGATATTGAGCAACACCAGCCCCAGCACTGAGACCTATGGGACCCCACTGGTGACCTCTCTTGTGTCAAATAACTCTCCCCCCACAACCACCCTCTGGCTTCTGTCCCTCAGTCAGTTTTCCACCCATCTGGCCATTTTATCCCCAATCCCAAGATTTGCCAATTTCCTGATCAACCTTTTGTGGGGCACAGAGTCAAAGGCCTTGCTGAAATCCAGATAAAGGATGTTTACTGCTTGGTCCCTGTCTACTGTCTTAGTGACCACCAGTGCTGCCTCGCTTCCAGGAGACCATACTAAGGTGCATACTAAGGTGTAAGGAGTGAAGAAGGCTGTAAGCCCATGTGTGCTCCTATTAGCTACCCGTAACAAGTTAAAACATTTCTGTCTTGGATATACTTGTCTAATTTCTGTTTACACTGTTTATTGTCTTTGATAATTACTATGTCTAATGGCAGTTTGTTCCAAAGATTAATCACTCTTTGTGTGTAGAATGCCCTCCTTTTGTTAGTAAGGAATTTTTTAAATCTTAACTGTAGTGGGTGTAATCTGGTGCCTTTGGTGTCATTTTTAAATTCAAATTCAAGTTAATTTAGTAAGTAATCATCATTCATGGTGTTGCAACATAGGAGTAAGTCCCCACATATTCTTCTAGTTTCAAGGGGGATCAGATTAAATTTTTCTTGGCTTGCTTCATAAGCAGTGTCTTGATATCATGTATAATTTTTGTTGCCTGTCTTTGTATTTTTTTCATTTTGTCTGAAGTGCTTTTGGTTATCATACCCCAAGCTGGGCTACCATAATACAACAATGATCTAACATGAGATCTATATAAGGGCATTATCACCCTTTCATCCCTACTTTTAAAATTTCATTTGATAGTCCAAAGTAGTTGTTCAGCTTTTGCAATGTGTGTTATACAGTGTTTGCCATATGAAAACTTTTCAGTGATAGTTATTCCCAGATCTCGTTCCTCAGTTGTTTTTTAGGGGGGTTCCATTTAAATAATGTGTTGCTTCCTTATTCTGATGTCCTAGGTGCATTACGCTGCACTTATCAGTGTTAAAACTCATCCCCCAATAGTCAGCCATTTAAATATCTTGTCCAAGTCCCTTTGCAGTATAGCAACATCATCTTGTGTGTGTACCATCCTTGCAATCTTGAGTCAGCTAGTGACCTGTTCTCTTATGTCAGATATAAATATTTGAAATAATATCGGCGCAAGTACTGAGCCCAGGGACACCCCACTGGTCACAACTACTGGGACAGAAAGATACCTGTTAATACTAACCCTCTGTGATCTGTCAGTTAACCAGCTTTTAATCCAATTTACTATTCTTTGATCTACCTTGATGTCCATTAATGTTTGAATTATAGCTCTGTGGGGGTACTTTATCGAACGCCTTAGTGAAATCCAAGAATATACAGTCCACTGGAGTGCCCCTGACCATGCTCATCTAGTTATTCTACCAATCTTTCCTTAAGTATGGTCTCCACAAGTTTGCACACTATTGAGGTCAGACTGACTGGTCTGTAATTCCCTGGGTCATCCTTGGGACAGCTTTTGAGGTGGAGCATCACATGTGCTGTTCTCCAGTCCTGCAGTACCAGGTATAGGATTGATGATGTCAGCAGGTGACATTGATGTGGGTGGCCCCAGTTGTACTGCTGAAAAATCTTCCTGGTGGATCCTGCTTCATTGACAGTGAAGTTTCTATGGTGTGACCTGATGACTGAGATCCCCTCAAAGACCTACTGTTGATGTAAGTTCTTATATAACTGTTCTTTCTCTTGGGGCTATGTACAGCCCCCTGTGACTGTACTTAGCCCCAGGAGAAAAGTGAGGCCAGCAAACCAAAGATTAGAGCTTATAAAAACTCTTAACATTCACTGTAGGCTATTGAATCTTCCACTGCTGCAGCTCTCTGATAGCTGCAGGAGATTCAGAGATTTGTAGTTACAGAAGATGCCAGCTTGCGAGGCAACTAAATCAGCCTGATAAAATCTACCGTACTGCAGTAAAATACGGTGTGTAAACAAAAAATGTATTTACACACAAAGTGCAAATTATGACCAGCCAAGGCATATATGTTCCCCATGGACAGAAGTCCTGAAGGTTTTCCTCTGAAGTAGCAAATTACCTAATGCCCTGAAACTGAAATGCACGTGTGGCCTCACAGTCCATAATATGCTAAGCTACGTATGGCATTGTCTCCATCATCATATTCATTACCCACGCTTGCTCACCTAGCCGTACTTGAGTCTGCAGAGCATCTTGCCCACATAAAATGCCCCACACTGTGTTACCTAATACACAACACAACTCGTTAGTTTATAAATCTGAGAACATATTCCTTTCCCTAATATAAGATGGAGAAACTTTCTGGATTCACAATGACCACATTGAGAAGAACCTGCAAGCACCCAATTTCTAGGGACTCTTTCTTATGGAAAGTGAGCTTTCATATACTTAATACTGGGTCTCCTTCTGAAAACCATTTGTGGATGCTAGGAATACATCTTCTCAAGCTACTGGCTATCTGGAGAATGTTCCAGTTCCTGTACACTGTATCCTGTATCTGATTGGCTTGGATTGAACTTAATAATGTAATTATATTAAAAGGGATTTCCCTAGTCTGTGTTTTCTGTTCTCCGCTAATTGTAAGGAGCACCCCATTTTTTACCATCCTCTATCCTATGAGCCCTCCGTACCACATTAACATTGTAGTAGTAAAATCTTTATTTTTAATCAGGAAAGAATATAGAGAATAATATATGGAGTGGCATGTGCAGCAGTTTTACACACACCGGGTTATGGGATGCTACATAAACCCCGGCGAAGCCCGAGGGTTTGTAAAAGCATCCCACAGATGTGTGGGTAAAATCGAGTTTTACACAGGCAACTCTATATTTTATTTTTTATAATTGCTGGCTTGCATTTTTTTCGCCGCAATTATAGAAATAAGCAAATAGACTGGTTTTCAAGCAGCCACGGACCAGTCAGGATTCTGCATTCTCTGTAGTCTGCCAAGTTAACAGTGCCCCACTTGTTCGGAAAAAAATATTTTGTTGTATTTGTCTTAGTTTTCTTCATTTTCTTCATTAAACTTATGGCTGAGTGGCTTCTGTGGTATCCTTCTGGCTTGAAGAGGTCTAGAGATCTGCTGGCAGCGGCGCATGTATGCAGACAGAGAAACTCTTATGCTGCTAATATTTCCCTTTTGGTTTTGGATCCTGGACATTCTTTTCTTTTTTTTCAATAAAGAAAAAAATGAAGTTACCGCCAACAGCGAAGGGCACTGAGGTATATGGCTGTATGGTTACAGAAGACCAGTGACTGGCGCGTGCATGGTCATAGGGAAATCCGGTGTGTGTTTGCCAAAACAGCAAATTATAACCGTCTTTCTCTATGAAAAAAAATGGAAGCCAGTAATTATAACATTTTACACCATTAGGACAAGGTACTATTTACAAGACACTCATGAATGACAACACTGTAAAATTTTATATATACAAAAATCCTAATCTATTTACATCAACTCCTGAGCTTGTAATTAATTCCAGATTACATTTGAATTGACCTACATGGACATATACACATTAAACAATCTTTAGTGCATAAATTAGACCAAAGGCTTAGTCAAAACAGCTACATCGAGTTGTCAGTTCTTGTCTAAGGGCAGTATTAAATTGACTTTTAGTTTCACATATCTATATCTTTTTCCATTACAACTCCTATCCAGAAAACAGGAGCCAAGTTCATCTGCTCTTGTTCTGATAACCTCCCCATCACTGCAGTTGTGTTTATGTGCGTATATTGGCTCCTGCAGATGTTCCTGGTGGTGTGGCATGGATGACAACTGGTATAGCAGAGAAGGGAATAAGAAAAAACTTTCTAAACCATCATGTAATTTTAGGTATTGATAAAAAAAAAATAGTATTGATACGATGGGTTTGCCATTTTTTGCTCTGTCACAACTAAAAAACATGACTCAATAATGCACTCAAAAGTAGTTTCAGATAGTTCTGATACATAAAATAAAACTGACGCATAAAAGCTGTATTAGTCAGGTTCATGCTTAATGGTATCACTGAAAGCTTCAATTACATTTTTGTTGTTGTTGTTAATTAGGTTGCTAGCCCCAATGGTTTCAAAGTTAGACCTTTCAAAAGAGAATTGATTTAAAATGAGGTACGATGCACAGGGGAAACACCAGACCTTGCCCAACAACTAACATACTGAAATCTGGCCAATGGAAAATCATGTACACAAATGCTTGCAGTCTGGGAAACAAGATCCCAGACCTGCAAGCAATGATGACAGAGGCTAAACTGGACATACAGTAGTAATCATTAGCAAGACATGGTTTACCAGTAACCACACTTGGGAGACTTCAGTACCTGGCTATGTACTGTTCAGAAGAGACTGAGATGCAAAAAGGGGGGTGGAGTGGCCCTTTATGTCAATGAAAATATCAAAGCTACAGAAATTCAGAATACACATGAGCCAGAAGAACTGTGTGTCGCCCTGGAAACAGATAATGGGACAGCCATATGAACTGGGGTTGTGTACAGGCCTCCAGAGCGGGGGGCATGGACACATTACTGTTTGAAGATATACAAAACATGACAGCTAAAGGGGAGTTTCTGATAATGGGAGTCTTCAATGTGCCAGATACAGATTGATCAATACCAGCAGGAACATCTGCCAGAACTACACACATGGTGGATTCCCTGCAGGGGGAGGGCCTCAAACAACTGGTACAGCAACCCACAAGAGACAGGGCTGTCCTAGATCTAGTACTGACTAACAGGGAAGGGATCACAGATCTCCAGGTAGAAGGTCACCTGGGGCCAGTGACCATCACATGATATGGTTCAGTTTGGCCACTAGAACTAAATCATCCCATTCCAAGGCAAACATATGGGACTTTAGAGGAGCTGACTTTGATAAGATGGCCAACAGAGTTAAGCTAGCCCTGGCAAAAAGAAATACAGGTGAGGGGGTACAGGCAAAGTGGGCAAGCATTAAGGATGCAATTCTTGAAGCACATCCCATTGCGTTAGAGAGAAAAGGAAGTGCAAAAGAAGAAGGAAATCACTTTGGTTGTCAAACACAGTAGCAGAAATGGTCAGCGCCAAAAGGCCGTCCTTCAGGAAATATAAGGGAACGCAGCAGGATGAAGACAGGGAGGCATATCAAACTTCCCTAAGGGAAGCAGGGAAGGCAGTAAGGCAGGCAAAGGCCCAAACTAAAGAAGCACTAACACAAACAGTAAAAGAAAGCAACAAGACTTTCTATAGAAACATTAGTGAAAGGAGAAAGTCCAGAGGGGATATTGCTAAGATCAAAGGGGATAAGGGGGCATGTGAGGAGGAGGACCATGTAAAATCATCTATCCTAAATAGATACTTCTGCTCAGTATTTACTGAAGAGAAGGTAGGGCAGGGCCCACAGCTCAGCACCATGGACACAGAGGGGAGGCTGGTGTGCACTGGTCCCTTCACAAAAGAAAGGGTTCTACAAGAGCTTGATAAGCTCAGGGTGGACAAGGCAATGGGCCCTGATGGCATACACTCCAGGGTACTAAAGGAGCTAAGGGTGTAACTAGCAGAGCCATTATCGGAACTGTTTAGTGAGTCTCTGAGCACAGGAGAGGTCCCAGAAGACTGGAGAAGGGCTCATGTGATCCTGCTCCACATGAGTGGTAGCAGGGAGGAGGCAGGGAACTACAGACCAGTCAGTCTTACCTCAGTAGTGGGCAAGATTATGGAGGCACTCCTTAAGGAAAGGATAGTGCAACACCTGGAATCCACAGGAGCACAGGATCCATGACAGCATGGGTTTACAAAAGGAAGGTCCTGTCAAACTACTCTCATAGATTTCTTTGATTAGGTAACCAGAGTGGTGGACCATGGGGGAGTAGTTGATGTCGCCTACCTTGACTTCAGCAAAGCTTTCGTTACTGTTCCACATAGAAGATTGATTAATAAGCTAGGTAGGCTCGGGATGGGTCAGAAGTTGGTCAGCTCGGTGGAAAACTGGTTGTCGGGCAGAAAACAGACAGTGGTGGTAAACGGTATACAGTCAGAAGAGATGCAAGTCACAAGTGGGGTACCGCAGGGATCAGTCCTGGGGCCAGTCCTCTTCAGTATCTTCATCAGTGACATTGCAGATGGACTATAGGGTAAGGTTTGTCTGTTGCAGATGACACCAAGATCTACAACAGAGTAGATGATCCAGATGGGGTGGGCAGAATGAGAAGAGAGTTGGATAAACTAGCAAAATGGTCAGAAGACTGGCAACTGGGGTTTAATGCAAAGAAGTGCAAGATCATGCACATAGGGAAGAGAAACCCTGAAGACACCTATAGGCTGGGAGGGGAGTTGCTGGCAGTCACAAGGGAAGAAAGAGACTTGGGCATCATCATCACCAATGACCTGAAATCATCCAGGCAGACCACTAAAGCAGCAGGTAAGGCTAGATGGATGTTGGGGTGTATTAGTAGGGGTATCACAAGTCGGAAGAGGGAGGTAATAATCCTTCTTTACAAGACACTGGTTGTGCCCCATCTGGAATACTGCATGCAGTACTGGAGGCCACACCTTCACAAGAACATTAACCAAATTGAGGCAGTCCAGAGAAGGTCAACCAAAATGGTGCAGGGACTGCATCAGAAAACATATGAGGACAGATTAAC
The DNA here is from genome assembly GCA_016271365.2 of Neoceratodus forsteri. Lineage (NCBI taxonomy): Eukaryota > Metazoa > Chordata > Ceratodontiformes > Ceratodontidae > Neoceratodus > Neoceratodus forsteri. The sequence goes on from CM057455.1 coordinate 1,537,415,516, forward strand.
GGTGCTCAGTATGTATACCTTAGAGCAAAGGAGGGAGAGAGGCAATATGATCGAAACATTCAAACACCTTAAGGACAGTAACAAGGTGAAAGAGTTTATCATGTTTCAACATAAGAAAAATAGCAGGACAAGAGGACACAGCATGAGATTAGAGGGAGGCTGATTAAGGGGTAATGTGAAGAAGTTCTTTTTCACAGAAAGGGTGATGGATGCATGGAACGGCCTACCTCAAGAAGTGGTGGATATGAATACAGTGCAGGGCTTCAAACATGCATGGGATAGGCATAAGGAAGCAATACAGATGAGTATGAATAGATAGGCCACTGACAGAGCAAAGGCCTATGGCACATTCATAAGGTAGAAAAAGAAATGGGCAGACTGGATGGGCCTTGTGGTCCTTATCTGCTGTCAACTTCTATGTTTCTATGTAGGTTTTGGAACAGTTAGGGCTAGAAATGTAACTGAAAGCTTACAGTCACCTAAGTTGCTATGTCCCCTTCGATCAACTGGAAGCAATTGGAAGTGTGGGTCTGCATAGGGCTGTTATATACACTTGAAGAAATATACTATTTTCTAAATGTAAACTGTTTTTCTCTTGTTATTTGAACTTGATTGTGTGGAGCCCTGTAATTCCAAACAGGAAACAGGAAGAGGGTAGGGTGTTACACAGGGACAGTGAACACCTTACTGAAAGCGCTTTTTAGCATTGTTTTAAATTCTTTTAAACCAGTTTACCAGCTTATAGTGCTAAACAAGATACAGGGCTTATAAATACCACAGTTATTGCAGTTTACTACTTTTGAAACGCGAGTGTTCCGACCTCTGTGCAGTACTTCCGGGTCATAGGACCCATAAAAGCTCGCACTACAGTGAGGGAACAACTCTATAAGCAATTGAAAGTGTGGGTCTGCATAGGGCTGTTATATACACTTGAAGAAATATACTATTTTCTAAATGTAAACTGTTTTTCTCTTGTTATTTGAACTTGATTGTGTGGAGCCCTGTAATTCCAAACAGGAAACAGGAAGAGGGTGGGGTGTTACACAGGGACAGTGAACACCTTACTGAAAGCGCTTTCTAGTGTTGTTTTAAATTTTCTTTAACCAGTTTACCAGCTTATAGTGCTAAACCAGATAGCACGGGGCTTATAAATACCACAGTTATTACAGTTTACTACTTCTTTTGAAATGCAAGTGTTCTCGTGACCCTCTGTGCAGTACTCTTGGTCATAGGACTATAAAAGTCATACTACAGCTGGGAACAACTCTATAAGCAATTGAAAGTGTGGGTCTGCATAGGGCTGTTATATACACTTGAAGAAATATACTATTTTCTAAATGTAAACTGTTTTCTCTTGTTATTTGAACTTGATTGTGTGGAGCCCTGTAATTCCAAACAGGAAACAAGAAGAGGTGGGGTGTTACACAGGGACAGTGAACACCTTACTGAAAGCGCTTTCTAGTGTTGTTTTAAATTTTCTTAAACCAGTTTACCAGCTTATAGTGCTAAACCAGATAGCACAGGGGCTTATAAATACCACAGTTATTACAGTTTACTACTTTTGAAACACGAGTGTTCCCGCGACCTCTGTGCAGTACTTCCGGGTCATAGGACCCATAAAAGCTTGCACTACAGCGAGGGAACAACTCTATAAGCAATTGAAAGTGTGGGTCTGCATAGGGCTGTTATATACACTTGAAGAAATATACTATTTTCTAAATGTAAACTGTTTTTCTCTTGTTATTTGAACTTGATTGTGTGGAGCCCTGTAATTCCAAACAGAAAACAGGAAGAGGGTAGGGTGTTACACAGGGACAGTGAACACCTTACTGAAAGTGCTTTTTAGCATTGTTTTAAATTCTTTTAAACCAGTTTACCAGCTTATAGTGCTAAACAAGATAGCACAGGGGCTTATAAATACCATAGTTATTACAGTTTACTACTTTTGAAATGTGAGTGTTCCCCGTGACCTCTGTGCAGTACTTCCGGGTCATAGGACCCATAAAAGCTCGCACTACAGCGAGCAGGGCAAGCGTGTGCAGGGCGCGCGTCACCATGCGCGTCTGCGCGTGTCTGCTGTGTCCGCTGGGACCGTAAGGACGTAAGGCAAAATAAAACAACTAAAGTAGTAAGTACCATTGTAGTATAATTATAAAATACAGCTCTATTTTAGCAACAGTAGATAAGACTACAAAATGGTTAAGACAAAAGCTAGAAAAAAAATGTCATAGACCCTGCATATCTTGCAAAATGTATACAGAAGAAGAAATAGTGATGGAATTTACATACGAGAAGTGCGTACAGAATCATGCTTTGCATACTGAAATAGAAATAATAAAGAGGAGGATGGACAGTAGTAATCAAATAGAAACATTAGAAGTTCAGAAAGAGATCGGAGAATTAGAAGCCTACATAGATTCATTCATAGTTGAGAATGATATAGATCTACTACACAAAGGGGCCCAACAAGAGTCTCTAACAGAGACACCACAAAAATATGGTGATAATAAATATTCTATCAAAAAAGAGGAAATAAATCAGTTGTTGACATATTATCCAGAAACAGAAAATAGATACAAGACATTGGACCTGGACAGGCAAGCTACACAGGAGTCCTTGGAAGAAAGCCATGATGGAGGTGAGGGACTGAAGGTTAACCAAAGTCCAAAAGACTCTAGCCTAGGTCGAGAATTACTACCAGATAAAAGGAAAGACAAAGTAGTTATGGAGCCCAAACAGAGAAATGTCTGCCAAAATATAAAAAAAGCAATACCATCCAAATTAGATTCCACAACAGAAAAAGAAATCACAACACAAATAAAGCAAAAAGATATCCTAATAATAGGAGACTCCCTAACTAGAGGAATTGATTCTATAGTATGTAAAAACAGAAAAATGCACACTACAGTGAGCTCGCTACCTGGGGTAAAAATCTCAGACATTGGTTACTTATTAGATGGCTTGATGGAAGGACTACAAGACCCTTTAATCATAATTCATGTTGGTGTAAATGATGTGGGGCTCTGTAGTATAGATGACATCATACAAGATTATCAACACATTGTGAACACAATGAAAAATAAAGGATGTGACATAATTATTTCAGGTCTAATCCCATGCCATGGGAGACATGAATTCAAAAACTCAGGCATTGAGATACTTAATATGAAACTGAGAACCTTTGTAGGTATAATCATATTGCATTTATGGACAATTCAGGGACCTTTGGGAAAAACACTCTTTTTAAAAGTGATGGATTACACTTAAATAAAGCAGGTATTAGAATACTGAGTATGAAAGTAAACAATGTTGTCTCTTTTCATTTAAACTGGAGGAGGAGGGGAGGGAGACTCACAACCTAACATTTACAACTATGGACCTCAAAGAGGGATGGAGATGCATTGTATTAAATGCACGTAGTCTAATAAATAAATTTGAGGAACTACAATGTTTACTATATGAAAACAATTTACAAATTGCACTAATAACTGAGACTTGGTGGACTACCGAAGATAGATGGGATTAAGAAATAACTGGTTATAAACTATACTATCAAGGGAATCAAGGAAAGGAGGGGGTATAGCTATATACATAGAACATTTTATACAATGTGAGGAAATAACTAGAGCTAAAGATGGCCTGGAAATGGTGTGGTTAAAGCTCATACCCAGGGGACAAACAAAAATTTAACTAGGTCTGGTTTATAGACCCCCGTCAATGAGTCCAGAAGGAGAACTAGAACTACTAAAAGTCATCAATAACCTAGATCCGTCAGAAAGAATAATATTGACTGGGGATTTTAATTTTCCAGACATTAACTGGAAAAACTTGAAGGTACAAGCAAAAAATACACACAATTTCTGGAGCTCTAAATCAAATAGGGCTTGTTCAGCTTGTTCTTGAAAACACCAGGGGCAATAACATTTTAGACTTGATTTTAACTAATATGGGACAATCAATACAAAATGTGTACACTAGTAACCCTTTGGGAAATAGTGACCACCAGTCAGTCAAGTTCCTAATTAAAGATGTACCAAAAACTCTTAGGGAAGGAAAAACTATAGTTTTAAACTTTAAAAGGCTGATTTTCCCTGCTATGAGGAAACACCTCACAAATTGGGATTGGAAGAAAGAACTTGGTAATCACACAGCTCATAAAATGTGGGACTCCTTGGTCAACGTATTACACAAAACTATAAACCTATGTATACCCAAGTACCCGAAGTACTCAATAAACAAAAATATCCCTAAATGGCTTACTCCAAGAATTAAAACATTGATAAATAAAAAAATAGATGGTTCAAAAAAATTAAACATGAAATAAACAATTCAACTTACAGTATAGAGAGTTTGTTAAAAAGTCAAATGGGAAATAAAAAAAGATTACGAATTAAAACTTGCATCACTAGTTAAAGACAACTATAAGACCTTCTATTCTTATATAAATAATAAACAAAAAAAGAGTACTATTATTGGACCTTTCAAAAATGATGCAGGAGAAACACTTAGTAATAGAGATTGTGCAGAGTTACAAAATAAATATTTCTGCTCCGTCTTTAACCCGGTTACTTTACTAAATATTACTCCCAATACTACTTCTAGACCAGGGAGGATACAGATTAAACTACAAGACGTCCTAGATAAATTAAAAACAGTACATATAAATAAATCACAAGGACCTGACGAAATTCATCCTAGGGTACTGTATGAATTGGCAGATCAACTTGCACCACCCCTAACCCACATATTCCAAAGATCCCTGGATACAGGACAAGTACCACAAAATTGGTGAGAAGCGATGGTAGTTCCTATATACAAAAGCGGATCGAAATCTGAGTTAAAAAACTACAGACCGATTAGTTTGACATCGGTCATGGGTAAGATGATGGAATCCATTCTAAAGAATTATATAGTTGAGTACCTTGAGGTTAACAAACTGCAGGACCCACTACAACACAGTTTCGAAAAAAGCGTTCCTGTCAGACAAATCTCTTGACTTTTCTGAGGGTTGGAAGGCCTTAGATGTGGGAAATTGTGTTGACGTCATTTTTTTGGATTTTTCTAAAGCTTTTGATAAACCCCCACATCAAGAATTAATACTTTCCCTTAAACAGTATGCACTAGATACCAATATAATAAACTGGATAGATGCTTGGTTATGTGAAAGAAGGCAAAGAGTGGTGATACAAGGAGAAAAGTCAAAGTGGGAGGCTGTGACTAGTGGGGTGCCCCAGGGCTCAGTCCTTGGACCCTGCCTTTTTAACATCTATATAACCTCCTTGAAACTGGAAAACAAAGATATCTGGTTGACAAAATTTACGGACGATTGCAGAATTGGTGCAATAACCAATACAGTAAAAAACCAGCAGGATTTACAAGAAGCATTAAATTACATACATCATTGGACCGTAAATAGTAAACTTGAATTAAATAAAAACAAATGTATAACTATGCATTTGGGTAAAGTAAAAAACAACAACCCCCTCTCTTACAAATTGGATAACACTGTACTCAATAAAATAGATGAGGAAAGGGATTTGGGGGTAACAATTAGTTCTGACTTAAAATTTAGTTCACATTGTAATAAAGTAATAAGAAGGAAAATCAAATTGTGAATTGTATTCTGAGACACATCTCAAGCAGGGATAGGAAGGTGTTAATCCCTCTTTATGGTGCTCTGGTTAGACCAAACCTGGAATATTGTGCTCAGGTCTGGGCATCTTATAAAAAGCAGAAATATATAATATTGAGCGAATACAGAAAAAGCTGACTAAGTCAGTTGAAGGGTTGGAAAAGAAGACTTACCCTGAGAGATTGAGTGAGCTGAACTTGTTTACCCTGGAGTATAGAAGAACTAGGGGGGATTATTGCCTACTATTCAGATGTATAAATGACCCTGCACTCTTGTCAGAACTTGGACTAGTCTGGAGGAAATCAAGATATGAATCTAGGGGACACCCTTTCCAGTTTGAAATTCAAAAATGGCAGACTTTATCACGAAAACATTGGTTCAGCAACAGAGTTGTGGTAGGATGGAATTCTCTGCCTAGGGAAGTGGTGTCTAGTACAACTATGGACTCCTTTAAAAACAAACTTGATGACTTCCTTTTGGATAGAATAGAAAAAGGGTTATAAATAATAAGGCAAGCATTATGGACAAAAGTCTACATAGCTTGAAATCACCTATGAACCTATGGACTGACGAGTCCCTTTTGACAGTCCCTATTACTGCTCCGAAACTGTGGAATTCTCTTATATCCTTTAGCTGATGTCCCAACCCCCTCCCCTGCACTTGATCTAAATAATGTTGGTTTTTGCTTTGATGTTACTTGTATATTTCTGCTCTGTCGCCTTGTTCTTGTACTGCCTTTGGTATGATGTTTGTCAGTTTTCTTTACTTCCCCCACTCCCCTACTTGTTTGCATAGCAAAACTGGGTTTGTCATTCTCAATTTTTTGCTTCTAACCCCAGGAACACCTCACTAAGATGTTTATTCTTTGTGCAGTCATCTTGGCTGAAGGTGATGCCCCGGAGATAGAACCCATGCAAATTTTAGAATTTGGAATACAGGATCTTATCTCAAGAGGGCTCTTGCTGTAGGTACTAACCGATAGGACTAAGCTGCCAGGAGCTAGGATCACACGGAGAACTTTAGCTAGCAGTGTCTGGTGGGGGACTGCCCACCAGACATCATGTGACTGATGTTAGCGTGGCATTATATAGTGAGCAGTCCCCATGCCCACCCTCAAGTTCTTTCCTGCCGTCGACCTGCGCACGTTGAACCTCACGGAAAACATTGCTTCTGTCAATGCCATTTTGGATTAGTATTTCTACTCATTTATTTCTTTTTCTCATAAAATATTAGTATTTTGCATCATGCATGTCATCTCCGATGCCTCCCGATTTACATAAAAACAAGCGCTACTTCTGCGAAACTCTGCTCCCTCACAAAGACAGCCATTCCCTCTGCCTCTTCTGCCTGGGCCCAGAGCACAACACTGAAAACTATGAGGCCTGCCAGAACTTCAACCAGGCCATACAGAAACACCATCAGCAGACACTGGAAGCCAATTTATTGAAATTAAAAATGGCATCCATGGAGAAGGAGCCAAAGAAACTCAGGAGCTCGTCCTCTTCCCCAGAGGGCCATCACAAGAAAATTGGACAAAGAGAGACATCAGGAATGGGAACAGTCTCCATCCCATCTGTGGCCCCTCCTGGAGCCGCAGACAAGGAGGAATCCCCCAGGGAGGTGTCCCTCCAGCCAAGGACACTTCTGCTGCTGTGGGAGCAGCCATTGGCCCCCCATCGGGACTGGTTTGGGTTCCAATGGGAGTCTCTGGGAAACCAGAGATACTAGCTACCCTTAGACCCTTCAAGACTATGGGGTCTACAGTGAGTAGCACAGCCAGTAAGTTGACCGTCCTCCTCCGACAATCGGACAACTGTACCTGATAAGTCACACGTCAGACCCTCCGATGTGCGCCAAGCCCCAGATCCTCCGGCAGGGCCTGACAACAGGCCTGACATTGAGGAACTGGATCAGCTGCCACCTGAACCATAGGTCACTCCAGAGAGCCCTTCCCCTTGGGATTCTCCTCCTCAGCCCCTCGAGGTGGTCCTTCTGGATTCCCCAGTACTGCGGGATCTGGAGGAGGGAGAGCGATCTCCGTCAAGCACCACCCCACTACCGATGCCGGATCGCCCTATGCCTGGCCCTACGATGGTAACACAGATCCCACAGGGTCCTTTGGATCCCTCTGGGCTGCCATCAGGCCTGATGCCGGCCCCTCCTATGGGCCCTTTAGCCATTGCCCAATAGCCCCTCCATCATTGCCTTCACCGGACCCCTCGGGTGCTCTACCGAGCTATCTGATGCCCAGCTACCCGGCACCACACTACCCTTCAGGGTATCGGATGCCAGGTTATCCAACGCCAGGTTTTCTTCAATACCTGTTGCTGGGCCATACCATGATGGGATACCCATCACCTTATTACCAGGTGCTGGGATATCTGACACCTGGGTATGGACATCAGTCTCCACCACTTCTATCTCTACTCCAGCTTCAGGTGGACTTGCAGGTGATGTTTCGTTCTTGGTGGGATGAAGCAGAATCTCAGCTCACATCAGAACTGAAGAAATGTCAGCCTCTGGTCACCCACACTTCAGTCACCAGAGAGCAGACGCGCAGACTACCATCGATGGACTCCAGGCTTTCAACATCAGGCAAGTCTGCTGAGCCTTTACCACAACCAGATTGACCAGACCTGTGGATATCCCTCTACCAATGCCAGACTCAGTACTCCAGATGAATGCCCAATGTCAGAATCTGACTCTGATATGGCCCATTTGAGATTGAAATATGAATCCCCTACCCCGGAGGAGCCGAAATCAAAGGACTCCCCAAAGTTCCCTCCTGAGGACCCTTCCTTTAAAGAACTCCTCAGAAAGTTTCAAGCAGCCTATGACTGGCAGACAGAGGAACAGGCTTGTGGAGCTTCTGGAATTATCTGATCAGTCTCTGACTCTCATCCCACCATGGATAGGCACTCACGAAGATTTGGCCTCCATGATATGGAACCAACCTGCTTCCCTGGCACCAGTGGCAAGGAAGGCAGACAGAAAGTACCAGACGCCAGAGGAGAAGGATCACCTTAGTGTCCACCCTAAGGCTGACTCAGTGGTCATCACTGCAGCCCATGACCATTGGTCCAAACTGAAACACCTCAGTACTTCTCCAGATAAGGAGTCAAAGGTACTGGATCAAGTTTGGCAAAAGGGTTTATGCTTCATCCACTTTAGCCATTAGAGCACTTAATTACGTGGCTCATAAGGTGGTCTACCAGAAATCTACTCTGGGTCAGCTGGAATCCAAGCTGGAGAAATTTTCTGACTCTGAGCTAAATGAAGACATGGCTAGTATGGTGAGGTTGGCTAGATCTACTAGCCAGCACATGCTAAGGGCTACCTACGATGCAGTGGATGCCTCCACAAGGGGCACGGCTACCACCATCAGCTTACAGAGGCACTCAGGGCTGAGGATCTCTGGCCTGGTGCCTGAGGTCAATCAGCCATCAGGATGCCCTTTCTGGGGTCATGTCCTGTTTGGAGGGAATGTCAAAGATATCCTTATTGATCTATAAACAAAAGCAAAGCTTTGAGCTCTGTCAGTTCATGTACAAGCTCCCTCAGAAGCCCTAAGCAGCCCTTTCACAGGCAACAGCGACAGCAAAGACAACAACAGACCCGACGTCTGAACAAACTGGCCCTCGGCAGGAATGGCTTCCCCAGCTAAATCTCACAGAGCCTCAGCAACTGTGCCCTCCACCCTCTCCGCCACCTCCTGACTCATTCCAGCCACTCTGACCCTCAAACCTAGATCAAGGGGAACCGGTAGGAGGCAGGTTTGCAAACCACCTGCCGGATTGGGAGGCAATCACAGTGGACTTATGGGTACTTCAGCTCATGGTCCAAGGACACATAATCAAGTTTTTAGAGCGACCACCAGAGCATCTTCCAGGTCCCTCTTATTACCCTCCAGGTCACATCCATTTGGTCAGAGAGGAAATCAAATATCTGCTGCAAAAAGCAGCCATACAACCTGTTCCCCAGTCAGATGGGCAGGGGATACTACTCCCACTTCTTTCTAGTCCCCAAGACCTCAGACCAATACTGGACCTCAGCAGTCTGAACTTCTTTATAGAGTATAAGAGGTTCTACATGCTATCCCTTCTGGGTCTTCTACCCTTGTTACATCAGGGACATTGACTCTGTGCTCTGGATATGCAGGATGCATACCTGCATGTTCCCATTTTCCTATCCCACCACCACTTTCTCAGATTCTCTTTTCAGGGAGAACATTTCTAGTTCAAAGCTCTCCCTTTCAGCCTGTTGTCGGCACCCAGAGTGTTCATGAAGTGCCTAGCAGTGTTTACTGTGGCTTTACGCAGACAGGGCATCCATGTGTTCCCCTACTTCGATGATTGACTCCTCTCAGCTCCATCAAGGGACAGCCTAATCAGATCCCTATCCAATACCCTGGACCTATTCCAGCAGGTGGGCATTTCAGTTAATTATTTCAAATCCCACCTTATCACATCACAATGCCTGCAATTTATTGGGGCAGTGTTGGATACAGTCAAGGGGAGAGCCTTCCTCCCGCCAGACAGAGCGGAGACTCTACATCAACAACCACACATGGTGGCTTCTCAGAGGCAGACCTCTGCAAGGCCAATACTTTGCCTGCTAGGTTTCATGTCGGTGACCACCCCAACCATACATTTGGCCAGGCTCCATATGCAGGTTACTCAATCGACTCTCAGAGTACAGTGGGACCAGAGATCAGACAACCCGGACTACATGATCCTGGTCTCCAACCCGATGGCTCAGGACCTCTTGTGGTATCAGAACCCTGTCAACCTCCAATGAGGTGTCCCTTTTCAGACCCTCCCTCCCAGACACTGACGACGGACACTTCTGGACTGGGATGGGGAGTCCATTTAGGAACCCACAAGACGCAGAGTTCTCGGGCTCAGAGGGAACTTATGCTACATATCAATGTGCTGGAGATGAGAGCTGTGCTGTACACCCTCCAGGCCTTCCAGTACCTCCTCCAGCCAGGATCACTCATGACCCAGACAGACAACATGTGTGTCCTCTGGTGCATAAACAAACAAGGGGGCATGTGCTTGTACCCACTCTGTCATGAAGCGATGTGAGTATGGTCCTGGGCAGTTCAGCACAGTCTCCACCTCATGGCAGTGCACGTCCCCAGCATTCAAAACATCCTGGCAAACACACTCAGCCACACTAAACCAGATCCCACAAGTGGAAGCTGAGAGTCTGTGGTAGACTAAATATTAAGCCTGTTGCGTCAACCAGACCTCGATCTGTTTGTATCCCCATTCAACATAAAACTACCAACTTTCTGCTTGCTCACTCCAGGGTGTGGTGTTTTCTGGCAAACGCTGTTCTCTATGCTGGAAAGGGAGATTTATGTATACCTTTCCTCCTTTCCATTACTACAGAGTATACCTTCCCTCCCTTTCCACTACTACAGAGGTATTACTGAAACTACAGGCAGAGGGACAATATGATCCCTCATTGCCCCTACTGGCCACGCCAGATTTGGTTCTTCTGCTACAACAACTGACAGTGGAACCCCAGTTCCTCTGCCCGCCTTGTCAAGACCTTCTGACTCAGGAACAGGGCACCCTGGTCCATCCAGGCCTTCAGTCCCTTCACCTACATGTGTGGCATCTTCTGACATAGCCGCCGCTCACTTTGGAGTATCCTCTAGAGTGGCACAGGTACTAGTGAAGGCAAGAAAGCCATCCACTATATCCACTTATACAACAAAATGGAAGAGGTTTTCCATATGGGCCACGTCTAAGGAGTGGGACCCCTTCTCCTGCCCTATTCCACAGGTCTTAGAGTATCTGCTGCATCTCTCCAACCTCAGACTCAGCTACCCGATCCTGAAGGTCCACTTATCTGCCATTTCTGCCTACCACATTCCTGTGGATGGCAAAACCCTAGATCAGTTGGAAGTACCAAAGACAGTCCTAAAAGGGATACTTCATTTGAAACCCCCAATCAGGGGCCCTGCTCCTCCTGGTACCTGAACTTCATTTTTGAAAAACTAACACTATCTCTATTGAACCAACCGTGAGAGTTGTAATGTCATAGCTATCTGTCATGGAAGGTGCTTTTCTTAGTTGCCATTACTTCAGCTCAAAGGATTTCAGGCTCAGGCCCTGATGTGTAAGGAGCCTTATTTGATTTTTCACAGAGACGGGTGACTCTGCGTACTAATCCTATGTTTTTACCTAAGGTGGTCTCTGATTCCACCTTAAACCAGACCATTCAGTTGTCAGTGTACTACCTAGAGCATTCCAATGAGGGAAGCAATTCTACATACTCTGGATGTACATAGAGTTCTTTGTTACTACACTAACAGGATGAAGTCAGTCCATAAATCTGATTAGTTATTTGTTTCCTTTGAGCCCAAAAGAGGCGCATGGTTTCAAAACATTGTTTGTCCAAATGGCTGGCAAACTGCATTACCTTTGCTATCAAGTATAACAAGCCACTTCCGGGAAGTCAAGGGCACTCAACCAGGTGCATGGCTGCCTCTACTGCTTGTTTCAGGAACGTCTCTGATGCAGATATCTGTGTGACTGCCACTTGGAGTTCTGTCCATATTTTCACTAAGCATTATAGTTTGGACATTGTTTCTAGTCGCAGAGCAGGCTTTGGCCTAGCTGTTCTTCAAGGACTCTTGTCTTAAGATCCCTGTTTCCTGCAGACTAGTTCCTACCTCCCATGTCTCAGACTTGTCTGACTGTGACTGCTTGGGACTCAGTCCTTTCGGTTAGTACCTACTGCAAGATCCCTCTCAAAGTAAGATAGTACAGTTACATAAGAACTTACCATAACAGTAGATCTTGAGAGGCTCTTGCAGTAGAGTTGCTTCTCCACCTTCCCCTGGGTTTCTTCTACTACTTTTCCTTTTATAACTTCATAGCTCCAGGAACCCTCCTTTCTCCTGTCTCACCTGTCTAGGTCTCCGGCTGGAGAACTGGTGGGTGGGCATGAGGACTGCTCACTATATAGCACCACGCTGACATCGCTCCGTGACATCAGGTGGGTGGTCCCCACCAGATACTGCTAACTAAAGTTTTCCATGTGGTCCCTAGCACTTGGTGGCTTAGTCCTATCGCTTAGTATCAACTGCAAGAGCCTCTCTCAAAGATCTACTGTTACAGTAAGTTCTTACCTAACTGTACTTTCAGCTCTGCATCTACGCTCCACTCTTGCTGATGCTCAAATCTGCTTTACTGTCTGAAGAGAGTAGTCACCCTGTAGTAAACTCCAATGTGAAACTGCCTCTGTATAGTTATTGCTGATATTCCATTCATTTTGGTCTACCCATATTTTTGGATATGTACTTGTGGCGTAAACTTCTGGGTTGTGCCTGAAAATAGGCATGAAGGTGTCTAGTGTATTTACCTGGTCGATAAAATATCAGTACACGATGTTGGTACATAGAATAGATATTTACCATAACAATAGATCTTCAAGATAATTTCCTCCATTGAGCCCACATTATAGAACTGTAATCCATTGGTGTCAGGACAACCCAGAAACTTTTGTTAGCTGGGGCCACCCACATTGAGGTGCATTGTCGCTGCCTATATAACATGGGCAGCCCCAGCATGTCTCAGTTCCCCGCCGGACACACACTCGGAGGATTATCGGACTGGCAGGCCGCAAAGCAACCAGAGCCATGCCTGGCATACAGGAGAGGATATGGAAACCTGAGTAATATAATGCTGAAATCAGGCATCAGAGGAGAATCAGCATGAGAGGGCAGGAATTGTAACCACCTGCCACCTGAAAAACGGGGAAGGAGGGACAGCTGTGGTTCAGTGGAGGAGAGTCTCTCAAAGAGCTACTGTTATGGTAAGTAACTGTCCTATCTTCTTTGAGGATGTCTCCTTCCATTGAGCCACACCACAGAATGATTCCGAAGCAGTGCCAAAACACTGAAGGAGGAAGGAAGGCTCTAAATACCCAGAGTAAGGAGGTCTTGTTAAACAGGCCAAATTAGGCATGTCTACGAGAGACAATGTCTAGACTGCAAATGTTTAGTGAATGTATGAACAGTACTCTCAAGTGGCAGCACATTGTAAAAACAAACCATGGAAGTAGCCACACCACAGGTCGATTGAGCACTGACAGGACCTGGAAACTGCTTACCACACTCCTGGTAGAAGAAATTAAGCAGCAGACCAACCATTCGGAAACGCCCTGCTTAGAAATGGGGAGACCACCATCCTGAAGGTGAAAACCACAAATGGCTGTGAGGGTTTTTAACAATCCTTAGTATGATCAATGTACCAACGCAATGCTGGATGGACATCAAGCAAGTGCAGATGATGTACCCACTATCTGTGGGAGAGGAAAAATAAATCAGAAGGTCTGCAGTCTGATTCAGTGCTCCTTTAGAAAAGATCATTGTGAAAATGAGGATTGGTACACAAGGTAACCCAATCCTTGTGGAGCGTAAGATGAGGCTGAACTATCAAGCTTGCAATTCAGTAATACGTTTAGCAGATGTCATAGCCATGAGCAGCAACATCCTCCAAGACAGGAAGTGCAGCTCATAAGAAGCAGGCTTGAAAGTAGACCAAGTAAGGATCTCCAAAACCAAATTAAAGTCCCACACGGGACTTGAGAGGTGCAGAAGTAGAATACCTTGGAGGAACCTGTGAAAACCCTCAAGCTGGGGCACTATTTTGCCTTTGGTGAGGGCATGAAAAGCAACACTGCAGTCAAGCACACCTTTACTGAGGAATACATAAGGCTGTGTCCATAAAGGACAGGGGGTAGTCCATAACTTGATTGATCAGACATGTAAAGGGGTTCAGCTGACGGGCAATATACTAAATTGTAAAATGTTTCCATTTGTGGGAGAAAGTGTATCTAATAGATGACTTCTGAGCTGCCAGTAGGACAGCTGCAACCACTGGGGAAACCCCAAAGCAGGGAAGCTCTGCATTCTCAGAAGGCAGGTGTTAAGGTGCAGGGATCAAAGATCCAGATGCACCAGAGAGCCTTACTCATGTGACAAAATTCCTGCTTCTAGAGGGAGCAAGACAGGGTTCTACTGCCAGTTGCTGCAGCAGAGAGAAGCAGATTTGCCTGCACCACTATGGAACCACCAGAATTAGGCTGGCCAGCTCGACCTCAACTTGATCAGAACCCTCTATATTAGAGAGAATGGAGGAAAAGTGTACATGATCCTCCCTTTCCAGGAGAGGGACAAAGTGTTGTGCCAAAAAACTCCAGGCCCTGGAGCGAGACAGCAGAAAAGCAGCAATTTTGCACCATATGTGATGCAAAGAGGTTGATGTCCGGGCAGTCCCAGTTTATGAAGAAATCACTCATGACGGAGCCCAACAGCTCCCTAAGGAAGACCTGTGCGATCAAAGTGCTGGGGCCATTTTTTCAGCACCCTCCAAGCTTGGAATTAAATTTAAAATTCAAAGAATCTAATTTGGTTGTGGTGTCTTTTCCCACGAGTGCACACCCTATCTCTCCAGACCATGGGCAACAGTCTGTTGGACTTCCATTTTATTCAGTCCATCAGGCAGCTTGTCAGCCATGGCAACCATAGACTTCCACAAGCTGTTTTGATATTTAATCATTTAGGCCTTATAGTTGTCAATACGGAGGCCAAGGGATGCCGAAGCATACATGCGCTTGTCTATGGCATTGAGCTTCCTCATTTCTTTGTAAGAAGGAAGAGATCTCATAAGTTTAGGAACCTTAGATCTGTCATGTGCAGCCACAATAGCCACAGAATGCATCTCAGGTTGAGAGGAACAATATGGCTTATCAGAGAAGGCAGGATATTGTTTATCTGCCTTACAGGGCACAGCAGGCAGAGCACTAGATCTGTGACAAGCAGCCATAATGACATCCTCCAAAGCTGAATGGGTAGGAAGAACAATCACAGTAGGCAGAGCAGACACCTCTAAGAAGTCATAAAGATCCTTCTTAAAGGAACCGTCCTCTTTGGCAGTGAAAACCAGCCTTAGCTGGACCTGCCAGAGGCGCCGTGGAAAGGAAGCATCCTCAGGGGGACCTATGAGGGTTTTGTACACTGTCCATACTGCTGTAAGATAAAGTGGAGCTGGAGCCCACCACATTGGCGGGGTGTCAGACTTTCCTCCTCTCCTCCTCCTTCTCAACAATGGTTATGGTCAGTGGGTCGACAACAAGAGGAGGCAGTACAGGAGGAACTGTTGACAGACCAGGTGTTGATGAGGGAAGCCCCTTGCTAGGTATGATGACCAGCAGAGGGAACTCCGATGTCATTAATGATGATGAACCTGGCCATGGTGGCTGGGTTAGTGTCGACAGTGGAGCTAAGGTGACAGCGTGGCTCAATTATTAGCACATCTGCCTCTGAGTCAGGAGGTCATGGGTTTTGCTCTCACACCAGAATTGGGCTCATACATTAAATGCTGGCACCCGAGTACAGTACTAGGGGTACTGTACTCTTGGGATGTGCTGTCCTTCGGATGAGACATTAAACTGAGGTCCATTCTACCCATCTCTGGTGCTGTCCTGGTGGGTGTCCAAGTGGAAGTAAAAGAACGCACTTTTCACAACAGTAGGGGATTTTCCTCAGTATCCAGGCTAACATACCGCTTTCCATAAAACTGTTTCATGCAGTTGTCCAAGGCTGTGCGTGAGTGTTGATGTGTCAAGTGGCTGCCATTACACGTTACAGTCACTTCAGTACCAGTCTTGCATTGCTTGTATGGTGCTTTGGGATACAGTGTGTATGAAAAGTGCTATATAAATGCTGATTCTTCTTTTTCGGGGCAGAAGCTTTTGAAAGAATTCAAACAGTCTGAAACAGCATCTGCACGTCAACGGATCCCGACAGGGTCGGCGATGACTGATTCGTTGATGGGACAGTACCCAATGGCAGAATCAACTGTGAATCCCACAGTGGGGGATTAAAGTAAGTGCCAGATCCCTCCCTTGGTGTCTGATAGACATTCTAGGGGGGAAGGGGAATAGCAAAACCTGAGGGCTTAGCCTGGGATCTGTCTTTTTCTTGAAAGTTACCACATTTGAAAGGAGAGTAGGCCTAGCAGAGAGGTATCCTTTTGTAATGTCTCTGCTTGTCTTTTCTGCATGGCAGTGTTTTCCACCAATTTAGTAGACTTTTCCTTTTCTTAGAGGAATCAGCAGCCATGTCTTTGACCCCAGAGAGCAGTGGTCAATGAAGAACTGTGAAGAGAAGAGTGGGTGGCATCAGTGGTGCTGTCTGCAGTGCATGCTGTTTTTACTCCATAGCCTTGAGTTTTAAAGTAACTTCCAAGGCTTGCTTGCAGTGTCTTTGGGTAGTCTGGTTAAAGTTCTGGCAAATGCTGCAGGCCTTCATGTCGTGAGAAATGCCTAGGCAGAGGATACACATGAGTGAGGGTTGTCCTTGTAAATCTTGACTTTACTGCAGTGACAATCATGAAACAGCAGACCTTCATTGAGGATATCTCCTCTGTTGGGCCACAACTTTGGAACTGTGAGCCATGTACATCAGGACCTTCCATAAACGTTTGCCTAGCCAAGGACTGCCCTCAGTAATGTACAACATTGTCGCCTATAAAATGTGTGCGGCTCCCTCCTCAGTTCTTTCTTTTGCTATCACCAAGCTCTTTGTACCTGCAGAGAAATAACACCATTGATTTGTTTCATCATTGTTTATTTTGTTTTCTGAATGAAAGTTAGTTTTCTTTCAATATTGTCCCTGTATGCTGCCACAGAGAGAATCTTTGTTTTGGTTTTGTACCTGCGCTGCAAGAATGATGCTCACGCGCCTATGTGTTTATTGTTTGGGCCAGTCCCACAATGTGAGGGCCTGCAAGATCTGCCAGGGATTTAACCAAGCCACAAGGAGGTGCTGGATGAAGGCTTTGGAGACTTTATCGTAATTAAGGCCATGGAAGATCAGTCGAGGTCATGGGATCCAATCCATCTTCTCCCACACAATTGCCCACTCCGTAAGGGAGGTACCCCCAGCAGTCGCTGACTGCATTGCTGCCAAGGTCAGTGGAGGACAACGGAAAATCCAAAGAAAAGAAAAATCGAGACCTCTATCCTCTTCAGGCACCATAAGCATGAGAATCATGCTTCACTGTGATGTCGAGGTCTCCATTGAAGGAGTGTTAGTCCTCATTGGTGTCTGCTGTGGCGGTGTTGACTACAGCTCCCAACCATTATTTAGACACCAAGGTCAGGGCCTTGCTCTGGCACTGCTGTACCTACTATGGAAGGTATGCAGTGTTTTTCAACGGTTTCTGTCCTGACAACATCTGTAGTCCCAACCTTTAACCAAGTGTCATCAACTTAAAGGTTATACTGGGATCATTCTCAGAAATATAAACATGCCTTTTCCCATTGCTGCAAGTGGTGGTGTTAGTTCCATCAACAAAACCTCCCCTGTCGGCACTGTCATCAGGACCGAAAAGCATACCTGCTGTTCTGACAGTACAACCAGCACCTCCATCACCAGTTCCGTCGATTGCCCCGTCATCATATAAAACAACAATGAGGTGGAATACAATCCTGACCGCCTGGAAATGGAGGAGGACTTGTAAGATGAGGGTGGGGATGTGGAATCCTATGATGGAGGGTTCTCTTCCAGCTCAACCTCATCATCATGCAGTGAGGGCACTGGTATATAATCCCAGGTCTCCTCCCAAGTATCCCTCCTGAGTCCTTCCAGACTTTGTTTAAACAAACACAAGATGTGATTGGATTTGAGGGTGAAGAAGACTCCAATAAAAGAAACTTAAATGGAGTTCTTAGAGGTATCAGCTGCTTCCACTATTATGGTGCCCCCTGTTTACCCAGCATTGGAAGCTGCTACATTTGCTGTCACAGATCTGGCTCGCTACCAGCAGTGCCAAGAAAGACTGGCAAACAGTATTGTGCCCCGTCTGTTAAACCCTCTTATGCTTCTCAACCTGAAACTCTCTGTGGTTATCATGGCTGCCCATGGTGCTCTACGGCTCCTACAGCAATGAGCTCCCAGCCTCCAGACAAGAATTCCAGAGTATTGGATGTAATGGGCAAAAGGACTTATGCCTCTTCGACTTTGGGCTTTCGGATTGCAAACTACCAGGCTTATATTATCAGGTATCAGAATAGCCTCTAGAAGTCAGCTATGGCTATGACACAAACTTCGTCGGATAGCCCTGCAAAGGCAGAGCTGCTTAAAGCTGCCTTTTCTGGCCTCGATACAGATAAATATTTGCTGAGGTCAACATATGATGCTTCAGACGCTGCTGCTAGATCAGCTGCCTCTGGAATATGCCTCAGAAGATACTCCTGACTCAGAATGGCAGGATGTGCTTCACATGTGCAGCCGGCTGTGCTCACTGTCCCCTTTATGGGTTCTAAGCTGTTTGTCCAAGATGTGGATAATGCATTGAAGGGTATATAGTCATCCAAAATGAGTCTAAGGTCTTTGGTATTCTTCACCCCCCCCCCCCCAGAATACATACAAGCCCATGATAGGGAGGTGCTTTTTGGAAACCTGCTGACTGAGGAGGCCTTGGCTACTCTCAGCCCTACTGTGCCAGAGGTGGTGCTCCTCAGCAGGACCTGCTGCAAGGATAGCCACTCCAAGACAACCAAGGGTTCCAGTCCAGGTGGCCCTGCCAGTATACTGTCAAAACTGAATTGGAATAGTAGTGCAGTGAAATGCACACTGTGGAACTAGCATGAGTGAAAACAACTACATGTACAAAACATCATGGGGATATTACAGCACACGAGTCCAAATATTCATCTGTGTCCTGTGTTGGACCTCACAGCCCTGAACAAATTCATCAAATTTAAAAAATTTTGAATGGTGTCTCAGTAGGCTTTCATTCCCCTTCTACAAAAGGGGATTGGCACTGTGTTCTAGATATGAAGGCAACTTACCTTCATATGAAAACCAGAACATGCCACAGATAGTACCACAGATTCACTCTGGAGGGCTACCATTATCAGTTTCGAGTCTTGCCCTTTGATTTATTATTGGCACCGCTGTTTTTAACCAAATCCTTTGTTGTTGTGGCAGCAGCCTTCTGGAGGGAAGGGTCTTATATCTTCCCCTATTTTGATGACTGGCTCCTGCAGGGCCCAGTACACAGTATCTCAGACATAGCAGTTGTTTGAAGACATGGTTATCATGGTGAATATGCCGAGATCAGTTCTCACTCCATGCCAATGTCTCCAGTATTTTGGAGCAATACTGGACACAGCAGTGGGCAGTGCATTCCAGCTCCAGGACAGAAAAGAGGCCTGATTGTTCAAGTTCCTCTCGTGAACAGGAGTCTCTATGTGTCCACCAAGACTATGCTTCACCTCTTGGACCGTATGGCAGCTGATATTATAACCATCCTTTCGATGCCTCTTCATGGAGAATCCCACAGTGGATTCTTCAGGTGCAGCGGGACCAACTGATGGAAACATTAGAAACAATCATCATCAGGTCCCCTCTCCGAAAGGCTCTGCTGTGGTGGTTGGCACCCCTGCATTTTCTGCATGGTGTCCCCTTCTTTTCCCCTACTCCAGAACATCTTTTCGCAACAGATGTCTCTGGGGTGGGATGGGGTGGCCACCTGGATCTTTACCAGACTCAGGGGCTGTGGACAGACCAAGACTCTGATCTCCACATCAGTGTTCTGGAGATGAGGGCTGTTCATCTTGGGCTCCAGGCCTTTGAAGAGCATCTCTGTCTCTGGGTTCTCTGTTGGTAAGAACAGACACCGTCAGTGTGGTGCAGTATATCGATAAAGGGGGCACTTACTCATACCCTTTGTGCAGGGAAGTAATGAGGGTATGGCAATGGGCACTTTCTCATGGCCTGTAATTGACAGTCATTTTTTTCCCCTAGTGTCCAAAATGTCTTAGCAGACAGGTTAGTCAGTGCCAGTCTCAGTATATGAGTGGGAAATGTTGACCTCTGTGGTAAGTGACCTTTTTGCAAGATAGGGTCATCCAGAGTTGAACCTTTTCACATCCCCACACAATGCAAAACTGGCAGATTTTGGCTCGCCAACTCTAGGGCCTGCCGTTTTTGACAAGACACATTGTCCCTCTTCTGGAGGGAGAGGTTCCTTACACATTCCTCAGATCCCTCTCATTCAGAGGTCCTTATAAATTGCAGGTGGAGGGCCACCCTGATATTGGTTGCCCCTCTGACCTCCTCAGATATGGTTTTCACTTCCAAGGCATCTGGCAGTGGAATCACCAGTTCAGTTGCCCCTGTGTACAGGGACAATCCACCCAGACCTTAGGTCGCTCCACCTACGTGCTTGGCTCCTGAGGACGTAGCCATTGCACGGTTTGAGTTTTCTTCCTGAGTAGTTAATGTCTTGCTGGTGGCTCAGAAGCCTTCCACTAGACATACATATTCACTAAAGTGGAAGTGTTGCACTATTTAGTAAGTTTCCCACTTTGAGGACCTTTTCATGTGTCCTGTTAGTACTGTATTTGCCTACATTCTGTCTTTATTAGATTCCATTCTGAAGTATTCCTCTATTAAGATGCACTTGGCTGCTGTATCGACTTTACATCCTGTATTGATGGACAAAGGTGGCACAACTGAAGTATCTCATACCTTCTTGAAGGGTATTTTGCACATACTTCTCTCACTTCGTAAACCGGTTCCACCATGGGACTTTAATTTTATCCTTGAGAAGTTAACTTTGGTTCCTTTTGAGCACGCTGCAACTTGTGAACTACGCTCCCTTACTTGGAAGGCACTTTTCTGATTGCTGTTACCTCAGCCTGAAGGATTTCTGAACTTTAGACTCTGATGAGTGTACACTTCTACCTGATCTTCCACAACAATAGGGTGGAATTGCATATGAATCCTCTTTTTAACCTAGGGTGGTTTCTGACTACACATTTAATCAGGCAATTAACCTGCCTCTGTATTGTCCTGAGCATGCTAACAAGGGTGGGAATTACTACATACCCTTGATGTACAAAGAATATTGTGTTTCTATCTGAAACACATAAAGGACTAGTAAGTCATCTCAGCTGTTTATCTCATTTACCCTGGGAGAGTGGGTGTACCATGACTAAGCAGTGCCTGTCCATGTTGCTTGTTACCTGTATTACATTTTGTTATAGGAAGTATGGTAAGGAACTTCCTGATGATGTTCATGGCCACTCTACTCAAGAATGTCCACCTTGCTTTCCTGTTTTCAGGGTGTATTGGCTGTTGGCATTTGTGCTGCTGCCACATGGAGCACTGTCCAGACTTTCACTAAACATTACTGCCTGGACATTATCTCACACAGACGTGCTGGCTTTGGTCTTGCTGTCCTGCCAAGGCCTTCTGTCCTGATTGCCTTTTCAGGTTTAGCTAGGCTCCTTGGGTACTCTATACTGCTTGGAAATTGTTCCAAAGGTGTGGCCCGATGGAAGAGATCTCTTCGATGAAGATAGAGCAGTTACTTACCAGTAACAGTAGATATTTGGGAGACTCTCCTCCACTGGGTGACAGCACACTCACCCTCCTCCCTCCTTTGTGAGGACCCAGCTTGCAAGCTGTCTCACTGCCTTTGCCGAAGGTATGGTTATTTGTGCTTGTTATATCTTCTGTTACCAATCCCAACCTCTCCTTGAGTGCCTGGTCCTGGTGTGGTCTCCTGGTTTCTCTTGGGAAGTGGCCCTCTGAGCTTGCCTCTGACAGGGAACTGAGGAATGAGGAGACTGCCCATGTTTTATAGGCACCAATGTTGTATGTCACTGTGGGTGGCCTCCAGCTAGGCAAACGTTTCCAGAAGGTCCTAGAAACACAGAAACATAGACAATGTCAGCAAATAAGAACCTCTTGGTCCACCTAGTCGCCCATATTTTCCCTACCTATATTGACACAGCGACCCTACCCAGTCACTGGGCCCCCAACTTTTAATATCCCTCTGTGCCTATCCCATGCATTCTTGAATCCTGAAACTATCCTGACACTAGTGACTTACAGTTCCAAAGGTGTGGCCCAATGGATGAAATTCTCTTGAAGATCTACTGTTATTAATGTAATTTATTTAAAGTTTGGTAACGGAGGCACACTAAACTAACCCTTGTTTCCAGGTGTGACCAGAGGCATAGTAAACAAAATAAAGTAGTAATAGCATTGGCATGTCAATAATACAGATAGCAGTACAACGATCAATAAAAATAAATACTAGAAACAGGAGTAAAAATGACAAATGAGCAATGTCTAGGAGCTATGCACTTTGCCCTGTGAAATAGGGGAGAATGGTCTGGGAAAAGTGGGATGGAGATGGGACAGATAAACTGATTGGGGGGCTTAGAGAAAATAAGCAAAACATGGGGACTAGTGGGAGGGAAAGGAGAGAGGGAGGGGGAAGGTCAGAGGGAGGAGGGTAGGAATAGGCAGCAGGAGGTAGGGGATGAGGAACAAGAAGAAAGGAAGAGGAGGGAAAAGAGGGAGAGTGAGCAGGATAAAAGGTAGTCAGGATGAAGGGCACAGGAGTAAGAGGTTGGAAAGTTGGGAAAGAGCATGCTTTAGATTTAGTAGTGAGGTGAGGTCGGGAGGAGATGGGAAGGAGTTCCAGACAGAGGGAGGCAGTAAAAAAGGTAGCCTGCCCTAAGCTGGTGTCAGCACAGGAAAGAGAAGCTGGGGTGTCTCTGGAATGGAGCTGGTAAGAGGAGGGAAGAGGGTGAGAGGAGAAAGGAGAAGTACATAGGTGCCAGAACCGGGGGTGAAGAAGGAAGTACTCCACTTTTTATTTCTGTATGGCAAAAATTAGTATAGAAAAAGTGCTTTTGTACTCTAATAAGTGCCCTTTTGATTCTCAGCCCCCTCAGCTTTTACCATCTTCTGGCACCCTTGGAGAAGTAGGGAGGGAGAGTCCCAAGCCAGTATTTAGAGATAAGTGTGGTGGCATGTTACTGGTAAGTAACTGTTCTTTCCATTTCTTTCATCAGTGGCATAAACATTTTAAAGGAAAATAACAAAGCAGTAGAAGCATTAGTAATATTTATAGAGTTCGATGGCATTTTTCAAGAGCAGTGGACCGATGAACAGCTGATGGTGGGAGAAGGAATTGCTTGGCGATGAGATGCACGTTGATATGGATGGCCCCAGCTTGCAAACATTTCTGGGTGGTCCTGATACCCATGTCTTACAGTTCCATGATGTGGCTCCATGGAGGAGATAGCCTCGAAGATCATCCAGTTATCAATATATAAAAACAAAATGGTTCAAAAATGTTTTAGAGTATTTTAAACCTAGACAATGATGGCAGAAAAAGACCATTGGTCCATGCAGTCATATAATACCCTATTGTGCACAAGATCTTGTCTATATGGGGGTTTTGTCCATACTACCAGCCCCTATATTCCCTACCTTACTGCTACCCCACTGAGTAAATACTAAGCCTTTAAAAGAAAACAGCACATGCATAATTAGTGTCACTAGTGCATAGATAAATGCCTAATTAGGGCTTTGAAGCAAAATGCCTAATTTTCCTTACCCTGAAAAGTGCATTGTCTTTTTATCCTGTCACAGTGACTTCCATTTTACAGCTGTGCCTATGGCCATCCCACGAAGGCTTGTCAGAGTCCTGTGCACAAGTCAGGCTAATGAGCAGGGCCACTGGAAAACTGCAGAAACTTTACCTAAAAATACGGAGACTTTGCAGAAATTGCAGGAAAATGCGGGGTCCACTATACATCCCCACTGCCCCTAAAAATCTTTTATTGTTTGCTGCAGCATGTATTGATTACATAAATTGTTAGATAATTGTATTGCTACTTGTAAATGCTTTCAATATGAAGAAAGGTGCGTTTCTGAGATGCACTGCAAATGAATCATTATGTAGCATATCTTCTAAAGATATGTAACTCGTAGTGCTAGCTAGATTTTATTTAGTAATTCAGTCTGTCCATATTGAATAAATCCTGAAACAACATATTTTGCCAGTTTCTAGTTAATAAATGATGAAGCCTGTTTAACAACTACTTACTTTGGTGCAAGAAGAAAAAATAAACAGATAACCAGGGTGCCTAATACAGCTCTAGTAAAAAAATGTTTATTTTGTTAAAATAATTACTGTTCTTAATCAGCACTGCAGGTACATTTCAAAATCAAATGATAAAAGTATTAAATCATACCAATAGTTTTTTATTACATCACACAATAGTTTTTAATACATGGTACTTTTGTTCTACTCAGTTTGCAGTGATTTTATTTGAGCTGCAGTTCTTTTGTCTATTTGAAGATAACTGTTTAAATATACTTAACCTGTTCAGCATGTTTTCAGAAATGTTTGTAGGCTTTGTATGTCAGTATGCAGTTGTGGTAGACTGACATGTAAGGAATCACTGTCAATACCCCCTTCACAGAAGCGCATTCAAGTTTGTAATCAGCAGAACAGTCCAAACTCCTCACACATTTGAAAAAAATCCTTTCAGAATGAAAGCATTTATACAAGGAAAACATACCCTACCATTCAAAAGCAGGCATTGTGGTAAACGCCTCATTTAGTTGAATGGGGGCACTTTGCACCTCTTTTCACACCTATTGTATTAGTCTCTGAGTCAGCAAAAAGTTCTCTGACAGTCTGCTTTAACACAGATTTTAAGTGCTCAAGTGTACATATGCATAGCCAGAGCATTTTGAAACCAAACCAGGGAAGTGAATCACATAAAGCAGAGTCACACTGGACCCTTCTCACCTCAGACTGTATTGTTTGGTCATCCTAGTCTGTGTACTAAATTGTCAACATATCTGAGTAGATTTCCTCGAGCATTTAAATATTTATATACAATTTCAGTCAAAAATTCAATAAATTTGAAAAACTGCGAAATTGCAGATTTTGTGCGGAGAAAAGTGAAAATTGCAAAAATTGCAGAAAAATTGTGGGTGCAATTTTCCAGTGGCCCTGCTAATGAGCACTGCTGATCTTTGCTGTTAGTCAGCAGTGCTTGTTAGCGTAACTTTTTTGTTGTTGTTGTTATTTTGTTCAGAAAACTTACTTCTTGTGCAATGACTTCTATCCCAAAAGGGAGGAAGTGTACAAGTGAGAGTCCTTCAGTATATATCCATTGGGCCGGGGGATCCTTAGGGCAGATTTCAAATCTCAGCTCATTGTATTACAGTAGCATGTCTATATAAATTAATCAAATACCACCTACAGTATCTATGGATTTGAGGTGGGAACAAGAAATATACAAATTATGACCCCATAGATCCAAACACAGTATCCATATCTCCATAAAAACACATAGTTTATCTTCTGATAAGTAGTACAGTGCATCAGTTTTATTTTAGCAGTATCCATTAATAAATTAATCCATTGTATATAAGTGGGCACTTCCGCATTCCTCCAATGAAGTAATATACGTTGGCAGGGTTGCAGGATGATCTGGCAAAGCTTGAAACCTGGTCAGACACCTTTTGAGATGAAGAACCAAGGAGGAGTTACCAGCTGGGAGTGCAGCTAGCCCAGACAGAGGAGGAGAAGGATCTGGGGGTGCTCATTACAGGGTCAATGAACAACTCAGCACAATGTAGGCAGGCAGCTGCAAGGCCAACAAAATGCTGGGTTGTATTGCAAGGTATATCCTCAGGAGGAGGAGGTGATTCTGCCACTGTATAGGTCATTAGTTAGACCGCACCTGGAGTACTGCGTGCAGTACTGGCGCCATATCTGAAGAGGGACATTAAGTTACTGGAGGGGGTGCAGCATAGGGCAACAAAGATGATCAAGAGGCTGGGGGACTTATCATACGAGAGGAGGCTGAGGGAGTTGAACATGTACTCACTGGAGGAGAGAAGGGACGGGGGACATGATTGAAACCTTTAAGTACATGAAAGGAATAAACAAGACAGGTACAGAGGGGCTGTTCAAAGTAAGGGAGGGGAGGGACACTAGGGGCCATGATATGAGACTGGAGGAGGAAGGTTCAGGAGGAGATGAGGAGACACTTTTTACAGAGAGGTGGTGGCTGGGTGGAATCGTTACCTGCAGAAGTGGTATCAGTAGAACAGAGTTATTTTATCCGAGCAATGGGAGTGCTATATATATCATATTTATCCATTTTCTATATACTGGTCCTATACAGGGTCTCCATCAAAACTTCAGAGGCGTTTTCACATCTAATGTCAACAGAGCTGTGTTTTATCACCTACAGTATATCATGAGTGGAGCCTTAAATCGCTTGATGAAGCCTATCTAATCCTCATGCACAAACGTTTTATAACTTTAGTTAATCTATTAGCCAGAATCTTTTCAAATATCTTATAACCATTATTCAATGTGAAACTGGCCTATATGATTTGTAATTCTCTGGATCTTTCTTAGGTTTCAAAATAAGGATATCAGGCTTCATTGAAGGATGAGGGAATCACTAGTTTAAAAACTGATTAAATAATCGCATCAAAATTGGTGTCAACTCTATGCTGAATTCTTTGTAAAATTCTCCCATTATCCCATCTGGACTAGGGATTTAAGATTTTTAATGTATTTATTGCTTTGGTCACTTCAATTTCCTTAATGTCCCTATCCATCTCAGTTTTTGTACTCCTGAAATTTTTGTGTTAGTGTTTCTAAGAACAACCTGTCTTTTTTTGTGAATCCTTTTTATCTCATAGCACCGGTCTGCCTGTATGTCCACACATCCTCTACATTTGGCCACCGTCTGGTCCTCTTCCCAGCTTCCAGTGGTGCCCTCCTGCCATATACCCCCACAGCTTACCCCTGTAGCGGGGTGGCAGAAACCCCCTTACTCTCCGCTCAAGACCAGATCCAGCAATGCAGCGATGCCCCCTAAGCCAGGTGTCCCGTAGACGGCCATCAAGCCACCGCAACTGTTCGCCATGTTTTCCCCTGTTCTGGTGTTACCCTGGAGAGCTAGACGTGCAATGGCGTCTAGGCACATACGTGCCGACACCCACTGCGCTCTCCCCCCTTAAGTCTGCTCGCTACTGCAGTGCTACTGGCCTCTGCCAGCAGCCACTACAGCATGCTGCATTGCCCCATCCCTCCCCAAAGGAGGGAGAGCAGTCCTAGGATGCTCAATACTGCCTCTCCTGTGCCGACCCCCAGCAGCCAGAGTCTGTTCCCAAACCTGAGTCACTGGCATGGCACGTGGTGTGGTGTCCAGCACCTCAACCCTCAGTGCCATCGGGCCGGCAGAACAACCTGACTTCTTCTTTATTAGGACTAATATCTGGGGTGTATAGTTCTGAGCAAAAATTCTCAAATATTTTGCCAATTTGTCTATGTTCAGAATACATTACCCCTTCTTTACTTTTAATCTGACTTATTGCACCTATAGACTTCTCTAGTCTCAGTTGTAATGCTAATAATTTATCAGGTTTCTCCCCTGTGAAATAATATTTAGACACTGACCTTAGCAGTGCTGATTGAACTTGTCTTGTTGTTATTCCATTATATTCATTTCGTAATTTAAGTAATAAGTATAGATCTGCTTCATCCCCTGACTGCACAAAATGAGTCTGTGCTTGTGTAATTTGACTTTCTTTCTCCCTAAGGTCATTGTACATATTTTAATACCCATATTTATTCATTTATTTAGTTTTGTTAACGGGTTAGGTGCACTAGCCAAAGTTGACTATTTTCAAGGCACGACCGGGAGAATACATACATAAGGTAGAGGTAGAAGACTTGGTTTGCTGGCCAAGGCACCCAGCTTCACCTGAGCTCTTTCCTTCTAAGACTGCTTGAAAGGCAGAGTGAAACTTACCAGAGCAAGGGAGAAGGATTAAGACTTAGTTTGGCTAAGCAGATTTACTGTGTGGTGGTGTTTTATTTTTACTCACAGGGATTGCTACTGTTTGTTGTTAACATTTCAATGCTTTATTTTTCTCTGATTCAAATTGTTGTTGCTGGTATACCTTCTTCTGCATTATTACAAGGTGTGCCTACAGGTGTGTGCTAACAGATTACTGCTGTAATCTTCTGATTCAAATTGTCTTTTGCAAGGTATATCTTCTGTCACTGCTTTATTTTTCTCTGGAGCAAAGTGTTTCTTACAGGGTATATCTTCTCTGAAATTATTACAGGTGGTGCTTTACAGGTTTTACAGTTTTATCTAACATTAGGATAAGCTTTCAGGGTTACTGCATTTGTTGTTGACTGATTGTTTCTGCTCTTAACTCCTTGTTCTTTCGTCCGTGGTTCTTCTTTTTAGGCAGGGAAAGGGCCCAGCCACCCACCCCATCCCCAACCACCCACGCTACACTCCTTTTATAGGGTACCACAGTTGTGACATTTCCTGTGGCAGAGCAGGAAGAGGCGGATCAGTGGGGCCTCCACAAGAGTGATCTCATTTACAGGGCACTAGTAATTTAACTTGTTATAACAAGTTAAACAAAGCACAATTAAACCATTACTTGCATTTTTTTCCTTCTAATTACTCTGACTAGGTTACAAACCCAGCAACTTATTTGTAATGGATTTCATTAACTGCAGGTACTGTGGAACAATTTTCAGAAGGACAGTCTTACAGGATTTAGGACACTGTTCCACATGCTGGGCCTTTGGAGATCTTAGGTCTCAGCTCCGGGCAGCATGGGCAGAGATTGCACGCCTCAAATTTCATATTGAAGAGGAAATACATTATAAGAACCACCGCCATTTCCCCAGCATCCAACAGAAAACCTCGACCGAGAGGGTAGTTGGTCAGGAGGTTGGCAGGTGGTTAGGAGGAACAAATCAGGTGCCCCATCACTCTCTGCTCTCCAACACATTACCTCCAAAACCATATAAACACTACAAACAGGTATCTGCCTCTATCTCTGAAATCAAATAAAGAGGCAGAAGACACTGCAGAAGCAGGACACTCGTGACACAGGAGCTGGCACAACAATACTCACCCAAATCAGGAACCAAAACTAAACAAGCACAAAGAAATCCAAAAACTTCTGATCATAGGAGACTCCATGATTCGGGAGTTGATACCCATCTCCAGCCAGGGTGATGGTCAGATGTCTCCCAGGTACATCAGCATGGAGAGACACTGACCGCATTACAAAATTGTTCACAAAGCAGGAGAAAACATTGATGTCCTAGTACACATAGGAACTATGATCTCACCAGCCGGTCAGTTGTGGAGACCAAGGAACACCTGACTAGGCTGGGTGACAAACTATCATCTATTTTGTCAGCATCTCCTTCTCTGAGATCCTGCCAGTCTGGGAGAAGGGAGCAGATGGACGGAAGGTCAGAGAAGGGAGATAGGGGAGCTAAACACGTGGCTCAAGGACTGGTGCCAGAAAAAGGACACAGATTTGTAGGGAACTGGCAACAGTTCTGGGAGCGAATTCTTTAAATTTGATGGACTGCATCTGACTAAAGAGGAGTCAGTGCATTGGGGCAGAAGTTTGACGTCTTTGCAGAATATTTAAACTAGCAAATGGGGAGAGGGGTAGCACCCATCGTCAAATGGAAGAACACCCTCCCCTCAGCTAGTGGTCAAACAGGAATTCAGCGTGTTTGCCGTTCATTTGCATCACCAGGTAAGAAAAAGGTTTGTCTCCCATACGATGCACAGGGTAATGCCAAACTTCACCCAACAACTAACACACCAAAATCTGGCCAATGGAAAATCATGTACACAAATGCTCACAGCCTGGGAAATAAGATCCCAGACCTGCAGGCAATAATGTCAGAGGCTAAACTGGACATAGTAGCAATTAGTGAGACGTGGTTTACCAGTAACCACACTTGGAGACTTCAGTACCTGGCTATGTATTGTTCAGAAGAGACCGAGGTGCAAAAGGGAGGAGTGGCCCTGTATGTTAATGAAAATATCAAAGCTACAGAAATTCAGAATACACATAAGGAGCCAGAAGAACTGTGGTCACCCTGGAAACAGGAAATGGGACAGCCATAAGAACTGGGGTTGTCTACAGGCCCCAGACCAGAGGGAGGACATAGACACATTACTGTTAGAAGATATACAAAACATGACAGCTAAAGGGAGGTTCTGATAATGGGAGACTTCAACATGCCAGATACAGATTGGTCAATACCAGCAGGAACATCGGCCAGAACTAGACACATAGTGGATTCCTGCAGGGGAGGCCTCAAACAACTGGTACAGCAACCCACAAGAGACAGGGCTATCCTAGATCTAGTACTGACTAACAAAGAAGGGATCACAGATCTCCAGGTAGAAGGTCACCTGGGGCCAGTGACCATCACATGGTATGGTTCAATTTGGCTACTACATCTAAATCATCCCATTCCAAGGCAAAAATATGGGACTTCAGAGGAGCTGACTTTGATAAGATGGCCAACAGAGTTAAGCTAGCCCTGGCAAAAGAAACACAGGTGAGGAGGTACAGGCAAAGTGGGCAAGCATTAAGGATACAATACTTGAAGCAACATCCCATTGTGTTGAGACAAAAGGAAGTGTAAAGAAGAGGAAACCACTTTGGTTCTCAAATACAGTAGCAGAAAAGGTCAGAGCCAAAAGGCTGGCCTTCAGAAAATATAAGGGAACACAGCGGATGAAGATAGGGAGGCATACCAAACTGCCTAAGGGAAGCAGGTAAGACAGTAAGGCAGGCAAAGTCCCAAACTGAGGAAACACTAGCACGAACAGTAAAAGAAGGTGACAAGACTTTCTATAGATACATTAGTGAAAGGAGAAAGTCCAGAGCGGGTATTGCTAAGCTTAATGGAGAAAAGGGGAGCATGTGAGGAGGAGGACCCTGTAAAGGCATCTATCCTAAATAGATACTTTTGCTCAGTATTTACTGAAGAGAAGGTAGGGCAGGGCCCACAGCTCAGCATCATGGACACAGGGGAGGGAGGTGAGCACTACTCCCTTACAAGAAAGGGTCCTACAAGAGCTTGCTAAGCTCAGGGTGGATAAGGCAATGGGACCTGATGGCATACATCCCAGGGTACTTAGGAGCTAAGGAGGAACTAGCAGAGCCATTAGCAGAATTGTTTAGTGAGTCTCTGAGCACAGGAGAGGTCCCAGAAGACTGGAGAAGGGCTCATGTGATCCCACTCCACAAGAGTGGTAGCAGGGAGGAGGCGGGGAACTACAGACCGGTCAGTCTTACCTCAGTAGTGGGCAAGATTATGGGGCACTCCTTAAGGAAAGGATAGTGCAACACCTGGAATCCATAGGGCACAGGATCCAAGACAGCATGGGTTTACAAAGGAAGGTCCTGTCAAACTAATCTCATAGATTTCTTTGACTGGGTAACCAAGTGGTGGACCAAGGGGGAGCAGTTGATGTCGCCTACCTTGACTTCAGCAAAGCTTTTGACACTGTTCCACATAGAAGATTGATAAATAAGCTAGGTAGGCTCGGGTGGGTCAGAAGTTGGTCAACTGGGTGGCAAACTGGTTGACTGGCAGAAAACAGAGAGTGGTGGTAAATGGTATACAGTCAGAAGAGATGCAAGTCACAAGTGGGTACCTCAGGGATCAGTCCTGGGGCCAGTCCTATTCAACATCTTCATTAGTGACCTCTGGAGATGGACTAGAGGGTAAGGCTTGTCTGTTTGCAGATGACACCAAGATCTGCAACAGAGTAGATGATCCAGATGGGGTGGGCAGAATGAGAAGAGATCTGGATAAACTAGCAGAATGGTCAGAAGAGTGGCAACTGGGATTTAATGCAAAGAAGTGCAAAATCATGCACATAGGAAGAGAAACCCTGAAGCCACTTATAGGCTGGGAGGGAGTTTCTAGCAGTCACAAAGGAAGAAAGAGACTTGGGCATCATCACTGATGACCTAAAATCATCAAGCAGACCTCTAAAGCAGTAGGTAAGGCTAGGGGGTGTTAGGGTGTATTAGTAGGGGTATCTACAAGTCGTAAGAGGGAATAATCCCTCTGTACAAGACATTGGTTAGGCCCCATCTGGAGTACTGCGTGCAGTATTGGAGGCCACACCTTCACAAGGACATTAACCAAATTGAGGCAGTCCAGAAGGGCAACCAAAATGGTGCAGGGACTGCATCAAAAGACATATGAGGACAGATTAACGAGCTCAATATGTATACCCTTGAGCAAAGGAGGAGAGAGGTGATATGATCGATACATTTAAACACCTTAAGGGCATAAACAAGGTGAAAGAGTCTATGTTTAAATATAAGAAAAATAGCAGGACAAGAGGACACAGCATGAGATTAGAGGCCGATTAAGGGGAATGTGAGAAATTCTTTTCACAGAAAGGGTGGTAGATGCATGGAATGGCTTACCACAAGAAGTGGTGGCTATGAATACAGTGCAGGGCTTAAACAGGCATGGGATAGGCATAAGGAGCAATACAAATGACTACGAATAGATAGGTCACTGACAGAGCAAAGGCCGATGGCACATTTATAAGGTAGAAAAGAAATGGGCAGACTGGATGGGCCTTGCGGTCCTTATCTGCCAAATCACTTCTATGTTTCTATGTTTCTATGTTTCTAAAATGAAATGACATTATACAATACATAGTATATAGTACAGGTACATAGTATATAAGTACAGGTAGGTTAGAATACAGATCAGGTCAGACAGTACTCGAGATAATACATATAGCTATGCTGAGATGACAAAAGTGACATTAGTACATGCAAATAACTGAAACTGGAAAGTGGCAGCTATAAAGACATTTTATAGCAAAGCTTGTTTAGAAGTGCAGCAGTGTCTTGGGCAAAATAGGGTGGTTAGCTGTGAGGCATTAAGTGGGATCAAAGCATGTGCAGGGGTCCCAGGACAGGTGGCGATATAGTTCTTTTTTGAATATTGGGTGGGAGTTAGCCTGCCTCAGAGCAGGAGGGAGGGAGTTCCCGGTGGCTGGGGCGGTGCAGTGAAATGCTCTAGAGCCTTTTGAAGGTAGACACCTGGGTATGGTGAGTAGAAGTTTGTTTGCCGAGCATAGTCCGTGTGCAGGTGTCTGTGGTACAAGTACAGCTGCAAGGGAGGTGGGGGATTGGTTACGGATTACAGAGTCTGTGAGGGTCCCTAGGGAATACAGTCAGTAGGCAGTTGGGGAGAGCCAGCCTAGGTCGCTATACAGTGTGCAGTGGTGCTTGAGGCGATGGGAAGAGGAGGCATACCGACATATGTTGTTATACGCAACATCCCATTTATGGAGAGCAGTCTTATGGGCATTAGCAAAAGTGGAGACACCATATGTCAGCGCTGGAAGCAGAATACCCTTGGCAATTGCCAATTTGGCGGATGGTGTTAGCAGGTGACAAGTCTTATATGCGATTCCAAGTTTGGCATTTGTTGCTTTACAGGTTGACTGGATGTGCAGACTGAAATCAAGGGATTTATCAAGGAGGACTCCCAGGTATTTGAAGGATGTGACACAGTCGATGAGAGACCCCCCAGAGTCATAGACTAGGAGGGGTTCCTTACAGACCCTGAGTTTGGGGGCAGTGCCAAATAGCATGGTTTGAGTCTTTTTTGTGTTGAGGATGAGCTTATTAGCATTTAGCCATTTTTGCACATTCCTGAAATCCGAGGAGAGGTTTTTGTTAATGATGTTAACTTTGTCAGCACTGTAGCAGAGGACAAGATCATCAGTGTATAAGATAGCTGAGCAGGAGAGTATAGCATAATCTATGTGATACAGTATGATACAGTATGTCTGGGTTGCCCCTCTAATTACTGTTTTAACAGCATCCCAAACAAGATTAATATTAGTTTCTTCCAATTTGTTACTATGCACATAGTCCTTAATTGTTTTTCTAATTAATTCACAATTTCTAAGGTCCCTAACCTGGGACCCCTCCGTACATAATCTCACCCCACCAGTTCCCCCCTTTCAACTGAAAACATAAAAGGTGCATGGTCGGATAGTCCCATATTCCAACATTAAGACTTTGTATGTAATAGATTTTGATACAAAACAAGTATCTACATAGAAACACAGAAGTTGACGGCAGATAAGGATCGTAGGGCCCATCCAGTCTGCCCATTTTTTTCTACATTATGAATGTGCCATAGGCCTTTACTCTGTCCATGGCCTATCTATTCATACTCATCTGTATTGCTCCCTTATGCCTATCCCATGCATGTTTGAAGCCCTGCACTGTATTCATATCCACCACTTCTTGAGGTAGGCCGTTCCATGCATCCATCACCCTTTCTGTGAAAAAGAACTTCCTCACATTACCCCTTAATCGGCCTCCCTCTAATCTCATGCTGTGTCCTCTTGTCCTGCTATTTTTCTTATATTGAAACATCTTAGACTCTTTCACCTTGCTAATTACCCCATAAGATGTTTGAATGTTTTGATCACATCACCTCTCTCCCTCCTTTGCTCTGAGGGTATGCATAGCACGAGCCTGATAATCTATACCTCATATGATCCCGTCCCTGCACCATTTTGATGTCTTCTGAACCGTCTCCACTTATGTTAATGCCTGTGCAAAAATGCCTCCAGTACTGCAGCAGTACTCAGATGGGGCTTAACCAGTCTCCTGCTGAAAAGGGATTATACCTCCCTCTTATGACTTGCAATACCCTACTAATACACCCCAACATCTCTCTAGCCTTACCTACTGCTTTAGTGGTCTGCTTGGATGATTTCAGGTCACCTGTGATGATGATGCCCAAGTCTGTTTCTTCCCTTGTGATTGCCAGCAACTCCCCTCCCAACCTATAGGTGGCTTCAGGATTTCTCTTCCCTACAGTATGTGCATGATCTTGCAGTTCTTTGTGTTAAACCCCAGTTGCCACTCTTCTGACCATTTTGCCAGTTTATCCAGATCTCTTCTCATTCTGCCCACCCCATCTTCTTCTCAGAAGAAGCCAGAAGGGGAAGGAAGGAAACATATTCAATTCAGTGCTTTAGAGTAACTTGTAATTGCTATTTTTCCTGTTAAACTTAGATTGTGGGCTTTTAGTGACACTGTACTTTCTTTGTTGTCTTTACTTAGAATTGTTTTTGGGCTGTTGAAAATTTAAAACGTAGTGGTGGTGTAATTCTGTGCTGTCTTTAATTGCTGCAAATTTTATCTTGGCTTGTCTGACTGCCCTGTAGTTGGGTGAGTGGTGTTAATTGTCTGGCCTCTGACCTCAGCTACGTGATAACTGGAGGTGGGGCTTAGTCAGAGTTAAGGTAGCAAGTGAGTTTTATTTTCTCAGAAGAAGCCAGAAGGGGAAGGAAGGAAACATATTCAATTCAGTGCTTTAGAGTAAGTGGGAATTGCTATTTTTCTTTTAAACTTAGATTGTGGACTTTTAGTGACACTGTACTTTCTTTGTTGTCTTTACTTAGAATTGTTTTTGGGCTGTTGAAAATTTAAAAAGTAGTGGTGGTGTAATTCTGTGCTGTCTTTAATTGCTGCAAATTCCCCCCCCTTCCCCAACTCTTAATTATATGCCCTGTTAAATCTGATTGACAGGAGCTAAACACAGGGTATAGTAAGGGGTGTGAAGTAGGAGGGGCATAAGGGGGAAGAAGCCCACCCTCAGCACGACAAGTGTTTTGACTCATTTATTTATTTATTGGTTTCTTTTTTAAAGAAAATTATCTGAGGATCAGTGGCAGGATTTTTAGGACAGTAAATTAATAAAAAGGGAACTAGGAGAGCTTCAGTAGCAGACAAGTAGTGGAATAGCAGTAAAATTGCAGTATAATGTGGGGAGTGGTGCAATGCAGTGGCTGTGGGGGCAGCCATATTCAGGCAGACCTTCTGGACACTGAGGTGCTGCCTATCATGCATCTCTCTGGACTGCGGGATGAGGTAGCCTGACTCAGGCGGAGATAAACTTGGTCAGGAGTACCATCACCCTATCCAGAGACCACCCAGTCCAATTCAACTGCCTCAAAGGATGCCAGAACTAGGAGCACTTGGATGACAGTGGGCTCAGGAGGGTTAGAGCAGTCAGGCAGAGGCACATCCCAGATCCTATTCACTCAAGAACTCATATGCCACACTGGCAAACAAGGACAACCAAATAGAGGTACCCAGAGAAGTGGAAGGAAAGGATATGGAGGTTAGCCAAGGAGGTGACCTCAGTGGGGAAAGCAGGGACCCCAGGGAGGAGGAGGAAGCGAATCCTGGTGGGGACTCCATCATAGAGGATCCAGCTAGGAACACAGGAGGGGAGGACAGGGAGGTGAGGTGCCTACCAGGTGCCACGGCATGGAGGGATGGAAGGAAGATCCTGGGGATCACTGGGAAGGCAAGGCGGGAGGATGAGCTGGATGTCATTATCCACCTAGGTACTAATGACCTGCAAATGGGAGCCAAAGGAAGTTCAGGAAGAGTTTAGGAAATTGGGAGGGTCTCAAGCAAGTAGCTACTTCTGTCACTTTCTCAAGTACTTCCTGTGAGAGGCAAGGAAAGCATAGGAGTGCATGACCAGGAACTTTAACTCATGGTTGAAGAACTGGTGCTGTGAGAAAGGTTTGGATTCATTGGTGACTGGGGACCCACTTGGACAGGCGGAGGTTTGTTGTTCAAGCCTATGACCTGCATCCATCCTGGAGGGAATCCAAGCACTCAATGATAAGTTTAAATGCTACATTGATAGCTATTTAAACTAGCAAAGGGGGGTGGCGGGCCAGCAAGGAGGGTACCTACTGCTCACCCCCAGCTAGCAGTGGAACAAGTGAACCAGAGGAGTGGCTATCTCTGCAAAGCAGTGTGCAAAAGATGGAGATTAGTGCCCAAGAGGTGGACAGGCAGAAAAGGGGCACAATTCAGCAGAAGGGCAGACAGCAAGAAGAACCAGGGAAAAAGGACAACCAAGGAAGGGGCTGGAGTAGAACAGCGAAACAGTCTAGGGAGGTCAAATCATGGAAAGCCATGTGTGCAAATGCCAGGAGCCTTAGTAACAAGATGGAAGATCTGGAGGCTGTCATGGTGCAGTCAGACCTGGACATTGTGGCCATCACTGAAACCTGGTATAATGATAACTACGACTGGGAGATGGCCATATCTGGCAGCAACATATTCAGAAGAGACAGAGCAGGCAGGAAGGGAGGAGGAGTGGCACTGTATGTGAAAAATGACATAAGGGCCACAGAGATCCAGGAGGAACAAAATGGGGGAAGATACTGTGGGTTAAGCTGGAAAGGAAAATGGGGACAGCCATTGCACAGGTGTGGTCTATAGACCACCAGCCCAGGAGGAAGAAACAGATAGGGAGCTGATGCTAGCCATCCAAAGGATGGCAGACAAGGGTGAGGTAGTACTGGTTGGAGACTTCAATATTCCAGACATGGACTGGATTATCCCAGCAGCAGCATCAACTATGAGCAGATTTATCCTGGACTCCCTTCAGGGTGCCTTCCTCAAGCAACTGGTCATGGAACCAACTCGGCAGAAGGCAATACTGGACCTTGTGCTCACAAACAGGGACAGTGTGATGGGGTAACAGTGGGGAGAACCTGGGAACAGTGACCACCAGTCATTGTGGTTTGAAATCACAGAAAGAGCAGAACCAAACCACACAAAACATGTATCCTGGATTTTAGGGGGCAGACTTTGGGAAAATGGGAGATACTTGAAAGAGGCATTAAGGGAATGGGACAGGAATCAGGGTTGAGAAACAGTGGTCAGTATTTAAAATGGGGATTACAAGAACAACAGAATTATGCATTAAGCAGGTTAGCAAGAGGAAAGGAAGAGGAGACCATTATGGTTTTCCAAAGAGGTAGCAAAGAAAGTGAAAGCCAAAAAGATTGTATTCAGGCAATACAAAAGGACACAGGCAGAAGGCGATAGGGAGAAGTACCAGGAGAAGCAAAGGGAGGCAGGGAGGTCAGTAAGGGAAGCCAAAGCTCAGACAGAAAACACATTGCAAAATCAGTGGGTAGAGGACAAAACCTTTTACAGGTACATAAGTGAAAAGAAAGACAAAGGGAGGATAGTGAGACTGAAGGGGAGGATGGGGCCGTGGAGGATGACAACAGTAAAGCTGACATATTGAACAGGTATTTCTGCTCAGTCTTTACTGAGGAAGAGGATGTAATGGGTCTGAAGGGAGTACAAGGGGTGAGAATGGTACAGAAATGGACACAAGTCCTTTACGAGAAAGGGTCCTGAAGGAACTAGAAGTAATAAGAGTTGATAAAGCAATAGGGCCAGATGGGGTGCACCCAGGGTCCTTAAGAACTAAGAGAGGTGGTGGCTGAACCTCTGGCTATCCTGTTTAGCCGTTCACTGGAAACAGGGGAGGTACCCAAAGACTGGAGGACAGCAGATGTAGTCCCATTATACAAAAGTGGGAACAAAGAGGAAGCAGAGAACTACAGACCAGTCAGCCTCACCTCGGTAGTGGGGAAGATGATGGAAGCACTGCTGAAGGAGAGATTGGTGGAACATCTGGTTGTCAATGGACTACAGGACCCAAGGCAGCATGGTTTCACCAGGGGGAGGTCATGTTAGACCAACCTCGTTGAATTTTTTGACTGGGTGACTAGGGAGGTGGATCAGGGAGGGCAGTGGACATGGCCTATCTGGACTTCAGCAAGGCCTTTGACACTGTGCCACATAGAAGACTATTACACAAACTGGGGAATATGGGTGCGGGCAGGACAGTAGTGTGGTGGGTAGGTAACTGGCTGGGTGGCAGGACACAGAGGTGGTGGTAAATGGCTGTCACTCCACAGAGGAAGAGTGACAGTGATGTACCACTGGGGTCAGTGCTGGGACCGGTCCTATTCAACATCTTCATCAGTGACATTGCGCTTGACCTAGAAGGCAGAATTTCACTGTTCGCTGATGACACAAAGCTCTGTAACAGAGTAGACACACCAGAGGGTGTAGACAGAATGAGAAGGGACCTGCAGAAACTTGAAGAACGGTCAGGGGTTTGGTAGTTGAAATTCAATGCAAGGAAGTGCAAGATAATGCATATGGGGCACAAAAACCCTGGCACAATATATCAGTTGGGGGGTGAGGATATAGCATGCACCAAGCAGGAAAGGGATCTTGGGGTTATCATCTCTGATGACTTCCAAGGTAAGGAAACAGTGTGACAAGGCAGCAGGTAAAGCAAATAGGATGCTGGGATGTATGAGGCAGGGGCATCACCAGCAGGAAAGGAGGTCATAATTCCGCTATACAAGACACTAGTGAGGCCCCACCTGGAGTACAGTGTACAATTCTGGAGACCATACCTACGTAAGGACATAGGGTAGAGAAGGTTCAGAGGAGGGCAACAAAGATGGTGCATGGATTGCATCACAAGTCCTATGAAGACAGGTTGAAGGAACTGAAATGTACTCCCCTGGAGGAGAGGAGAAGAGAGGGATATGATGAGACACACAAGTATCTTACAGGGAGGAACAGGGTGCAGGAATACACTATTTTTAAGCGAAAAAGATGTTCCAGGACTAGAGGGCATGGGATGAAGTTGGAGGGAGGATGATTCAGAGAAACATGAGGAAGAATTCTTCCCTGAGCAGGTGGTGGACAAGTGGAACACCCTGCAGAGGAAGTGGTGGGGCTGAAACAATCACAGGATTTAAGAATGCATGGGATAGACATAAAAGGAATTCTGGAGGTCAGGGGTGAGGGCAACAGACTTCTAGGAAAACATAAACTGAACTTACAAGCTCAAATGGGCAGACTGGGTGGGCCACAGGCCTCATCTGCCAACACTGTCTATGTATCTATGTATCTGCTCTGTTGCAGATCTTGGTGTCATCTACAAATAGACAAATCTTATCCTCCAGTCCATCTGCAGTGTAACTGATGAAGATATTGAAGAGGACTGGCCCCAGGACTGATCCCTGAGGTACCCCACTTGTGACTTGCATCTCTTCTGACTGTATACCATTTACCACCACTCTGTTTTCTGCCCGCCAACCAGTTTGCCACCCAGTTGACCAACTTCTGATCCACCCCAAAACTACCCAGCTTAGTAATCAATCTTCTATGTGGAACAGTATCAAAAGCTTTGCTGAAGTCAAGGTAGGTGACATCAGCTGCACCCCCTTGGTTTACCACTCTGGTTACCCAGTCAAAGAAATCTGTGATTAGTTTAACAGGACCTTCCTGTTGTAAACCCATGCTGTCTTGGATCATGAGCTCCTGTGTGTTCCAGGTGTTGCACTATCGTTTCCTTAAGGAGTGCCTCCATAATCTTGCCCACTACTGAGGTAAGACTGACTGGTCTGTAATTCCCTGCCTCCTCCCTGTTACCACTCTTGTGGAACGGGATCACATGAGCCCTTCTCCAGTCTTCTGGGACCTCTTCTGTGCTTAGAGACTCACTAAACAGTTGTAATAATGGCTCTGCTAGTTCCACCCTTAGCTCCTTTAGTATCTATTCTTGAAAAGATATATGGATCCTAGCAAAACGGAGTACTTTTCTGCATCTGGAAAGTAATATTGAAATATATCTGTTAGATTGAATTCTGACAGAAGGGATTTGAGTTCATAATCTCTTTCGATCCAGTCGATTGGTCTATGTGACATGAAGTCAGATTAATATCTCCTGCCATCAAGTATGGAGAAGGAAACTTTGCCATAGTTAGAAATAAATTTGTAAAAAAAAATGGTTGGGTCATTGTAATTGGGGGTGGTGTATACAGAAACCAAAGTATGAAGTTGTAATTTTTCTTTCATTTTTATTATAATGTATCTGCCCCCTGCATCTATTTATTGATCTGTTATTTTTCCCACATAATTCCTTTTAAATACTATAGATACGGTACCTCTCTAGCATCCATTTTAAAGGGTGCATGTACTCTGCATTCACCAAATAGATATGAAAAAGATTTAAAATCATAATCTGAAAAGTGGGTTTCCTGTAGGAGCTTACATTCTACTTGATGTCTATTAACATAGTTAACTATTTTTCACATCTTTATCCCTTGCTCCTTCACATTCCATGTCATATATCTGATGTAATTAGACATATAACATAAATAAAGTAAGATATAAGAGGTAAAAAAACAATACATACCTCTGCCCTTCACCCCCTGTGGTCACTTCATATACAGTATACTGTAGACATTTATACTACAACATCTATATCAAACTATTATTTGAATATATTCGGCAGAATATTATGTCAGCTGGAACCTAACTTTTTTTAAATGACCCAACCCCTGCTGCCACCAACTCCCCTCCAACTACCCCTTGTCCTTCCTCCTCCCATTTGCTTACCCACCCTCCTTTCACAATACAAGATGTGCTAGGGGACATACTATAATTGTCCCACATGCTCCAGGATCTGGAACTAGCTTATCCTTTCCCAGGAACCACCTGTATATATTAGTATATTAGTTAAGTATATATACTTTTCACCCCCTCTTCACCTTTATGTAAACACATTTTTAAGATCTACTTTGATTTCATCTGTTACTCTCCTTTTCTTATTCCTTGACTACGTCGTCCCATTCTGCTATCTTCCTTCCCTCCATCTCTTCCTCTCCACGCCCATTAAAATCCTTTTGATCTGTTCCTTTTCTCTGTGCACTGCCCTCCCAGTGCTCTTCCCTATAATTCATAATTTCATTTTGGGTGTTATCTTGCCTTTCTTCCAGTCCTTTTCTATATATAGAGTCATTCTCCCTACATTTACCTATTCTGATCACCTCCTTTTTCATGCTTTTGCATCCTGGGGAAAATAGATATCCTCATACTACCGAGGTTTTACCCTAAGCTTGGCTGGGGGTATCATGGAGAATCTGATGACTCATTAATAATTCTCTAGCTTTCTGAAATGATTTTCTTTTAGCCACTTACCTTTGAGGAATGGTCTGGGAATACCTTGATACACAACCCATTACAGACCAGGTCCTTACCTAGTCTTGCTTTTCTAAAGACTGCTTCCGATGCAAGGACGTGATGAGGTTTAATAAGCACAAACCGAGGGACTTCCCTGTTAAATTGGGTGAAATGGCCCTCTATGAGCTCAATCTAATTCTACCTTGTTTTCGGGGTATTTCCTTCCCAAAACCTCTGTAAGTAAGCATTTTATTGGGTCTGGCCCTTCCACTCCCTTCATAACTCTGCCAAGTTTTATATTATTTCTTCTTGCTCATACTTCTAATTCCTCCAGCCTATTTTGTAATATTTGTAACTAGGGTTACCACCTGTCCCTATTTTCGCAGGACAGTCCTGATTTGGGCAGGTGTGCCCTGCAGAAAAATATGACAAATACTACATGTCCTGACATTATAGTAGAAAAAATATTCTCTTATTTTCCTCTAAATATTGCAAAAAACTGTAATAGCTTAACTAAAATACCTTAAAATAATAAGAAACACAAGAAACAACTAAAAAAACTACAACACTTAGTCTTAATTCTGATTATTTAGAAAACAAGTCTGTTGCATAGGTCAAGATTACATATTGTATTGTATTGATATTTGCCACCGACTGTTTGCTACTATCTAATCTATCTGTGCATGTACTGTCTTTTGCTACTAGGTTAACCTCCTGACCTGTTTTGTATCTTACCTCTTCTTACTTCTATGTTAACCTCCTGACCCTGTATTGTATCTTACCACTGTTTGCTTGCACCCATTGCTGATGCGGAACCTTTGTAAAAGAACCCTTGGTTCAAAGGTATTTGTAATCCTAGTAATAAATAAATAAATAATAATAAAAAAAAATTGTCCTGCAAAAAGTCATGTTTCAGTAACAACTGTCCCACTTTGGGCTTCTTAAAAGGTGGTAACCCTGTTTGTAACTCATTTTGTAATGTTAACTGCACCTCCAGATGGTTTTGTTTCATCTTCTAGATATGAAATTCTCAGTTTCATTTCTTTGTTTGGTACCACCAATTCATCAAATTTAATAGTGAGATCTGTGAACTTATTGTTAATTTTTTTCTGATGCATTATCTATATCACAAAGCCCTTCTTATTTCTTTCAAAATAGTTTCTTGCTGCTCTTCTAGTTTGGCATCTAGTTTTGTTTCTTTCCTGCTTTTAGCATTTGCCATAATGTTGTTTTCTTCAAATAGACTTTCCTTCAGTTGAGCAGTTCCAATACAGGAACTGCTGCAATTATAGACTACTGGATTTTTCATTATTTTACCATTATCAGGGTAAATGTTGTCCCTTAGGTCTTGCACTGATCTAAAGTATTTATGCGTTAAATGCAACAGATCCTTATAGTCCCAGCAAATAAGGAGAAATAGGAACAAGCATTTGTCAATGCCAAATGTTGTCTTGCTGACGTTGGCATTGGTAGTGCAGGAGTTAGAGAGATGCATAATAGG
Source organism: Neoceratodus forsteri (assembly GCA_016271365.2). Classification (NCBI taxonomy): domain Eukaryota; kingdom Metazoa; phylum Chordata; order Ceratodontiformes; family Ceratodontidae; genus Neoceratodus; species Neoceratodus forsteri. Next base: position 1,537,459,259 of record CM057455.1, read on the forward strand.
AATGGCAAGTATGGAACCAACATCAACCCAACCCCACCCTGCAGAGACTGACAGGCATTGAGGTGTGCCTTTGGGTCATCGGCCATAACGCTCATGTCATTTCACCTCACCCTACCCTGCAGACTCTGACAAGTGTTGTGTTGTGCCTTGGGGTCTTCGGGTTTTATGCTCACCCCCATTCAATAAGGAACTACATTGAGATGGGTGCAGTATTGGAGAATGGGGTGAAGTTTGCGCCGAAGAGTCCAAGGCACCTTTGATGCCTGTGACTGGCTGCAGAATGGGGTGGGGGTGGAATGGCATGAGCATTACAGCCAACAATCCAAGGCACACCCCTGACACCTATCAGTCTCTACAGGGTGGGGCGTTATGGTTAAACCCTAACGTCCCAGGCGTTAGTTGGTGTTTGTACTCCAAATTTTCAACATGGCCTTTTTGTGACCCCACCTCATGAAAGCATTTGGGACCTCTGCTCATGAACAGTGGCACTGTGATTTTGTTAATCTGTCCTGAACGTTGATTTCCCACACTGACCAGGCCATTGTGTGCCAGATGTGCGAAAACACATTTCGGGCAGGATGTGAAAAATGACAGCTGTACTGTTCATAAGGAGGTGTGCAAAAATGGCAATGTTGAAAATCAGAAGTGAAAATATAAAAAATTCTCAAAGTTACAAGTGTGCATGGAGACTGCGCAATGCACGCTTGTAACATAGTCGTTTTGTGGAATTGTGTCACCAGATTTTCAACACAGGCATTTTGGGACCTCTGCTCATAACCAGTGTCACTGTAATGTTCTTAATCTCTCCCAAACATTGATTTCCCACAGCGACCGTGCCACTGTGCACCAGATGTACGAAAGCACATTTCGGGCAGGATGTGAAAAATGACAGCTGTAGTGTTCATAAGGAGGTGTGAAAAAATGGCAATGTTGAAAATCTGGAGTGAAAATATTAAAAATTCTCGAACTTACGAGCATGCATGGAAACTGCGCAATGCACACTCATAACACAGTCATTTTTTGTCATTTTTTTACCAAATTTGCAACATAGGCTTTTCGGAGCCCACCTCATGAACAGTGACACTGTTGTTTTGTTACTGGTCCCAAAGGTGATTCTGCACAGTGACCGAGAAATCACCTTTCAGGACCGAATAATGACATGACAGTGACTGAGTTCATAAGGTGGGGTCCCAAGAACCCCATGTTGAAATTTTGGAGCCAAAAGTCACAAAAATAGCTGAGATTTCCACCTAAGTTAACCCCCCCCCCCATTTATGCCATTATACAGCTTACTGGCATTTTTTCAGTTTGCGGTCGGCTTTGAAGAGTGCAGACGTGTTACCGCTCCACCGAAGATGCCAGCGCCAGGCTCTGGAGGTAAGTATGAGATGAGGGGTGCTGGGAGTAGGGCATGCAGAGGGTGGGCGGGTTGGGGAGGGAACAACCGGAGACAACGAGGACTGTTTTCTGTTTTATAGGAAAAAAAAATCACAGGACGTTTTTTTTACAGGTGTTTTGGCACACTGGAGTGGGCTCCCAGTGTGCCACCTGTGTTTTGTGAGGGGTACTGAAGCAGATGGGGATTGGCCCCTGTCGACACACAAAACGTGTCTGTGTTTGGGGAGGCGATGATGCCGAGGGGATTGGACACTCCTCAGCACACAAATTAAATAAATAGGGTGACGTTATGCCAATGGAGATTGGGCTCCCCCATTGGCAAATGAACTGGGAAGGGGGCATACCGACAGGTTGGCTGGGCACTCCCAACATCGGCTTTCAGGCGGGACTGTGAGAGGTGGATGGCAAGAGTCACCACCATGTTTATTGAAATGTTACACCAGGCAAGGCACACCCTGCAATGATGGATCGCTCCCACATTGCAGTGGCGAAATTATTTCAAGTTGGTGGCATGCTTTTGCACTGCTGTCATAGACAACATGCTATGTAAGCAATAAGACACGATCAGGGAAATACGCGTGATAACGCACTTGGCCGAAAGTGCCGCTTGCTCCTTAGGGTGCGCGTGTTATCACACCGTAATGCACACTCAAGCGTCTTATTGGCGCTTATAAATGGCCCTTTATGTTCAGAAGCAGTTGTTTTTGGAAGCACATTTTAAATAAGTAAAACTGTAAAGGAGTATGGTTTTAACATAAAATAGTCCTTCCGCCAACTTGGACTACATTTATTTTACTGCTTTGGTTTAGGTCTTTCGACCTAATTCAGATTCCATAATTTTAGTTTGTAGTTTTCCTGCACCCCCCACTACCCCACCTTCCAACAGAACACTTGTAAGCCTTGTACCTCTTAAAAACTGTTTTTTAAAACTCAGTAGATGACTTCTGTGTAGAGTGAGACCGGCAGGACCTATTACAGGTGGCAGAAAATGAATAGGAGATCAAAAGTTTTATGGGAAAAACATACAGTACCAAGCTTAACACAGCTCATCTCCAGACATTTCTATGGATTGTCTTGTTTAGCAACGCCAACTATTTGCTGGCTTCTCTTTCCTCGATTTATCAGCTGCTTGCTTGACCCCCACCCCCACACACATGCCTCCTTCTGAAGTTCGCTGTATAGATGAGCACATTTATTTCGTTGTTTCAAAAGTTTCATGGGGAAAAACATATCGAATCTAACACAGCTCCTTTCCAGACATTGCTAGCTATTGTGTTGTTTAGTAGCCGCCACTGGCTAGCTCGCTTCTCCGTCCTCACTTTATCAGCTGTTGCTTAGAACTCTCCCCACACACTTGCTCTTTCACTGATGTTAGGGGTAAGTCACAGTACTTCAAAAAAAAATTGCTTTTTTTTAAAAATTATTCATGGGCAATTTGTCAAGAGCATCGCAAGAGAGTGAGAGAGTAAGAGATTTATAACGGTTTAGCGTGACATCGCGAGAAAAGTGAAAGCAAGAGCACCATGACAGGCTATCACTATGGTCCTGTCTCCTGTTGGAAGCACTGTTTTTTATTTTGTTTAAACAGTTATTCAGCTAACTTAGGAAGATGTAGCGCTGCCAGTGAGCAGTGATTTAGCAGTGAGAGAGGGAGAAACAGAGAGGGAGAGAGCTACTGAAGCAGGTTTGGCATGTCCGTGGAGTGAACTGAGATGACAGGACAGCAATTTGGTGTTTATGTGTTCCTTTCTACTGTTGGAGCATTTGTATCAGGTCGAGATGCTATTTCTGTCTTTTTAACTAGTTTTTTTAAACTAGATTGGTTATTTACATTGTTAATAGAGAATGTGTGTGTATGTATGAACTTCACTCGGTTTTACGAGAGTAAAATAAGCGACTTCAAAATACTACTACATTCTAAATAGAATGCATAAAAATGAATCAGTGAGCCATTGGATTCTGTGCTGTGGCTGTTTTACTGGGACTAGTTATTTATAGTGCGACATTGTCCCATGTTGCACTGTAAATAACCAATCGGATTTCTCCATTGTTCTATGCCATTTTATAATTCATTGATGCCACAGAGCCCAGCCCGAAAAAGCAGTGGTGTCATTGGCCACAACACAACCGCACCTCCAAAACCTGCTATTCCAAGCTACCACAATATGTTGTTTGCACTTGCACAAAAGACAACATAAACAAGCACTTGTCAATGCCGAATGTTTGCTTGCTGGCATTGGCAGTGGTAGTGTAGAAGTTACAGAGCTGCGTAATAGGAATGGCAGTGAAGTATTGAACAGAAGCCAACCCCACCACCACCCTGCAGAGAGTGACAGGCATTGGGGTGTGCATTTGGGTCGTCAGGCATAACGGCCATGCCATTTCACCACACCCCACCCTGCAGACACTGACAAGTGTCACGGTGTTCCTTGGGGGTCTTTGGCCCCCCTTATGCGCACCCATTACATTAGGAAATATGGTGAGATGGGTGCGATATAGGAGAATGGGGTGAAGTTTGGGGCCGAAGAGTTCAAGGCATACCTCAATGCCTCTCACTGACTGCAGGGTGTGGAATGGTATGAGCATCACAGGCAAGAATCCCAAGTCACACCCCTGATGCCTGTCATTCTCTACAGGGTTGGGCGTTATGGTTGGAAACCCTAATACCTCAGGCATTCATTGGTATTTTCACTCCAAATTTTCAACATGTTTTTTTTGTGACCCCACCTCATGAACAGGGGGGAATATCAGTTTGTTAGCCGAAAGCTGCTTATGCACAGTGACTACGACATTCAGCACCACAGGTGCAAAAACATTCCGAACAGGATGTAAAAAATGACAGCTGTACTGTTCATGGGGAGGTGTAAAAAATGGCAATGTTGCAAATCTGTAGTAAAAATATTTAAAAAAATGGTGAAGTCACGAGCGTACATAGAAACTGTGCAACGCACACCAGTAATATAATTAGGTTGGGGATTTTTTACAGCAGATTGTCAACTCAGGCATTTTGGTGCCTCCGATCATGAACAGTGTCACTGTGATTTTCTTTATCTGTGCCGAACAATGATTTCCCACAGCGACCACGCATCTCTGCACTGAAAGTGTGAAAACACACTTCAGCCATTTTGTGAAAAATGACAGCTGTACTGCTCATAAGGAAGTGTGGAAAAATGCCACTGGTGAAAATCTGGACTGAAAATATTACAAAGTCATGAACTAACGAGGGTGCATGGAAATTGCACAGTGCTCACTCATAACACAGTCATTTTATGGACTTTTGTCCCAAATTTTCAACATAGCCATTTTAAGACCTCTGCTCATGAACAGTGTAACTGTGATTTTCTTAATCTGTCCTAAGCATTACTTTCGCACACCAACAGCACCATTGTGCGCTACATGTGCGAAAACACATTTTGGGCAACATATGAAAAATTGCAGCTGTACTGTTCATAAGGAAGTATAATAAAATGGCAATGTTGAAAATCTGGAGTGAAAATATTAAATTTGCAAACTTACGAGCATGCATAGGAACTGTGCAACGCACGCTCGTAAAACAGTCATTTTTAGGAATTTTTTCACCAAATTTTCAACATAGCCATTTTAAGACCTCTGCTCATGAACAGTGTCACTGTGATTTTCTTAATTTGTCCCGTACATTGATTTCGCACACCGACTGCGCCATTGTGCGCTACATGGGCGGAAACACGTTTTGGGTGAGATGTGAAAAATGACAGCTGTACTACTCATAAGAAGGTGTGGTAAAATGGCAATGTTGAAAATCTGGAGTGAAAATATTGAAAATTCACAAACTTACGAGCGTGCGTAGGAACTGTACAATGCAGGCTCATAAAATAGTCATTATTTGGAATTTTTTTCACCAAATTTTCAACATAGCCATTTTAAGACCTTTGCTCATGAACAGTGTCACTGTGATTTTCTTAATTTATCCCATATATTGATTTCGCACACCAACTGCGCCATTGTGCACTACATGGGCGGAAACACGTTTTGGGTGAGATGTGAAAAATGACAGCTGTACTGCTCATAAGAAAGTGTGGCAAAATGGCAATGTGGAAATCTGGAGTGAAAATATTGAAAATTCGCGAACTTACGAGCGTGCATAGGAACTGTACAACGCATGCTCGTAAAACAGTCATTTTTGGAATTTTTTCACCAAATTTTCAACATAGCCATTTTAACACCTCACCCATGAACAGTGTCACTGTGATTTTCTTAATTTGTCCCTACATTGATCTAACACCGACTGCGCCATTGTGCGCTACATGGGCGGAAACACGCTTGGGTGACATGTGAAAAATGGCAGCTGTACTACTCATAAGAAGGTGTGGTAAAATGGCAATGTTGAAAATCTGGAGTGAAAATATTAAAATTAGCTACCTTACGAGAGTGCGTAGGAACTGCGCAATGCACGCTCGTAACAGTCATTTTTAGGAATTTTTTCACCAAATTTTCAATATAGCCATTTTAAGACCTCTGCTCATGAACAGTGTCACTGTGAGTTTCTTAATTTGTCCCGTACATTGATTTTGCACACCGACTGTGCCATTGTGTGCCACATGGGCGGAAACACATTTTGGATGCGATGTGAAACATGACAGCTGTACTACTCATAAGAAGGTGTGGTAAAATGGCAATGTTGAAAATCTGGAGTGAAAATATTTAAAATTCGCGAACTTACGAGCCTGCATAGGAACTGCGCAATGCACGCTCGTAAAACAGTCATTTTTGGAACTTTGGCACCAGATTTTCAACATGGGGTTTTTGGGACCCCTTCTCATGAATGATGTCACTGTCATGGCGTTATTCAGGCCCGAAGGGTGATTTTGCGCCGGTGACTGCGCAGTGACTGCGAAATCACCTTCGGGCCCGGCTAACGCCATGACAGTGACATCATTCATGAGAAGGGGTCCCAAAAACCCCATGTTGAAAATTTGGTGCAAAAATTCCCAAAAATGCCTGAGATATGCAACAAAGTTGAAACCCCTATCTAGCCCATTATACAGCTTACCGGCATTTCCTCAGTTCGCGGTCGGCTTTGAAGAGTGCAGACGTGTTCCCGGTCCACCGAAGATCATCGCCGAGGTCCAGAGGTAAGTATGGGGTGAGGGGTGTGGGAAACTGGGTGCAGTGGGTGGAGTGCGGGTTGTGGGAGGGGACAGCGAGGACTACGTGGGACCGTTTTTCTTTACAGGTTTAAAAAGAAAAAGGATGACACGGGACGTTTGCCACGCTGGGTTGGGCTCCCAGCGTGGCACAGGAGCCGGTTGGGGGCGTTCAGCCCGGCGGGGATGGGCACCCTGTCGGCCTAAGCGTGATTGCACGCTGGGGTGGGCTCCCAGCGTGGCCTTACTCAAGGGGGTGAGGGACTATGGAGCCGACGGGGATTGGGCACCCTGTCGGCTTATTATTAGTTGCCACACTGGGGTGGGCACCCAGCGTGGCATTTTGGAAGGCTTTGGGGCGGGGAACAGCACAGCCGACGGATTGGGCACCCCGTCGGCTATACAGTGGTGTGGGCGTGTGTGAGTGTGTGTGTGTGTGTGTGTGTGTGTGTGGTGGGGGAGCTGCGCATGGGCAGGCGATATCTTGTCGCTGCTCACTCAAGCGTAGCTCCCCTTTGAACTATGCCACTGCATTTTGGAGCTTGTCATAGACAGCTCCAGCATGCATTATTTACAGAAGCCGCCAACACACTGACTGAATTGGAGGAGGAGGTGACACACCACAAATCTCGATGATGGCACTATGTTTCTGCACATGGTGCAAGCAAACATAAAAAGGACAAGTGTGTCTTATCCAAAGTCTTCTTTCTTGTTTACTTTTAGTGTAGTTAGTGACTCTGGTCCAGAGTGGCTCACTGATGACTTTGATAGGAAATCTTAGACTCCATATTTTGGGTGGGGAGGGCAGAGCAGTTCAAATTATTTATTATAATAGCACTGGGGTATAAAATAAATATCAGCGTCACTCTTACAATTAGATCTTGTATTTTCAGCTTCCCCAGCACTTGTCTTCAACCAGAGAGATCCTCTCTAATACCACAGTCTCTCAGCCGCAGCTGTAAGACTCTTTAATAATATTCCAGGTCAGCGAAACTGCCAACACCACACCAGAGAAAGAGAGAGAGATAGAGAGAATAAAAATAGTGAGAGGTTTCAACATTCAGGAAAAAACACCAATCCAGCCAGGTTCAAGGCAGAAAACATAGAAAATGATGACTGGGATTTCAGTCAATTTAAGCATCACATCCAGCCCCATCTCCTCCTAAGAATCCACCCCAAAAACAAAAGAGCACAAAGAAAAAAGCAGTTTAGCATTGTCCAGAACCACGCTACTCCACAGACGCTGCTCCGTTTTTAGAAAGGAGAGCCACCCAACAAAACAATATGCCCGTTAACTCTATGAGAGTTATTCCATTTTTTTTGTGTGTTTTTTTCCATATTGCTTTATTCCAGTTGGGACTCTGAGGGCAGACAAGCTGTGGTCCTGCCTCAGAAGATCTCAATCTGCCCTTTTCTCAGGGCTTCACTGAGCCTCCCACAGTGCCTCATTTTCCAGTTTTCTCCCTCATTACCCCAGGACCCCAGAACATGGTCGTGCATGCGCATGGAGGTGAACATGTGCTCTGTGGCTCTGGTGACAGCCCCTTCCTCCCACCTGGCCTAATGCCTGGCTTCCTTTTAGCTTGGTGCTGCCACCTAGCCTCCACTGGGTGGCAGCCAAGAGCCAGGGAAGCCCATGTCCATCCCCAAGAAAGGAGAACAGCCTTGCTGCCGCTAGTGCAGTTCCTTGCCCCCAGCCAACCCCCAGTGACCTCAGGCTCATTTCTGAACCCAGGTTTCTGGCGTAGGAGGAGGTAAGGCATCCAGTACCTCAGTCCTCCATGCCACTGGGCTGGCTCAAAGTTATTCCGTTTTTAACATATACAGGCACAGAATTATTTCTTATCTTTGTGATAATGGTCTGCTGTGGTAGAAAGTAAGAGAACTGACCCACCAGCTGGGAGTTGCAACAGGGTTCAGAACAGAGGAGGAGTGGTGCCCCTTAGCCCATCAGTTCCTGCCCTTGGAGGCTGACTTGGAGGACTGGCATCCAGAGGTGTTATTGTGCCCCGTCCTGGCCTTGTCTGCCAGACTGCCTGAAGACATGGCTGGGTAGTATTGCTTAAACTGCTTCTCTGTTGCTGCTGTAGTATGGGCCCCCAAAAGAATCCCCAAAATTGACTTTATTGATTGTCTGGGCTGCTGCTTAGACTGCGTGACCAAAGTTACAGAGTCCAGGGTTATGTTGGACTTCTCACTACCAGATCAGGATATGCCCTTCAATCTGTCCTTTGCATCCGGACTGTTCACCAAATGCCTGTTGATTATGGCAGCCTTTGTCAGATGCAGAGGTATCAAGGTGTTCCTATATCTCAACAACTGACTCATCACAGGGTTTTCCATTGTAGACATGGAGCAATCCAGGGATCTGGCCTTTTAGGTGTTCTGGGCCTTGGGTCTGATAGTCAGTCTGGGCAAGTTTGAACTGGTGCCAAAGCTGTTGATTGTTAATTTGAAAGGAGTTGGACTCCCACCAAGTCGAAGCCCACTTCCCATACACACGGTGTTGGACATCTCCTTGTTTGCTTGATTATTTTCAGTTGGGCTATTGTCCAGGACCTTCTCTGGCTTCTGGGGGTCATGGCCTTTACAACGACTGGGATTCAGTCACCTGATGGCAGATGCATCCCATTCAGTGGGAATTGGGGATCCCAGTGGTCCCAGTCATATGCCAGTCTGAACCAGATTGTTCAACTGCCCCAACCAATGCTAGACACCATTAGTTGGTGGCCGTTTCCCCTGAACCTCTCAGAGAGCATCTTTGTTTGTCCTGGTGGAACTGTCGCTCATCTTGGTGACTAGTGTGTTCCTGGTGGCTTGGGGCATGCATCTGTCGGACTGTAAAGTGCACAGGTTCTGGTCTCCAGGAAAGGCTCAGCTCTATGTCCACCTGTTGGAGTCATTGGTAGTTCATCTAGCACTGATAGAGTTTGCCCTGTTGGTCTGGGATCAGGTTTTTCAGGTCAATGTGAACCACATGATCACCTTAATGTACTGTAACAAACTGGGTAGAACACACTCACTTTCACTGCGTAGAGAGAGACACTTCAGACCTGGCTCCTGGTTCAGGCCCTGTAAGTGGTCTGTTTGGAAGTCCATGTTGCAGGGCTGACAACCAGCTGGCAGACATTCTCAGTCATGTGGGAGACATTACATGAGTGGTCTCTACACCAGTTTGTTTTATTTAAAAGTTGCACAAATACAGGAGGATTCTAAAGTACAGTTACATAAGAACTTACCATAACAGTAGATCTTCCAGAGAGGCTCTTGCAGTAGGTAATAACCTTGAGGATTGTACCCCCTGGCATCAGGACCACATGGAAACTTTAGCTAGCAGTGTCTGGTGGGGGGACTACCCACTGGATGTCATGCGACCGACATCAGCGTGACACTATATAGTGGGCGGTCCCTATGCCCGCCTTCCAGTTCTCCCACTGGAGACCTCCAATCAGAGTGATAGAAGAATGGGAAAGAGGCTCCTGGAGCCAAAATAAGTTCACAGAGGAAGAGCAGCAGAAGTTGGGAGAAGGAAGGAGGGAGGAAAAAAGTTGCCTACTGCAAGAGCCTCTCTCAAAGATCTACTGTTATGGTGAGTTCTTGCATAACTGTATTATCTTACTTTGAGAGGGCTCCTGCAGTAGGTAATAACCTTGAGGACTGAGTCCCAAACGGTCTGAATCAGAATGAACTGAAAAACGGGAGGCAGGAAAGGTCTGCAGAAAGGCAAAGAGTTTAAGACAGAAGGCCTTGGAGGACAGCTAGATCAAAGCCAGCCCTGCACCTAGAGGCAATGTTCAGACTGTAATGCTTGGTGAACGTGTGGATGGATCTCCAAGTGGCCACCACACAGATGTCTGCAGTGGACACATTCCTGAAACAAGCAGTAGAAGCAGCCATGCCTCTGGTACAATGCCCCTTAATCTCCCCTGGGATAGTTTTACCATACTTCTGATAACAGAACACAATACAGTTTACTAACCATTTGAATAAACACTGTTTGAAACTACTGCACACTCTCTTTTGGGTGCAAAAGAAATGGAAAGCTATTCGATTTTCAGACAGACTTAGAGCGGTTAGTGTTAGTTATTCTGACATGGAACCTTTGTAAAAGGCCATGGCTCAAAGGTATTGTAATCCTAGACTTGATAAATAAAAATAAATAAATAGTGTAGTAACACAAAATTCTATGAACATCAAAATATGCAAAATTGCCTCCCCTGATTGGAATACTCAGGGTAATACACTGGCAGTTGAATAGATTGATTCAACGTGAACACAGAAACCACTTTCGGTAAAAAATGAAGATTGATACGCAGAGCCACCTGGTCTCTGAACAATCAAATAAGGCTCCTTACACCACAAGGCCTAAAGCTCAGAAATCCTTCAAGCAGAAGTAACTGCAACTAAAAAGAGTGCTTTCCAAGATAAATAGCACATATCGCAACTGCCAGCTGGTTGAAAAGGAGGCAGGGTAATTTTCTCTAAAATACAATTTAGATCCCAAGGTGGCACTGGACTGTGCAGCGGGGATTTTAAGTGGAGGATCCCTTTCAGAAAGGCTTTGGAGACCTCCAGCTGAGCCACAGAGTTGCCCTCCACCAAAGTGTGGTAGGCAGAGATAGTAGACAGGTGAACCTTCAGCAAAGAGTAACTCAGGCCCAGGTCGGAGAGATGCAGTAAGGGCACAAGAAAGGGTCCCAACCTTTCGAAGTGGCCCAAATGGAGAAGCACTTCCATTTCATAGCATAGATCATCCTCATGGAAGGCTTTCTAGCCTCCATAAGGACTTGAGACACTCTAGAGGAGACTCCAAAGCATGAAGCAGGTATGTCAGAAGGTGCCATGTGTGAAGGTGAAGGTGAAGGTGAAGGGACTTCAGCCCCGGATGGACCAGCGTGCCTCTCTCCTGAGTCAGGAGATTGTGGCAGAGGGGCAGGGGAACCACAGGTTCTACTGCAAGCTGATGGAGAAGCAGAAACCATATCTGGTGAGGTCAATATAAAGTGATCAGAATCATGTGAGCCCCCTCCTCTTGAAGCTTGAAGCTTGAGCAGTACCCTCTGCAGAACTGGAAAGGGAGGGAAGGCGTACAAAAAACTCCCTGTCCAGCCTAGAGATAGCGTGTTTCACCAGAAAGCACCATGCCCGGGAGCGAGTGAGCAAAACCTGGGTAGTTTTGCATTGTATGGGGAGGCGAAAAGATCCAGGTCTGGACGACCCCCCATAGGTTGAGTATCTCTTCAAACACTGCTTACTTGAACTCCCATTCATGGGCTCATACTCTGGTGTGATTGAGACTGTCTGCTAAGATGTTTTGCATGCCTGGAATGTGAACCGTGTGAGGTGTATTCGATGCAGAATTTCCCAATTCCAAACCCGCATGCTACTCCCTGCAGAGGGGACACGGAGTGCCCCTTGCTTGTTGAGGTACCAGACTACACACATATTGTCTGACTGGACTAATAGTTAGCCCTGGCACATCAAGTGCGGGAAGGCTTGAAGAACATTCACCACTGCCCTAATCTCAATACATTTATGTGTAGGGAGACTTCTGGCTGAGACCACAGCCCTTGAGTCCTGTGGGTCTCAGTTGAGCCCCCAAACCATCCCTGAAGCATCAGAAGTCAGGGTCTGGATGGGGGAGGGACTGGAAAGGACCCCTGGTAAGGCTGCTGAGATCCTGCCACCACAGGAGATCCCGTGCATGAAGTTGAGACCATGACCATGTGGTCTGGGTCATCTGACCTCCTGATCCCACCGCACCCTGGAGCATCCACTGCAGAAACACGCATGAGTGTAGCCTGGTCAGAGGGGCAAGGGGACGGCTCCTGCCATAAAGCCAATGAGCCAGAGAATCAACCTGGCGAAACCCTCCAACTGAAGGCAATTAGGCGAGCCTGCTCCTGTAAGGTTTCCGCCCTGTCCTGAAGGAGAAAAGTCATACCCTGGGCCGTATTCAGCACTGCTCCAATAAATTGGAGACGCTGGGAGGGGACACGCTGGGACTTGGAGTAGTTGACTGTAATTCCCACTTGCTTAAAAAGGCCAGGGTAGTGGAAAGGAAAGTTCAGCTGCTCCCTCGACAGAGCTGACAGAAGCCAGTCATTAAGGTAGGGGACACATAGTGGCCCTGACATCTCAGGGCCACCACCACTACCACAAGGCACTAGTAAAACCAGGGTGCTGAGGATAGGCCAAAGGGAGGGCCTTGAATAGATAATGTTCCCCTGAAAGGAGAACCTGAGGTAGCGACGATGGGCTTGAAAAACTGGGATATGCAGGTAGGCATCCTGCACATCCAGGGCACAGAGCCACTGTCCCTTGTGCAAGAGGGCAGCATACCTGGGAGAGTCAGCATATGAAACCATTTGTACTCTGTGTACTGGTTTAGAGTGCTGAGGTCCAGAGTGGATGCAAATCTCCCATCTTTTGGCACCAGGAAGAAGTGGGAGTAGTACTCCTTTCCTACCTGGTTTGTCGGAAAAGGTTTTGACTTCTTTGGAAAAGGGTTTTGATTTCCTCCCTTATGAGGGTTGTGCACCTTTGGATAGTGAGATACCCCAGAGGTTTTATTGGGGATCTCTCCAGAAGTTCTAATGTTTGGCCTTGACTCACCATCTGAAGGACCCACAAATCTGTGGTGACTGCCTCCCACCCGGCAAGTGACTGGCAAACCTTCTACCCACTGACTCCTGATGGAAGAGGAGGAGGGAGGATGGGCCTCAAGTCAAGAGGCAGAGGGAGGGAGGGTTGTGAGATCCACCCTGAGGCTCTCTGAGCTTTAGTTGGAGGGTGGCTGCTGCTGAAGGTGCCTGATGTTTGGTCTGGCGCCTGATTTTTGCTGCTGTTTCATCCGCCGCTTGGTCTGGTGATGAAATGGCTATTTGACCTTAAACCAACGGTGGTACATAGTATGGACCAACCATAAGACTTTGCCCTTGTCCTGAAGGCTGGTGATTTTGTACTGAGCATCACCCCCAAAGAGAACAGAACCCCAGAAGGGGGCATCCTGAATGGCTGCCTGGACATCTGGTACCAAGCCTGATACCCTTAGCCAGGAATATCTCTAAGGCAAACTGTCATAGCGGTGCCCTAGCGAAGATCCACCATAATATGTCACCTTCAGTGAATGGTGACAGATGACCTTAGCGGACCTGATAGCGTCCACCAGAATGGTCTTGGACTCGTAGTCCAGCATGGCATCAATGACATGCTCCAGTTGATGAAACAGAGACTTCTGGTAGACAAGCATGTGCACCATGTAATAGAGTGTGCACATGATTAGTGTGGAGGAAGAATAGAATTTTCTCCCAGATTGGTTCAACTGCCTCAACTCCTTGTCAGGAGGGAGATGTTCATGTGTTATGGCTTGGTGGACCTGTCATGAGCTGCTGTAATGACCACTGAGTCTGCCTTTATATGGACACTGAGGTGATTCTTCCTCTCTGGTGTCCTGTATGTTCTGTCGGCCTTTTTAGCTACCTCAGGAATGGAGGAAGGCATCATTCAAATGGTAGAAGTCAGATTTTCATGAGGCTCTAACCATGGGGGCGTACGAACAGGTGCTCTCACTCCTGTATATCCAGGTGCTCAGCTAGTGTCTGAAACTTGGGATCCTGTGCATCAGTCTTCCATTCGTAGACCTCAGCTATCTTTTTCAGGAGGTCTGCGAATGAAGGGTCCTCCAGAGGCAATTTGGGGACTCTTTCGGCTTGAGCTCCTCTGGAAAGGGAGTCTCAAAACCCAAAACTGAGGAGGAAGACCCAGACTCGGATTCGAATCCAAGGAATCTGAAACTTGACAATGGGATGAGAAACCTCCTGAGACCTAGGAGGGATACTGTCCAACGGTCCAGTCGGGACCTTTCATCAGGCCCAACATAGAGGCATGGGTCCAGCAGAAAGGAGGATCTGGGAGAATGATCTGGGTGAACTGGGGTAAAGACTCTCACGGGTGCCGTCTGTCCAGCTCAAGACAAGCTGTGACTTGGTCTCTGACCACCTGGACTGGAGGATGGCCCAGAAATCCACCTGCAGCTGAGGAGGGGCAGAGGAGGCTGATAGGCAGAAACTCAGAGAGAGAACCCCAGCATTGGGTACTCTGAGATATGGTACCTGTGCATCAGGTAATCTGGTAAGGATAGGTAGGCGCATACTCCGGTGTTGTAAAGCTTACGTCGGATAGCCTGACAGAGGGTAACCAGGTGTGTAATGAGGTGCTGGGTAACCAGGTGGAGGATAGCCTGGTGGCCCCAATGGCGCTGCCATGGAACCCGATGGGGGACCCTGAGGGGACCCAAAACTCGGCCTAGAAGGACCTGTGAGAACTGAGTCAAATGCAGGACCAATACCTGTAGCTGGTAAGCCTGCCGAAGGCACTGACGGTCCTACTGGAAGAAAATGGTGGGACAGGGTCTGGAAGGTTGCCCAGGAGGTCCAACTTGAGGTGCAGAGGTGATCCAGCAATAATGTCACCAGACAGATGGCAGCCATCTCCGCTGTTCTGTGGAGGCAGAGGAAGCTCCACATAAGAAGAGGAGAGGGTCACCCGTGGGAGACCCAACTGGAGAAGGCTGCATGAAGACAGGCAGCTGGCTCTTATCTGGTTGGATGTTGTCAGGTCCACGCCAGAACCCGACGTTAGTGTATCGGTCAGGCAGTCGTTGGAGGGTCCGATGACCGGCTTATCGATCTTGGCCATGGGACACTGAAGTCCCCGGTGCCCGATTTATCAGCCTGGGTGTTCGCCATGAGGATCAGATGAGCGGCTTATTGGCCCCACCTAACTGCTTAGACCCCATGGTAGAGATGGGCCTAAGAGTGGCATAGACCTCGGACTTGGTGAGGCACCCCAGTCACCGTGACCAGTGGCGCAGAGGAACCAAGGGCTGCTTCTGGGAAGGTGGGTCTGACTTGGAAGCAGCAGCAGTCTTCCCAGAGGAAGAGAGCCGCTGATCACCGAGGGCCCAAAGGTGGCCTCGGGTGAGGAGGACCCATCCTGGTCCATGTGCATCTCCTTGTCCCTCCTCTTCTTGTGCTTGAGGGAGCCCATAGGTGAGGATGAAGTGTTCCTCAGCTTTTGCAGCTGTTTTTCCATCATGACCATCTTCTTTTTTTAGCAGGTGGGCCTCAAGGGCCTGCTGGTGGCACTTCCGTGTGGCCTGGTTGAAGCTCAGGTAGGCCTCACAATCCTCAGTCTTGTGCTTCAGGTCCAAGCAGAGGAGGCAAAGGGAGTGGGAATCCTTGTGTGGGAGCTGCGTACTGCAAGAATTGCACTTATTTTTATGCGTCTCGACAGAAGACAGAGAAGACTTGCAAACAATTGAGATTTGAAAAATAAAGAAAGGAAAGAAGGATACTCATCCAAAAAAAGGCAGTCGAACTGCAGCAACAATCTCCACGAGATCCGACGTGCACAGGTCAACAGTGGGAAAGAACTGGAAGGCGGGCATGGGGACCACCCACTATATTGTGTCACGCTGACATCGGTCACGTGACATCAGGTGGGTGGCCCCCTGCCAGACACTGCTAGCTAAAGTTTCCATGTGGTCCTGACACCAGAGGGCACAGTCCTCAAGGTTATTACCTACTGCAAGAGCCCTCTCGAAGTAAGAGCAAGTCTCATTTACAGAAAGTTCCAAGTCATAATGATACCAAGACAACAAAAACTAATATATACAAAATCAACTAATGACAATTACAAATGGATTGTTCCTGCAGCAGCAGACTTTTCAAACCATGGGCTAGACTTTCAGATGGGGGGTGCGGAGCTTGCAGCCAAGCCCTGCGTCCCTCCACAGTTTGTCGCACCTGCAGCCAAGGGTTTGCTGCAACATGCACCTGATTTTATAATCTGGGGTGCAAGTTGCGACAGTGCCCTTTTACAGCAGCTTGCTCCAAAGCTGTGGCATTAAGCCCATAAAATGGGTCCCCTCCCCCAGATGCAAAGTTAAACCGGGGGAGCTGGTCTAACTTTGCTGCGGCACCACAACAAACCTACGGCAGGGGGAGTTGCAGCAAGTTTCTTTCAAAATTGCACTTGCAGCACAGTTTGATACAATTTGCCACTTGCGTCAAACTCTCGGCCGCAAATTCATTATGGCGACCACAACAGTTTGAAAATTGGACCTCGTGTTTAAAAATACCAAGGGTGAGTGAAATTCCAAGGTGAGGCGACAAATTATTTCAAGATGACAGGGCTGCATATGAAAAGCATTCTTTGCCAAAGTGTGTGTGGAAATTGGGCAAGGAAAGGCCACAATGAGACACATCTCTGACGCTGTATTTGTGGACAGTAACAATTAGCCTTTCAGATAAATAAGTAGGGGTCTGGTTGTTTGCAGTTTTATAAATAAGGGACAACCAGTGGAAAGTACTCTGGAAGAAAGTGACAACCAGTTTAGTTGATGCAATAAAGCACAATGACGCTCATCTCATTTTGATTTTAGGATAAATCAAAGTAACTGATGATGCACAGTATTTAAAGGAAGAAGATATGAAGCAAGGGCATGACGATTAAGCAATAAGGCATTACGGGGTGCATTATGGTAGGATAACGGCCCATGTCGGCTGACTGAAGCACAAGGTGAAACCGAGTGCTTCCACCACCCGAGAAGTGCCTTTAGCCCACCATAACACACCCCCTGGACTGCCTCATTGAGATTATGAAATGGGTCCTTTTAGTAAATTTGATGCATTTTTTTAAACATACTACTTTCTGTTGAGCTGTAGTGCTGGAATAACAGCCCAGCTGAAAGTAGCTCTCGGCCAATCAGAATTCAGCATTCTTTACACCCATTTCATAATAAATGGTATCACCATAACCCAAGATAGGGAGAATGGCTTGCCCAATACAGTGCAAGCCTGTTATAATGGACACATCTGTCACATTTTGTCTGTTATATCCAGTGTCCATTTTATATATGTATGACTCAGGAGGAGGAAGTGCCACCTATAGAGGCTGGGCACCGACATGCTGCCAGCTGGTACACATTTGCTACCCCCGCCCAGATCACACTGCCCACGAAGATCACACTGCAAAGGCTACTTCAGGACTCAGAAGGAGGAGGAGGAGGAAGAAACAATTTTTAAAAGTTTTATCAGATGCCACCAAGGTTCCGTCTACAGGGACGGGCACCGACACACTGCCAGCTGGTACTCACTTGCAGCCCACCGCCCAGATCACACTGCCCAGATTACAGTGCAAATGGCTGCTTCAGGGCTCAGGAAGGAGAAGGAACAATGTTTATGGATGGCACCAAGGTGCCACCTACAGGGCCAGGCACTGGCACACTGCCAGCTCAGCTGGCACACATTTGCTGCCCACTGCCCAGATCACACTGCCCTGATCACACTGCCCTGATCACACTGTAAAAAGGCTGCTTCAGGAGTCAGGAGGAGGAATAACTAATCACGAAACTTGCACAAAAAGAATTAAAAGTTGAAACCGAAGAGGATGCCATGAAAGTGCTAACTACCTGTGGCCAGGTACTGTCCTAGCTGGCACACACCTACTGCCCAGCCCAGTTAAAACTGAATTTTTTTCTAACAGAGTAACTCCTAAAAGGCTTCTGCCAGGGACATATAATGCCCTGCAAAAATGCTACTTCTGCAACAAAAAGGAAAAAATGGACACTGGCAGACTGCCACCTCATATGCCCATCCACCCATTTCCCAGCCGAAAGTATACTCCTCCAGTCACACTAGTCAGGCAAGGTCTGGTCCCAGAGATCTGCTGCAAGTCTGCAAGCTGCAGCACTGCTGCTGCTGTTTTTTTTTTCTTGCTGTTCCTCCCCTACCCCAAGTTGCAGCCCGTAACTTCAGACACCTGTCTAATCGAACGTTTTGGTGAAAATTTGAGAAAAATTCCTTTTTCCTAGCTATTCTAACTAGATTTGCACAACACCCTGCCTGAGCTACCTATTAGCCAGATTTCGAGGTTTCGAGTGAGCTCTCCCGCTGGCTCATGTTAGGTTGAGCTGAGTAGCTGCGTCAAAGGAGGCTGTTCTAGCCTGTGAGTCACAGTAAAGTTAACTGTTTCAGGTGTGAACTGCAGTTCGACTAGTTTCACAAGTCTGCATCATTCTGACCAAGGTGAACCAGCTGACCTTCTGGCCTGCTTCATGTATCTCTCCCTGCTAATTTGTAGTTGTGTCTTCGGGTGTCTTTGTTCTCACTTCTACAAACAAGATTCCTATGTCAACTTTGTTAATGCCTTTAAGGTATTTAAAGGGCTCGACCATATCTCCTCTCTCTCTCTCTCTCTCTCTCTCTCTCTCTCTCTCTCTTCTTTCCTCCAGCAATGTTCAGGGTCACCAACCTCATGTCATATAGCACATCCCTGGTTGCCCTGGTATCATCTTGGTAGCCCTTCTTTGCATTGCTCTGTTATCAAATATTCTTTACTCTCTAGACATTCAGTTGTCCCTCAGACAGAGAAGGCGTTCCCAGTTGGAGTGATATGACACAGGAGGTAGCCGTAACAAATTTATTAGTAACAGCATAACAGTGTATTACCTGTTTTGCTACTTTTGTAATTTTCGGACTGAGCAGTCTATGCTAGTTCAGCCGTCCTACTGGAAGCAAATTCCCAGTGCAAATGTGCATCTGGCACAGAATGCTGTCCTGAAGTTAAACTTTTTGCCATGCCTATTTTAACCCTTGCAGGGCCATGGACTGATATATCAGTCCAGAATTCCAAAATGTTCTCTTTCTGTTGGCAGCCTAAGGGTTAAGATGCATGTAATCCAGTAGAGTATCTTATGCATAATCACAATTTGTGTCTCTTTAGAGAAACCGAGCACTGATAGTGCTGCTAAATACATTTAAAAAATGGAGCCGAGATCTAATTGGATGGAGGCAGACATGTCCTTTGACCATGCTATTTGAGGTGCTCTGCACCGTGATGAATACGCAGCTATCCAGTCCACACAAACGGAAGTGCAGGAGTTCATGGACGTACAGGGGCAGCACCCACACACATCCACCCAGGTGAGCCAGCTTGATAATGGAACCCAAGCCCTGGCCTGGATGCCAGACCACTACTGGTCACCATAGACTGAGGCCAATACCACATGTGTGGAGGCAGATGCAAGAGGCGTGACATGCGAGGATCATTCTAGGCTAGGTCCTCCAACTTCAGCTCACAGCAGATGCCCATGCTGGTGCATGACATACAGACCACTACACCACCCTGTATGGCTCCAGCTCAGTCAAGATGTCTGCAGAGACCATACACTTATCTGTCAGGACATACAATTTATTTATTTATTGCAATTATTTCACCAGGAAAGGCACACTGAGCAACAAGATGCTCGTCTCCCGGTGTGACCTTGGGGGTACACATGGATATAATAACACGCAGGTTATCAAGTGAACAGTTAACAGAAGCAAATAAAAAGCAGCATAAGGATACACGATTGCATGAATATACAAGCAGCGCACATTGAATGCTTAGGATATTATAGTATCAAATAACAATTTTGTGACAAGAAGCAGCAGGCAAGGTAAATTAGCACAGTAGTAACAGCTGTAAACAACAGAGGACGTATATCACAGTTATACAGTTAGCCACCTTCAGTGCATGTGGTCCTGAGCTACAAACCCTGAGTGCCATCAAGCACAAGTGAAAAGACCTATGGGCAGCCACCAAGAAGAAACTGGCAGTGGCATGCTGGTCCAGCAGCCAGACCGGAGGTGGGCCATCACCATTCAGCCCATTGGCAGACCTCACACCCACAGAGGCCATTGTAGCTGACACGCTGACATGGGAAGTGGCGGATGGGAGGAGGAGGAGAGAGGAATGGATGCCATACCAGGTAAGTCACCCCCACTGCCCAGCACAGCATCAGCGACTTACACAGGTCTCTCCAGAAGACACTGTGGGGCCACACAATGAGATGCCACATGGGACATTGACCATGGACAACTCACCAAAGTGTCCCACAGTGGTAAGTGCCACCACATGTGTAATGCAGCACTGTCATGATCGAGCAGTATGACTGACAATGGCATGCATGTAACTGCACCTGCTCATCCATAAGCTCCCCAAGATGTGTGGCTACACAGGATCAGAACACAGCACCCCAGTAGGGAAGGCCAGGAGCACCGAGTCATGGACAGAATGCTAACCAAAGAGGCACAGGGCACAGCATGCACACAGCCATGTCCATCCACCAGCACACACCACAACCTGCACAGCAGGCAGAGTCGATGGCCATGGGCATGACAGCCAGCACCACACGGCAGCCCTCACAGAGCCATGCTAGACACAATGAGCTGGGGACCACAAAGTAGCCACAGTACCGCCGGGGGCACTGCACATGCAAATGGGCTGATGGTCACAGGGACAGACACCAGCATGGACAATGGTGATGGGCCACTACCTAAATGTGGGGTCTCAAGGCAACCCTGCCATACCAGCAGACTGCATCAGTACTACCCAGTGCTATGGCAGCTGGAGCTGAAAAGACTGTGTACACAAGGAAAAACACAGTGCAGGTGAGGAGGCTTGTAGCACAGATGCATGGTGTCCACAGTGAGCTGTGCAGGATTAGGGACATCCTAGAATGGCAAACAGTGCAGCAACCTCCACACACATAGCAGACCAGCATACAGCCCTACACACAGGCACACATCCAGACACAGACAACATCATGGGGGGACAGACAGGCCACACAGTGGCCCAAGCAGCCCACAATAACACAAAGTGCACCTGCAAAACTGGGTGCACAGGATGGTGGGCCAAGGTCTGTGCAAGGCACCTCAGCACACGCAGGCATTCACCCAAAAGAGCAAAGCACAGTAGTCCCCACCTGAACACACAGCACAGCACTGAGGTAGCACACCACTCAGTTAACAGCTGCACATTATTGTGGCACTGCTAACCCCCGACGTATCTCAGCACTGGTGTAGCACACCACTGAAGGAACATTTGCCCTGCATTGAGGCACAGCAACCCCACCCTGTAGCCAAAATGGGCATGCCACCCATGAAAAGCATCCTGCACAAGCAGATGCCTCATGTGCCTCCAGACAGTCCTCCATCCTGCTGCTGTAACTCAGCTGCCACAATGTCGCCAGCTCTCCTTGGTCATTGTCTAGCTTGCCCTCACCAGATGCATGTTCTGGCATGGTTATGCTTAGACAGACAGCTATATTGTGTAGCTTTGAGCATGCAGTGAACACCTGACATACCTTTCCAAGTGCCACCTGTTGTATCCAGACACTGGAACCCCATCTTCAGGAGAATGAATGTGCATTTCATCATAGCACAGGTCCTACAGTGTGCCTCGCTGTACTGTCCCTCTGCCTCCATGGATGGTGACAGGTAGGGAATCAGAAGGTAAGGCCTCCATGGGTGTCCATTGTCAGCTGTGGGGGAGTAGAACACAGTTGGTATGTACATGTGTGGGACAGCACCACCCAGAGCCTGCTCCCATACTCACCAACAGCCATCCCCCCAGCCCCTTGCCTCTCCATGAGAGTCTGTAGCCATAACTGATCGAATATGTATGAGTCATGGCAGGAACCAGGGTGTTTAGTACACACATTGGTGATACCATCTGTATTACAGGCCACCTGCACACTGACGGTGAAAAGCCCTTCCAGTTGTGATGTGCCTCCTCATGCAGTACCACTGTCAGTATCACCACCTGTATGCAGTCTATGGTGCCAAGTGCCTTTAGGAACCCATGTTGTCCATGGAATCCCACCTCTCTGTCCCACATGGCCTGTACAGAGGTTGGGAAGGATGTGTAGGTGGACACGTTAGACAAGAGTGTTTGTCACCTGGTGCAGTTTACATGACACCATGGACTGGCTGACACCTGTCACATCACCGACCACCCTCTGGAAGGAGCCTGTGGCATAGAATGTCAGGGAGCACAGTAGCATCTGCTCCACAATCGGTGCACATGGCCATCTCATGTTGGGCGAAATACTGGCCTGTATGTGGTCACACTGATCTTGAATGGAGGCATGGTTCATGCAGAAGGTCTGGTACAGTGCCTGAGGGTTAGTTTGGTCACCTGCAGACATGGCTTGCACACCCATGGCCTTCGGCACCGGCCATGCTCTTGTTCTCTCTGCCCCTCATCGTCCAGCAGAAGTACATTTAGCAGGAGTGAAGAGCACATCCTACATGTTCTCCTTATGCTGTCCTATCTGCATGCACCTCTCTGGGTTGAGGGAGGTCACTGGTCTCTGGGCTGAGCTGGCTAGGATCCAGAGGTCCTCTTCTCCACCCAGATGCTACCAAGTCTAATGTCTTTGCCCCAGAGGTTGCTTTAGAGAAGGAGGGCTAGATGGACTGTGGTGGGCTCTGGCAGGGTAAGAGTGGCAGGTTACAGGCACACTCCTCAGCCTGTGCCACTACAGAATTCCTTTGACATTCTGGCAGGACAGGACTGCTGGGAGGAGGCACCCAAAGTAGTGGCATGGGAGGATGTGCGGTCCTTCATAAAGGGGCCCCAAAGTGGAGGTAGAGGACCCCTGCAGAGGAAGAAGTAGTTGCTGGTGGGGGACTCAAATGTTAGGGGGTAGAGTTAGGAAAAGGAAGAGGGGGGTGAGAGGAAAGTAAGGTGTCTACCATGTGCCACAGCTCAGAGGGATGGGCAGCGGATCCTAAGACCCGCTACGGTGGCAGGGTAGGAGGGAGCTGGATGTCATTGTCCACCTGGGGACTAATGATCTAGCAAGAGACAGGGTTGGGAATTGTGCAAGGAGAGTTCAGGGAACTGGTGAGGGGCTAAGGCATGTAGCACGCATGGTGGCTTTCTCCGAGGTGCTGCCTGCCTATGGCCAAGGGGAGGACAGGGTACTCTGCACCAGGACCTTCAAGCAAAGTTGAAGCAACAGTACAGAGAGAAGGGGTTCAGCTACACTGGGGCCAAACTGGAAGGATGAGGGCCCATACAGAGGTGATGGCCTGCATCCAGTGGATGGTTTAAATGTTATTTTGATGAACATTTAAAGTAACTGAGGGGGCTAGCAAAAGACAAAGGGAGGCATAAACTGCCCCCCCCCCCCACACACACACACAGATTGAAGCAGTAGAAAAGGAGGACTTAAGGTAGGGAAAATCCCTCAGGAACAGGTTAATGGGAACAGCAGAAAAGTAGAGAACAAGTGGGACAGGAACAAAAGTTGCAAAAAGAGAGGGGAAGAGGTAGGGCACCAGGGGAGGAAGTGGGTATCAGGCAGAGTGAGAGCAAAGTATGGTGGGTCAGGGGACTTCCGGTTCCGGTCCGGCGGGCTGAGCACACGAACTGAGAAACTCCCACCTAGTTGTGTATAAAAAAGGATGAATTGCATGCAAAAAAAACACATTTTTAGCTCTCAACAGGCAAAATACTTCAAGCTATCACCAAATTATGAAATAAAATGGCAAAACAGAACCGGAATCGATTTCAACCAATTGCCAAATTCGTTGAGGGAGACGACCACATGTCTGACGATGGCAAACAACACAACAGACCTCCTACAGCCACAGACCCCAAAAAATCGACCTCTTCTAATAGAACTAAGAGCTGCATAAAAAAACAACCAGAAACCAATTCAGAGGCTATCTTGTAGGTGATCGTGGCAGTGGCGGAGCCAGGTTTGGGAGCATTTGGGAGCCACGGGGGGCCATTTAGTCAATCACGGGCTCCACAATTGGGCACTAAACAGTGAATAAAGCTTGTGGAGACACCACACCTCATACTGGGGCAGCCAGGAGGCAACCACACTTCAGCCCCTCCAGCTCCCCACTGGATCGCAGACTTCAGGGCAAGGTTTGAGAATTGCTGCAGGACCTTAAAACGGAACTAAGTACTCTCGAAATCATATGACCGAGGTGGACCCAGATTACTCTAAATTCCACAGACTAGATGATTTAGAGGAAACAATGGAACCATTACTGCAGAACAACTAGCTATTTATCCGCCAAGAAGATGCTAAAAATCGGCAGAAGACAAAACATAAGAATATTTGGCCTACCAGAAAATGAGGAGGGAAACGATCCTAGGGCCTTTCCTTTGCAGATTATCTCCTGAGGTTGCTGCTTGAACTAGATCCAGACTTTCACCTGGACATTGAAAGGGCCCATAGGACACTTGGTCCAAAACCTTCACTACCGGAAGCAAGGCCTTGTTCCTTTGTTATCAGATTTCTTAGTTAACAAATAAAAGAAACTCTTTTAAGGAAGGCCTGGCAGAAGGGTAGAGTAATGTGGGGCCAACAAATATTATTGTTTGATAATGATTACGCTCCAGTGACCCAGAAGCAAAGGAGAGATTATAATCCCCTCTTCCCTATGCTCCGAACCCAGAAGATTCATTTTCACACCCCATACCCTGCTAAACTAACGGTGTTTCTTTCATCTGGTGAACACACCTAGAACTCTGCCACTGAAGCAACAACAGATCTCTTGAAGACGGGTGTGATTAATGAAAAAACTGCAGACACAGTCAAATCTCGCATAGACCAAATTAATCAAGGGGATCAGAAAGGATCTCAAGCAGCACAACTCCACATGAAAGACAGTTTAAAGTGACTCCAACAGTGCAGGAATCCAACCTTGCCCACCTGATAAAACATCAGAAAGCTGGGCAATTATTCCTTTCTTTCAGTTGTGGTTTAGGGTCGTTTCACAGAGAACGTAATGGGGAGGAGGCAGAGGGTGAGCAGAGGGCTGAGGGAATACGGATGAGGACATCTCTAAAGGGCCCAGGCAACAATACTGTAACTGAGCCAGCCCGGTAGTGCTGAGGTTGGCGCTGGACGCCACACCTGCTTCGATGGCGACCGGGCCGGGAATGAGCCGGGCCATCAGAGTCGGCAGGGAGGAACAGGATTGGCGTCCATAAGACTGCTCTTCTCTCTGGGGTGGGATGGGGATAGCCTGGTGCAGCAGCGGCCCCAGTGGAGACGGTGGCACTGCTTTGCGCAGGCTCGTGGGGAAATGCAGGGTGACGTTGGGCGGCTGCTCTCCTGATGTGGGTGGGAGCATCCACTCCAAGGGCTGAGCAGCATTGCACGTCCCACATCAAGGGGACGTAACTCGAACATAGGAAAAACCCGGTGCCGAAGATCAGGTGATGGCACCTGTCCCCATGCCCTTCACCGGGCTTCCCTGACCGACCTCCGATTTCAAGTGCCCACTCCTCGTCCGGTGTCGGAGCCTACCTTGTAAGAGTGCCCTAAGTGGGGGGGGGGGTGACCCACCCCAGATAGGGTTAGCTGGGGGTGCCGACATCGGCGAGGAGAGAGAGTGAGTTCAGGAGGCTCAGGTGGGCAGGACAACGGATGGGATGCCTGAGAGAGGACCTCAGGGCAGTGACAGGAGCAAAACAAAGTAAAAAAAAAAACAATACTCTAACCACATTCTCATTTTATCTATTTGGCTAATTGGCTTTGGGTTGCAATATTGGACTGCATATAGCTCCTTGATGGTGGAGATTACCTCAAGCTAAGGAGCTAAGATAAGAAGACCATTGCCTTCTTTCCGGGGTTCCCCCACTCGGCTCCTCTGCTCCTCGGGAGGCCTTTCCCCTTCCCCCAGAGCCAGCTGTTTTAAGCTGGTCACGACTGATTTTGGGAGACTCTGCCCAACCTGATGGGATGGTTGGGGCAATCGTGTCCTGAAGGGAAGAAATTTTGTTTAAAATGAACGAACAAAAATAAAACTGCTGCACTTATAGTCATCCCTTTTGTTACAGTGGGCAACTGATTAAAAAGTCCAGGACAATTTGGAGTGTTACTGCGTCAATTATAATTTAAAACTCATGCAGACTGAGCAATGTTTTGTTATATATTGCACTTAGATGGTGGTGAATTTCGTTTAATCCAAGGAACTAAGGCAAGGGCTCTACTGCTTACTTCCCATTGGTACCCTGATTTGTTCTCCTACTTCTCGAGAAGCCCTTTTCCCCACCCTAAGGATGACTGGAATAAGCCAGCACCAATTATTTGGGAGGAAACTATATAGATTTAAAAGAGGATAGATGACCTAGAGTTTTGAGAGGAAGATATTAAAATTAAGAAGGATGTGAAACTTAAATTAAAAGTTATTTAAGGCTGTAATTCTATGACTACCCACTAGAGGTCACCTTCCTCTTTCCTAAGGCAAATGAGCAAAGGTAAAAGCCATGAAACTTCGTTATTAGGTGGGAAACTGCTCAGATAAGGTCTGATAATGCCACCAGGCATACCGTTACCGTTATGGAATGGAATTGTTTCCATTCTACTTGGGTCCATTGTACTTATCCTGGGTACCACAATTGCCCAGACACAGTATAGCACTCCAGACCCCTCTCCTTCCTCAAGCGGAGAAAAGGACAGTGGATTTCAGGGGAAGCTCCAGTTGAGCACCTCCCAATTGGGAGTCACTTTGTATAAAGTTCTTGTTAAAGTTCATAGTTACTACGTACAAGTAGTTCAGTTATGTTATTTTATTAAGGGGATTAAAAGAAAGAGGGGGACGGTATCTTGGCTATAATTTACCAAGCTTACGAATTAATACCAATGAATAACATAATACGGAGTCATATGATCCTTTTAGCTATTGTTATAACAACTAACTATATTCTGGATACAATAGGCTTAAAAAGGAATAACTGGATGGCGGGATACCACATAAGGGAGGGGGAGGGAGAGGGGAAAATAAAAACACGAGTCAAGAGTTTATTAAGAATACACTTTTTTTATTGTTATATTGCATATATATAGGACGGTTGAATTATCATAATGGGCACTGGACCGTCGACCCTTTCAGGGGAATGGTCTGGAAAGAAAAATCCTTCCTCCACCTAGAGGAAAAGATAAAACAGACAGTTAGAATAGAAATGAAGATGTCAGTGGATCCAATTAAAATGATATCACTAAATATTAACGGGCTCCTCGACCCTATAAAAAGATCTCGTCTTAAACAATATTTGAACAAACAGAAGGTAGACCTCATTTACCTTCAGGAAACTCACCTTTCTGAATTAGAGCACAAGAAGTTGGCCTGGGGTGATAGATACAAAGTCATAGACTCCTCACATCCGCGGGGTAGAAAACGAGGGGTATCAATTTTAATACCGTCAACAACTCCTTTGGAAATTCAAAAGACCCATGTTGATGCTCAAGGTCATTATGTTATAATACGGGGTCTTTTGTATGGCAAAAAGAGTACCGTGGCTAGTGTCTATTTCCCTCCTCAGACCAGGTTCCCAATAGTGAAGGGTTTTTTGTCTACACTGTTAGACAATCTTCAAGGTCAGTTGATTATGGGAGGGGATATTAATATGACTTTATCCCCACATTTAGATATCTCTAATCAACAGGCTCATAGGAAAAATACTACAGTAAAACAATTAAAGAGAACATTAGATTAATTGGGCATTACTGATGTTTGGAGACGTTTGTTCCCCTCTACACCAGGGTACACATATAACTCCCCACGCTTTAAATCGTATTCCTGCTGAGACTACTTTATGGTGACATGTGAACATTTTTCATCAGTTCAGGACATGTCAATAGGTCTAAAATTACTATCCGACCATCATACCTTAATCCTGAAATTAGACATGGGACGGGTAAGAAAGAGAACTTTATGGAGATTAAACCCAATAATCTTAAAAGATAAGTGTAATCCCTCACCCCTGCCTTTTTGCCAAAATGACAGGTGGCATGCTGTTGAAGCTGACAGCAGTACCTGGTGGGGACTGGGTTCGGGGAGGATGAGGTTACTCGGCACAGGGGGACCTAGGTTTGACTACTCTGCACAGGGGCACCCAAGTAAATCCGAACACAGGAAGCAATAACTGTAATGTCCAGAACCAGGAATGGGATTCTTCAGTGTGGCTTTTATTCACATACTAGCTGAACAAAGCAAAGCATAGACAGACCCCCACGGGGCTACATTTCCTGGTAATGCAGATTAGAGACTACAGAACACTTTATCACCATTTCCAGCCCTCAGGCTTTGAACCCACCAGGCACACAGCCCGGACTTGCACGCAGCTTTGGGTACACAGCCCGACTTGTACACACTTGGGTTTTTCCCAACTGGCCCGGCTCTCCTGCTGGCCACTTGATCCGCGGTCCATTGGAAGAATGAACCAATTATTCTGTCGTGGCTCCCCACACCACCTAGAGTCTGCAACTCCTAGAGAGAATTTTTCCTTGTCGTGGCTCCCCACACCACCTAGAGTCTGCGACTCCTAGAGAGAATTTTTCCTTGTCATGGCTCCCCACACCACACTAGAGTCTGCGACTCCTAGAGAGAATTTTCCTTACAATCCCACATCTGGGTACTTCCCCCATCACTGGCCAAGTGCATGAGACAAAGTAGAAACCACAGAAGAAATTCGTAGAGGTGAACCTGGTCACTAAAGATGGGGGGCCACCCACCTCCAGCTCCCACAGCTCATACCCGGCCATTTCCTTGGGAAACTGAACAATTCCTTTGCTGAACTTCTAAATGTAGATTAAAGGGTAGATGTCTGTTGCATCTCCTCTACATATTATTTGCATCACACAACACTCTAGGATTTGACACTACTTTACTTGCTTGGCCCATTTCTCTAGGCTTCCCAATATGTAGCTCAATCCCTAGATTTTCACACAAGTACCAGGGTGAAGAAAACAATTTGCCCTTTTAGCCAGAGCAGACACTCACCCTTTAGTTGCAGGTGCCCCACAGGCGACTCACAAATCTTCCATCGTCCAAAATAAATCTTGGACTAAACAGGCAGCTTTTCTTCCACTTAGCAGAATTAAGGGGATTGCCCCAGGAATCTGCTGGGGATCTTTACTCCGCCCCCCGGAGGGAGGGGTCACTGAGACCCGAACAGCAGTCTCCACCACTTGAGTACAACTTCACTCCTCTAAGCCAAACTGCAGACTCTCTCTTCACTTACTGAAGACAAACTGAAAACTCCCAACGTTCTATCTAACTCCCTGTGCTGCAGATTCCAATGCGGCTTATGCAGCTGCGAAAGTTCTATTGGTGATGTCATCCCTCAGTCTCAGCTGAGACTGAGAACAGAGTGAGACAGTGTGAAACCCATTTAACTGGAGTTTCACAAGCTGTCTTCCCTGCCTACCACTAGGTCTTACTGGGATTCTAGTAACCCCGGGTGAGAAGGGGATTACACTTGCCCTTGACCAGGAAAATGACTGTCCGCAGTCATTATTTACCCGGCCTTAGGCCATCCCACTCTATGTGCTACCTGCAGAGGGGGGTGATCAGGCCCCCTCCTACCATGTGCAAGCACAGGCAGGCAACACTAAGGGCCTAGAGGCCTGTAGCTGACACATCAGCCTCTACACTATCCACTTACTATGGACACCCAGTGGCTCTGGTAGAACTATCCAGAGCATAGCCCTGATAGATCAGCACTGCGGTCCCTACTGCAGGTCAGGGCCACAGCCTGTCTATCCCCCCTAACCCTCTAGGGAAAACCTATCTGCATTTAACATAATACCCCCAAAACAAAAACAACCCGGAGACCTCCCCAACCTTGGGCAACCTGCAACCACACACCATTAAAATACCACATTACTGCCTCCTCCCTACCCCCACAACCACACCTGTGGAAGGAAAGGGTTAATACAGTAACCATAACAATACACCACAGTACTTTAAATTTCTAAACACACTAAAGCACTGATGAGGAACTCCGATGAGCCCCTCCTCCTCTTCTTGTCTTCTCTTCTGTCTTCCCAGGAACACCTGTAAGAAAAAGAAAGACAAAACACACTCCTAATCTGCATACACAGTCTACCTAAACCCCTACCATCAAAACACTGCAGAATCCCAAAAAGATTTTTTTAGAAAAAAGGTAGAAACACAGTATTTACATTAGAAAACAACGACATTATTTACAATACACATTTGGGGGGATGGAATGCCCTAAAAGTCCCAACTAATGACCACAATGCCCAAAGGCTAGTCCAATAAAGAGTCTCTCCTGGGCCGGAGCCCAGTGAAGCACAGTTCTAACAGGCCAAAGTCCCGAAGGGGAGAGTCTTTGCGGACAGTTCACACATTTGAAGTCTGTTAGTGTAGGGTGTGTACTGCAATGTCATAAAGATAGAAAAGTTTGGACTACTCAGCCACTTCAGTAATGGTAGATCTCGCACCAACCTGCACCTCTGACGAAGACTCTCCTGGCAGCACTTCTTCCGATACGCTGGGCGGACATCTTCCGGAACCACAGGAGGGCACATCTGGGAACAGCTGGGCTGATGTCATCTCTGGAGACGGAACCTTAGAACAGGAACAAAAAGAAAACAGCTGGTCCGACATCATCCGATTACCAGGTGATGAACAGGATACAGCTGGGCTGGTGTCCTCTCTGGATCTGAAGTCATCTGGTGGGCCAGTCGATGGATGCTGGAAAGGCCAATACACTGTAGACTGATGAATGTGGGGCACCTGAGTCCCGGATGTCTATATTGGCGGATCAATAAGGCACTTCACAGTCTGGTGTGGCAGTATTGACTACCACTGCTCGGCTCTCCATTTTGTAGGCACGGGCACATTTGCTGGGAGGTCCTTGCACTAAGGCCAATAGTACCGGGGGTCAGGAGCTTGAATTATTGCCCTGTCTGGGCGCACATAATTCACACAGTGGGAGATTTCATGTCCCTCTCCATCCACTATTCTCACTCTGTCTATAAACAGTGTCCTGCCTCTCTTCCACTGGGTATACTTTTCGTGGAACAGTCTGTTCTTTACATGCTTGTTGGCCCCAGGATGCACACTTTTCATTGCTTCATCCCAGATCCAGGATTTCCTGCAGTTCTCAATCTCCTCCCAGACTTTCCGAGGAAAGGTAGGAAAGGTCATACCATAGATCTCATTTGCCTTTCTACGAACCAGTCTCTCCTCTTTACTTGCTTTGGTCAATCTGAGACCGCTGGCCTGGCTTGGGGGTGGCCAGTCCTGGTTCTGCCAGCTACGCATCCTTAAGGAAATTAGAAACTGATCCCTGACTTCTTCCTCCTGTAAAGCCAGGGCAGTGGCATCACCACTTTCTTCCATATATTCCTCCGAGGCAAGATCTTGAGGCTGTGTACCCTTTCCTTCTTCACAAGGCCACATAGGTTCCCCCTCATCTTCCTCTTCACTGAGGATCTGAGCCCAGGAGTGAGCAGTCGTTCTCACTCCTGAGACTATCCACTCATTACTAGGCACGGAGGTCGACACCTCCCACTCAAAGGCCTCCCGCATCTCATCTTCACCTAAGAGACTTGGGCTAGGCCCCCCCCCCCTCCAGGGGTCTATTGATGCTTTATCCAAACTTTCTTTTTGGGGATCCAGCATCCGAAACTTCAGCTTCTGGTTCTGTCTCTAACTCTGCACCCTCTAGCTTTGTGCCACACTCCCCCGAGGGGCCTTCCTCCACAGGCTCTGCCTGGTGCTGTGTGCTGCCAACTGCAGATTCCTGAACCTTTGTCCATGTGGGAGCCAAACGAATTGGAGGCGCTTTATACAAGCCATATTTTTCTAGGCATCCAGCACAGTGAGGAATCATGAAGACGTCCCTTCCAGCTCTCAAGCATATTTGACATACATGCACTGGAAAATTAGGAATCACCACATGAGGAGGCAGTTGCCCTTCATAGCACCACTTTTCAATATTCCTCGGTCTATTTACTGCTGCTGTTACTGCAACCCGGGCATGATCCGGGTAACGAGCTGGTCCTGAGGCCATAACTGCAGAAAAATAAACAAAAGTTCACTGTAACTGATAGTCCCACTTTATTGAACACACTCTTTAGCTGTAAAATGGCTCCTCTGCTGCTGTGTTTACTTTACTACCCCACCCTGTAATGGCGGCGGCAGCACTCCTGTGCATCAACATTTAGAATCTGGGTCAAGCCACTGCGCACCCGATTTACACAAACTACTGATAACTTTTGCTCAAACTGCACAACTTGCTCTGATCTTGCTTTAAACACATTTACAGGATTTTCCACGGACTTTTTACATGCTGGTAACATTTATTTATTTATTTTATTTAGTTTTTGTTGACCGGGTAAGTGCACTAGACAAATCCTGCCTATTTTCAGGCACGACCCGGGGAAGGGGGATACAGATGAATGCCAACTGCCCTTGAACCAGATTAAGCTGTTAGTGGTATTTTTAGTCAATGAGGGAAATTTGGCCAGGACACCGGGGAAATTCCCCTACTCTTTTTCGATAAATGCCATGGGATCTTTAACATCCACCTGAACTACCACCAATCCAGGCAGATGGGACCTCGGTTTAACGTCTCATCCGAAAGACGGCACCTCAGAAGTGCAGCACCTCTCTCATGCTACACTACAGTGTCAGTACTGGGATATTAACCCAAGTGCCAGATGTGGGAACTGAATCCACAGCCCTCTGATCTCCTGGCCTCAGAGGTGAGTGTGCTACCTACTGAGCCACTGACACTGCCCATTTGCCTATTTGATTCACAGTCCCTTAAAGCTTCAGGTTTTCAGCACAGGATTGCCTGTATTTCTAGTGCTGCACATTGGCTACAACTCACAGTCTCTCTCTGGCTGCAAACTTTAAACTGAGGCTAAATCCATTACTATGCACACAGTCAATGGCTTAACAGACTTGCACTTGCTGGCAGGACTTTACACAGTCGTTACTTGCAAAGCAACTACACTGCTGCACACACATTTATATGGCATAGGGCTGAAAATCACTGTTTGAGCAGTTTCTTGGTTGTTACTTACTGTTATCAGTAGCTGTTTGCTGCGATGGGGAAAAACAGCCTGCAGCCAGTTCTTGGAGGCCTCAGAACAGAAACGGGTGGGCAGTCCTACCGATCGTCTCCTTAACCACCACACTTGCAATTTTAACGATCGATTAGCGGGTTGAGCCCGATTTTAAACTAAATAGTCTATTTTTAAACTGTTTACAACGAGTTTAACACTCTGCGACGCTCCTCCACTGCCAGTACACGCATTCCACTCTCACTCCCTCTCGAATGCTGGGGCAGTCTCTGTAGAGCTGGCTGAGGGGCGGGACTGATTGTAGCCTGACCAACCGCACGACGGCATGCAAATGAGCCTCTTCTTCCTCGCAAGGGCTCTTCTCACAGCGATTGTCGAGCAGGCAAATTTAAACTGCAGAATGCAACTTTTTTTCTTTTCCAACTGACTCCACGCAAGGGAGCCCATTTCAGCCATTTAACATAGCCATTTACTCTGCAGTCTCTCAGACATTTCAAAAGCATTTCCAACGTCAGGGCACAATTTTCCTGTTGCTACCCCTAGTCTTCCACACTTTTCTTTACAACAGTTCATTTTAAAAGCATTTCAAACATCCAGGGCACAATTTTCCTGTTGCTACCCCTAGTCTTCCACACTTTTCTTCACAACAGTTCATTTTAAAAGCATTTCAAACATCCAGGGCACAATTTTCCTGTTGCTACCCCTAGTCTTCCACACTTTTCTTCACAACAGTTCATTTTAAAAGCATTTCAAATGTCCAGGGCACAATTTTTTCTGTTGCTACCCCTAGCATTCCACACTTTTCTTTACAACATTTCATTTTAAAGCAGGCAAAAACGCTGTAAACAATTTTGATGCAGGACAAGGGCACACTCTTTGGCTTTACTGCTCCTTGGTAAACAGTTGGCAATTTTAAACAGCAGCACAAGATTCACAGCACACAGCAACACACACTAGGGAAATTGCTTCAGCTTTTTTTGGGCTACCCACTGCCAGATAGCCAAAACGCTAGCCCCCCTTGCCCAAGCACCTTCCTCCCAGAACAAAATCCAAAGTGGTGCCTCCATTTTGTAACCCCTCACCCCTGCCTTTTGCCAAAACAACAGGTGGCATGCTGTTGAAGCTGACAGCAGTACCTGGTGGGGACTGGGTTCGGGAGGATGAGGTTACTCGGCACAGGGGACCTAGGTTTGACTACTCTGCACAGGGCACCCAAGTAAATCCGAACACAGGAAGCAATAACTGTAATGTCCAGAACCAGATGGGATTCTTCAGTGTGGCTTTTATTCACATACTAGCTGAACAAAACAAAGCATAGATGGACCCCCATGGGGCTACATTTCCTGGTAATGCAGATTAGAGACTACAGAACACTTTATCACCATTTCCAGCCCTCAGGCTTTGAACCTACCAGGCACACAGCCCGGACTTGCACACAGTTTTGGGTACACAGCCTGACTTGTACACACTTGGGTTTTTCCCAACTGGCCCGGCTCCCCTGCCGGCCACTTGATCCACGGTCCATTGGAAGAATGAACCAATTATTCTGTCATGGCTCCCCACACCACCTAGAGTCTGCGACTCCTAGAGAGAATTTTCCTTACAATCCCACGTCTGGGTACTTCCCCCATCACTGGCCAAGTGCATGAGGCAAAGTAGAAACCACAGAAGAAATCCTGAGAGGTGGACCTGGTCACTAAAGATGGGGGCCACCCACCTACAGCTCCCACAGCCCATACCCGCCATTTCCTGGGAAAACTGAACCATTCCTTTGCTGAACTTCTAAATGTAGATTAAAAGGTAGATGTCTGTCATCTCCTCTACATATTATTTGCATCACACAACACTCTAGGATTTGACACTACTTTACTTGCTTGGCCCATTTCTCTAGGCTTCCCAATATGTAGCTCAATCCCTAGATTTTCACACAAGTTCAAGGGTGAAGAAAACAATTTGCCCTTTTAGCCAGAGCAGACACTCACCCTTTAGTTGCAGGTGCCCCACAGGCGACTCACAAATCTTGGACTAAACAGGCAGCTTTTCTTCCACTTAGCAGAATTAAAGGGATTGCCCCAGGAATCTGCTGGGGATCTTTACCCCCGGAGGGAGGGAGCACTGAGACCCGAACAGCGGTCTCCACCACTTGAGTACAACTTCACTCCTCCAAGCCAAACTGCAGACTCTCTCTTCACTTACTGAAGACAAACTGAAAACTCCCAACGTTCTATCTAACTCCCTGTGCTGCAGATTCGAATGTGGCTTATGCAGCTGCAAAAGTTCTATTGGTGATGTCATCCCTCAGTCTCAGCTGAGACTGAGAACAGAGTGAGACAGTGTGAAACCCATTTAACTGGAGTTTCACAAGCTGCCTTCCCTGCCTACCACTAGGTCTTACTGGGATTCTAGTAACCCCGGGTAACAAGGGGGTTACATAAGGAATTTCAGGAGACAATCAAAAAAAGAATAAGCCAATACTATACAGAAAATGAATCTCAGGAAATTACAGAAGCAATACAGTGGGATGCCATGAAGGCAACGTTGAGAATGGAGATCATAGCATATACCTCAAAGAAACATAAAGAGAGAGAGGCGAGGTATCTTCAATTGTCAGAACAGCTCCCGAACTATCAGATGTTATATAGAGAGGGAGATACCGAATTACAACAAAAATTAGGGATACAAGGGCGGAGCTACAGAAAATCATAGATAACAAAATACAACAATCACTAATATATCTAAGACAAACTGTGCATGAAGGTTGCTCGGTGGGGGCTGGAAATTGGCCCAGAAACACAGAACAAGGAAACTACTTCTACAATTTTGAAACTTAGAAACCCTTATACAGGAAGAACACCATCATTTGGATGCTCATATAGTACAGACTTTTTCTGAGTACTATATTAACCTATACTCTCCGGAAACACATCCCGAAATGCCACAATTGCTAATTTTTTGAACCAAATAACCCTACCCACCCTCTCCACCTCTCAGATTCGGAGTTTAGAAGCCCCTATAACCCAGCCGGAAATTCAAGAGGCTATCAAAAACCTGAAGCCGGGAAAATGCCTGGGACCAGACGGTTTTATATCTGAGTGGTATAAGACATTTAAAAAAGAATTAATCCCGAAACGTCACACTTTATTCTTTGAAATAACTCATGAGGGAGTCCCCCCACCATCATGGGATTACGCCACCATAGCCCCAATACCTAAACCACATAAAGATCATTCAGACCCGGCATCTGATAGACCTATCTCCATTCTAAACATAGACTATAAGATCTATACAGCCATTTGGGCATCCAGTCTTGAACCTATATTACCAAAAATTATACTGCCGGATCAATCAGGGTTTATCAAGAATAGGAGTACTATGTATAATGTCCGTAAGACCCTAATACTTCAGGAATATGTAAAGACAAGGAAAATTCCATCGTTTTTTATCAGTTTGGATGCCGAAAAGGCTTTCAACCGAATCTATTTACCATTTTTATGAAATACCCTGGAGACCTTTCACTTTCCAGCCTCCTTTATTACTTCCCTTACCAAATTATATAGATCCCCAGGGACTTATGCATGAATAAACGGAAATCTATCCCTTCCGATAAAATTAAGTAGAGGCACAAGACAAGGTTGCCCTTTATCACCCTATTTATTTGCACTATATTTGGAACCCCTTGCAGCAAGATTAAGGAACCTGAACTCGGTGGAAGGGATTCCAATAGCTCAGCAAGAACATAAAATAAATATGTTTGCTGATGACATTCTGTTAACCCTACTATCACCATCCCAATCAATCCCGGCAGCCTGGCAAATATTGAAACAATATGAGACATCGGCGGGTATTAAGTTAAACACCACAAAAACAGAGATCTTGGCCTTCAATTTTATTCCTTCTCAACATTTAAAAAAAGAATACCCATTTAAATGGCATGCTACGAAAATAAAATATCTGGGAATTAATATCCCACTTAACCCAGAGGTGCTGGGGATTTTAAATTACGAGCCTCTCACGACCACTATCCAGATGGATTTGGAAAGATGGTCCACTTTCCTGACTCCCTTCCACCAACGAATAGTAATAGTTCATATGAATATCCTCCCTAGATTGCTTTATTTAATACAGAACATTCCCTCTTTCCCGGCAATGTATTATTTTAAATCATGGGACAAAATAATCTCCACGTTTATTTGGGGTAAAGGACGTCCTAGGATACGGCTGGCTATACTTAAACTATCACTAGCCCAGGAAGGATGTAATCTTCTGGATTTTAAGTTATACTCTCAGGTGTCATTTCTTAGAATAATGTTGATCTAGTTAACGGAATCATATTGGACCCCTTGGAAGGATATCGAATTTCACTTAAATGATCTGTTTGATATTAAGAAAATTCTTCTTTCTTCAGAGGAGAGGTCTCTGTCTCCCACAACTTTTACGGGTATTACAGCTCAAATTCATAAATGTCGAAGATATACAAGGCAAAATGTCCCACTCTGTACTATATATGAATACATTAAATTAATATCAGAAGATGACTCATTTGTACCCATATATATGGACTCCACATTCCAGGAATGGAGAAGACCAGGCCTTTCCCATTTTTTCTAGTTTTTAACTCCTCAAGGTATACTCCCATTTGACAAAGTAGAGTCCCAATATAATCTTCGTGGATCAGATTTATTCCGTTATTTCCAGGTTAGAAACCATATACTCCAAAACTGAATAATACAACCCAAGACCTCATATCCAATCCCGGAGCTTTACAAATTATTCATGGAAGCTATAAAGAAGAACTAGATAAACATTTAACAGGAATAATATACCGGGAATTGAGAAATGAACAAAAAGAATCTACCAAATCTATACTGCAGGAGTGGAATAGAGATCGCCACCTAGAAACAACTATGCAGCAGTGGAAGGGATCAGCTCTGAGTGCGATAAAGGTCACTGCCTCACCATTTTGGAGGGAGTTTACGTGAAAGTCTCATTCCCGCTTTTTTAGAGCTCTGGCAGATCTGCTTAAATTCCTTCTGGAAGAATATAGAGTTTGCTGATGAAAGTGTGGATGCCCGAGTTCGACACTGGGACACATATTCTGGCAATGTCCTGGTTTGATGCCCTTTTGGCTATCCCTACAAATAGAACTAACTAAATTATTGGAACAGGTGGTAGAACTAACAGCTGAGCAGGTACTGCTGGGGATCTTTCCATCCATGGGAACAAACCCTTCTGCCCTCTAGTCTCTTGGCGGCCAAAAAGTCCATTACCCGTAGATGGATGACTAACACAATTCCAACAGTATCAGAATGGAGATCTATCAAGTCTGACTTGTATACTATAGAAAACCTTAATGCTGAGATTCAGGGTAAAGCTCCAACATACGTGATGAGATGGCAGCAATGGGTGCTCTACCAAACCTTGGTGGAACCAAATTTCTGCCCTTAATTTTAAGTTGAACTGTGGGGGAGGGGGTCAGGGGAAGGACTGGATATTTATAGAAATGTAGTGGGAAAAGAGAAGTTAACTCAAGAGAGGGGTTCCTAATTAAGAAAAAGGGAAAAACAAAGTAAAGATATACACAAAAATGGAGCTGGAGTTTTATCCTTTGAATGGTCCCTGACCTAAAAATAACATGACCATTATATCAACTGTTTAAGTCTCTGTGTGGATTATATGTAAACTGTCAATAATTTAAAATAACTGAAGATACGTGGCAATATAATGAAATGTATGTACTGTACTCTTGACAAAGTGTAACAAAAATCTTTTAATAAAAAGATATTTTAAAAAATAAAAAAAAAGTATGGTGGGTCAAGTATGCAAATGGAAGGAGCCTTGGAAGTAAAATTCCAGACCTAAAGGCCAGCATGGCGGAGGCAGAACTGGATATTGTGGCCATTATGGAGTCATGGTGCACAGGTAGCCACGACTGGGACATGGCGGGGCCACACTATGCTATACTCAGTTCAGGAAGGATAGGGAGGGGAGGAAGGAAGAAGAGGTTGTGCTGCATGTAAGGGAGGTCAGGAAGGTGACAGAAATGCAAGGGAACCAGGGGGGAAAGGAGGGAATGGTGGTACCGTGGGTCACCTTGCAGACAGAAGCAGGAGTGTAGACGTGGGATAAACGACAGACAACCAGACAGTAGGCAGATGCATAAAAAATGCAAATAAATGTGTTTATCATTTTATTTTATAATCCAAAAGAAACATTCAAGAAAAAGTCACAATTTACAGAAAGGAAAAATGCTGGCGTTAACTGCACACACTTCCCAGGAAACAACTTCTTAATCTCCTGTCTTTCCTCTGTACTTCAATAGTTTTTCTGGTATGTGCAAACTCCCACATACACGTCCTTCTCCTTCAGTGGTCAGGCACTTACTGACCCACTTCTCTGTTTTCAACCTCTAGGAAGAGCTTTATATACTCTCAATAATAGAGTTTGGCCCTTCCCCTTTTATGACATCACAACCCCTGTTTCCCATAAAACCTGTCAGTGGGGGGGCTGCCAGCCCTATAGAAGGAGGCTGCAAAAATAACTTAGGCATCAGGTAAAGAACTTCTCAATTTCCTATTTCATTCATACAACAGGAGTACTGCTAGGGATCTTTCCATTCCCCTGACAAGAAGAGAGACCTGCAAATGTTGAAAGGAAAACATCTTAAAATCAAACAAAACAGTTAATATCCTTCTGTATATGTTTTTATTTTTGAACATGTTTGTTTTGGCTCTTTTCTCTTTAATTATGGACAATGCTTCACTCTCCAAAAGTTAGAAATACATGTTTGTTTAACCAACCCAATGACTGAAAAGTCAGCCATCAGCAAAATATTTCATTCTGGCCTTCCTGACTTCGTTTAGTTCCCACTTCCAGGCCTTTTATTTATAGAGACATTAAGACCTTCCTGTTATTGCTGAGTTTTCCAGGAACACTACGGGCTTTCCCTCTCTGCCCGTCATCTCCTTATAAGGCTTTGCCTTTTTACACTTCCTCTGCCTTAAGAGTCACTTTTACTTTTACTTCTATGAAGCATCGTGCTCCAAAGTAACATATCGCTACCTCCTTTGTGAACGTATCGCGATAACAGCAGAAGCGGGGTTCTACAGCAGTTACGGAGCAGCTAGTTACTAAAATAAGCTCTGTTCAAGCCTGTAAAGATTTGTTCTTTGTTACCGCATGAAGCGGTATCTTTGTTTGCCTAGCCCACCTTTAAACTTGCAGCACGGCACTACAGAGAACATCGGAGCACTTTCCTGCTCTGATATAGAAATTAGTGCTTATTTTTTTAAACTCATAGCTGCAACAGGTAGCTAGCAGCTGCACGAACCTCAGACGGCTCTAACTAAATTCTTTATCAGGAGTTTGTCCAAAAAGATTACCGCCACAGTGGTTGTTTTATTCAGAAGCTCAGCAGTGAGCTTTCAATACAGGGCTGTTTTAGAACATGAAGTGAGTTCAATATTA
The DNA here is from genome assembly GCA_016271365.2 of Neoceratodus forsteri. Taxonomy (NCBI): domain Eukaryota; kingdom Metazoa; phylum Chordata; order Ceratodontiformes; family Ceratodontidae; genus Neoceratodus; species Neoceratodus forsteri. Next base: position 1,537,499,948 of record CM057455.1, read on the forward strand.
CAGCGCAAAGCGCACTAGCTAGTCAAATAGGGGCACCTTTTTAATATAGACGCTAATATTGCCACAGTACTACTTGTACTCTTAAATATGTGCTTTAATCAAGAATGGGGATTAGAAGTTAAAGGGACAGTAAAGATATTTCAAGAATGCCAGGTTGGCCACCCTGGCATGAAAAGAAAAAACTCCAGAAGAGGGATATAAGATAATAGAAGAGGCAGGAAAAGAAACAGGGAAGGGGAGTACATTTCTTTCTTTAACAAATGTTATTTTCATAATAGGGCAACCTGTTAAACTCCTCCCCCTTTTAGAAGGCAGCATATGGATTTGTTGGCTGAAACCCTTCACCCACGAAGGGTTGGAACTTCCGCCCACCCTCCCCAGAAGTTCCCCTCAGGGACCCTATAGAATGGTATAAGCATATCAGATATTCTCACATACATAATAACCACCATTCTATACATATTCCCTGAGGTTTATTTTAGGTACTTTTAACATACTGTAACTCTTTATACAATTTCCTTGTTTCAATAACATATATTCACTGGCTCCTTAAATCAAACAATGTTAAACAGTTCATTTTTCTACATGAACGGCTGTTTGATTGGCTCCATACCTTGACATAAAATCTGCATTTTGATGTTGTGTGCCAGCTCTGTACTTCAGAGTGAACTTGTAAGGCTGGAGTGACAGATACCAGTGCATAATGTGCATGTTTTTATCTTTCATCAAGTTTAACCACACAAGGCGGTTATGATCTGTCACTACCAAAAATTCATGGCCCCACAAATAGTATCTTAAGACCTCTAGAGCCCATTTCATGGCTAAACACTCCTTCTCTACTGTAGAATATCGTCTCTTCCTTTCATGGAGTTTTCTACTGATGTAGAGAATGGGGTGTTCACCTTTCTGATTGTGCTGTGTTAGTACTGCCCCAATGCCTATGTCAGAGGCATAGCTGTGAACCTCGAAGGGTTTTGTTAAGACAGGGCTGATCAATACTGGGGCTGAACATAAGGCTGCTTTAATGCTTCTAAAGGCCAGGTCACTCTCACCGGTCTATTTCACTGGTTTGGATATTTGTTTTTGGTCATTTCAGTCAGGGGAGTAGCTAACGTGGCAAACCCAGGTATAAAGCGCCTATAATATTTGGCTAAGCCTAAGAATGACCTAATGTGTCATTTCGTAGTGGGATTGAACTATTGGCCACTGCTTCTACTTTGTTCACCTCTAGCTTAATCATCCCATTTCTAATTATAAAACCTAAGTGATGGGTTTCTGTTTTCGTTAAGGCACATTTCGAGGGATTAATAGTGAGCCCAGCTTCTTTAATACTTTGGATGACGGCACTCAGATGTTTCAAATGGGTAGGCCAGTCAGGGCTGTAAACTACCACGTCATCCAAGTAAGCTGCACTGTGTGGTTGATGGGGTCTTAAGATGTGATCCATGTATCTCTGAAACGTGGCTGGGGCCCCATGCAAGCCAAACGGCATGGTGGTAAATTGGTACGAGCCAATAGGTGTACTGAAGGCTGTAAGTTTATTTATTTTTATTTTTTTATTTAGTTTTTGTTGACCGGGTAAGTGCACTAGACAAATCTTGCCTATTTTCAGGCACGATCTGGGGGATACAGATGAATGCCAACTGACCTTTAACCAGATCAAGCTGTTGGTGGTATTTTTAGTGAATGAGGGAAATTTGGCCAGAACACCGGGGAAATTCCCCTACTCTGTGTGGGGGCGCTGTTGGACCATGGATTCATTCGTGGGACCCAGTCAGTCTGCTGGTGTACCTGCAGGAGAGCAGAGCTCTGCTCCTGCAGGTCCAGCTTTGGAGCCTGAAGTATTGAGGACGTCTGACTGTTTTGTTGATATGCTTGTGGATCTTGCTGTACCAGATGAATCTTTACCTTCTCAGTCTGCCTCTGCATCGTCAGATTTTTTGCCTGCAGATGAACTTTGGTTGAAGTCCCTCCTTGCTGCACATCGGGACCAGGTACTTGCTGTTGTTGATGTTGTTAGCCCTTTTGAGTCGGCCTCTCCTGGGACATGGACTCTGTCACCAGAACTAGGGGCTGTGGAGGATCTTCCTGCTTTCATTACGGATGCAGTACCTTTGGGCTCTTTGGAGGTGCAGAGTTGGCAACAATCTTCTGTAGCACCGGTCCTACCAGTGTTGCACCATGCTCCATTGGAATTTTCTGTTCCTACAAATCTGGATCGAGCAGTGTCTTCTCCACCTTTGACTTCGGCAGTGACTTTGCCTGGTGAACTTGTGAGTACTATGCATCCTAGACCGTGTGTTTCACCTCCTAATGCACAGACTGTTTCATCTGTTTTGCCTCCTCCTGCTCTGTTGCCTTGTTCTAGCCCACTACCTGTCTCTTTAGAGGCCTCCCTGTGGAGTGCGAGTTGGAAACCAGGCGGTTCGGGGCACTGGATACCTGACCCTGCCCATAGCCCGATACCTGGTTGTGGAGGGCAACAGCCTCCTTGATAGACATGCCTCCACCTTTGCCTGGTAGCCCGGATTTGGATTTGTGTGCTGAGGATGTTCAGCATCCTGCATTGGATACTACTCTGCTGGTTAAAGTTCCTTCTTTGCCTCCCTCCTCTTCGGGTGATGAAGGCCCTTAGCTCTCGGGGACCAGCGTGGGGTGATAGAATGGACATAGATGTCCCGCTTCCTGACCCTCCTCCGGGCCCTTCTTCTGACCCTGGGGACAAAGCTAAATCTACTTGGGAAGAATTTCATAGAAGGGATACGTTTCGTAACTCCCCCCCTCCTCTTCAACGATGGAATGCAGTCCACCTTCAGTATATTGGGGGTCTTGATGTAGCTCCAGACCGTCTTTATGTGGGAAAGTCACTTTTGAAAGGATCTTTGGGTTTTTTTTTACAAACAAAATATTTGCATTGATTCATGTATCAGGTTCTTCCTTATATGACGTTAGTTTTCAAAGCCCTAGAGGATTAGATCGATTCTGGACAAAGTACGATACTCTTAAATACACTGAGTTGTGGCTACCATTTCGGGCTATCCCACTTACTAGACCTTCTTTTAAAACTGTCACCATTTTGTTTCGAAATAAGAATGTAGCAGCTAGTGATATTACGCATTGGTTAGCTAAACGCTGTGATGTCTTGGGTTTGCCACAGCCTATATTTGACTCTGAACACTTGTGGACTATTGGTTGGCCTTATAGGGTGCGACTTAGAAATACGAATGTGGGTCCCATACACTTACCTAATAGTTTGTTTTTAGGTAGGTAACGGGGGCATTGCTTCTATGTGGGGCAGCCTCATACCAGTTTTAAATGTGGCTCCCCTTCCCATCTCAGTGCAGCCTGTGATAGACTACGATGTTCCCTTTGTTTATCTTTTGGCCATGCTAGTGCAGATTGTAATTCTGGACTAAAGTGTAACCTGTGTGAAGAACTAGGTCATGGTTTTAGATCCTGTCCTTGGGCTTCCCATAACAGGGAAGATAGCCCAGATCAGGATGTGATCCTTCTTAATGTCCAGAAAAAGTATATTGCTACGGTGAAGTCCCTTTCTTCGCATGTTAAGGTAGTCACTGGTCCCCCTTTATGCCCTGATATTGCGGTGCCTGCTCCCCAGCCAGTGGTTTCTGTATTTGAACCTTCCTCTGAGCCTCCTTTACAGGAAGTTCCACGACTGGTTTTACAGGACCCTTCCTCTATGTCCCCCCTCTCCCCCTCTTTCTGTTGTTTCTCCGGTTCCTGCTGAACCTGTGCCTGTCCCTGACAAACCTCTGGATATTATTATTATGCCCCCTCCTGGGCCTAGTGTTCAGACAAAGAAACGGGCTCAAAAACAGACTACAGGTAGGGCCAAATTGGCTAAAGCATCTTCTCCTGGTGGCTCTGTTCCCTTAAGTAATAAATTAGAGGTCCTGTCCCGTCACACTCAGTCTTCCGATGTGAAAGCTGATTCTGACACCTCTTCCCAACCTATGGTATCCTCTGATTCTGAGAATGATAAATCAAAGGAGTTGCCTATGGATACTCGACCCTCGCGGTCGGGGGTGAGACCCCGGAGAAGTACTAGAAAGGGAAGGGTTACTTGATGTTGACTTATTTTTATTTCGACCCTTTATCTGATTCTCTTTCATGGCCATGGCATTTCATCTCACTGTAGCCACCCTCAATGTGAACAGTGTGAAAAATGCTCGTAGGTGCCTGATTACTTTTCAACTTTTGAGTGATTTGGTGTGTGATATTTGCCTTATTCAGGATACCCATCTCAATACCCTTCATTTGGTTAATATGGCCAAAAAGCTTTGGCGATGGGGTCCTTCTTTTTTTTCTTTAGGATTAGACACTTGTAGTGGTGTTGGGGTGTTGTTTAGGGGTGATGGATTTCATGTTACCAAGTTGGTTGAACTGCTTATGGGACGGGCCTTCATATTGGATTTTACTTATTTACTTTACACTTGGAGATTAATTGTGATTTATGCACCAGTTACGAAGAAAGATCGAGTGGATCTCTTTCGTGAGGTGCAGCCTTTTTTGTTCATGTCACTCTTTCTCATATGGGGTGGTGACTTTAATTGTGTAGTGCATAAATCAGATCGGGGGGCCCGGACTGATAAGGATTTCTGTGATACACATTGTCTCACTCACACTATTGTCCAGAGTCATTTACAGGATGTTTATAAGGGTTTGTCATCCTACTGGTGGATGTACTTTTTTTAAGGGCGCCTTGTCCACTAGGATTGATTTTCTTTTTGTCTTTGCAGCTTTGAGGGTGATTAAAGCTCAAACCATTCCAGTGGAGATTTCAGACCATAATGTGGTAACTGCCACGTTAGGGGTAGGCCCTCATGCTAAACTGGGGCAGGGATATTGAAAACTGAATTCTTTACTGCTACTTGATGACAGGTTTTTGGCCCAAGTCTATGATTTGTTGAAAACTCGTATGTCACTAGCTGGACTTTCCGAAGATTTGTTAGATTAGTGGCTACTCACTAAATCTGAAATCTGTACTTTGGCTAGGAGGACATCTAAATATGCTGCAGTGACTAAATATAAGAGATATTTGTCTTTACGTATACAGTTGGAAACATTATATTCAGCTGTACACTCATAAGGCTTATCTTTGACAGCACAGGTACAGAATGTAAAAAACGAAATGGTTGCACTACAGTATACTAGAGCTACTTCCCTGTTACATGAACATAGGGTTTGTTCTGCTAATAAATCTGCTTTGGGGGATGTTTTGGATTGTAGTCACAGGTGTTCTGCGGATCGCCTTCTGACTGAAGTTGTGAATACTGCTGGTACTAGTTACACCGCATTTCCGGATATCTTGCGAGCAGTCTCCTTGCATTTTTCAGACTCATATGCTGCATCTCCAGTGGATAGCGCTGGTGTAGAACAATTCCTTTCCTCTCTCCATATTGCCCCTTGTTCTGATATACTATTATGGACTTTAGTTGCTCCGATTAGTGTTGATGAGGTTAAAAGGGAAATTTTCTGTTTACAGAATAACACGGCGCCTGGTATTGATGGCTTGCCTGCTGAATTTTATAAAACCTGTAGTCCTTTGGTTTGTGATGTGCTCACAGTAGTGTTTAATTGGGTTTTGCAACGTCACACTCTCGATTTCCATTTTTGTACTTCAATTCAGATTTTGTTATATAAGAAAGGTGATAGAACTTTACTTTCCAATTGGAGGCCTTTAAGTCTCCTTAATACGGATTTTAAAATTTTAATGCAAATATTGAATACCAGATTGTTGTCCATAGCTCCACACTTGATTTCCCTACACCAATCCTGTTCAGTACTGGGCAGCTCTATCTATAATAATCTCCTTTTGCTTCGGGAACTAATAGAGCTTGGTAAAGTTGATGTTATAAAGGGTTTTCTTATGTCCATGGATCAACAAAGGGCCTTTGATCAGGTCCCGCATAGTTATTTGTTTCAGGTTTTACGAACCAATGGAGTTCCTGATCGCTTTATAACCTGGATTGCTTTGCTTTATAGTCATGCTTATGCTATGCCCTTGGTAAATAGTTACTTGGGTTCCTATATCCCTATTCGTCGGGGGGGGGTGAGACAAGGCTGCCCTCTGAGTCCATTGCTTTATGTTTTTAGTTTGGATCCACTTTTACGTACAATTGCCCAAGATGTGCGGATTCTTGGTATTGCTTCCCCTCATAGTACCCTTGAGGCCAAAATTTCAGCTTATGCTGATGATGTCTGTGTCTTTGTTGCTGATTTGACCTCTGGAGATAAGGTGTTACATCATTTTTCTAATTTTTCGGATGTTGCAGGTTCCTCCCTTAATAAATCTAAGAGTTCTTTTTATCCTCTGCATACTGCCATTCCTGAGGTTATGGAGCTGCAAGGCGTTCCTGTTGTACTGGGCCCAGTCCAAATTTTAGGTATTGATTTTGGTAAAGGTGATAATGCGTTACTTAATTGGTCAACTAAAATTGAGGCAGTTCAGTCCAGAATCAGATTATGGAAGTCTTGGCAACAAACTAAACAGAAAAAGTTTATCATTACTAAATCTTTACTTCTCCCTCAATTTTTATACCTTAGTGCGGTACCCCATTCCTTCTGGTTTGGAAGCCACTTTATTGGGTCTTTTTTTTTCAAATTATTTTGGGGAGTCGCCTAAATCCCATTAAAAGAGATGTGTTGTATCTTTCTATTGCACAGGGTGGTTTGAATTGTGTGAATCCGATTACTTTTTACTATAGTATTTTTTTTCATTGGAATTTACTAGACTTCAGTCGTCCACACTCCGTGTTATGGGTGATTTATGCATATGGTTGGTTACCTAAATTGTCCTCAGAGTGGCCAGGTTTGAGCCAGAAAAATGTACACACTCCTAGTTACCCGATTTATGTCAGACCTGTGATATCGAAACTTAATAGATGGAAGTTACTTCCGGCCCATGTGTATTGCAAATCGCGCAAATATATTTATGATGTCCTACAATCTAAAGCACATTCCATAGTCCCTGTTTTTAAGGATGTACCGGATGGTCATGTTGATAACCTCCTTAAAAGTTTGGTAGATAAATGGATTCCACCTAGATTATAGGATGTTTTATGGCTTAGTTGTCATGGGCATCTCAATGTTAGGGGGAATTTAAAGCATAAAATGATTACTGAACGTGCTTGTCTGAGGGATACTTGCATTAATCAGGAGGAAACAATGTTCCATTTTTTTGTTTCCTGCCCCTTTGTGCAAGAATTCTGGATGACCCTTTCTGCCCGTCGGAGCCAGCCTTTCTGGCGGGCTGTTACATATCTGGAAGTTGTGGGAGGTTTTTTGCTACATTCTACTTTGTTGGATGCAGGTGTAGTATGGCTGCTGTTTGCTATGTTCAAGTTTCATTTATGGCATGCCAGATGTCACCTTACTCTACAACAGTTATACCACTCACCACTTGAAGTTCTTCAACATGTTGAACATGATTTGTCGTTACAATGTGATTCTGAATGCAACTGTTTGTCCAAAAATGTACGGCTTATGAGGTGGAAAGAGGTTCCTTTTTTGAAAGACAAAATAGGTTGAATCATTATGCTGTCAGAGAATTGAGTAATGCTGATATTCTCTTTGTTATGTTTTTTTTCTTATTTTCCATGAATTGTATTACTGTTTTTCTGATTTATTGTTCTGTTTATTAATAAAAACCTTCCCCTACTCTTTTCGATAAGTGCCATGGGATCTTTAACATCCACCTGAACTACCACCAATCCAGGCAGATGGGGCCTCGGTTTAACATCTCATCTGAAAGACGGCACCTCAGAAGTGCAGCACTCCTCTCATGCTGCACTACAGTGTCAGTACTGGGATAGTAACCCAAGTGCCAGATGTGGGAACTGAACCCACAGCCTTCTGATCTCCCGGCCTCAGAGGCGAGTGTGCTACCTACTGAGCCACTGACACTGCCAAGTTCTTGGGCATGAGTGGCTAGGGGTATCTGCCAGTACCCTTTTGTTAAATCAAGGGTACTGATAAATTTAGCAGATCCTTTGATTTAACAAAAGGATACTGGCAGATATTGCCTGTGGATGTACAAGTGTGGGTGAAAGAATACCAACCAGAGTCTGCCTACTGTCTGGTTGTCTGTCATTTATCTCACACCTACATTGGTGTAAGAAGTCGGACATAAGATAATAGAAGAGGTAGGAAAAGAAACAGGGAAGGGGAGCACATTTCTTTCTTTAACAAATGTTATTTTCATAACAGGGCAACCTGTTACAAGGAGCCACCATTCACACTGGGGTGATGCACATGCCTCAGACACAAGAATCAGGATTTTTAAATGCTCTAGATCACTGCAAGCCCCGGTGCACCGACAATATGGTGCATGGGGCTCGTGGCGATCTAACAGGGTTTTCCATCCCATGCGGCAATTGCTGCAAGTTAGACCAACTTTTTCTGGTCTAACTTGTGGCAATCTTGGGGTCCATTATTACAGAGTTTGCACCAGATATATGGTGCAAGCTGCCATAATATGTGGAAACTGTCGCAACTGCCCCCAAGCTTGTAAAATTAGGTGCAGTTGCGGCGAAGGCACGGAGCACCACCAAAACCTAAGTGCCCTAGCACATGGCTAGATGCAAGCCCTGCACCAGGCTTTGAAAATCCAGCCTAAGGCGTGGAACTGGATAGGGCAATGGAGGAAGCCATCAGCACAACGGCAGAAAAAAGAGCAGCGCTGCTGGTAGGGGGACTTCAACCTGTCAGATGTAGATTAGAGCCTCCCATACATGGCCTTGGCTAGGGGGTGTTTCTTAGTCAACTAGTCAAGGATCCCACTCATGGTGGGGCAATACTGGCCCTGGCGCTCACAAATAGGGACAGTATTGCAGATGTCAAGATAGGATGCCAACTGGGGAACAGTGATCACCATATGGTGTGGTTTAACATAAGGTTGGCAGCAGAGGCAAACCACACAACACAACGGTCCTGGACTTCAGGAGGGGAGATTTAAAAAAAATGAATGAATGCCTCAGAGACAATTTAGTGGGGGAGTTTGCCTGGGTGCAGTGAAGGAACAGTGGGGCAAATTAAGGGATGGCATATCTAAGGCAACAAACCTCTGCATGAAAGAAGTCAGCAAGAACAAGAGAAAAAAGAGACCACTATGGTTCTCAAGAGAAGTGGTAGCAAAGGCAAAGACTAAAAGGGTGTCATTCAGGAGGTACAAAGAGATGCAGAGGGAAGAGGATAGGGAGGTGTTCCAGGAGAAGCAGAGAGAAGTAGGGAAGGCAATGTGGGGCACAGAGGTGTAAACTGATGAAAGGGTAGCCAAAGGGGATTGTTCTCACGCATCTTCTCCTCTGAAAAATACTTCTCTTCTGTACCTTATTCACATTATTAACTGAGGGGGACCAAGACATTTTTAGGTATATAAATGATAAGAGGAAGACAAGTGGAGGGATTGTGAAGTTAAGAAGTTCCCCCCTTTTGACAAACTCCTTATTTACCTCAGCACTCTTTTAGTCAGATCTTTCCTCCTCGTTTTTGTAAGTGTATCTGACTGTTAAACACTATGTATCATGATTTGTTGTTGTATGTTGTAACTCAAACTGTTTTTCCTCTATCGTCTGTTTTTGTTATCCCCTCCCAACTGACGTAAAACCTTTTCGTTACCCCCTCCCAGCTGACGTAGAACCTTTGTAAATGAGCTGCCCTGTGCTCAAAGGTATTTTGTAATCCGAGATTGTATAAATAAAAATAAAGAAAGAAAATAAATAAAGAAGGGCAGGGGAGACTGTGCAGAGGAGGATCAGGAAAAAGCAGCTATCCTGAACAGATACTTCTGTGGAGTGTTCACAGTGGAAGGAGAAGAGGATAGACCACCAAAACAGCAGGAACACTGAGGGAAAGAGGTAGACACAAGTTCATTCACAGGGAAAAGAGTCCTAAAAGGACTTGCAAATCTGAAAGTGTATAAAGCTATGGGATCAGACAGGACACACCCAAGAGTGCTGAGGGAACTCCAGGAGATACTGTCTGCACCTCTGACAGCCCTATTAAACAACTCACTGGAAACAGGAGTGTTCCAGAGGACTGCAGAAAGGCAGATGTAGTCCTGCTTCATAAAAATGGCAGCAGGGAGAGAAAGCTGGCAACTATAGGCCGATCAGCCTGATGTTAGTGGTAGGGAAGTTAATGGAGGCACTTCTAAAGGAAAGGCTAGTGGAGTATCTTGAATCCAGTGATTTATAAGACCTGAGGCAACACAAATTCACAGTGGGAGAGGTCATGTCAGACTAACCTGATCAATTTCTTCGACTGGGTGACCAGGGAAATAGATCAGGATGGGGTGGTGGACGTGGCCTTACTTATAGTTCAGCAAGGCCTTCAACACTGTACCACATAGGAGGTTCATAACGAAACTGGGCAGTTTGGGGGGGTCCCAAAGTGGTAAACTAGGTACAAAATTGGTTGATGGATAGGCAACAGAGGGTGGTGGTAAACAACACTCACTCTGGGGAGAGGAGAGTGACCAGCAGGGTACCACAGGGCTCAGTACTGGCACCAGTCCTCTTTAGTATCTTTATATGTGATATTGCAGAAGAGCTGGAAGGGAAGGTATGCCTCTTTGCAGATGACATCAAAACCTGCAATAGAATAGACACTCCAGAGGGGGCAGAGAGAATTTGCAGAGACCTGAGAAAAATCGAGGAGTGGTCAAGGGTAAGGCAGTTGGGTTTCAGTGTGAAAAAGTATAAAGTCTTGCACCTAGGGCACAGAAACCCAGAGGTGGAGCATAAATGGGAGGAGAGGTATTGATGGTCACTAGACAGGAAAGGGACCTTGGGGTCATCATATCTGATGACCTCAAGGTGGCAAGGCAATGTGAAAAGGCAGTAGGTAGGGTCAGCAGGATTCTGGGGTGCATACAGAGGGCTATCACTAGCAGAAAGAGGGAGGTGGGGTTACCACTGTATAGATCATTGATGAGACCCCCCTGGTGTACTGTGTCCATGTTCTAAAGACCACATCTCAGGAAGGACATAGACAGAGTAGAGACTGTCCAGAGGATGGCAACTAAAATTTTTCAGGGGCTGTATCATAAGCATCAAGAGAAGAGACTGAGGGATCTCAATATGTACACCCTGGAAGAGAGATGGGGGGTCATGACAGAGACATATAAATGTGTCATGGAGTTGAATAAGGTACAGGAGAGGAGTATTTTTCAGAGGAGAAGATGCATGAGAACAAGGGGGCATGCAGAGAAGCTGGACGGAGGAAATTTAGGAGAGATGTGAGGAAGTACTTCTTCACTGAGAGGGTGGTGGACACCTGGAAAAGTCTTATGGTGGAGGTGGCGGGGGTGAAGCCAGTGGCGGACATCAAGCATGCATGGCATAGGCACAAAGTAATCTTGGTAGGAAAGTTGGGGGAGCTAGCAGGAGACCGGGTAGGGTTTGCGGTGACAGTATAGGCATTGAAAAATGAGTAGACTAAGTGGGCTAAACAGTCCTTATCTACTGAAAAAAAATGTTTCTGTTTCTATATTTCCTGCCTGTTACTCTGTGAGTGTTCTATGGGCTACCGGGAACACATGACCGCACCATCTCCTCCCCTTTACATGTCCAGGTTGATTACGCTGTGGACCCAAGTACTGCCATTGTGAAGCAGACAGGAGCTCAGAAGGAAACCTGGAGCATAAGGGCAAAAGCAAGCAGTCTGAGTATGTAAAAACAGCTCTAGCTCACAGCACCAAAAACAGGCACAATTACAGGCTTGTAGATTTGTACCAAAGATTTATTGAATATGATTTAAAAAAAATATAGCAGCCATAGTGGAAAAAAGACTCGACGTTTAGCACAAAACGTGTGCTTTATTAAGAGTGAAAGACAGACAAACTTTGTTATATAGTGCTATCCAATACCCATTAAAAACAACATATCCTCGTGCAATTCAGTTATACACAGATATTGTGCAAACTGACGAAAATATCACTCCCATTCCTGATTCTTTTTTTTAATCATTTAAGAGTTTCTCACCTGCAGCCACAGTCCTGCCCATATCCAGCCACCACTCCTCCACTGCCGACCCTGAAGCTGTCGTGCCCAGCTGGCATAGGCAGCTACATCATCGAGACAGGCTCCCCCCTAAGCCTCCTTGCCCGGCGAGGATCTATTACCGGCACACGCCTTCTAGGCATCGTCGGCCGCTGAAGCTGCGGCCATCAAGCTGCCGCAGACTTGTGCTGCCATTTTTCCCTGTTCTTTTTCCCAGATTCGAGCACAGATGTGCAATGACATCTGTGCACTGGCATGCAGACGTCTGCCGTGCTCCCCCCCCCAGCTCAGTACCCGTGCGTCTGCAGTACCTCCAGGTGTCTCCAGGGACCACCAGAGCGTGGTGTGCATCCATCCCTTTCCCCAGGACTAGGAGAGCTGTCATCAGATGCTCAATCCTAGTCCTCCCCTGCCGACCTTCGATGACCCAGGCTCATTCCTGAACCTGGGTCGTCGCATGGAGTGAGGTGTGACGTCCAGTGCCTCAACCCTCAGCACCACCGGGCCGGCACCCATTCCTGACTCTTTAAGGGGTGTGGCCATGCACACACCTATGAATGTCATGGGATGTGCAGACTGTAGTTAACAGGGCAGTGACACGATTGAAGGAGCAGTAGCCAATGCTGTGGGTGCATGGGCAGCCAGTGGACCCTTACGACAACACTGCCCAGTATGATCTATAGTTTTTGACCTGTAACACAGTCTGCGGCTGATCAGTCTCATGTCCTGCCAGGACAATATGGGATGGCAATGGAGCATCATGTGGCCACTGCAGGTGAACTTCAGGTGGGGGTGGGGGGGGTCTGAATAGAAGAAAACTGCTATCAGTAGCTGAAAAGCAGTGTAAGATCACCAGACTATTGTTTTCGGATATTAAAGCGGCCAAAATATTGGTCTTCACTATGTCCTTCACTCCCATTGCCATGTTCATGGTGGGTAACGTCCTGGGCTACCAGTGGTATGATTTTTCATTTTTCTCTTTCTGGATTCTGACCACAAACAGACGGCTGTTAGCAGGTTGTTGTGGAGGAAGGCTTCTGGGTGGCTCAATAGCAGTATCAGTAGGCATATTAGGCTGTAACTGTCATTGACAGGTTAGCATTGATGGCAACTTGTCCTGCTATCAATGTTTGCAGCGACTATTAGTCCACAACATAAGATGCTCTGCGCCACTTTTGTTGGTTTCCTTTTGTCCACATCATTGAGACTGTGACCTTTTGTCCAGGGAAAAAACGACCGTACACATGTATTTCAACTGTCTCCCATACTGGGCTGTCCATTGAGACAGAGTCAGATGACTCTCCAGCTGGAAGAGCAGCTGGGGGGATGGTGGTCTAGTGTTGGTAGCGAGGCATGCCTGGTTGCAGATGTGGCTGCCTGTGGAGGCAGGAGGGCCATGCCTTTCGGAATGACTTCTACATTCTGTGGCAGATCATGGAGCCATCATAGCTATGCTGGCACCCCTTTAATATTCACACAAAGTGTTGTCACTGTGTGGTGTGGGACTTCCTGGGTGCTGGGCTGATATGGTGTCTCCCTGTTTGTGTCATTTCAGGCCTCCTGTGGGCCCTACCTTGGCTGTACCTGAGGTCTGTCAACCCACTTGGACCGGACGCCGTCACCCAACCAACATCTGGCCCGTCTAAGGGGAGCAACAAGGAATCAGACAATGTGGAGGTCCAGGGCATCGTGGAGGCATTGGCCTCCTCTTGGTGGTATGGAACTGGGTGGCCAGATATGTGGACTTGTGATGCTGTTGCAGTCGCAGGAGGTGGTAGCCTGACAGATAGGCACATGATGGACATTTGCATTTAATGGACGGGGCAACTGGCGACAGGGATGATCCACCTATCAGGGTCCACTGGGGTCAGGGGTTGTGCAGTGGTAGCAGGCTGCATGCTGTCAGGTTATGTGTGGGAAGTGTTCCTCACCTGACCACTGCAGGCCTGTTCCATATGTTCTGGAGTCAGCTATGTCCAGTGCCCTGTCACTGTACCAAGTACTGCAGGGTATGAGACACTTTTCACTTACTTGCTTGTCTGTGTATAGTGTGCTGATTCATCATTAAATACACTGCACCTGCAAGCCACTATTGTGTCTGTGTGATCTGCGTGTGATCAGACCACTGTTGGCTAGATAGGTTGGGCGCCTACTTTGCTCTCACGCTGCTGCTGTGCCGCTGAGTGGCCAAAGTGGCAGTCTGGTGCTGGCCATATGGGTTTGGGTTCACATGGGAACTCCAGGGAGGACAGGAGCATGGAGGGCCATCGTTGGGGGGCCTTGCAGCATGCACTATGGCATCCAGGGTGCCCTGGGCATATCATTCTGGTGGTCATGTCCTGTGTGCCTGGTATTGTACCATAGTACTGATGTTTTGTGAGCCTGTGTTGTCCACCTGTACTTACAGCAGAGGTCTGCCTGTTGTAATTCCATGGCGGCCTGTGGATGTTCCTTTGCCATGTACAATGCATTGTGCATGTGCAAGTAACCCCTAGGTCGTGCTATTCCATGGGCTACTACCCTTGCCTGCTTGATTAGTAGCAGGTTAAGGGGCCTGAGTTCTGAAATGGATGCCTCCACCCAGAGGTCAGGGTTGGTAGTGATCAAGCTAACCTGGGCACAGCCCTCTGGGACACTGTAACCCCCCCCCCTTTCCTTACTAGTGGGCAGAACAATACACAATAATCACTTTCACAATACCCTTGATACACCACACAAGTACCCACACTGTTTGCACTTACCACCAGGGCTTTCCTCTGGCCCAGCCCTGGGGACCCCCTGTAAAACAAGGTTATACACAGCAAATAACTGCAGTACAGTACTCTTGCACAAAACTGGAACCACAGTCAGGGTAAATGCAAAAAAGAGTTAGATCTGATTTATTTAAGGGGCTTGAACAAGGGAGGGGTGTAATCAGGTTAATTTGCTTAAAGGCTCTATCAATCAAACAGTTATGCATGCACTTCAGGGTCTATAAACAGTCACACACTCTGGGTGCCCAGATAGAGAATGTAGGGCTAGCCAGGAACATTACAGCTGGATGGGGCCCTGTGATGGAAGAAAGAACATGCACAACAGACACTATTTGTAATCCGGAGCCGGAGGGCTCAGTTCGTGAAAAGAAAACAAGACAATCAGATGACACACTTTCAGATTAGGCTGTTGTTGCAGGGAGCTACCCTGATGATTACTCACAATACCCAAGACTGGACATAGGCTGGACGAAAATCGAGACAGTAGGAGGTTAATCTGGAGTGCCAGGAGAAGCAGGGTCCACACGACTCGACGAGGCATCGTTCCTGTTCAAGCGTGGAGCAAGGGGCTGATCCCCAGGCAGATCTCTCGTCAGTGGCTTTCTCTGTGCAGTGGGGTAGTCTGGCAGGGCCAGCGTGGCATGGCTCAGGCCGAATGGAGATGAACGCAGATTCAGTCTGATTAGGCTGGATAAAGTTTCCAGTAAGCAGAACACAGTTCATACAGTGGGGAACCAAATCATGACCTACTTTCAATACACAGCACATTTACATGTAAAGGATTCTACGGTACCAGCAAGCAGAACATGGTTCACACAGTGGGGAACCAAATCACGACCCACTTTCAATACACAGTACATTTACATGTAAGGAAATTCTACTGTACCAAGCAAACCACTCTCCGGTCACGATCGCAAAGTCTCTGCTCAAACCGGGGATTCAAAAGCAGCTGGAAATCCTGACTGGCCGATTGCATTCAGCAAATCTTCGGTCTTCTTCAGGTTAAAGCCTGGTCACAGTCCAGTGGCTTAAACAGTCCTCACAACTCAGATTCTGTCTGAATAAACTATATTTTCCTTCTCAGGGACAGCAGGCAGACAGGCAGGCCAAAACTCAGTCCTGTCACAGTTCTCCCATGCAAAACTACACAGAACTGCTGCTCAAAAATCACTTGAGTTGTTACTTCTTTACTTCTCAGCTTAAAAATGAAACTAGCTGCAGCAGCCTGGGAATTCCCCAAGATCCAAAAGGTTTGGTTGGCTGATCCTCCTGTCAGTCACAACAAAGGCTCCCCCTTCAAGTGCAAAAAGGCGCAAAAAGCCCAAAACTACAATTCCTACAGATTTTGACTCCAGACAGCTCCTGTAGTCTGGCACCATTTTAGGTCCCACCAGTCCTGATTGCTCCAATTCGGAGTCCAGGACCAAGATAGTGGAGATAAACAAAACGGTCCTTGCTGCAAAGAAGGCGGGTTAGAAAAACTACATTATCATTATCACTCTAAATGATTTTCAGCAAATAGTTACATCTTTCAACAAAGCTCCCCTCAGATTACTCATGACTGCAATCCAGACAGCTCTTAAAGAGAAAGTACACAGAGGCTACACAGGCATTCTCTGGCAATCACATTTAAACTGCTAAAACACAGGACACCAGCCTGGCAGTGAGCATTTAGGCAAGCTCGAGGAAGACTTTTCAGGAACCCCCATTTGTAGGGGGGCTACACCCTTCCCTGCCTGGAGAAAACTTGGCATCCGCATCAAGTCTGTACCATCATGCATCAGTTAACATAAACTTATTACTTTACTATACAGATTCACTACACTTCATGATGCTATATCCATTCTGACAACACATTGTGCATATTTCACACAGGTAAATTGAACATTACTATACTGAATCAGGTAATAACTTCTTGTACCTTAAACAATGCAAGAGGGGGCCCTTCCCTATCAGCTAACATGGGGATAGAGGGGGCAGGGGCACCATGGTGAGAGGGAAAGACAAGTAACCTGGAATTGGCTGTCAAACTTAATTTGGGCAGTGAGCTCGGTGAGACATAAACACCTTTGTGCACCGCATTGAGAGGCAAATCCACTGACCTCCTGGGAGAATCATAACTGAGGCTTGACAGCTCAGCCAGTCTTTCTGATGGGGACAACTACAGTCTCTGCACTCTCAGCACTAGTCTGGGGACTCTCCTCACTTGTAAGGGATGCCTCTGCCTGGGTGGGAGCATCCAAACTTGGGGCACTGTCGGCTACTTGCTCTGCAGGCTCTGTTTCTACAACACTTGACTCATTTTGCGAAGGCTCAGGTACAATCAAGCTTTGAGGCACTGAAAGGGGGTGGTCAGCACTCTCATAGTGTTCTTCAAGTTCTGGTATATCACCAGAAAGACTCAAACCCTCAGCCCCTTCTTCAGGTAAATCATACAGTTCCACAATACACAGAGACTCAGCATCTTCAGACGTGATACTTTGCACTTCACTTTCTGGGAGCATTGGCTCCAAGGACAAAGCTGGGGGGTAAGGCAGTCCAGAAGGCCCAGCTTCATTCCCACAATTTATCAGGGGGTTATCTCGGAACAGCTGACTCAGTTCATAAGAGGGGTAATAGGAATGGTCGTATTCACTTTTGTCAGAAGTGGACTGACAGTCACTATTATTCTGGGCCTGTTGTGGAGGAAACCTTAAATCTGTGACCACTGGGGTATGTTGACTCTGTCTCTTTCTTGCAGCAGCATGAGTCACTGGCCCAGGGGGTTCAGTTTCTGGGGGTTCAGTCTCAATCATGACTTGGCCGATAGGTAGCAAGTGGTTATGGTGCATGATCTTGACAGCTTTGGAGTTGTTCTCTGGGTGCACCTTGTACACAGGTAAATCATCCAACTTTCCAACTACTACATGGGGAAGATGGTGCCACCGATCAACAATTTTGGGTTTACCATGCAGTCCCAAATTGCATAACAACACACAGTCTCCAGGTCAAAGCTCTTGAGCCTTTACTTTTTTATCAAGCCTCTCTTTGTTGGCTAGATTTCTCTTGGTGGCCATTATCTGGGCCAGTTGATAGGCATGGTTCAATTGAGCTTTCAGTTTTTGTACATATTGCAAATAGTTTTCGGCTTGGACCCCATTTGGAGAGACACCAAAACAAACATCAAATGGCAGCCGGGCCTCTCTCCTGAACATGAGGCAGGAGGGGGAGAACCCAGTAGCATCATTTTCATGCAATTGTATGCATGTACCAAGGTGCTAATCTGCTGGCTTCATTTATGCTTGTCTTTTGGGTGGAGGGTGCCCATCATGTCTAGAAGGGTGCAGTTAAAACGTTCTGGTTGAGAGTTTCCCTACGGGTGATGGGGGTGGTTCTTGACTTTCGCACCTCCATAGAGAGAGCATTTCTTTGATTAGCCGACTCTCAAAGTCTCTGCCTTGATCAGAATGAATCCACTGGGGGGCACCAAAGTGGACAAAAGAAATTTTCCACTAGCACCTTGGCCACTGTAGATGCCTTTTGATCTTTGGTGGGAAAAGCTTGTGCATACCGTGTGAAATGATCCGTAACCACTAACACATTGCCAATGTTCTGCTGATCAGGTCTAAACACAAGAAGTCTATGCAGACTAGTTCCATGGGGGCATTGGTAGTAATATTAACAAAGGGGGCAGCCCTCTGAGGCAGAGCTTTTCTTTGCAGGCAGCGACTACAAGTCTTTTCATGGTGCTCAACATCTGACCCCATTTTGGGCCAGTAGAGGCGAGATCGTACCGGGTCAAGGGTTCTGTCAATACCGAGTGCCCCATGTGATTGTGGAGGGACCTCTGTACCAAATCTTTAAAGGCTGTGGGCAGCACCAATTGTTGCTTGTCTACTTTGCCACACAATCTACTGTCTCTCTATACAACAACTAATTGAGCAACTTCAATCTGGGACCTTCTTTAAACAATAAAGTAGTTCGCAAGTCAGTGGAACGTAACTTAGGGCATCAAGTGCTGGCTGAATCATAGGATCTTGGGATTAAGCCCACTGAATACTGTCATTGTCAAATTAAGGTAGTGCACTAATATCTAGAGCAGAGAAGTGGCAATAAGCAGCTGGTATGCAGGTGTCAGAAGGGCCCAAGCAATCTACTAAACAGTCCACTGTGTCTACAGACATCTGTTCATCTCTATCAAACTTATAGAAACACAGAAACATAGAAACAGAATTTGACGGCAGATAAGGACTGCTTGGCCCACCTAGTCTGCCCATTTTCCTACCTAACGGATAAGCTGCAGATCCTGGTTAACCAACAGCCTACTTCCTCCTACCCCCACTAGAATTGCCTTATGTCTCTCCCATGCATTCTTGAATTCCCCCACTGTTTTTGACTCTACGACCTCCTCAGGAAGGCTGTTCCATGCATCTACAACCCTCTCTGTGAAGAAATACTTCCTCACATTGCCTCTGAGCCATCCCCCTCTATCTTCAAATTGTGCCCTTGTTCTTGCATATCTCTTTTTCTGAAGATGCTACCCTCCTGGACTTTGTTGATTCCCTTGGTATTTGAAAGTTTCTATCATGTCCCCCCCTCCCTCCTTTCCTCGAGGCTATACATCTTAAGCTCCTTTAGTCTTTCTTCATATGTCTTCTGGTGCAGACCCTGCACCATTTTGGTTGCCCTCCTCTGGACAGCCTCCACCCTGTCTATGTCTTTGCGGAGATGGGGTCTCCAGAACTGTACACAGTACTCCAGATGTGGTCTTACCAACTGTCTGCACAGAGGGCCAACAACTTCCTGTTTTCTAGCGGTGATACGTCTCCCTATGCATCCCTGTATCTCCCCAGCCCTCCTTACTGCCTTCTCACATTGCTGGCCCACCTTTAGGTCATCTGATATGACAACCCCCAGGTTTCTTTCCATTTTGGTTGTTGTTAGTATCTCACCCCCCCCATTGTGTACTCTTCCCCTGGGTTTTTGTTTCCCAGGTGCATTATTTTGCACTTATTTGCACTGAATCTAAGCTGCCATACATTTGACCATTTCTCCAACCTTGCCAAGTCCCTTTTCATCCTTTCCACCCCACCTTGCTTAGCAACCCTGTTGTAGATCTTTGTGTCATCTGCAAAGAGACATACTTTCCCTTCCAGTCCCTCTGCAGTATCACTTGTAAAGACATTAAAAAGGACTGACCCCAGTACTGAACCCTGCGGTACCCCACTAGTAACCCTCCTTTCTTCACTGTGGACTCCCTTTACTGTTACATGCTGTGTCCTGTTGTCCAGCCAGTGTTTCACCCAGACTACCACTCTGGGACCCACTCCCAGGTTGACTAATTTGTTTATTAATCTTTTGTGCGGGACTGTGTCACATGCCTTGCTAAAATCTAGGTAGGCCATGTCCATAGCCCCTGCCTGGTCTGCTACTTTGGTCACCCAGTCAAAGAAATCAATTAAATTTGTCTGACATGACCTTCCTGCTGTGATTCCGTGCTGTCTTGGGTCCTGTGCCCTACTGGCCTCTAGGTGCTCAACAATTCTTTCCTTCAGAAGTGATTCCATCATGTTCCCTACCACTGAGGTCAAGCTAACAGGTCTGTAGTTTCCTGCCTCTGTCTTGCTCCCACTTTTGTGAAGGGGAATCACATCCGCCCTCCTCCAGTCCTCAGGTACCACACCATCCTCCCATGATTTATTAAAAAGGGTAGTCAGTGGTGTTACTAGTTTTTCCCTTAATTCTTTTAGAATTCTGGGGGTGAATCCCATCAGGCCCCATTGCTTTATCCACCTTCAGTTTTCAGAGTTCTTTTAGAACCCTTTCTTCTGTGAAAGGACTGATATCAAACCCCCTATCCAGAGTGCTTCTATTGACTGAATTAGGTCTCTTCCCTGTTTTTCCATTGTGAATACTGAGCAGTATTCGTTCAGTATCCCTACTTTTTCACTGTTGCTCTCTGCCCAACCACCTTCCTCTTTATTCAGCTTCAGTATCCCTGCCTTAGTCTTTCTTTGCTCCCTAATGTACCTATAAAAGGTTTTATCCCCCTTCTTAACCAAGTTGGCTATCTTTTCCTTGGTTTGGGCCTTTGCTATTCTGTTTGCCTTCCCAGCTTCCTTCTGCTTTAACTGGTACAGTTCTCTGTCCTGCTCCTTTTGTGTTTCCTTATATTTCCTGAATGCTACCTTTTTCTCCCTTACCTTCCCTGCCACTTCTTTTGAGAACCACAGTGTTTTTTTCTTTCTTTTTGATTTGTTTATTTGTAGGGTGGTATTATTGTTGCTGTGCATTTCACCCCACTGTAACCTTAGTTAGTACAGTGGACTTCCTAGCCTACCCCGGTCTTTATTACCTTTCCAGCAGGTCTTTGCTTACTATAGAAAATTTCAAAAAAGAAACCATGAAGCAGCTCTAACCAACCCGGTGCATTCAAGCAAGCAAGCAGCCAGCCTGCAAAGGTACAAAACAAGGCAAGACTGAATGCACTCAAATTCAGAACTCGTGGAATACGAATAGTTTCAAAATGTAGTTTTTTATTAGAAGTAACAGCTCCAAACACCAATAGCCAAGGAGCACACCGGTAAGCCACCCAGCACTTCGACTCCTCGCAAGTCTTCCTCAGGTGAATTTGAGTGCATTCAGTCTTGCCTTGCTTTGCTTACTATACCTGTTCTCTACTAGGTATAGTGTAACCTGCAATAGGGGTTTCAAGCCTCCTGCTGCGCTCATGGGGTCCCTCAGTTGGATTCTGGTCCTCACCAGTATGCTTGCCTGCACACTTCTGTTGGTTGATACCCTCACTCCCAGTCTCACACAAAGCACTGCCTCTGCAAACCTATCTGGTTTCTCTATATCTATTACACTAACTGACTAAAGTATGAAGTTTAAGCTGTCCAGGAAACTACCATTTCCTTGTAATCAGGGTCCTGATTCAAACAATTGTATACCTTCTTAAACTGCAGTGGAGGTGTGACTCCACACCTCTTTCTCCCTCTCTTTAATGACCCTTACCCTCTTACTGATGATTGCCAGCGATACTGAATCTAGTCCTGGCCCCAAACTTGCCACTACCTCCACCCTGCCACCAGCCCCCTGGCAGTATATCAAGGGACTCAGAATTTTACATATCAGTATAAGGAGCCTAACCTAAAATCTTAGTGAACTCACTGTGTGGGTTTTTATTTTTCATTTTTTTGTATATAGGTTAACCTTTGAGCTAAGTGCTCATTTCCAAAGGTTTCACGTCAGGTGTTATAACAAACAGATTTGGATACATCCAGCAAAGAAGGGCATTTGTCAATACAATCAAATAATTGATTACAGGCAACTCATATGAGCTTTTTTCAGTGTAGCAATAACAATTATGTAATGTAGTTATGTTAGAAGTCAGCTGATTACATTAGAAGTTATTATTCACAGATTAGTTCAGTAGGAAGGGGAAAGAAGGAGGGAGGAGAGGGGAGACGGCATGAGAGGGCAATAGTGGGCTAGGGAGGGTGAGAGGGTAGACAGGCTCAAGTTAGGTGTTAGAGTACGCATCCGCACAAGGATTCACGGGTGAGTTCCTTCTTGAAGGAGCTCTTCAACAGGTACATTTTTGTTAGCTCTGAAATGGAGGTAGGAAAGTTGCTTAGCCAGTGTGCAGTCTGACATGCAAATGATCATTGACCCTGGTTAGTTCTGCATATGGGGACTATCAGTGCATGTCTTGCCATGCTCCTGGTAGTATACTGGTTGTGGACTGGTCGGAAGAGTGAGGCCATAGTGGGGGGGGGGCAAGAACATCTAGTTATTTTTTGGCTAGTAAGATATTCTGATACTTTAAGCATTCTAGCAGGGGAAGCCAGCCCAAGAGGGAATAAAGGGTACAGCAATGTGTGAGTCTGTCAGCGCCTGTGACAAAACGGCAGGCTTTACTGAGCGTTACCCTCACCCTATCCATGACAGTGTCAGAGGCAACCCCACAGACAGCAAGACTGTAATCAATAAGGGGGAGAACAGAGCTTGCTACCACTAGACGACTGGTCTCATGTGTTAGGTTCAGGTGCTGCAGGAAGAGTGCCCCTAGTTTTCTGTTGGCCAGTCACTACAAGCCTGCTATACTTGGTGTAACCTCTAGGTGGTGCTATCCCAAGGGCTACTACCCCTGTCTGCTTGGCTAGTAGCAGGTTAAGGGGCCTGAGTTCTGAAACAGGTGCCTCCACCCGAAGGTCAGGGTTGGTAGTGGTCAAGCTAACCTGAGCACAGCCCTCCGGGACACCGTAATCCCCCTCTTTCCTTACAAGTGGCCGGAACAATACACAATAATCATTTTCACAATACCCCTGATATACCATACAATTACCCACACTGTTTGAACTTACCACCAGGGCTTTCCTCTGGCTCGACCCTGGGGACCCCCTGTAAAACAAGGTTATATACAGCAAATAACAGTAGTACAGTACTCTTGCACAAACTGGAACCACAGTCAGGGTAATCCAAAAAAGAGTCAGATCTGATTTATTTAAGGGACTTGAACAAGGGGGGGACGTAATCAGGTTAATTTGCTTAAAGGCTATCATTCAAACAGTTATGCATGCACTTCAGGGTCTATAAACAGTCACACACTCTGGGTACCCAGATGGAGAAAGGTGGGCTAGCCAGGATCATTGCAGCTGGTTGGGGCCCTGTGATGGAAGAAAACTGCATGCACCACACACACTAATTGTAATCCGGAGCCGGAGGGCTCAGTTCGTGAAGAGAAAACAACAAGACAATCAGCTGACACACTTTTAGATTAGGCTGTTGTTGCAGGGAGCTACCCTGATGATTACTTACGATACCCAAGACTGGACACAGGCTGGACGAAAATTGAGACTGCAGGTGATTGATCTGGAGTGGCAGGAGAAGCAGGGCCCACACGATTCACTGAGGCGTCATTCCTGTTCAAGCGTGGAGCAGGGGGCTGATCCCCAGGCAGGTCTCTCGTCAATGACTTTCTCCATGCAGTGGGTAGTCTGGCTGGGCCAGTGCGGCAAGGCCCCGGCCAGATTGAGACAGATTCGGATACAGTCCGTTTTGGGCTGGATACAGCTTCCAGCAAGCAGAACATAGTTCACACAGTGGGGAACCAATTCATGACCCACTAACAACTCACAGCACATTTACATGTAAAGAAATTCTACTGTACCAGGCAAACCGCTCCCTGGTCACAATTGCAGAGTCTCTACACAAACCGGGAATTCAAAAGCAGCTGGAAATCCTGACAGGCCGATCGCATTCAGCAAAATCTTCAGTCTTCTTCAGGTATGAGCCTGGTAAAAATCAGTGGCTTACTTCGTTCTCACAAACTCAGATTCAGTCTGAAATAATTCTCCTCTAACCCTCTCAGGGGAAGCAGGCAGTCATGCAGGCCAAAACTTAGCCCTTTCACAGTTCTCCCTTGCGAATCCACTTAGGATTGCTGCTTGACTGTCTCAAGCTGTGTGCCTCTTCAGCTCCCAACTTAGATCTGCCTTAAACAGCAGGCAGCTTGGGGATTTCCCGCAGATCCAAAAGGTTTGGTTGGCTGATTCGGCTGTCAGTCAAAGCAAGAGCTCCCCCTTCAGTTGCAAAAAAGGTGCCAAAAAGCCCAAAACTACAATTCCTACAGATTTTGACTCCAGACAGCTCCTGTAGTCTGGCTCCATTTTAGGTCCAACCAGCACTGATTGTTCCAATTCACAGTCCAGGACCAAGATAGTGGACATAAACAAAACAGTCCTTGCTGTAAATAAGGCAGGTTAGACAAATTACATTATCATTATCACTCTATGATTTTCATCAAATAGTTACATCTTTCAACAGAGCTCCCTCTCAGATTACTTAAGACTGCAATCCAGGCAGCTCTTAAAGAGACAGTACACAGAGGCTATACAGGCACTCTCTGGCAATCACATTTAAACTGCTAAAACACAGGACACCAGCCTGGCAGTGAGCATTTAGGCAAGCTCGAGGAAGACATTTCGGGAACCCCCATTTGTACGGGGGGTTATATTAGTATCTCCAAAACCTGGCTGAAACCTAACATCCCAGATACCTTCTGTGCTTTACCTGGCTATAACCTAATCAGAACAGACTGTACTGCATCCAAGAGAGTTTGGGAGGGGACTCTGATTTATTACACGGATTACCTGCATGTCAATGCCTTGAGTTGTCTACCCTCCTCAAGTCCCCTGGTTGAGCTACATCATGCAAAGCTACTATTGGGGAATTCAAATTGCACATTCTCTGTGTCTGACTCCCACCAGTTGGTAGTCAATAGGCTGTCCACCTTCTTATGAACACAGTGGGGCCACTTGTCCAAAATAATGTAGTAGTAGTAGTAAATAATTTTTTATTCATAAGAATAAAGGATACATTCAATTGAGCAATGCTCATTTCCAGTGAAGTTCATTGTCAAAATACAAACAAATTACACATTAAAACATTAATCCAAAACTTACAAATAATAAAACCAAAAACAAACACAAAATCCATAATAAAGTGCTAACAGTTATTGCAGATTATACAATGGCAAGAAAATTTCCTGGACTCTGATTGGTCAGTGTGTGCCTGAGACAGTGATGTTATTACAAAATAACATCACTGTATGGATATGGCAGATGAGCATGATGACCACTTAAAGATATATTGTCACACTAAAAATCTACTAAAACGTTTTTAAAATATTTTTTTTATTTTGTATAACATGAGCCATTGTATAAGGTACCCAATAAGGCACTCCAAGGGTGTAGTTATTATCAAGTCACTCCTGGGGTGGTGGAAGCACTCGGCTTCGCCTTGTGTTTCAACCCACCCCAGGAGTGACGTTATTACATGATAACACACACCTTGTCATGCCTTATTGCTTAATTATATTATTATTTGATCCAGATGTGCACCATTTCAATAATTTTGCATTATTAATTTTTGTTCTGGCATTTCTATGAATTAATTTCTAATAACTGATGATTTTAATGTTGATTAGCTTGGCATTAAACCAAGGAACACCAAATTTACTCCAAACAATTTGCAACTTCACCAGCTTATCACTGAGCCCACTAGAACAGCCAATAATAGTCAGAGCTCCGTCCTAATTGATTCTGTACTCACTCTTTGACCTGACAGAATTTTCCATTTGGATGTTATCCCTGACGTTATAATTGACCACTCCCCCATCTATTGTGTCTGGCAGGCAAAGACCCCTAAGGCCCCTCCCACCTAAATCACATACTTCCATGACTTTTCAAAGCTTGACTTCTCAACATGCAAACTGAAGGTTGCTAGTACAGATTGGCCAAGGCTGTGGGCCACAAAGGATGCAAACATGGCTATCTCTGCCTTCAATGAAATCATGTTAAATATCCAAAATAAATGCGCACAATATGACCCCAGGTGAGTGCAAGGCCTAATCACAGGGTGGTTGGATTGTCCCCTATTGTCCCTAATTAAATAAATGGATGATGACTAGTCCACCTATAAGGCCTTCAAGTCTATTACTGACTGGGCTAACTACAGAGTGCTCAGAAAAGACTGTAAGAGGGACACCCAGTGCAATAAAAGTCTACATTTCATATCATTGTTTGATTTCATGACTGGCAATCCAAGCTATTTCTAGTAAAATATCAAGCAGGTCCTAGGCCACAGTTGTACTTTTACATCTAAGGACCTGTTATTGAGGGAATCATCTGCAAGAATCCTATCACCATAGCTAATGCCTTCAACTGCAGTTTCACTTTTCTCTTATCCATTACTGGTGCCTTCCACTGTCCCACCTCACCACCAAGCTGCACCATTGACAACCTCTGCCCACATCATCCCCCTTCTATCTTAAGGCGGTATCAGATGGTGAGCTGGGTAAACTTCTTATGCAGATCCCATTAACCAAGTCTGCTGGCTCGGATGAAACTGAGCCTAAAATGTTGAGGATTGCTGCAAAGGAACTGGCCCTACCTGTTAAGAGACTCTTTAATCTGTCCCTTACAACTAACAAAGTTCCTAATCACTGGAAGACCTGTCATATGGTCCTATTTTATAAGAAACATGATTGTAAGAACATTAGCAACTACATACCAACTGTGATACTACCAGTACTCAATAAATTATTGACTTTACTCAATAAATTACCCAACATGTATTCGTCATTGTACTACACCTCTTATCTATTGGTAAACATAATTCATAGTTGTATCTGTAAATGATGCAATTTGTTAATCTGTGTTTCATGTAATTGTATCCAATGTAACTACCATGTCTTTGTCTATGTATTGTACTTCCTGGGTCGTCCCTGAAAAAGGGACAGCATTGTCTCAGCGGACTCATCTGGTTTCCAAAATGCAAATAAATAAATAAATAAAATAGGTAACCTCTCAGATTACTGAGTACCCCCTGTCTTTTGCTCAGCACTGATTCAGGAAAGACCATAGCACCACTACTGCCCTCCTATCACTCATTACTAGCATGTCAACTGCAGTGAATGGGGCGTGCTTACAGATGCTGCTTTCATTGACTTCACCAAAGCCTTTGATTTGGTGGACTATACTGTACTATGTAGAATACTCAGTGCTTTAGGCATCTCACTCACTGCCCTGACATGGTTTTATAGCTATCTGGGAAATGGATGTTAGTGAGTTAGAGCTGGCCACTCTTTGTCAGACCCCACTGCAGCCTTAGCTGGAATCCCCCAAGGATGTATTGGGCACCCTCCTTTTCTCCCTACATATAAACTCAATCCAGATTGGTCTCAAGTACT
The DNA here is from genome assembly GCA_016271365.2 of Neoceratodus forsteri. Taxonomy (NCBI): domain Eukaryota; kingdom Metazoa; phylum Chordata; order Ceratodontiformes; family Ceratodontidae; genus Neoceratodus; species Neoceratodus forsteri. The sequence goes on from CM057455.1 coordinate 1,537,527,457, forward strand.
GTATGTCCATCCTATATGCTGACAACCTGGTTCTTTATACAAGTTCATGCAGCATCTTGGATCTAAATTGTCAGCTTTCATCTGACTTTCAGTCAGTTCAGGCATGGCTCCACTCAAACAAGCTCATTATAAATGTTACTAAGACTCAAGCCATGCTCTTTGGCTCAACTCCAGGAGTCTAAATGTGCCATACTACCTTGACAGTCACTGGGATGAAAGGATCCTGCCTTACCACTTTTTCTCCTTTAATCATTTGGGAGTCACATTAGACATGTCGCTGGACTTTTCAGTACACATCACTGCAGCCTGTCAGGCAGTGAACACTAGGTTGGGGGTCTCATTCAAAATCTCAGACAACCTATACTCGGATCGCTTCCCCCGGTGGAACAAAACACTGCTACCTATATATCTTATAGCAGCCCTAAAGGCCATCACCAGGAAATGGATGTCTGTGCAGACTCCTACCATTCAGGATTGGAGATCCATAACGTTGGAAATTTACCAGATGGAAAGCCTTACGGCAAAACTCCAGGACTGTACACTGAAATTCAGACTGAAATGGCAGGGATGGATTCTATATTACTCAGAGGTGGAACCATCTTATGTTTCCTAACTAAATGAAAAGCATTTTAAGCCAGTTAAGGGTTTGGTGCTCTGGGTGAAGTGGTTATAGCTATTTATGCTGCCGGTGACTCTGGCTGTCAATACATAAAATGTTTGTATAATTATATTGTACACAATTCAATATCTGCTTACTGCATATGTGTATAAAAGTGTCTAATAAAAAATAAATAAAAAAAAAAATAAAAAAATCTCAGACAACCTTACCCCAAAAGCCCATATTGCCATTGCCCGTGGCATTTTACTACGTAAATTGATCTATGGGATGGTCGATTACTTCTCAGCTTCCAAGATTGTCTTTTATAAGTGGGTTGTGGCCTACAATAATATCCGCAGGTTTGCCCTAGCCACCAACAGATACAAACACCAATCACTGCACTGCCACTCCACTCTACACCACGACGTGTGAGACTTTTCTCTTTTTAGCCTTTGTTCACCCACCTGACTAGCTCAGATAAGTTATTTATGTTTTATAAATGCGATCAGTGGTGCAGGTAATTATTTGTTTTGTATATTTAGTGAAAAAGTACCATGCTTTTAATGTGGCGTGCTGACTTTGTTTGGTGCTGCTGACATGCTGAGAGATGAAGCAGAATTGGGAATTTTCGCGTGGTGTTTGCAAGCCGAGAACCCTTGTTACGACATTTGAAAACTGACTGGGATCTGAAGCTGGATTTGACTCAGCAGGAGTTAAATGTAACACCTACGGGTGCAGAAAGGCTCTTTCTTCTCTTTTTATGGGAATGTCATTGTTGTTAAGGGCTGGGAGATGGGGTTAAAATTAAAGGATCATTAAAGCTACTGCACTTAGAGGAGCTTTCCTTTTGTATGTTTATAGGTGTCCTAGAGGCACATTGGGTAAACCAAGAGAAGAATGTGTTTGAAATCCCAGGAACTTGAGAAGATTTGCGTGGGCATGAGGGTTAGCCTGTTTTTTTGGTACTCACTAATGTATAAACTTTCTGAGGATGATTGCCAGAGGTGTGGTAAGCTCTTTGAAAAGGTAGCCCACGGGGAATATGGACCCCAGAAACTGAGGCCTGTGGTAAAATTTTTGGCTGTGAGAAGCTCAAAGGTGCAAAACTGTGATAGAACAGTGTCTGAATTTTTTATTTTGGGGCGTGTTAGAGACGCTCATTTTGGCTGCAGACCTCGCTGAGAGGGTCTGACCACTGGACATAAGGCCACTCGAAATATAAGTGTTTATTTGTAACTTTGAAATGAAAGGTCTGAGTGGCTTATTGTGTGTTTTGAAGTTTCGGAGCCTTGAGTCTTTTTATTAATTCCTTGGATGATATAAGCTAAAATGACCTTCCATACCCCAAGATTAAAGTTATATTTTCTATGACTGCATGTTTAGCAGAAGTTCCAGGCCGGGCAATTTTAATCTGCAACTAATGAATAATTGCAAATGAAACATAGAAACATAGAATTTGATGGCAGATAAGGACTGCTAGGCCCACCTAGTCTGCCCATTTCCCCTACCTAACAGATAAGCTGCAGATCCTAGTTAACCAACAACCTACTTCCTCCTACCTCCCACTAGAATTGCCTTATGTCTGTCCCATGCATTCTTGAATTCCCTCACTGTTTTTGACTCTACAACCTACTCAAGAAGGCTGTTCCATGCATCTACAACCCTCTCTGTGAAGAAATACTTCTTCACATTACCTCTGAGCTGTCCCCCATCTATCTTCAAATTATGCCCCCTTGTTCTTGCACATCTCTTTTTCTGAAAGATGCCACCCTCTTGGACTTTGTTGATTCCCTTGAGGTATTTGAAAGTTTCTATCATGTCCCCCCCTCCCTCCTTTCCTCGAGGCTATACATCTTAAGCTCCTTTAGTCTTTCTTCATATGTCTTCTGGTGCAGACCCCTGCACCATTTTGGTTGCCCTCCTCTGGACAGCCGCCACCCTGTCTATGTCTTTGTGGAGATGGGGTCTCCAGAACTGTACACAGTACTCCATATGTGGTCTTACCAACTGTCTGTACAGAGGGCCAACAACTTCTTGTTTTCTACTGGTGATGCCTCTCCCTATGCGTCCCAGTATCCTCCCAGCCCTCCTTACTGCCTTCTCACATTGCTGGCCCACCTTTAGGTCATCTGATATGACTACCTCAGGTCCCTTTACATTTTTGTTGTTGTCAGTATCTCACCCCCCATTGTGTACGCTTCCCATGGGTTTTTGTTTCCCAGACGCATTACTTTGCACTTCTTTGTGTTGAATCTAAGCTGCTATACATTTGACCATTCCTCCAACCTTGCCAAGTCCCTTTTCATCCTTTCCACCCCACCTTACGTAACAACCCTGTTGCAGATCTTTGTGTCATCTGCAAAGAGATATACTTTTTCTTCCAGTCCCTCTACAATGTTACTTATAAAGATATTAAAAAAGGATTGGCCCCGGTACTGAACCCTGTGGTACCCCACTAGTAACCCCCCTTTCTTCACTGTGGACTCCATTTACTATTACCCTCTGTGTCCTGTTGTCCAGCCAGTGTTTTACCCAGGCTACCACCCTGGAACCCACTCCCAGGCTGGCTAATTTGTTTATTAATCTTTTTGTGCGGGACTGTGTCAAATGCCTTGCTAAAATCTAGATAGGCCATGTCCACAGCCCCTCCCTGGTCTACTACTTTGGTCACCCAGCCAAAGAAATCAATTAGATTTGTCTGACATGACCTTCCTACTGTGAATCCATACTGCCTTGGGTCCTGTGCCCCACTGGCCTCTAGGTACTCAACAATTCTTTCCTTCAGAAGTGATTCCATCATTTTCTCTAACACTGAGGTCAAACTGACAGGTCTTTAGTTTCCTCTCTCTGTCTTGCTCCCACTTTTGTGAAGGGGAATCACATCCACCCTCCTCCAGTCCTGAGGTACCACACCATCATCCCCTGATTTATTAAAAAGGATAGTCAGTGGTGTTATTAGTTCTTCCCTTGGTTCTTTTAGAATTCTAGGGTGAATCCCATCAGGACTCATTGCTTTATCCACCTTCAGTTTTAAGAGTTCTTTCGGAACCCTTTCTTCTGTGAAAGGACTAATATCAACCCCTCTATCCAGAGTGCTTCTATTGACTGGATTAGGTATCTCCCCCTGCTTTTCCTTTGTGAATATTGAGCAGAAGTATTCATTCAGTAGCCCTGCTTTTTCACTGTCGCTCTCTACCCAACCACCTTCCTCTTTATTTAGCCTCAGTATCTCTACCTTAGTCTTTCTTTGCTACCAAATGTACCTGTAAAAGGTTTTATCCCTCTTCTTAACCAAGTTGGCTATCTTTTCCTCGGTTTGGGCCTTTGCTATTCTGACTGCCTTCCCCGCTTCCTTCTGCTTTAATTGGTACAGTTCTCTGTCCTGCTCCTTTTGTGTTTCCTTATACTTCCTGAATGCTATCTTTTTCTCCCTAACCTTCCCTGCCACTTCTTTTGAGAACCATAGTGTTTTTTTTAATTTTGTTTTGATTTGTTTATGTGCTTCACACAAATGCTTGATAGTACTGAAAGGGCCTATCTAGTGGCCAGTATACTGGCCCACATGATGCTTTAATGGACTTCTTACATATTGGACAATACTGAGAAAAGAAGTCATTGCCAACCAGTGCTTTTTATATGTATATATTTTTTGTATTTATGAGCGTGTATATTATGTCATTTTTGTTATTTACTGTGGGCTGTGGATGCTGGTACAAATGCCATATACACTGAAACAAATTTTAGCAGGTCTTGGCCTCTTAGATGTTTGGAATGAAAAGGGACAGCTACATGGCAAGTAGCATAAAGATAAAATAATTCACAGCACAGATTATTTAATTGTCTGTACTGAAAAGCATCAGGATTCTAAGGCCCGAAAGTGAAGTTGACTTGAAGTCTTATTTGGAGCCATATTTGAATTAGCTGAATTTGATGAAATTGATAAATATTTGAACTTGATCCATTTTTTTTACTGGTTAAATCTAAAGGGAAAATAGAAACAAATGAGCATTTTTGTCTAATGTATAATAAATTAAGGAAATTAGTTGAATAGTCTAAGAAACTGAAGCAGTAAGATCTGAGAATGTTGAGGATGGTGTACTGGTCAAGGAATACCCATGTGTGCAAGTATGAAGGTCTGGTCCATCGACTGGCACAGGACATTGCTGGTGGTAACCCATTGGTACCACCACTGAGCTGGTTATGATCTGTCCCTATGGTGAACATACAGCAGAACATGGAGCGATATGCAGTTAGAGATGCAACAAAGTTTTACTTCGCAGCCGAATTCCCTGTGAATCTGCCAACTCCGGCTCCACGTGCTATTTCGTGAAGTTGCCACCTGTAGTGGAAAATTCACCAAAATCAGCAGGGGATAACTTTGCATTGCTTTGGGGTTTTTTAAAGTGCCAAATGCACTTAAAAAAAAAAAAGCAAGGAAAGGGTTGACACGATCACGTCCCTGGTGTCTAGTGTCTCTCTCTCTCTCTCTCACCATGATCACTGCCAGCCCGACTGTGCCCTCCCATACTGCAACAGACCAGTGCTCAGTGGGGGGGAGACTAGACACCATGGATGCACACTACAGGGGAGATTTAATTTTTCTTATTGAGCTGGTGATCGGCCGGGGATGGTGGGACTACTAGACACCAGGGATTGACACTACAGTTGGGGCAGGCAGAGTTGCCAAACTCTGCATTTTGCAGAGTTTTTTTTGGGGGGGTGAAGTTGGATTATGCAGACCTGATCTGCTCTGTGAAGTGGTGAAAATCTGCAAAATATTTCATGGAATGAATTTTCCCTACTTCACACATCTCTATATGCATTGCAGAGTGTAAGCTGTACTAGTAGTAGGAGCAGTAATGTACCTCGGCACTGCACATGTACCACATGGCGGTAGGTACACCTGTATAGTGGGTGCCTGAGTGTGGGCACTGGCATATTCAGAAAGCTGCCAAGGAAGAGAATGTGGGTGGGTGCCCTTTGTATAAAGTAGTCCAAATGTTCCTATTGGGGGCTGGTTGAACGGTTGACTTCAATGTAGTGAAAAAAAGGTTTCTGGAGACCAGCCACTCAGTTCATCATAAGAAATGTAGTTTTATTTTGATATTTTCTTAGAACACCATGATCCCCTAGGTACGCCCAACGTTTCACCCAACACTGGGCTCCCTCAGGGGCTTAGACACACCTGAACTGAAACTGCACCACATGCTATTTAGCTTAGGCAAGAAATGAGCACTGTAATGCTAGAAATCTGAGTGAAGGAAAGTTTGGAATGGTACCCCTGGGCGGTCTGAAATTAAACTAAGCACAGACTCCAAGTGGTTGTAACTTGTTTCAGATATAAAAAAAAGTTATAATCTGAAGCTAGAAACAAACAGGAAACTGAATCCTAGTTGTTCTAAAGCCAATAATGAAAGAATTTATTTAGGAACACAAGATCCTAAGCCCGTGAGGAAGCCCGGTGTTTGGTTAAACGTTGGGCGTGACTAGGGGATCATGGTGTTCTAAGAAAATATCAAAATAAAACTATGCTTCTTATGATGAACTGAAACTTTTTTTTCACTACGTATTCAGAAAGCTGTCATGTACATCACTTGATATCAGTTGTCCACTCAGCACATTGGGGTCTGAGCGCTTCAAAGTACTGAATACCTCTGGTATCGCAATAACATATGAATTTTTGGCCTAAAAATCCTTCTGATATGTAATTAATATACTGTGGATTTGTTAGGGCACTGCCCTCATAATAATTCTAAAGGCTATCATATGCTGTCATAGGGGCTGTCAGCCTAGGAATAAGATAATTTATGGCACAGATGTGAGGGAAAAGCTTGGTTGGATACACCCAGGGTGTGGATGGAATACATGGGTTAAACTCCACATTAATAGTTACGGATTGCAAAGTGTGCTTGTTCCCGAGTTTGATGCAGAGCCAGCTGAGTTGCGGAGTTTTGAGCAGGGCTTGTCCACAGGCTTTCTGATGGTTTGTTGGCAGGAATACATTGTTGCTGACCCCTTTCCTTGTTGAGTTGCAGTCAGTGACTGACAGACCCCTTGTGGGAATGACCTCCCAGGTTTTACTTTTACTAGGGAGAAATAGTACTAATATTAGGGACTACATCAGTCCAGTGTTGCCAAAATGAGGTAGAGGTCTTTTTTGATGATGCATTAGCTGAGTTACTGTTGATTGCTATGGATGGAGGTACCATTAAAACATAGGGTAGGTCTATGGTACTGTGTCCAGGGGAATGGGTTCATGCTGTTGTTTCTTGGTAGGGAGTGATTTTGAGGCTTCTATGTCTTAATTTTCTTGGTTCAAGTTCAAGTTTAATTTATTCTTGATCAGTAAAATACCATTACAAGCTAAAACATTTAAAATAAGTCCATCATGAACATGACAATAGTTTTGCAGGTTAATGACAATTAATGCAGTCATACAATCATTTAGAAACAAACATTTACTAGTCTGGTTTACATAAAAGCAGATCATTATCAGATTTCTAATTATATCCTTGGTTACAGTCGTATTGCTTTAAGAAATTCACACAATATTTTAAGTATCTCACAGTTATTGATATTAAACAGTGTGGTTATTATTTGATCAGAGAGAAGGCCGAAGCTGACCAGAATCGATCCAAGTCAGTGCTTTCTCTGCTTTATAAATATGGGACAGAGAAGAATCACATGGATCAGATCATCTTCTGTTCCTGTACTGCAGTTGCAGATGGGGGAAGTAACCTAGTTTTATTTTGTCTGAAATATGTATAGTTAGCCCAATATAATGCCATCCGGAATCTAGTAATGAATCTACGTTCTTCGGGGTTTATGAGTATATAGAGGTATGGTTCTGTCCTTCTCACCTCCTTTAGTCGGTTGTACTAAAATTTTCTAGTTCTCCTATTCTTTTCTTATCTTGTGTTATTGTTGCATCTTCAAGTCTAATTTTAAGCTGATGTACTATATCCGGGAAAGGTCTAAAATATATCTCATGCAATAGGGTTTTTGAAAACAGATGGAAACACAATGTCTCCTATAGTTTTAATTCTTGGTGCTTATCTGCCTGAACTGACCCTCAAAACTAATTGTATCAAGAATGGGGAGTCCAAGGATAATCAGATTTAATTTGACTAATTTTATCTTGATAGATCTGCATTAAATCTGTTAATACTGTGGATCATTGGGACAGACAGTTATGCATTGTAAATTTTCTCAAACTGTGTGTTTAAAATTGTATTGTTAATAATGATTTTATGTTTTTTAGATGTGCACTTTTTAGTATTTTGTAAAGACTATTTTAGTTGAACAATAATACCAAATTGACTTGACTACAAACACCACTGCACTCTCTATTCCAAAGTCAGCTGACTCCCTCCGCCTGCCTTGCGTAAACTCATCATGAGTGGTGTGGTTTTCAGTGTGGTGAGTAAACAGGTCCCTTTGTCCGTTTATTCACTTCTTATACCCGAGAGCATTTCCAGTCCTTAAAGGTCCATGGTCCCTGGTTCTTTAACTATCCACGAGACCAAATCCAAATTAGGAGAATTGTCTTTCTCCTACCCAGCCCTGAAACTTTAGAATTCCTTCCAGGCTTTGCTCTGGCTGTGTCCCTTATAGTCTAGCTTCCAAGTGTGGTTATCACTCCCTCCTTTCCATGGCCTCCATCTGTAACTGTCCGTAGTCTGCCTTGGAACAGCAGGAAATCCTATAAGCTGTTGCACTTGATTGCATTGCTGATCATAAACCCCAAGGCATATAATCTCTTTGAGTTTGTTATTATGTCTGTAACTTCGATTGAGCTTGATATTGAGTTTTACTGTTGTTTTACTGCCCTATACCCTGCCCTGTGTCTCGCAGTTACTATATTTCACATTTTTGTTTCTTTGGGCATTTCTATGCTAACTGTGACAGGGTTGGGTAAGACCCTGTCCCATTTGTTATGCAGAGAGAGTTAACAGCAAGGATCTGTTCTGTCCTCTCATATTGCTGCCACTTCTCTGTCTTTGTCTGTCTGATTACACAATCAAATTTTTCCTGTGGAACCAGAGGAATTGGCTACTGCGACAGACCCACAATTCTCCCCCTTGCTAGCTCCCTGCCTTCACTTGGTGTTTCTTGCTGTTTCTATTCTTTCTATCTCTCCCTTATTTCTTCGTAGTTAAAAAATATGTGAAACTCTTTATGTGAAACTGAGATCCCTTCGTTTGCAAATGTATATCGTTATGTTCTTTGAAATGTATTCCAGGAAAGCTATTTGGGAATAAGAAAAGATAGAAGAACTCTGTAACACTGGAAGTGGACCTTGAGAAACCTTTCGACCTCCACAAGCTTGTTAACACAATTGCCAACAGGAGATGAGCCCCAGAGATAATGTTCTATTTTGTTACATTTTTGGGAGAAACAGGAGATCAGCCCCAGACAGAATGTTCTATACCTTAATGAGAGCAGGATGCAGTGTTAAAAACTGCCAGGCAAAGACACCTTGTAAACAAGCATTTGTCAATGCCAAATGTTGGCTTGCTGGCATTGGCAATGGTAGTGCAGGAGTTAGAGAGATGCATAATAGGAATGGCAGTGAAGTATTGAACTGACGCCAACCCCACCCCCACCCTGCAGAGACTGACAGGCATTGAGGGTGTGCCTTTGGGTCGCTGGCCATAACGCTCATGCCATTTCACCTCACCTTACCCTGCGGACACCAACAGGTGTCATGGTGTGCCTTGGGATCTTTGGGCCTTACGCTCACCCCATTCCATAAGGAAATATGCATAGATGGGTATAGTATAGGAGAATGGAGTGAACTTTAGGGCCGAAGATTCCAAGGCACACCTCAATGCCTGTCACTGGCTGCAGGGTGGGGGTGAGGGTGGAATGGCATGAGCATTACAGCCGATGATCCCAAGTCACACCCCCGACGCCTGTCAGTCTCTACAGGGTGGGGCGTTACAATTGGAAACCCTAACGCCCTGGGCATTTGTTGGTACTTTCATTCCAAATTTTGAACATGGGCTTTTTGTGATCCCACCTCATGAACAGTGGCACTATCAGTTCGTTACCAGAAAGATGATTTTGCACAGTGACAGCGCCATTTGGTGCCACTGGTGCTAAAACACATTTTGGGCAGGATGTGAAAAATGACAGCTGTACTGTTCATGAGGTGGTGGGAAAATATGGCAATGTTGAAAATCTGGACTGAAAATATGAAAAATTGGCAAAGTTACGAGCATGCGTAGAAACTGCGCAACGCACGCCTATAACACAATCATTTTTTGGAATTTTTTCACCAAATTTTCAATATGGGCATTTTATGAACAGTGGCACTGTGAGTTTGTTAATCTGTCCCAAAAGTTGATTTCCCACAGAGACCGCATCATTCTGCGCCACAGGTATAAAAACACGTTTTGGGCAGGATGTGCAAAATGACAGCTATACTGTTCATAAGGAGGTGTGAAAATGGAAAAGTTGAAAATCTGGAGTGAAAATATAAAAAACTGGTGAAGTTACAAGTGTGTGTAGAAACTGCTCAATGCACGCTCATAACGCAGTCATTGTTTGAAATTTTTTCACCAGATTTGCAACATGGACTTTTTGGGACCTCCCCTCATGAACAGTGGCAATGTCATTTTGTTAATCAGTCCCAAAAGGTGATTCTGCAGAGCGACCGTGAAATCTCCTTTTCGGGACTGAGTAACGAAATGACAGTGACATGTTCATGAGGTGGTGTCCCAAGAACCCCATGTTGAAAATCTGGAGCCAAAATTCCAAAAAATGCCTGAGATATCAACCGAAGTTGAAATCCTCCATTGTGTCCCATTATAAAGCTTACCGTCATTTCTTTAGTTTGTGGTTGGCCTTTGAAGAGTGCAGCCATATCCTGCGCCACAGAAGATCACTGCTCCTGACCTCAGGAGGTAAATATGGGGTGAGGGGGCTGGGTGAGGGGAGGTGGGTGTGCAGAGGGAAGGTGCGGGTTGGGGGAGACCATGAGGGACCATTTTCCCTTTTACAGGTTAAATAAAACAAAAAGACTACAGGGGATGTTTTTTTCTATTTTACACGGGGAAAACAATTAAAAAAAACATTTAAGCACACTGGGGTGGGCTCTCAGTGTGCCACAATAGTGGGGGGGGGCGCATGCCATTGCTGACACAGGGATTGGGCATCCTGTTGTCGGCAAAGAACATATTTCGGCACACTGGGGTGGGCTCATAGTGTGCCACATTAACAGGAGGGGATATATGCCGACACAGGGATTGGGCTCCCCGATGTCGGCTTTGCGGGACTGTGTGGTGGGTGGCAGGAGCCGCCATGGTTTGGCACACTGGGGTGGGCTCCCAGTGTGTCACATAATGGGGGACACTGACACTGGTATTGAGTACCCCGATGTCGGCTTTCCGGGGAGTGTGTGTCAGGCCGGCAGGAATCATATTGTGGAAGCAGCGCTGCGGCTATTTTACTTATTGATATGTTTCACCAGGAAAGGCACACTGAAACTCAGCAGGTAACTCTGGCCGTGCGCATTACTGTGCACTGTAATGCACGTGGTCGGAGTCTTGTCATCTGCCGCTGCAATGAGGAAACTGCACCTCATTGGAGCGGCAGATTTCTTTCAAGGTTTTGGCTGTCTTTGAAACTGCTGTCATCGCCAGCATGCTCAATGATTGGCGGCTGAGGTACGCACCCACTAAAGCATCCCCTGCATTGGCCACAACACTGACACACCTCTGAAATGTGCTACTACCACAAGATGTTGCTTGCACAGTTGCAAGCCAACATAAAAAAGAGAGTCATGTTTTGGGTTTCCAGTTTTAGATTTAGAGAGACCAGAAGGAGGACTTTTGTTTGAACTGCCTGTATTAAGACCCATCCTGTACATTTTTTAATTTTTTGTTTTATTGTTGTTAATAATAATAAAACATGACTTGCGAATGTTATAATTGCTCCTGGTTTGCCTATGTTTCCTGACCTATGCCTCTATGACAATGATATGCAATTTATATGCCACCTTGTATTTTGTATAATGTTTCTGATAACCTCCTGTTTTGTGACTCTCCCAAGGCATGCCTGAAAATAGGCAAATGCCTTTCATATAGCACCTACCTGGTAAAAAACAACAACTAACTGAATAAATAAAATAAATAAACCAGCCTTGTGCAAATTTATCATGGGACGTGTGATACATACTGTTGTGACTAAGCGATCACCCATGTCCCTTTCAACCCTACTCACGCCTGCTAGTAGATCCTGTTCACTAAGGTCTAATATCCTTGGTTCCTTAAACATACCAAAAATCAAGATGAAACTAACTTGTGGTTGACATAAATCCCATCACTGAGAGAAATGTCCTTCTTCTACTCTGCGCCCACACTTTGGAACTCCATCCCTATCAAGGTCCATCAGTGTCCCTCCAGCCTAGCCTTCAGAAGAGAGTACTCCACTCTTCTTAAGTAGGCTTCTGTGTGCACCTGCCCTCAGGCCACTTGGAATTGTGTCACCTTCCCTATTTTGGCTGAATGCCTTACCAATGAATGTTACCCATCCCTGTATCCTGATTGTATATGTACTATGCATCTTGCACAGTGCCCTTCCTATATTGTGTCTTGTGTATTATTTTCCTTGCTCTATTTATTTCCCTGTACTATTTGCCTGGCTATATGTATTGCACCCTGTTTCTAGTTATTTGTATACTGTTGTGATGACCTATGTTGTAATCCCCCAGGTCATGCCTAAAAATAGGCATATAGTTTGTCTAGTTCACCTACCTTGTAAATAAAAGTTAAATAAATAAATTTGTTTTAGCCATTGGAAAATATGATTGATATAGCATTGCTATGAGAGGGGAAAAAATAGGTATGGTGTGCAGGGCAAAAGCTAACAGGGCAATGGTCATCACTAGCAAATCGCATTCAGTGTGAGTTTTCATCTTGCTCACAGTCTTACAAGTTTCTGTTGAAAACCCTCATAAAAAGTCTGCACTTCTCAAAGTATCCCAGCCTTTCCTGACCTTTGGTTATCTCTAGTTTTGCCATTATTCAGTGAAACCTTCTTCCGTGTATGTGTGTATGTGTGTGTATACCATAATTGTTAACGCATGGCTGCACTGATCTATTCATTATACGTAATCAGCCTGACCTTTTACCTCTCACTAGTGACTTTAATCTATGCCAACTATATTATTAGCTAATTGTAACCTCCCTCAAGGAATACAGACCAACCCTATAATTTGTGGCAGCATTTTAAGCAAAAGCTTCTGAATCCAAGCCTGATGACTCTTTGAATTTTAAGGCTTTGCCTGTGGTTCAAAGTGTCAGTGTACAACTATGCCACCCCCCTTTTTTATTTATTCTGCTTTCTTTTTCATTTAATCCCCTTGGCACCCCTTCCTCTGCTATGGCTCCCTCATCCATACCGCCACCAGCATCATCACCCGCATAGCTAACCCCTATCTTAGGGCCTCCTGGACTGATCAGGAGGAGCATGGATCTGGTATGTCTAGGGTGCTGCCCCCTTTTCAAACACCTCTCTGGGTTGAGTGCAGAGGTCTCTGGACTCCAAGCCAAGCTGGCAAGGATGCAGGGAACCTTTTGCTCCACACAGGGGGCCATGGAGTCTGCCACCACTGCCTCAGTGGATGCCTAGACAGAGACAGGATGACTGAACCTTGGTGGGTTCTGAGATGGTGGGGATGGTGGGTAGGGTACATACTCCTCAGTCTATGCCACTACAAAATTAATTTGATGTACTGGTGGGATGGGACAGCCAGGTGGGGGCACCTGATGTGGTGGCAAGGGAGAATGTGGGGGTCTTTGGAAGGGCAGGCACCAAGGGGGAAGGGAAGAGGCCTGCAGCCCAGCAAGAAACATCTGCTGGTGGAGGACTTTACAAACAAACAAGAGCCAGTGCACAACCCCCCACCCCCCAAAATGGCAAATCTGAGAAATTAAACATATAAACTGCCTGAATCAACTTTTCTTAGTTTAAATTCCATGGAAAAGGGATCCTCTTAGTTATCAGATTGGAATTCCAATGTGAGCAAGCCAAACTACCAATTATCGAGGTGGGACCCCACAGTTTGGTCTCTACTTCCCCAACTCTGAAATTCCTGCAGTGGCTACTCTTAAATAGAATGTACTGCCTAACTGGCTCCTTTATAGCAAAGTGCTTCCACCAAGGAAATTTCACAGATGATCAAAGGGAGCATGCTAAAAGGAGAACCACAACTCCCAAAACTCTAAACACATACCAAAACTAGCACACTCTAACCTTTGAATTGCTCATTTCTCAGATTTGCCATGTTGGGGGGGGGGGGTTGTGCACTAGATCATAGAAACATAGAATTTGACGCCAGATAAGGACTGCTTGGCCGACTCAGTCTGCTTATTTCCCTACCTATTGGATAAGCTGCAGATCCTAGTTAACCAACAGCCTACTTCCTGTTACCCCCACTAGAATTGCCTTATGTCTGTCCCGTGCATCCTTGAATCCAGGTTCCTGTTTGTTTGTCTGTTACATGCCGCAAACCAGTAGAAATGTGAATTATATTTTGTGAGCAATGCAAAGGTTAGAGCGTACTAGTTTTGGTATGTGGTGGGGGACTTTATCATGATGGGGATAGACTTGGAAACAGGAAGATGAGAGGGAGGTAAAGTGCCTACCTGGTGCTTTGACTCAAAGGAATGGAGAGCATATCCTGACACTTGCTAAGGCAGCAGGCCATGGGAGGGTGCTGTAGGTCATTGTCCACCTGGCCTAGCAAGGGTAGTACAGGGTAAGTTCAGGGAACTGGGGAGGGACCTTAAGCAGGTAGCAAGCATGGTGGCATTCACTGAGGTAGTACCTGTGTATGGCCAAGGGGAGGACAGGGCACTCTGCACTAAGAACTTCAATAGCTGGTTGAAGGCATGGTGCAGGGAGGAGGGTTTCGATTTCACTGGGGATGAAAGGATAAGGTCTCTACAGAGGTGACGGCCTGCATCCTTCTATGAAGAGGACCACAGTCCCGAGTGGGAGGTTTGCATGTTACTTGGATGAGGCGTGAGCATTAAACTAGTCAAGGGGGAGGCTGTATTGCCAAGGGAGTCATGAACTGTCCCCTTCCCCAATACACACACAGATTGAAGCAACAAGGAGGGAGGGCCCAAGAGAACAAAACAAAACTACTGGGAAGGGTCGCAAGATAAGGGGGTGTAGACAAGGTGGAGTACAAGGGGGTAAGAACAAAGGAGGCAGTAAGAGAGGCGTAGAGTAGACAAGATACAGAGAGAGTAACAAAGGAAGAGGGGAGTCAGAGGGAGTCAGGGGGAGCAGCACAGGCAGAAAGGGGGAGGAAAGAGGGTATAGGGAGGGAGGAGAAAGGTTTGAAGAGCCGTGTGTACCAACGCAGAGTCTTGCTAATAAAATTTTGGACCTGAAGGCCATCATGGTGGAGGCAGACCTAGATCTGCAGACCATAACTGAGTAGTGATGCACTGAAAATAACAGCTGGGACATAGCCACACCAGACTGTTTTCAGTTCACAAGAGATAGGGAGGTGAGGAGGGATTGTCCTGTATGTGAAGGAGGGTATCAGGACTATGGAATTGCAAGGGAACCTAGAGGTAACAGAAGGGCTGGCGGTGCCATGGGTCACCCTGGAGACAGGAGCTGGGGTCACTGTTTGTACTGCAGTGATACACAAACCTCCAGCACAAGGGAAGGAGTTGGATAACGTACTAGGGGAAACCATCAGCAGGATGGCAAAAAAAGGTGGAGGTACTTTCAGTTGGGGACTTCAGTCTACTAGACACAGATTGGAGCCTTCTAACTCCAACTTTGGCTAGAAGCAGGACCATCTTTGACTCCCTGTAGATTGCATTTCTCAGGCAGCTAGTCAGTGAACCCACTAGGGAGAGGGCAATGCTGAACCTGGTACTTATTAACACAGTGTTGCAGACATCCCAGTGGGTTGCCACCTGGGGACCAGTGATCACTGTACATTGTGGTTCACAACATTAAGATGGGTGCAGAGGCAAACCACATAAAGATGAGGGCCCTGAACTTTAGGAGGGCAGATTTAAAAAAACTGGGGACTGCCTCAGAAGCAGCCTAGCACTGGAAGATTGCCAGGGAGAGGTAGAGGAACAGTGGGGAAAATTAAGAGAAGATATAGTGAAAGCAAGCAGATTCAGCATGAAGGAAGTGAGCAAAAGCAGAAGGAAACAAAAGACCATTATAGTACTCTAGGGAAGTGGCCACAAAGGTGAAGGAAAAATGGGTGGCATTCAGGAGGTACAAAGAAACACAGAGGGATGAGGATAGGGAAATGTACCTGGTAAAACAGAGGAGGCAACCGAGGGTGGTGGTAAATGGCACTCGCTCTAATGAAGGGAGAGTGACCAGCGTAGTGCAGCAGGGTTCAAGTACTGGGACTGGTCCTGTTCAGTGTCTTCACAAGTAACTGCAGAAGAACTGGAAGGGAAGGTATACATTTTTGCAGATGACCCAAATCTGTAATAGGTGGATACTGGGAGGTGAGTAGGGACTTTAGAAAACTAGGGAGTAGTCAAGGGCATGGTAGCTGGGGTTCAGTGCCAACAATTGAAAATGTATGCACCTAATGCATAGAAATCCAGGAGCTGAGTGTAAAATGTGGGGAAGGGGGGTACTGATGGTCACTAAGTGGGAAAGACTCCTTGGGGTTATCATTTCTGACGACCTTAGAGTGGCATGGCATTGTGACAGGGCAGTGGAAACAACAAGATAGTGGGCAGGGCCAGTGGGATGCTGGGGTGCAAAACAAACAAAAAAAAAGACTACGAGGGATGTTTTTCTTTGTTTCAGATACCAACACTGGGCACTGGGCTCCCAAGTGTTGATTTAACATATACAGGCATGGGAAGTGATGGGGCAGCAGATAGGATACTGGCAGATGATGGGATCTGTTTGGAAGGGGCACAAGGCATGGAAAGTGATGGGGAGGTGGTAGGGGTACTTGGCAGAGGGTGGTATTGTTTTTAAGGTTAGGAAAGGAGGACGACCAGCAAGCTGATTGTGACGCCACTCAGCTGGCTGCTGGGCAGGCGGTATCATGCAGATGAAAGGACAAAACAACTCCAGATTGGAGTGGCACTTTCTTTTCAACTTCATGAAGTTTCCACATAACAAACCAAGAACCGTGTCATGATCTGCCTTGCTGACCATTGGGCTATCACTGTTGCACTGGACCCCACAGTAACGCACCTGTAAAAGTCCTTATTGTAACAAGATGTTCACTTTACACATGTGCACACAAGCAAACTTAATAAAAAGTAACCAGTCCAAACAGAAAAGTGCAATCAGCCAGTACTGAAGTCCGGTGCCAAGCAGGAGCTGCTAACTCCCAAAAGCAAATACTTGTCCAAAATTATTGGGCACTCAGGTGAGTGTACTGCTACATAAATAATTTCCAGAGGCTGAAATATACCCAAACAAATATTTATGTGGTAAATCAACAGAAGCACAGCGGTCAGCATACACAAGGTGGGTAACTACTAGCCACAAAACACCACAGTGCTTTGACCATTGTCTTTATCAGGGAATGGGGTTTTAATGGCTAAAAGTCCTCTTTTTGTACCTTATTAATTAGGGAAAAGTGCTTACACATGGGTGCAGTGAGAACAAATCATAAGACTGTATTGCCTATTGGAATTCAACCACACTCCATCCTCAGGGTAGTCGAGGACTTCACTAGTGGAAATATGGGTGCAGGTTATTTATTTTAAAATTAGTAACTGTGAAAGGCACACTGAGCCGAGGATTGTTTCCAGGTGTGACACAAGGGAGGGGGAAGTGGGGTAGACACAGAGTATACCAGAGTATACAAAAAGTATAAAATACAAAAGCAAGTCACATCCAAGGATATCAGCTGTGATGAATCAATTATACTCGCAACAGAAAAATATGGTACAGTATGTGCAAGGGTTCAACAAGTATGCAGTGCTATGCCTATGCCCTGTAAGTGCAACAATACACAATACATGACAATTAAAGCCCCAAGTGAATTACAGTGTGAATGATGTGCATTACAAAATACAGATCAGCACATATCAGCAACAGAAACACAGTTTTTCATTCAAAGAGCTTGTGTACTGCCTAAAACTATTATTAGTTTTTAAAAGCAGTCAACTATTATCTTTTATATTTGAGGTAGACCTCTCTCTCCCCAAGAGTGGTGACCCCTCCTCTCCTGCCAACTATCACTCAATTTCTCTCCTCCCCACCCTCGCTAAGCTCCAAGAGCACCTGGTCCTCTCACAACTTCCCTCCTTCCTCTCTGACTCCTCCTTTTTCATCCAGTTTCAATCTGGTTTTCGGAAGAACCACTCCACCACTACTTCCCTTCTCAAGTTCATGGACTCCATCCTCTCTGGGATGGACAATGGCTATATCACCTCAGCCATCTTTGTCAACCTCGCCAAGGCTTTTGACACAGTCTCCTATGCCCTGCTCCTTGACTCCCTTAATTCAGCTGGGCTGTCTACACCTGCAAGAAACTGCTTCAGAGCCTACCTCACAGGCAGAATACAATCAGTCAAGATCCATGATATGATCTGCGCCCCCCCTCCAATCACTACAGGAGTCCCTCAGGGCTCAGTGCTTGGTCTTATTCTCTACTCCATTTTCCTCAATGATTTGCCCTCAGTCTGTTCCCTCTCCTCCTCTATCAACATGTACGCAGACGATACCTTCTTGTTCACCTCTGGTAAATGCCCGGCAGATGTAGCAACCACATTACAGCATGACTTCCACCATGTTCAGCTTTGGTTTGCCTCACATAAATTATTTCTGAATGCTAAGAAGACTATCTCCATGACTTTTGGCACTAGGCAGATACTCTCTAGACTACATCCCCTACCCTCCTTCCACACCCTGGATGGGACAATCCTTGAGGACACCTACTCGTTCAGATACCTTGGGATCTGGCTGGACCTGCACCTCAACTTCTCTGGCCACATTGATGCCATCTTGAAAAAACTGCACCCCAAGCTTGGTGCCTTATACAGGAACTGTAGTTGCATCACTCCTACAGCACGACTTGAACTGGTTCAGAAGATGACTCTCCCCATCTTTGACTACTGTGATGTAGTCTATGGTGCCACTCCCAAATCCTCCTTGACCAGACTGGACACTCTCTTTAACTCATTCTGCCACTTTGCTCTCAGTGCCCCCTCCCAAACACATCACTGCAACCTCTACCATGCACTGTCCCTGCCCACACTCGCAAACAGGCATCTCGCTCACTGTGGCAAATTCATGTCTAAATTTTGGCTTGGGGAACTCCCCCCTCCTACCTCTCCAGCTCCCTCTTCTCCTCCCCCTCCATCTCACTTCCTCAGATCCACTGACACTCGCACCTTGCTGGTCCCCCGCCAATCTACACTTATGGGCCAGTCAGGCTTCGCTCACTACTTCCCAAAACTCTGAAACTCTCTTCCTCCCCAAATACAGCACTCCTCCTCCACTTACTCCCTAACCTCTGCCTTACATAACCATCTTTCCTCTAGCTGCTCCTGTTTTGATCCCCCATAACTTCTTCCTTGCACCTGCTCCCCAGCACATTACACATTACCCCATTCCCCCTTCCACCTACCCCCATACTTCACTATCTTTGTTCTTCACCTGCCCCCCTTCAACCTCTTATCTCAAATACCATTGACTGACTGTATCCGCTTGCAGAGTTTCAGTTTCCTCAAGGAGTACTTCTACCTCCACTCCCTTCCTTTCACCTATGGCTCTGTCCTACTCCTGCCCCCCCCTTATCTTCTATCACCATGTCACTGTCTGGCTTTGCCCCCTTTTTGTTGGGTTCTCCTCATCCTGGTGTGGGCAAGTTTTATGCATGCCTCCTCCTTCCTTTCCCCTGCTACTCTATTTAACTTCCACCCTCCAGCTCTTCTGTCTGTTTTCCCTGCCCCTCACTGATTTTCCTCCCTATCCCATTGCCATCTACCAGTTCTTCCCCTGGCAGGGTTATCAACATCCTTGGGGGGCAAACTCTGGTCCTGACTTCTCAGTCCCCTCTTTCTAACCTTTCCAACCTCCTTTTTTCTGCCCCCTTCTTCTTTCTCCCCCACGCTGCCAGCACTTATTTGACTGCCCCTACCTATATGCACTTATTACATCCACCCCCCACCACCCCGGTTTGGTCACTACACTCCATGCACTGACAGTGCATTTCCTTCCTCCAGCTGATTTCATTGCACTATTTACAATTTTTTTCCCACAACACCTTAATGGTAGCTTGCATTGTTTACCTGATTCCTCAGACATAGTTTTACCTGTGCATATTTCATTATGTTTACAACAATGGACATTAATGTAGCTTAACCTCTGTACCTTATAATATCCACATGTATGTATTCTGTAATTGTCTGTATATCTCTGTTTTATATCCTCTTGTACCACTTCTCCCCAGGTTGCACTGTGAGATGAGCAACTTGTTGTTCAGTGTGCCTTCCTGGTGAAACATTTCAATAAATAAAAAGGTAAGTTTTCTTTTCTCTTTGTTTAATTAGATGAGTGTTTGCCTGATGCTAATAAGTGTGATGTGAGGGACAGCGATAGCCTGTGACATAGGCATCGGCGATTGGGCACCTACAATAATGTCGACCCAATCCCCATCACATGTCATCAGGGCTACAGTTGGAGTAGGACGGCTGGATGGGGAGTCGTGATATCATAGCGACAGAATGTCGCTATACGCACGTGCCCGGGAAGTGAGCACACACAGTGAGGGGCGGAGGGATGTGAGGGTGGTGCGTGGTGGGTTGCCAAGCTGACTCCATGGCATGGTGGGTGGGTTGAGTGGCATTGGTGGGTAGGGTACTGGGTTCGGGTGCGGTCGCTGGTTCATCTTTGTTGCGCTGGCCTGAACCTTTTTAAATGCTTTTCACCCCCGACACGCACCCCACTGGAGTTGAGAATTCTTAAGAAGGGTGTGGAGGGCAACCCACATAAAACATTAAAAAGTAAGTCCCCGGTGCTGTTTTGTTGTGTGTGGTGGCAGAGTGGGAAATAAATTTTCGCACTCTGACTTCAAGGATAACGGTGATCACCTTTGCTTTCGGCTAAGGTATCACATACAATCCCTGGACAGACTTCTGCCTGGTAGCTGACATGTTTATCTCTATCCCCACAACCACCACCACGTTACATCATCAGCATTTTGACCTCACTGACTGTGGCATCACTGCTGCTTAGGAACAGCCACTCAGTGGCTGCCAGGTCAGTCATCTGTGATGTCACTGTCAGTGAGATCACAATGCTGATGATGTATCGAGGGGTGATAGAGATAGATATGTCAGCTACCAGGCTAAGAGCTGCTCCACACATTCAGCACAATATTACCACATAGACAACTATCTAATGAGCAAATGGAGAAAGAACAGTACTTAAGAAATAAAAAGTTACAACTGACTACTTTGTAAAATTTGTATTATTTTCCTATCTGCCTGTTTTGGCTCCACTAGCTCTTTAAAACAATAAAAAGTAACAGCTGACTACAGTACTTTTAAAAAATAACATGTTCTGTTTGCTATTTTTGGTCTACTAGCTCTTTAAGAAGCATGGACAAAGTTTATCCTTTCTCTCAACCGCATTAATTCTGCCAATCCTAACTACCAAATGGCACTGTTATCTAGAGTATTTTTAAGACACCTCTTAGGAGTGGGTCTGCGACTAAAGAAAACTAATTTTCCTACTGGTGTGAGAGCATAAAATAAGGGTAATAAATAACCACTTTAGTCACAGATACTCCTGGTATATCTGTCTGTTTGGAAATATGAAAATTATGAGTTTAAAGATACCTAGAAGAGTGTTTGGATTTACAGTATCTTCATCCAACCATAATAAACCACGACAATCTATAGATAATAAATAATCCTTTTGAAATTTCAACCAAGAAAAACAATAAGACTATAATGCTGAATCGCTTCCATATAACATAAATTTAACTGATTGTTCATTGGAGAAAGGAGAAGTCTGTACCAATATGTTATTATTCTGATCAAAGCCTGTGTTTGCAACAGCAGAGACCCAATTTGCCTGTAAAAATGTAGAAGGCATCACAGGTGGGAAGGCTCACAAGCTTCTTAAAACATTATTCTGTAGACTTTTTTTTTTTTTACTTTCTATTTTCTCCCCCCTTCTCCACAGTGCCTACCTTCCCTCAGGGACTCCCAAGGCATCGTGCTCGTCAGGTAACATAGAAACATAGAAACATAGACTTTGACGGCAGATAAGGACCGCTAGGCCCATCTAGTCTGCCCATTTCCCTACCTACAGGATAGGCCGCAGATCCTAGTTAACCAACAGCCTATTTCTTCCTACCCCAGACAAGAATTGCCTTACGTCTGTCCCATGCATTCTTGAATTCTCCCACAGTTTTAGACCCCACAACCTCCTCAGGAAGGCTGTTCCATGCATCCACTACCCTCTCTGTGAAATAATACTTCCTCACATTGCCCTGAACCACCCTCCTTCTATCTTTAAATTCAGACCCCTTGTTCTTGCAGTCCTTTTTCTGAAAAATGCTACCCTCTTGGACTTTGTTGATTCCACTGAGGTACTTTAAAGTTTCTATCATGTCCCCCTCTCCTTCTTTCCTCAAGGGTATACATATTAAGCTCCTTTAGTCTCTCCTCATACGGCTTCTCTTGCAGACCCTGCACCATTTTAGTTGCCCTCCTCTGGACTGCCTCTATCCTGTCTATGTCCTTGCAGAGATGGGGTCTCCAGAACTGGACACAGTACTCCAGATGGGGTCTCACCAACTGTCTGTACAGAGGGATAACAACATCCTGTTTTCTGCTGCTGATGCCTCTCCCTATACATCCCAGTATACCCCCAGCCCTCCCTACTGCCTTCTCACATTGCTTGCTAACCTTAAGGTCATCTGATATGATTACCCCAGGTCCCTTTCCTTTTTTGTTGTTGTTACTACCTCCCACCCATTGTGTATTCTTCCCCTGGGTTCTTGTTTCCCAGGTGCATTATTTTGCACTTCTTTGCATTGAATCCTAGCTGCCATACTTCTGACCATTTCTCCAACCTTGCCAAGTCCGCTTTCATCCTTTCCACGCCTCTTGTGTATCAACCCTGTTGCAGATTTTTGTGTCATCTGCAAAGGCATACTTTTCCTTCCAGTCCCTCTGCAATGTCACTGATGAAGACATTAAAAGGACTGGACCCAATACTGAACCCCATGTGACCCACTAGTAACCCCTCTTTCTTCAGAATGGACTCCATTTACAATTACCTTCTGTGTCCTGTTGTGCAGCCAATGTTTTACCCAGGCTACCACCCTGGGTCCCACTCCCAGGCTGGTTAATTTGACTATTAATCTTTGTGTGGGACTGTGTCAAATGCCTTGCAAAGTCTAGGTAGGCCATGTCCACAGCCCCTCCCTGGTCTACTACTTTGTCACCCAGTCAAAGAAATCTATTAGATTCATCTGACATGACCTTCCCGCAGAACCCATGCTGCCTTGGGTCCTGTGCTCCACTGGCCTCTAGGTACTTGACTATTCTTTCCTTCAGAAGTGACTCCATCACTTTCCCTACCACAGAGGTCAGACTGAGAGGTCTGTAGTTTCCTGCCTCTGTCTTGGACCCACTTTGTGAAGGGAATCACATCTGCCTTCCTCCAGTCCTCGGGTACCACACCATCCTCCCATGATTTATTAAAAGAGTAGCCAGTGGTTTCACTAGTTCCTCCTTAATTTTTTTAGAATTCTGTGGTGAATTCCATCAGGACCCATTGCTTTGTCCACCTTCAGTTTTAGGGTTCTTGCAGAACCCTTTCTTCTGTGAAAGGACTGGGATCGTCCCCCCTATCAAGAGTGCTTCTGTTAATTGGATTAGGCACTTCCCCCTCCTCTTTTGTGAATACTGAGCAGAAATATTCGTTCAGTATTCCTGCTTTTTCACTGTCCCCCTCTGCCCACCCACTGTTCATTCTATTCAGCCTCACTATCCCTCCCTTTGTCTTTCTACGCTTGCTGATGTACCTATAAAAGGTTTTATCCCCCTTCTTAACTGAGTTGGCTATCTTTTCCTCAGTTTGGGCCTTTGCTATTCTGACTTCCCTCCCTGCTTCCTTCTGCCTTAACTGGTGCAGCTCTCTGTCCTGCTTCTTCTGTGTTTCCTTATACTTCCGGAATGCTATCTTTTTCTTCCTGACTTTCACAGCCACCCCTTTTGAGAACCATAGTGCCTTTTTCTTTCATTTTGATTTGTTCATTTGCTTCACACAAAGGCTTGTTGCCTCTGTGATGGCAGTTTTGATAATTCCCCATTGTTGCTCCACACTGAGGCACTCTCCCATCTTGCCAAAGTCAGCCCTCCTAAAGTCCAGTACCCTCACTTTTGTATGGCTTGACTCTGTAGCTGAGTTTAATGTGAACCACACTGTTTGATGGTCACTTGTCCCCAGATGGCAACCCACTTCTAGATCTGAGATCTTCTCACTGCCCCCGTTTGAGAGTACGAGGTCTAAGATTGCTCCCTCACGAGTGGGTTCCGAAACTAGCTGTCTAATGCCTGCCACCTGTAGGGCATCAAGAATGGCCCTGCTCTTGGATGTGGCTGCAGCAAATGTGCTCCAGTTAACATCGGGCATATTCAGGTCTCCCATCAACAGTATCTCCCCTTTCTCTGCCATTCTAAGAATGCCTTCTATCATATCCTTGTCCATTCCTTCCCCCTGACATGGGGGTCTGTACACAACCCCTGTGCGGATTGTGGTGCCCTTTCCAGTCTCCAAGGTGACCCACAATGCCTCCTCTCCTCCCTGTTTACTCTTTTACCAAGTCACCGGGATATGAGCCCTTCATGCATCCACCCTGTCATCACCCTCATATTACCCCCCAAGTGGGGTGGGAAGCCAACCCCCAAACCTCCCATCCTTCATCCAAGTGTTAGCGGGACTTGTGCGACCCCCTCCGGTCCTGGTCTCGTGATGCCAGAGCCCATCTCCAGGCATCACTGTGGGTGATTTCCCACTTTTCTGGGGAGTGGTGTGTGTCCGATGTCAAGGCGATCCTGCCGACGTCCACCACTCCCAACCCTTGTCTGCTCTGCATGCTTGCTGTACCTCTGGCCTCTGCCAGAGGTCAGCCAAGCACCTAGACTGTGCCCCCCCAGGAGAGGAGAGCTGTCCTCTGGACACTCAATCCTCTCCCTCCCCTGCCGACCTCCGATGGCCCGGGCTCATTCCTGAACCCGAGTCACCAGCGTGGAGCAAGGTGTATCATCCAGTGTCTCAACCCTCAGCACCACTGGGCCGGCTATTCTGTAGACTTTTAAGTCAGCAGCTCTATCCCAGACCTGAGGAGCAGCACTATAC
Source organism: Neoceratodus forsteri (assembly GCA_016271365.2). NCBI lineage: Eukaryota > Metazoa > Chordata > Ceratodontiformes > Ceratodontidae > Neoceratodus > Neoceratodus forsteri. Next base: position 1,537,552,412 of record CM057455.1, read on the forward strand.
AGAGGACTGTGTATGAGCAATCATACACAACAACAATGATAGAAAGTATACTTAGAATGGCAGAAAAAGGGGAGATATTGCTGATGGGTGATCTGAATATGCCAGATGTTAACTGGAGTGCAGTTGCTGCAGCCACTTCGAAGAGTGGGGTTATTCTAGATGCCCTACAGGGGGCATGCCTTAGACAACTAGTATTGGAGCCCACTCGAGAGGGAGCAATCTTAGACCTGGTTCTCTCAAATGGAGATGAAGAGAGGATCACAGATGTAGAAGTGGGTAGCCATCTGGGAACTAGCGACCATCTAACAGTATGGTTCACAATAAACACAGCAATAGAGTCAAGCCATACAAAGGCAAAAGTACTGGACTTTAGGAGGGCTGACTTTGCCAAAATGGGTGAGTGCCTAAGGAATGCACTAGCAAATGGGCAGGAAGGAGGGGTGGAAGAACAATGGGGAATAATAAAAACTGCCATTACAGAGGTAACAAGCCTTTGTGTGAAGCAAATAAACAAAACAAAATGACGTAAGAAACCACTATGGTTCTCAAAGGAAGTGGCAGTGAAGGTTCAAGAGAAAAAGAAGGCATTCAGGAAGTACAAGGAATCACAGAAGGAGCAAGACAGACAACTGTATCAGTTAAAGCAAAATGAAGCTGGGAAGGCAGTCAGAACAGCAAAGGCCCAAACCGAGGAAAAGATAGCCAACTCAGTTAAGAAGGGGGATAAAACCTTTTATAGGTACATCAGGGAGCAAAGGAAGACTAAGGGAGGGATAGTGAGGCTTAATAAAGGGGAGGGAGGGTGGGCAGAGGGTGACTGTGAAAAGGCAGAGATACTAAACAAATATTTTTGCTCAGTATTTACAAAGGAAGAGGGGAGGTACCTAAAACAAACAGTAGAAACACTCTGGATACAGAAGTTGATACCAGCCCATTTACAGAAGAAAGGGTTCTGAAAGAACTCTTAAAACTGAAGGTGGACAAAGCAATGGGGCCTGATGGGATTCATCCCAGAATTCTAAAGAACTAAGGGTAGAACTAGTGACACCACTGACTACCCTCTTTAACAAATCATGGGATGATGGGGTGGTACCCGAGGACTGGAGAAGGGCAGATGTGATTCCCCTTCACAAAAGTGGGAGCAAGGCAGAAGCAGGAAACTACAGACCTGTTAGTTTAACCTCAGTGGTAGAGAAAATGATGGAATCACTTCTGAAGGAAAGAGTTGTCAAGTATCTAGAGGCCAGAGGGGCACAGGACCCAAGGCAGCATGGATTCACAGCGGGAAGGTCATGCCAGACAAATCTGATAGATTTCTTTGACTGGGTGACCAAAGTAGTAGATCAGGGAGGGACTGTGGACATGGCCTACCTAGACTTTAGCAAGGCATTTGACACAGTCCCACACAAAAGATTAATATACAAGTTAGCCAGCCTGGGAGTGGGTCCCAAGATGACAGCCTGGGTAAAGAATTGGCTGGAGAATAGGACACAGAGAGTAATAGTAAATGGAGTCCACTCTGAAGAAAGGGGGGTTGTTAGTGGGGTACCACAGGGTTCAGTATTAGGACCAGTCCTCTTCAATGTCTTTATAAGTGACATTGCAGAGGGACTGGAAGGAAAAGTATGTCTCTTTGCAGATGACACAAAGATCTGCAACAGAGTTGATGCACAAGGTTGGGTGGAAAGGATGAGAAGGGACTTGGCAAGGTTAGAGGAATGGTCAAATGTATGGCAGCTTAGATTCAATGCTAAGAAGTGCAAGGTAATGCACCTGGGAAACAAAAACCCAGGGGAAGAGTACACAATGGGGGGTGAGATACTAACAACAACAAAAATAGAAAGGGATCTGGGGGTAGTCATATCAGATAACCTAAAGGTGGGCAAGCAATGTGAGAGGGCAGCAAGGAGGGTTGGGGATACTGGGATGCATAGGAGAGGCATCACCAGTAGAAAACAGGAAGTTATCATCCCTCTGTACAGACAGCTGGTGAGACCCCACCTGGAATACTGCATGCAGTTCTGGAGACCCAATCTCCGAAAGACATAGACAGGATGGAAGCTGTCCAGAGGAGGGCAACTAAAATGGTGGGGTCTGCAATTGAAGACATATGAAGAGAGACTTAAGGAGCTTAATGTATAGCCTCAAGGAAAGGAGGGGTGAGGGGAACATGATAGAAACTTTCAAGTACCTCAAGGAATCAACAAAGTCCAAGAGGGTAGCATCTTTCAAAAACGAGGTGTGCAAGAACAAGGGGCATAATTTGAAGATAGAGGGGAGGCTCAGAGGTAATTTAGGTGAAGTATTTTTTCACAGAAAGGGTTGTGGATGCATGGAACGGCCTTCTGGAGGAGGTTGTGGAGTCAAAAACAGTGGTGGAATTCAAGCATGCATGGGACAGTCATAAGGCAATTCTAGGGGTTGGGGGTAGGAAGAAGTAGGCTGCTGGTTAACTAGGATCTGCAGCTTATCCATTAGGTAGGGAAATGGGCAGACTGGGTGGGCCAAGTGGCCCTTATCTGCCATCAAATTCTATGTTTCTATAACACTGCGTGTCAATCGAGAGGATTCCATGCTAACAAGAGACCTCGAGAGTGCAGTTTGAGAGGCCTCATTACCATGGAAACTTCAAGATTGAAGAAAGTGTTGTATGCGTGTGGTTGCTCATACACAATCTTTTATAGTGTATAGGCAACCATTTAGACAAGACTGTGTGCCTACTTTAGTGTTTTTCTCCACCGGCATTCACTTTCTGGGCCAGCTGTCACTGCCGCAGCTGCTTTCTGTACTGTGGAGGATTCAAAATGTGCCTGCACAAAGTCTTTCTATCTTGTGCTGCACTAGGGGTGGAGCAATAATGGGGAAACATCAAAACTGCCATCACAGAGGCAACAAGCCTTTGTGTGAAGCAAATAAACAAATCAAAATGAAAGAAAAAGCCACTATGGTTCTCAAAAGAGGTGGAGGAGAAGGTCAGGGAGAAAAAGATAGCATTCAGGAAGGATAAGGAAACAGTGAAGGAGCAGGACAGAGAACTGTACCAGTTAAAGCAGAAGGAAGCAGGGAAGGCAGTCAGAATAGCAAAGGCCCAAACTGAGGAAAAGATAGCCAACTTGGTTAAGAAGGGGGATAAAATCTTTTATAGGTACATCAGGGAGCGTAGAAAGACAGAGGGACAGAGGAGGGATAGTGAGGCTGAATAGAATGGATGGTGGGTGGGCAGAGAGGACAGTGAAAAGCAGGGATACTGAATGAATATTTCTGCTCAGTATTCACAAAAGAGGAGGAGGGGAGGCGCTAATCCAATTAACAGAAGCACTCTGGATAGGGGGTCGATCCCAGTCTTTTCACAGAAGAAAGGGTTCTGAAAGAACTCCTAAAACTGAAGGTGGGCAAAGCAATGGGGCCTGACAGAATTCACCCCAGAATTCTAAAAGAATTAAGGGGAGAACTAGTGAAACCACTGACTATTCTTTTTAACAAATCATGGGAGGATGGTGTGGTACCTGAGGACTGGAGGAAGGCAGATGTGATTCCCCTTCACAAAAGTCACCAATTGTTTCTCTCACCTTCGCTCTGGGTCTGTGTCTCTCATAGCAGCCCATCCTGCCATGCATAGCATGCTAACAAAAAATAAAACTTCAGGTACCGTCCACTGACCTTCCAAGACCTAGTCTCTCCATCCCCTCATTCCCCACCTCTGCCCCACTCGCTCCCTTTCTCCCACTTAGCCTCTGTCTCCCATCATCAGGATAGAAACTGCTTGTATCCTTTGGTTGAAACTATCTCCGTGCCCACTCCCCTACCACTTTCCCCTCTGCATCCCTAGCCATTTGCTCATTCCTCGTCCCCTCACATTCCTCGATTCTGCTTACCTGCTACTCTTTCTCTTCCCATCCCATTAGGTCTCTCCAGTTTTGCCCCTCCTCTCACCTCCATGTTCTTCCCTTTTCCTGTCCCTCATTTCTGTGTCCAGACTGAATATATGCATATGCCATCCTTTTACACTATTGCCTTGAACACTAGTTCTTGTATGCTCTGTTGTCTCCTGTGGACTTGTTTTCAAATATACTTCTGTACTCAGTCACATCACTCTGTTCTGTTATATCCACTGTGTTCCACCCTGGCCCATCTCGCAATTACACATTGAATAACTTTGCCCAGTTGGACAATTAAAGATCTTGCTTGATGGATTGATATCACACTTGTAAAGAATGTCTCTGTACGATTATCTATGATTGTTGTATGTTTTTTGTAATCTTTAAACCTTTTGTATTACCTTGTCTGGCTGCACATATATGTTTGTAACAGCTTAACCTAACCAGGTTCATCTTGCAAATGAGCTATGCTCAACGATGTTTCACCTGGATAAATAAAGATTTTGATTGATTGATTGATTGATTGATTGACAAAAGTGGGACCAAGGACAGAGGCAGGAAACTACAGATGTGTCAGTTTGACCTCTGTGGTAGGGAAAGGGATGGAATCACTTCTGAAGGAAAGAATTATTGAGTACCTAAAGGCCAATGGGGCATAGGACCCAAGGCAGCATGGGTTCACAGCGGGAAGGTCATGTCAGACGAATCTAATTGATTTCTTTGACTGGGTGACCAAAGTAGTAGACCAGGGAGGGGCTGTGGACATACTAACATACTAAAATGCCAGCAGACTAGGCCTAATGGTCTTTCGTGTCTGCTCATTTGATCAGTCTCCACCCTGGGTGCTGACCTTGTTGCCCCCCTCGCCTCCTCTGGCTTCTCCCTTCCCAGTTTTGGATATTCTTGCTGCATTGGATTTTGCTTCCAGAACCCTTCCCCTGTACCTGTCCCACCCCCTCTTGAACCCTTCCACTGTCTCTGCCTCCACCAGCCCCCTAGGCAGCGCATTCCATGGCTCCACCACCCTCTCAGTGAAGTAGCACCTCCTCCTTTCTCCCTGAATCTCCTCCATCTTCCACCCATGCCCTCTAGTGGCCCCTCCTCCTTCCTTCGAAGCACCCTGACTGTTCCTCCCCTATTTACCCTCTTCATGTACCAGAAGACTCTATCATGTCCCCAGTCCCTTCTCTCTTCCAATGTGTACATATTTAGCTCTTCGAGCCTCTCCTCATAGGTCCTGTCCCCCAAGCCCCAAATCATTTTGGCTGCCCTCCTCTGGACCCTCTCCAGGAGGGTAATGTCCCTCTTTAAGTGTGGCCTTCAAAACTGTACGCAGTACTCAAGGTGCGGCCTCACCAAGCAGTTATACAAAGGGAGTATCACTTCCCTCCTTCTGGAGGTGATCCCCCTAGCGATGCATCCCAGCATCCTGTTGGCCTTGGCTGCTGCCCTCCTACAAGTCTCTGAGTTGTTCATCTTGACATCCACCACCACCCCAGGTCCTTCTCAGCCATCGAGACTTGTAGCATTTTCCCCCCCAAGATGGAAATATGAGCTGACTAAATGTCTGTATTTACCTGAACAATAAACCTTTGCTTCAATAAAGATCCCACCAAGATTTGAACTCGGATCACTGGATTCAAAGTCCAGAGTGCTAACCAATACACCATGGAACCAACTATGGACATGGCCTACCTAGACTTTAGCAAGGCATTTGACACAGTCCCACACAAAAGATTAATAGCCAAATTAACCAGAGTGGGTCCCAGGGTGGTAGCCTGGGTAAAATATTGGCTGGACAACAGGACACAGAAGGTAATTGTAAATGGAGTCCACTCTGAAGAAAGAGGGGTTACTAGTGGGATACCACAGGGCTCAGTACTGGGTCCAGTCCTTTTTAATGCCTTTATAAGTGACATTGCAGAGGAACTGGAAGGAAAAGTATGCCTCTTTCCAGATGACACAAAGATCTGCAACAGGGTTGATACACAAGGAGGTGTGGAAAGAATGAAAAGGGACTTGGCAAGGTTGGAGGAATGGTCAGAAGTATGGCAGCCTGGATTCAATGCAAAGAAGTGCAAAATAATGCACCTGGGAAACAAAAACCCAGGGGAAGATTACACAATGGGGGAGAGGTAGTAACAACAACAAAAATGGAAAGGGACCTAGGGATAATCATATCAGATGACCTTAAGGTTAGCAAGCAATGTGAGAAGGCAGTAGGGAGGGCTGGGGGATACTGGGATGTACAGGGAAAGGCATCACCAGCAGAAAACAGGAAGTTGTTATCCCTCTGTACAGACAGTTGGTGAGACCCCATCTGGAGTACTGCATCCAGTTCTGGAAACCCCATCTCCATAAGGACATAGACAGGATAGAGGCAGTCCAGAAGAGGGCAACTAAAATGGTGCAGGGTCTGCAAGAGAAGCCATACGAGGAGAGACTAAAGGAGCTTAATATGTATACCCTTGAGGAAAGGAGGGAAAGGGGGACATGATAGAAACTTTTAAGTACCTCAGTGGAATCAATAAAGTCCAAGAGGGTAGCATCTTTCAGAAAAAGAGATGTGCAAGAACAAGTGGACACAATCTGAAGATGGGGGGGGTTCAGGGGCAATGTGAGAAAGTATTTTTTTCAGAGAGAGGGTGGTGGACGCATGGAACAGCCTTCCTAAGGAGGTTGTGGAGTATAACATAGTGGGAGAATTCAAGAATGCATGGGACAGACATAAGGCAATTTTTGTGGGGCGTAGGAAGAAATAGACTGTTGGTTAACTAGGATCTGCAGCTCATCTGTAGGTAGGAAAATGGGTAGACTAGGTGGGCCAAGCGGTCCTCATCTGCTGTCAAAGTCTATGTTTCTATGTTTCTAGTGATGTTGCTATTGCAGCACAACATAATCGTGGCGTCGCTACTGCAGCACAACAAGCCTGTTCTAGGGATGGAATTCCATCCAGAACAGCATTCCATCATACACTATGTTAGTTAGTGAGTGAGTTAGTTAGTTAATCAGTTAGTTAGTTAAAACTTTATTTTTATAAGAACTTTAGGTCCAAGGACCTATTTACAAAGTTGTCCTGTATAATCGTAAAATCATTCATACAATGCATTCATTTACAAAGTAAACAAATAGAGCACGCAAACGGGACAAATACATACAAATGTGTGTTATATTTTTGGGTAAGATGCCTTTATACAGTATGCGAGCTTACTTTTAACCTAATAAGCACAAAGAGCCTATTTGTGGCAATTCCCGATATATGTTTTGTTAAACTTTAATAGTTCTCTGACTGCAGATTTGGCTGATTCCTTCTGCATACTAATATTTTTTTACCCAGTCCCAGCTATCACTGTTTAAAAACGTTACCCTTATGGTTGCTGAAAAACCATAGACTTACTTCCACATGCTAGGATTTTTGATTTACTAGTAAAAATCATCCAGCAGTCATTAGATGTTTTGAAAAGTTTGGTTAGTTTCCTTTGCAGTTCATTCTGTGAGAATGGAAACAAAACTAGATTGTCAGCCCATACTAGAAGGGAATTCTTGCACCCTGAACTGTGGGAAAATGGAAGTCAGTCATGACGTTTCATTAACAAGCAGGTTAAACAAGGTATTGGCCAGATACAGTATATCCCTTACACCCTGTCTTGATGCTTGAAAGACTTAACCAACCCTCGTTGTTAGCTATGTTTCTTTATTATATTCTACTGCAGTATTAAAGTAATAAGGGCCAAAGCCTGGAGCTCTGTCTGCACCTGAGTGCATCCCCATTTACCAGGTTGAAAGCACATGTAAAGTTTATAAATATAGCGTAAAGATAGGCCTTTATCATAGTAACATATTTATGAATTAACTATGACAATGCAGAACAGTTGTTAACTGAATAATAGCCAGAATGAAAACCTGCCTGCTCCTCCCCTACGATACCTCTTGTGAGCACCCAGTCATCAATCCTTTAAAAACAGATACCCCAAAACTTAAGCTGAGATACAATTCCATCAGCTCTGCCCTTAAAAACTTTCTTGTACCTAGCTGTTCATGCTACAACCCTCCCTAACTCCTCCCTCTAAGCCCGACAAACCCTATCCCTCTCAGTACCCATGTAATGCCCCTGCTGCAGCTCCACCTCCACCCACCTAAAAACTAGCATTCCTTCCCCTCCTCCAATTCCTTCCCTTCAGACTTTCATTGTCTCTTACTGTGATTTCTCTATCATCCAAAGTTGTACCAAGGGCCAGTCCCTACCCTATCCTTACACCATTAACCAAATTCTTCACTCCACCTCTCCACATCCTGAAGGGCTAGGATCCTGGCCTCTCTTCTCTCTCTCACCTTCACCCTCTCTTCTGTCCCTTCGACATCTAGTCCCCCTTGCTGCCTACAACCTGCTTCCCTCCTATTGTACTCTACCCCTTGTTGCCACAACCTGCTCCCTTCCTGTCATGCTTGACTCCTGCCTTACGCAGGCAGGGTCCTCAGCATACTGGAGGGGGTCAGGCCCCAGCAGACCTTTCTCCTCCTAACGCTTCCTTCGCCTCCTTGTTCCATCCCCTTCCACCACCACCCCGCTTCTCTGTCTACTGACATACCTACCTCTCTCTCACATTCCCTTCTCCCCCTTATGTAGCCCTATCTATGATTGACCCCTAATCTCTAATGCACTTGTAGTTAACTTGCACTTCTGTTATGCCTTAGCCAACCTGTTCTGCCTGTGTTTACTCCTCACTAACTTCCCTAGATCAAACTACAACAGTTCAATTCAGCCATTTTCCAGCTACACAGTTATGTATCATTTAGTGTATGCCTAAATGTTATTTTGTGTTGTTGTATCTATCTAGTCCAGAAGCGTTGGCGTAGTATCTATCTAGTTCAAAACTGATAGCATTCTACTATTTCATTACTCCTGTACAGTCTGCTCAAGTTATTTGAATGTAATGTGCTGTATATTTATATTGTGTACCAGATCTCTGTAAACTATCCTAATGTCCCCGGTCGCATTCCAGGAGATGAGCAACTTGTTGCTCGGGGTGCCTTCTTGGTGAAACATTTCAATAAATAAAATATTGAGGAGACTGACTGGTCTTTGGTTTACTGGTAAATAGCTGTCATTGTCATTCACATGGGAGCAGTGTACATACAGGAGGAACCCTGACTAACAGAAGAGAGACAGAAATAAGCGTCTTTTTAAAAAACTGGGACAACAGTGTTTCCTTCCCACCCAATCTGCCTGGCCTCCATTGTATTAAGGATGTTGGGTGAGGGGGGGGGTAAAGAACTAATGAAGAGATTCAGCAGTTCTAGGGGCTTATTTCATGACTATCCGCATGGATCTGAGTCAGGCTGATCATGCCAGGCAAATGTCATATAATTCTTCAATATGATGTGCAGTGCACTGAATGAGGGTAAATCAGAGGAGATGGTTTACCTGGAGGTTAAGAAAGCATTGCCCTCCATTTGTAATCCTCAGAGAGAAATAATAAAAAGCTTTGTAATATGTAGGTTTACATAGCATGCTAATGAGGTGGATAGGAGCGTGGTCGCAAGATAGGAGAGAGAGAGAGAGAGAAATGATAGTATACTGACCGACTGACTGACAGAACTGACTGACTGACAGAACTGACTGACTGACTGACTGATTTGACTGACTGACTGACTGACTGACAGAACTGACTGAACTGACTGAACTGATTGACTGATTGACTGACTGACTAAACTGACTGAAAGGAGTGACTAGCAGTGCACTGCAGGGATCACTGCCGGCACTCATTGTTTTTACTCTATATATCAGTAATGCACAAGAAAACATTGGAAGCTGGGTTGCAAAGTTCACAGATGATGTCAAAATAGGGAGAGTAGTTGATATTCCGCTTCAGGTCATGGAACTGTGGGCAGATCTGGGCAAGCTTGCTGTTTGGGCAATCAGAGTCAAAAGGCATTTAGTTAAGCAATGAGGCATGACCAGAAGTTACACTAATTGTATGTTAATCACCCCCTAGGGGTTTAATGTGGCACAAGGCATAGCTGAGTGCCACATACCCCAGGGGATGAATAATTGACAATTAATGTAACCCCTGGCATTACCTTATTGCTTTTATACCAATTGGAAGCCATTTCTGAACATGTAGCATGTTTTCTTGTTATCAAAAGCACATAGATGTACCATGAAAACTGATAAAGTAGTCCATATGCCATCTGTCTTCATTGTTTTCAAGTTTGGCCCATGGCAGCACGGGGAAGGGTTCCCTGCTTTGAGCTTTAATGGTTGCTTTGGAAACTGACATGATGTTTACTGAACTCAGGCATACTTTTTTTTCTATTTCCTTTGTAAAAATCCAACTGCATGTCAGTTTCTTGTTGTTTTATTTGACTTTAGAGAGATTTTACTGTCAGTATTACTTCAAGCCAGAAAAAGGTAACCAACTTATAAGGTACTCATTGGGGAGACCAGTTCTTTTTTTTTATACTTTATTGGAAAGTTATCTTGTAAACAACATCCATATGCTTTGTCGTCTGACAAAGTGATGTAAATGGTACAATGGTACTGATCCAGATTTGCCTCACACGAATGACAACTTTCAAGTGTAATCCACCTTTTTCTTAATTTTTCAAGAGAAAAGGATAACTGGAGAAAACTATATGAACAGACCACAGAAACAAGTGGTTAGAGGTCTAGAAGGGTTGTATGTAGATAAATTTGCTATGGAGAGATGTACCCCCAGGCTGGCGAAGGGTACAGGCAGGGAAGGCAGACAGGACTCCCATTCTACTTACCAAAGTGCTGACCAACCCTTTTTATTCTCTTATGTATCAGATTACACCAGCTTGTGTGTCCCCAAGGGCTCCAGGTCAACACAAAGGTGTGTCCCAGGCCCTCCTGCAAGTGTTTGAATGTATGTCAGAGACCAGTTCTGATTTTCTGAGTGTGTGATACTGGCTGGATACTGTGGGCAGACTGTGACTGAATTTAAACTACCCGCACTTCGGGAGGTGGGGCTGCATGCATTCTGATATAAAATGGCTAGGAATAAGTGCACCAGGCTAGTAAGAAATGTCAAAGCTTCCTACTATAAAGAACAACTGGAGAGAACCTGGGGTAATGGCAGTGAATTTTGGAAAAACATTAAGTCTCTCTCTGGTAAAGAATCCAGAGCTCCACCTGATCTAATAGTCACTGCATCTCGTCCACTATAGCAGCCTTAAGACCTAGCTAATGCCTTTAATAATGCCTTCACAGACCTCAGCTCTGTTCTCCCACCTAAATTTCTCCAGTCTTCGCATGCAACGGGTCCCACCGACCCAAACCCACCACTCTCCCTTAGAAATGGTCAACCACCTTTCTACTTTAGGCAGATTATGAGGTCACAGACCTTTAAATATGTTAAAAGTATTCTAAACAAAATCAGGATCAGTACTGACTCACTAGTCATGAAACTGCTAGCACTCACCTTGGAAGAACTAGCCTCTCCGCTAACCAAACTATTCAACATCTCCTTGCATATTGGAATCTTCCCAGAGAGGTGGAAGACTGCCCTGGTCACCCCTGTGTTTAAGAGTGGGGACAGAACTAATATGGGAAACTATCACCCTATCTCTATACTACCCCCTCTCTCAAAAGCGTTGGAAAGGGTTGTTTCTGATCAGCTCACTGAATATCTAAACAAGTACAATCTGCTATGCCTACATCAGCATAGTTTTCATCTCAAACATAGCACCATCACTGCCCTTATGAACTTTACCTCCCACATCTACGAAGCTCTTGATTCAGGAAAAATGGTGGGGTCCATATTTATAGACCTCACCAAAGCCTTCGACACTGTTAACCACCAAATCCTGCTAAGACACCTGTGGACCCTGGGACTGTCAGTAGATACTATCTCATGGTTTAACAGATACCTATCACATAGGATGCAGTGTGTCAGGATAGGGGATGTAACCTCCGATCCCAGTAAGGTAACCCTGGGGTTCCCCCAGGGCTCAATCTTAGGTCCACTTCTCTTCAGTCTCTTTATAAATCCCCTTCCCAATGCTTGTCCTGCTAAAATGCTGCTGTATGCAGACAATGCAGTGATCTCAGTGCCTGGCAGCAACGCATGTGAAATCTCAAAAAACCTACAGAGTAGCTTTTCTATGCTTGAGGCATGGTTCTCCCAAAACTGACTCCTTCTAAACTATAATGAAACAAAAATTATGCACCTGACTTTGCTGCATGCCAAAAGGAATGTTGAACCCTTGACTATATATAGCCAAAAAGGGGATGGCATTGAACAAGTCTCCACGTTCAAATATCTCGGAGTACATATTGATGATACACTCTCCTTTGTGCACCATATTGACCACATAGTCAAATCTGCTACTATTAAGCTTGGCATCCTCTATAGGCACAGGCAAGCCATGACCACCAAGGCTCTTAGCCTAGTTACTCGAAGCTCTATACTGTCTATCATAGACTACGCACTAGTCATTTACAGTGCTGCCACTGACTCGGCCTTAAAAAGAGTAAAACTACTAGCCAACAAGGCCTGCTACCTGGTCCTTGGTGCCAAACAGCGTACCCATACTTGCACCCTCTACTCCTCTACAGGTTGGCTCCCACTACACCTCAGGGCAAAGTATCAGGCTTGCCTAGTAGGTAAAAAAGCCATCCTAGGTCTCACTTCCAACTTTACTGACACTCTGTTCCAGCGATACCGCTCCTCAAAGGTCACTAGGGGAATGGCTAAGGGAGTGCTCCATGTCCCCTTCAGAAGAACATGCTTTGCTCAGTGGTCACTCTCCTACCATGGACCCACTTGGTTTAATGATCTCCCTACTACCACACTGGAGCACACAAAAATTGGCCCCTTTAAAAGAGACCTGCTAACCCTTCTGGCCCAAAATAACCAATGTGATTACAAATACTAAACACAGGCAGCTATCACCACCATGAATTAGCCCCTTTTTCTCCCTCCCTACTCCCTTCTCTCCTGCCCCTCCTGACAAAGCCTCCTGGCAGCTGTCCCCCTACACCTGCTCCACCCCTCACCCCTCTTTCCTACCTTATGACAAAGCCCCCTCAGGCTACTCCCAAGCTACTCTGCGCCTAACTTCAGCTTGATTCCTTGACACCTTTTCTATGCCTTTAACAATATATTGATCCGATTGTCAAAACACACTTCTTATACCTGCAATAGTCAATGTAATTGCCTATTTGCCTACTTGTATAGCCTGTCAATATTCTGTCTTCCTGCAATGTTCATCAAACTACCTCTGTAATTTTGTCTCTTGTCCTATTGTCATGGAACCTTTGTAATTTTTGTCTGTCGTCTACCTGACATGGAACCTTTGTAAAAGAGCCATCCTGGCTCAAAGGTATTAATCTGCAACTGAAATAAATAATAAATAAATATATAAATAAATAAAATAGTAAACTGTCTAATTGGGGAGGGAGGCTGGGCATGGTTGTCTTCGCAGCATCACAGATAGATCCAAAAAATGCAGGGTTGTCATGACAAAGTGCACAACATGAGTTATAAAACCTAGCTGGGACTCCCCCAGAAAGGGGGACTAGAAGCAGTGGACATGTAGGCATCCAGATAGGGGTCCATGATAAAGTAACAAAAAGGAGTTAGAGATCAGGGGCACACAGAACAAACAAGGGGTAGAAAATTAAGGGGGGGGGGGGACAAAGGGAGAGGTACTAACAAGAAGGGGCAGGGAGTAGACACATGCTGGATGGCAGTCTACCTAAATGCCAGTAGCCTGGGGAACAAAATCAGTGAACACCAGGTAATGGTGGCAGATGAAAGATTAGAACTCTTAGCCATCACAGAAACTTGGGCCACTGGGAAAACTGGCTAGGGCTTAACAATATCAGGATATGCCATGTATAGGCAATACAGAGGTAAGGGGAAAGTGTATGGATAGCCCTTTTATGTCAAGGACGGCACGGAGGAATAGAGGAGGAGAAGGAAGAGGAAGACAGAATTGTTGGTGCAGCTAACGACTACATCAGGTAAGATGCTGTGCATGGGGGTGGTCTATAGGCTGCTGGGACAGGGGAACAATGGATATGGGAAACTGAGGCACAGATTCAGAAAGGGACAGCAAAGGGGGATGTAGTGGTGGAGGGATCTCAGTCTTCCAGAAGAGGACTGGGACATTCTGACAGATAAGAACACCAAGGAGTCAGACCCTCCTAAATTTGTTGCAGGACTGGTTGCAGGTGCAACTGATTAGAGAATACACAAGACAAACTGCCATTCTCAACATGGGGCTCATCAACTTGAAAATGGTAGGTGGGGTGAGGACTGGGGAGCCAATGGGGTCCAGTGACCACAACACCATATGGTTCAAAGTGGCCCTAGGTACCAGTATACATTCTTCAAAGGCTGAGGTTCTGGATTTCAGAAGAGCAGACTGGGATAAGCTGAGGGGAGTGAAGGAATCAGGGACAGAGTAGAGGTGGGGAATAATTAAAATAGCCATTCTAGAGGCAATTAAATCATGCTTGAGAACAATTACCTAAAGTAACAGGCACAAGAGACTAATCTGGTTCTCGAAGAAGATGAAGGAGACAGTGAGGGTTTAAAAAAGCCTTCAGTAGATACTATGAGAAAAATGGAGACAATGAATGGAGTGATTGCCAGAGAGGCCAAGGAAGCAGTCATGAATGCAAAAGCAGACATGAAACTGTGTATTAAGGAGGTAGCCAAAGGGGGGACAGTTCATTAGCTATATGGGAGGAAATTATAAGGCTGATGAAGTGAGGAAGGGTAGTAGAAAGGATGAACAGAAGGCAGTCATTCTTAATGACAAATTCTGTTCTGTGCTGACAGTGGAGAATAGTGGGCCCTTTCCTGAAAGGAGCACAAAGGCAGCTGCAAGAGGGGTCTGACAAATTGGGAAGGTGGTAATTACGGGAGAAAGGGTCAGAAAAGGGTTAGCAGTCCTAGAAATTGTTAAAAAAAAGAGAAAACTCTGCACTTGTGGAGTCCATGGTAAAATAACAAAGTGAGGCCACATTTTCTAATTTATGAGAATATGTTTATTCAAGGCATCAAGTGGAAGACAGTCAGACTAGAACCAAACAAGGCATCAAGCGGAAGATTGATAGGCTAGAACCTTCAGCCCCTTGGCAGAGTTCTCCCTTTTTTCTGATGTAACAGGCTGGCAGCCTTGCTCTGCACCCCCTCCAGATTCCAGAGCACACTTTCTCTGTTTTAACTAAAAACTGGTAAGCTCCAGGGTCAGGTGAGATACATCTAAGGGAGCTCAGGGAACTGGCATCAGAACTAACCCCTGGCAGGGCTATTCTGTAGCTCCCGACAGTCAGGGGTGGTTCAAAAAAATTGGAGGGTAGCAGACATAGTGCTGCTCCACAAGAAAGGAGACAAAGAGCAACCAACAAACTACAGACCCATTAGTCTTACCTCCATAGCAGGTAGACAAATAGAAACACTAGTCAAAGAGAATCTATTGGACTACATGGAGAGAAATGGGATCCAGTATAGTAAGCAGCATGGATTCATGACAGTGAGGTCTTGTCAGACCAACCTGATAGTGCTCTTTGGGTAACAAGGGCAGTGAATAAGGGACACGCAGTGGATTTGCTGTATTTCGACTTCAGCAAGGAGTTCAACTCTGTGCCACACAGAAGATTGCTGAAGACATCAGAGGATCTTGGAATGGCAAAGGCCTTAGTTAGATGAGTTGGAAGCTGGCTGGGGGGAGACTGCAGAGGTAAATGGTAAATGGTGTCAAATCAGGGGAGAGGTAGGTCATGAGTGGGGTGCCACAAGGTTCAGTCCTGGGGCCAGTCCTTTTCAGTATGTTCATCAGTGACACAGGAGAAGAAATGCAAGGCAATATCTGTCTCTTCACAGGTGACACTAAGCTTTGTGGCAAGGTAGACAGTGAGGAAGTGGTTAGGGAGCTGCAGATGGACCTGCAAAGATTAGAGAGGTGGCCCTAAGTTTGGCATTTGAAATCCAATGCCAAGATGTGTACAGAGATACACCTAGTGAACTAGAACCCCAGGACAGAATATGGACGGAAGGGGTTAAGTTGAACAGTACCACTGAGGAAAGGAACCTAGGGGTCATCATAAGTGACTCCCTAAAACAAGCTAGCCATTGTAACATGGCCTACAGCAAGGTAACCAGGATGTTGGGGTGTATAGGGAGAACTGTTGACAGCAGGATGAAGGAGATGATATTAAAAGTACCACCCACAGCTTAATCTGGTTCAGTTTCAGAAAGAAAGCAAACAGTGCCGCTCTGTCACGCTGCTTGGTGCTGGCGGCAACTTCAACAGTTATGAAATGCAGACAGCCACTCATACTCACACTAAGTCACTGCAATGATAGCCTTGTATCTGACCTGATTGACAATATTTCCTCTATGTGCTTCGAGGTTTATTACTAATATTTTCCAAAGCTAAGGTATGACTTTACGTGCTCTGCCCTTTGTCTAAGACATGACTTTCCAGCTCTTTTTCCATTATGACTACTGTGAATATGCAGGCATGACTTACCCAGCTCAAGGGTCATCTAGAGGCCCTGGAAAATGAAATTGGGGCTGGGAACCTGAGACTGGTTGGTGTCCCCGAGGAAGCAGAGGGACTAAATCTGTTCAACTTTCTTACAGGCTAGATACAGGGCAAGCTTAAGCTGCCGGAAGACTTTGACTGCAGCCTGAGGCTGGCTTATCAAATCAACCTGAGAGTTGCAGCACATACCTCTAACCAGCACTGTACGATCCTTCTCAAGACTTCAGGGACAGAGGTGCATGGTGTTGTCTTGGCAGTGGCCCAAGCAGCGTACCCTCTGAATATTTGTTTTTTTATTTTATTTTTATTCATTTTTTAGAACAAAAATGATACATGGCAATTCACAATCAATAGCTTTGTTACTTCACAAAACATGTCCACCAGAAATAGACAAAATCAAGTAGCTTTCACCATGGGTAAGCAATAGATTATACTTATGGTTAAGGTATCTGTCAGAAAATGCACATTTGGTGGCTTCCAGACTACACATACAATGTCATAGCTATTCAAAAGTGCCATTGTTGCATTGATTACGGGACAAAATCTCTGTGTTTGAGCATTATCTGTGTGACCCAGCCTGTCCATCTATTGTTGAAAAGGCCTAGTTCGTGTCTTAACTTATGCGTCAATTTCTCTATTTGATATACTGTAATCATGAGGTCTCTCCAAAGTTCTATAGTTGGGGGGAATTCCGATAACCATTGAGTTATAATGGCCTTCCTCGCTGCAGTAAAAACTATGTTTAGTAAATACTTCTGATGTTTGTTCAGCAGGTTTGGTGGGTAATCTAACAATAGAACTAATTGTGCTGTCAGAAGAGGGGGCATCGCATGCACCTTCCTATCCAGGTCTGACCAAAACTGAGTTATCTTGGGTCAAGATCAAAATATACGTACATGATGTGCAGACTGGGTACCACAATGTCTCCAACATTCTGAACCTATGGATTTATTCAATTTCCGCAGAACCCTGGGAGTTAAAAAGTAACGCATAATTGTTTTCCAAGCAAACTCCTTCCAGTAGTTTGAGGAAGAAACTTTATGCTGTTGACAATATATTTTGTCCCAGCTTTGTGGGGTAAGAGTGATAGACAGTTCTTGCTCCCATTTGGTTTCAAGGGCCTTAAGTGTTTGTTTTGGTGGAATGCTAATGGCTCTGTATGTTAGCGGTATCAAATGTAGAGGAAGCCCTTAAGTGCATACAGTATGTAATAAATGAATCAAGGGATGTATCTCTTTATACTCTGAAAGAGGGCCAAAGTTGGCTATCAAAAAGTGTCGGACTTGTAAGTAGGGAAAGTAGTCCACGTTTGTCAGAGCATAGGTCTGCTGTAGATATGTAAAAGAATGAAATTGGCCATTTTTAAATAATTGGTATTAAAAATGAAGACTATCTCTTCTCCATTGAGCAAATCGTTGGCTCACGCGATTAGGGAGGAATGTAGTCTTGTGTGCTATGGAGCCCATAGGGCGCAGTCGTCTAAGCAAGTGGTTATTTGTCAGTATACTATTCCATCTGCGAAGAACATTTTTGAAAAAATAATTTTCCATTAGCTGGTCTGGAGGTAGTGGAGGATTCGAGAATATAGTTTTATAAATTAAGAAATTGAAGTCATCAACCTCCAGGGTTTTCCAGTGAGCATCACAGGTGTGATCCAACCACCCTCTGGATATTGATGTAAACATTTACTGTAATCTCTTCTACCAGAGCAGGGCCTGGAGAAAGAAACTCGACCCTGTCCAACATCTCCCCAGGGCCTTGGGAATGATTTACTCATTTATTTTGCCTGTGTGCCTTAGGATAGTATATGGGGGCAAATGTGGCAGTATATGGATCCTAGAGATGCAGACAGGTGACGAGTGGTTTAAGAGAGAGTTTGCCACCAGATCGGATGCCACTGCGGAACTTCAAGAAAACAGCTCAAGAGGGCAAGTGAAAGGTTGTATGCAGTGCCCAATAACTTTACATAGCTCATTATCATACACTGCAGATACTGTGTTTCATGACTTTGTCACTTTTAAATTTTCATTTTATACTTAGGATATATTGTATTTGATGAGAACTTTCCTATACTATTGTTTGGTAAACCTGGGACACTTGGAACTGATGCTGTGTTGGCAAAGTGGGGCTAGGGCTTTTCAGACTGAATTTTTCCTGTAAAATGGCACCTGCCGCATGGCAGGGAAGGCCCACTTCAATTACTGATGCAGCGTTGTCACCCTTGTTGGTTATGGTGCAGTACCATCCCATCCCATCACACAGTCTAGCAAGTCCAATGTGTCACTCACGCCTGAAAAATGTAAAGTGCTTTCTGAAGTTATTAGTTAAATGTATTGTTATTAACTATAACTGATTAGTTTATAATGGTTTGTGGATTGGAGGGCTAGGGTGGGGAAGAACTTAGTAGGGTCCTAGAATCCCTTGTTTTACATCCCTCTTCTAAATGGTTTAAATAAGAGTCACAGGAGGGCTGCGTGTTTCTCCCTTATTCGTTCTCCTTGTCGTGTTACACCAGTCCTGCTGAAGAGGCTACCATTCTGTTTAATCTTTTCAAATGGGAGTGCTGTGGAGCCCAAGCAAGATGGCAGCTAATTGATATAGCTCAATAACTAAATGCCAGCAAATCTACAAAAAAACTGCACTTATAAGCTTTCTCTGAGGAACAGACGGATCCATATTACATCTGATTGCTTCCTGCAATGGGGAACCCTCACAAAGATCAGCCTCGGGGTTCAGGAGATAAGACTAAAAATGCTCCCATGGCCCCAGCCACATGGTCTGAACAAGCTCGATTGGAGGAGACAACTGAAGAAACTTTACAAACCATCGGATTAAAGTTATCCCATCTTATTAAATCTGTTACCACATTATCCAATAAGTTCGGTGGTCTGAGTAATAGAGTCACGTCTCTGGAGGCTACTATTGATGCAGTCCAAACTACCACCATGGATGCTTCAAAGCGGGAGGATGCTGCTATGGGGGTAGTCTCCTCACTCATTAAGGAGAGCATGCACTGGAAGGCCAGACTCGAGACCCTTGAGAATCAGATTCGGGCCCCAAATATCAGGATCCTCGGGATGCCCGAAGGCTGCAAGGGAGACCACTTACTGTATAAAAAATTGCTTTGGGCAGCAACAGGGAGATGAGGCATCTACAAAGGCACAGTATTTCCAAAAAGCCTACAGAGTAACGCAAAGGGGATGATCTGATAACCCAGAGGCTCCCAGAACAACAGTGGTGGTTACGGATGGCGCTGGGACCCGAGACTACATAATGGCTCTGGCATATCGCAAGGGGATTTTGTTACAGGATGGCCACCAAATCAGACTTTTCCCCAATCTTAGTTATGCAATGTGACAGAAGAGAAAGAAGTTTGATGGAGTGAGGGCCATGCTAAGGGAGGCCTCCATACCACATGACATGGTCTTCCTGTCACATTTGAGAATTGTCCATCGGGGAAAGATTTACTATTCACCAACCCCAGTGAAGCGTTAAAGTGGAGTCAAAAATATGCTGCCCCGCAATTCCATACTGCGGCCTCAGAACTTTCATTGTCTGATGAATAGGACACCTGAATTCTTTAAATTGCATTGTCTCTTTGTGTGGGGTGGGTAATTTAAACGTACCCAGGTAAGTCAGATTTTATATCTCCTTGCGGCTTACAGCAGATTTTTGCTGCTTCTTTGGACTTGGGACTTTGCCTCACTTCCCTTGGGACTACAAGGAACTGCTCAGTATGAAGATAGTCCCTCCATTCACCTGGGTTCTCCCTCTCACTCTCTAACCGATCCCTCGGTGGTCGCTGACGCACTTAACACCAAGTTCTCTGACCTGTCGGCCCTCCTCTGCAGTCTTTCTTCTCCGGGATCCTGCACTTCCTCCCTGCCTTCTAATCCCTTCCCTAGTGATGCCCTCCCACCCCCTTTTCTAATTTTCTACCGTCTCCACTAAAGTCACATCCAAACTGCTAAAGAAGTTGCCTAACAGAGGTAGCCCTGTCTCCGACAGCCTCTCCCCTCTCTTTCTTAAACTTGTCTCCTCTCTTATATGCAAGCCTCTCACCTTTGTCTTTAATTTTGCACTATCTACCTCCACCATGCTTGACTCCTGGAAGTCTGCTAGAGTAGTTCCTATCTTTAAATCCAGAGACCCCCACTCAACTACCAGCCTATATCCATTCTCCCCCACCTAAATAAACTCCTCGAGAGAGTTGTCCATCAACAACTATCTGAGTACATTGCTAAATACAACCTCTTATGTAGCCAACTGCATGGCTTCCATAAGCAACACAGTACTTCTACTGCCCTGGCTCTTCTCACTGACCACAACCTCTCCAACATGGACCATGGATGTGCCACAGGTGCCATCTTTGTCAACCTATCTAAAGCTTTTGATATGGTCAACCATTCCCTACTCCTATCTAAATTATCCTTGGTCGATTGCTCTGCCAAGACCACTGACTGGTTCCGGAGTTACCTCTCTGGATGCTCCCAGTCCATGTGCATTGCTACTACCCCCTTCTCCACCCTTGCCAGTCTCCATGGGAGTTCCCCAGGGCTCCATCTTGGACCCCCTGCTCTTCTCTCTATTTGTAAACTCCCTCCCCACCGACAGCTTTACCTGTAACTCCGTTCTCTATACAGATGTCCTTGTCATCTTTCATAGTAACAAGTCCCTCTCGTGTATTTCCTCTGTCCTCACTCAGAACTACCGTGCTGCTTATAACTGGTTCTCCTCTAATCTGTTGTTGGTCAGTTCTAAGAAAACCAAGGCTATGCTGTTCGTGTCAAAACCGTTCCTTAATAAAAACCCTAAACGCCAACTCTTCTCTCCTTATCCACCCCCCTGATGGCCCACCCTTGAAAATGTTTTTCTTCAAATACATAGGGGTAACACTTGACCCTTCTCTCTCTTTCAAAGACCATGTAAACCACTTAGTCCACAGGGTTAATATGAAGCTGGGAGCAGCCTACCATCTAAAGCCCTACCTATCAAAGGAGGCTCGCTTGTCCATCATCACAGGTAATCTCCTCCCTATCTTTGATTATTGCTCCCCAATCTACTCTTGAATCTCAACCACCCTACTGACTAGACTCTCGGTAGCTTATAACAGTGCTTGCTGCTTCACCCTACTGGCACCTTACTCCACACACCACTGCGACCTCTATTGCTCCCTTGGTTGCCCCTCCTTACAGGGTCACTTTGACTATACACTTGGCTGTTTCTTGGACGCTGCCCTTAGGTGTGGCAACACTTCCCCTCTCTCTACCCTTTTCAACATTAGAACCCTGACTAGGCACCATCGCTCCTTTGCTACCCCCACCCTCGAGGTACCTAGAACCACCACCGATATGGGTGGGAAAGCTCTCTCGGTGGCGGACCCCCTCTGTGGAACGGGCTACCCCCCACTCTGTGAACTTTCAACACTCATCAAAATTTCAAACTTAACCTAAAATCCTGGCTTCTGGACAAGGGTTGATGCAGCTGCCTCACTCGCTAACACCCACCCACTCACCTATCTTTTTCCATTTCCTATTTCTGCTTCTTTCTCCTACCCTTCCTGCTCTTGTTTGGGTATGTTGGTCTTGTGGTGAATCTTCAAATGAAGTGGGGTTTCCTCAATTTAATCTACCAGAGAACATGGTATCCCTGTATCTATGTCTTTCTGAAATGCCTCGTATTGTAAATATTGTCGTATTTTATCCCTCAGACTGGAGTTTTCTTTATTTTTTAATATTGCTGCCTTGTACCCCACTATGTGCAATCATTGTTATGTACTACATTTCAAATGTAACCTTGTAAATAGTTTTGCAATTGTAATGTTTCTACTCATGCCTTGAGTCCTGGGTCGTGTCTGTAAACGGTCCACTGGACCAGTGCACCTACCCGGTTATCAAATTCATAAATAAATAAATAAATGTTTGTAATAATATGGGTTAAATTGACCCCTAAATCATTTTGGAACCCTAGGGGTCTCCTTTAAAATTTACTAAATGTTCCGTCTGACTAGGGTTTGTTTCTCCCCAGTTATCAAAGCTTTATAAATGTTACAACCCATAATTGGTAGATTGCTTTAGGCTACATCTTTTCAGCATGTTTATTAAGCTTTTCATTTTCACATTCAAGGCAATTAAATGTTTAATAATAGTAGCACCGTAGAATTTGCTATTTAACTTAAACAGCATAAGCTATAAGGTTATATCAATCGATTGGAATGCACTTTGTTCATTTGCAGTGGTAGTGCATACTGTTTAGATACCATCCTTGATGGTAAGTGCTTTTTGTATATCTGCATTAAAACTATCTTGTTTTTTAAAACCATGCAGCTCATGGGCTTATAGTACAGCTTCTATCTGTTATCCATAGTTTTTTGAAGCACAGTAAGATATTACCCCCAAGGAAGTATCATAAAGTAATTGATGGATAAAAATGTGCATACTAAGAGGAGTGGTGCCCTCAGTGAGTTTAAACAATGATACTGTAATGTCATTGCTTGGAATACCAAACTGCATGTTTGTTTTCTAAAACAATAAACATGAAGTTTAAAAAAAAAAATATTTTCAAATATTATGATACTTCTCCTGATTCACCCACCTCCTATAGTAACTGATTACAAAGTGAACTGCATGTATATCATTTGTATGTGGCAAAGTGGATATTGCTGCTTTTCTTTCCTGGCTGCTACTTTGTATGAGAAATGTTGTTATTATGTGTAACAGGAGCAATAAATATAAATAAACAAAAAAAGAAAATCTATGTGCTGCAGGAAGATTCTGACAATCTAAGTGCTGCTAAGTGTTTTTCAAAATTCATGTGCTGCAAACAGAATTATTTTGACATGCACATGTTGTGCTAAGCTTTTAATTACTCAACAAGAACTTCAATGTAATATAATTTTTTAATACTATGATGGAAAGGTATACATAGACACACAATTGGCCCTGTGCATCACTGGCTTCAGTATGTGCCACAAAGGTCATGTACCAAGATGCCAAAGTGCAGGCCCCATGAGAGGAATTCCAGGCCCCGAGAAAAGTTCAGACTCTGGTGCCCCTATGCAGCTGCATACAGTAGCATGCCAGGCAGCCTGGGCCCCTCTTTGGTGCTGGGCCCTGGGAATTATCCTCAGCTACCCCACCCTCTCAAGGGTCCTGCGTCCTGGGGGAGGGTGAAATCAGGAGAGTAGAGCAGTAAGTTACAACAGTCAAGTTACCCAAATAAAATTAAAAGTTAAACAATTAAGTAGCAGCAAAATGAACAAGATGAACTAAGCAGAGCATCTGAAGAACAGCAAGTGATATAAGTGCAAATTGGAACACAACTAGAGTATGTTCAAGGCACTGCTAGGTATGTGGTCTCAAAGTGCAGATGGCATCAATAAGGCCTCCAGCCCCCCTGACTGTCACCCAACATCCGCACTGCCTGGCCGCCCTCTCTACCACCCTACTTCTTCCCTCCCTTAACTTTCCTACCCTCCTCCCCTTCTCCATCGACCCTCCCTCCCCTTATCCTCTCTCTGCCACTCCCTGTCTGCTTCAATCCCACCACCCCCATTTCTTGTACAGACATCCTGTACTGATCTTGCTCCGCCCTAACACCTGGCACCTCTGGTAATCTTTACCTGCTACTAGTATTGCCAGTATGCTTAGTATAAGCACCCTTTATTCTCCCTTGATGACGCCCACTATCTGGGCTTATTCCTGTAATATTCTCTCTCTCTCTCTCTCTCTCTCTGTAGTTTGTCTTCTCTCTCTTGCCCCTCACTTCCTGAGCCAACCTCTCCCTTTGTCACTCTCTCTCTTCATCCCTTTTTTCTCTCTGTGAGTTTGCTAGTTCTCATTGTACATAGTGTTGTTTATGTCTGTCACTGCTATGTAACTTGTTGCTTAAATGCCTTAATTGTTGTTGACTTTCTTACAGTATACCCATAAGCTGTTGTTTTGTTTTTAGTGTATGACCCTGATGTGGAACCTATGTAATGAGCCTCCTCTCAAAGGTTTCATCTGAGATCTTAAATAAATAAATAATAAATTTGAAGGGTGAATGAAGCCCTGCTGGTGCTTCGTTTGGCAGGGAATGATGAAGAAAACTATGGGGACAGGGGAAATGAATTAGGGCAGTAGCAGTGGGAGGAGGGAATTGTAGGGCAGCAAAATACAGCATAGGATCAAAGAAAACTGCAGGTGGGAGTATTAAATTCACAGAGGAGAGATTTGAGTGAATGGGAGGAAGGAGCAGTATGAATGGTGATCGAAGAGAACCCCATAGTTTGAGGAAGTGGAAGGAGAAGGCAGCTTGGCCAGCAGAAGATTTTATGGAGGGGAGTGCAAAACAGCGAGGACCAGAGCTGCAAAGGGAGTAGGAGGTGGGGAGGGCAATTGAGGAGTGAGAGGGGAAAGGTAAGGGGGTGAGACTGAAGCCAGAATTTGGAGATGAAAGTAGTTCAATGAGTGAGGTGCCTGGAGAGAAAGGGTAGTGAAAAGTAAAGGGAGCAGTGGTTGATTATATGAGGGCAGTCAAGGGCAAAGCAGCAGAAAGAGTAAAATAGTGGGTCCAGTCTGGCTGGGGTGGATTTGGGAGCAGCACTGTAAACAATATCACAGTAGTCAAAGATAGGGAGAATCATCATCAAGATGATCTCCCTGCAGGCAGTAAGCAGGAAACTCACTTTATTCTTGAAATGTGCACCCAGCTTAGGGTAAAGCTTCTGGTGGACGGCATCCACATGAACTGTGAAATTGAGGTGATGATCCAGCCAGAGTCCAAGGTATTTAAAGAGCAACCCTCTCCTATAATAAAAATATTAAAAACACTAAATTTACACCAATTATGTTTTAACTTTATTGTTTTCTAGTTATTTGTTATTTTATTTTTCCCTGTTGTTGATCTACTAAATATTGTGGATAATGCAGTACAAATTTCACTGATTCTTTCAAAATGTATCTGACTCTCCCCTGCTAACCACACAGTTGGTGTTTGTGATGTAACAGTGTGTTGTCATGGTGAGCACTATGATGTCATAAACAATGGCACTGTGAGGTTAACAGGAGAGACAGTAATGTTTTTTTACAAAAACATTTTAGATAGACTACCAAGATGTGCAGTGAGATTGGAAAGAAACATTGAAAATTAAACAAATACATTTTCTGCTAAACTGTAAAAGTTGAAATTTCTTATTTATGAAAGTACATGCTGAAGTGTAGAGTTGCTCTTTAAAGGAGGAATCTTCCTCAATAGCAACACCATTAAGGGTATGGATGGAAATGAGGGTGAAAGCCTAGCTAGCCTCTGCCTGCCACAAGTCATGAATACCATTTTCTTGGGCTTGAAGGATAGTGAATTAGTTTGGAACCAGTGCTGGATGCTGGTAAAATCCAGTTAGAGTTGGGCCATGATGTCAGAAGCAAGGGATCCAGAGGCATGGAGAGCCATGTAATTTGCATACGTGTGAATGGATGCAGAAGAACAGGCAGAGGGAAGGTTGTTCAGGAATATGGAGACTAGATGATGGCCAAGGACAGATCCATGGGGTACACTAGAGCAGATAGAAGAGGGTGGATAAGGTGTCACCAATTCAGACAGCTTGAGACCTGCCCTCAAGGTAGAGCAGAACCACTCAACTGAGTAAGCAGAAAGCCCCACTGCCTTTAGTTTGTCCAAAAGGATAGTGTAGGCTACAATGATTAAGGCTTTGACCAGGTCAACAAAAATGGCTGAGGAGACCAAGCCCTGATCCATATCAGATTGGACAGAATCAGTGAGTCACAGGAGGGAGGTGAATGTGGAGTGGGACTTCCTAAAACAAGGCTGGTAGGGGGTGAAGAAAGATAAGGAATCAAGGAGAGAGGAGAGGAGAGCTGAAAGAGAGCAAGGTGTTCCTGGAGTTTAGCCATAGTAGGGGGGAGGGAGCTAGGGTAGTAGTTACCAGGGAGGAGGGATCATCCCGCTTTGGGAAAGGGAAAACCCTAGCCTGCTTCTATTTGTCAGTGACTGAGGCTAGAGCGAAGGAGAGGTTTAGAAGGTAGGACAGAGAGTGCAATGGCAAGAATGGAGAGAAAGAGAGAGACAGGCATTTGGGGTCAAGACCATTGGGTCTCCCACCTTTGTGATGAATTAGAGCCAAGAGAGCTTTGAGGAAAGTAAAAGGTGTGGTGGGAGAGAAGAAGGAAAGGGTGGGAAATGTAGGAGGGGGCTGAGGTGGAAGGGGAAAGAGGAAGGGGAGATGGCTGCTAAAATGGGGGAACAGTTGGTAGCCACCAGGACATCAGGAAGGGAAGACAGGCCCAGAGATCGGAAGGATAAAATCTGTATGAATTTGAGGGTAGCTTTGGGATAATGCCACTTGCGCACACAGTAGACCATTTGGTGGCCACTGATGGAATCTTGGAGGGTACCAGCATCCACCATATGATCGGGGCGCAAAGAAAGGACCCAGTCTAGGAGGATGTGGTTAAGGGACTTGTGTTTCTTTTAATTAAGGTGTTATTGAGACAGAGAACAGCATATATGGAAAAACAGTATGTATACATCTTCAGTGACAATTACACCAGAAAGTCCATGAGGGGTAGAGTGATGTATTCATTCAGCATAATCTTCAGACTCCAAAGCTGGTACATTCGTTAATGAAGTAAAATCAGATACCCAAAGCACCCAGTGGGACCCGAGAGATAGTGCATCTACTGTAATTAACCTAGAACCATAAATATAAGTTTAAATGTAATACCAGTCGCAGCAACCTACAGCACAAAAGTAGTGCCAATCAACATTATATATGCAATCCAACCCTGACATCTGAAGTAGAATTGGGTCAATCTGGCATGGAATCAGGCTATAACAGGGACTGCATGCTCAGCATACCTCTTAACTATCCTTGATTATGAGGGACGTCCCTTATTTTATCCCTCAAAATTGCTCTGTCCCTCATCCAACCCACATGGAAAAGGTGCTTTCTCGAGAACAATGTTAAGGTCCCAAGGTGAAACCAGTTTGCGAACTGGAGAATGCATGTACAAAATACCAATAAGGAATGTATGGGACACTGCTAGTCGTGTCACCATGCATCCGTCAGTAAGGGCATGAAAAGCCAAAACGGCAGCCATGTTCACCTTAATGAATGAGTACTGCAGGCTGAAGTCTGATAAAGACAGGAGGTAGTCCAATACAATATTAACAGGACATGTAAATGGGCCCTTATTGGAATGGGAAGCACACCATATGGAGAAAAGCTTCCATTTTAGTGAATAGGTGTGTCTTATGAAAGGCTTTCTAGCCACCAGTAAGACATCAGCCTAATGGGGAAACCCCAAAATGTGCAATGGCTATGTCCTCAGGAGCCATACATGCAGACGCAGTAATCACAGGTCTGAGTGGACCAGGGACCCCGTCCTGGGACAGCAGAATCTGACAGAAGGGCAACTGAACAGGAGGCTTGACTGCCAGATACAGCAGTAGTGGAAACCATATCTGGGAAGACCAGAGAGGGGCTTCCAGTATAAAGAGGGCCCATTAGGCCCACAGATTGAGTAGAACCCTCAGAATGAGAGGGATCGGAGGGAATTCATAAAGGAAACTCCCTCTCCAGGAGATAGAGAATGCGTCTTTCCCAAAAACTTCAGGCCCTGGTGCAAGCAAGCAGAAATGTGGCAGTTTTGCATTATGTGGGGGTGTAAAAAGGTGGAACTCTGGAAGACACCATCTTGTGAAGTGGTAATTTACCACAAAGGTCAACAGTTCTTATTCATGTACCCAAGACTGGGATCGATTTAGCTTGTCTGCCATGACGTTTTGAATGCCTGGGAGAAAAAAGGCTGTCAAATGAAGGCCGTGAGATAATGCCTAGTGCCACACTTTCATTGCTTCCCTGCACAGAGGGTATTAGTGAGCGCACCTTGCATATTTCCCCTCTCTCTGGAAGAAAGCCACTGTCACACGGTTCACAAAGCGGAGATAGGACACTGCACACCAATTACAGACCTATCTCACTCCTCCCCACTATCCAAAGCGCTGGAGCGAATAGTGTCGGACCAACTAGCTGAATTCCTGGATACATAATGTAACAGTGCCCAGAGCAGCATGGCTCAGAAAAAGGCACAGCACCACCACTGCACTACTGGAATTTACAACCTTCATCCATGCCACGCTTGACAAAGGGAATTGTGGAGGGGCAGTATTTATAGACCTTACCAAGGCATTCAACACAGTTAACCACCCCCTACTGCTCAAGCAACTGTCCTCCATTGGGATCGCCAGCAATGCCCTTCCATGGTTCACCAGCTACCTTGATAATCGGATCCAACGTGTAAGGATTGCAGGGATCTCTTCGGATGAGAAACCGGTCCGCTCCAGAGTCCCCCAGAGGTCTATTCTGGGCCCTCTACTCTTCTCCTCTTCATCAACAATCTCCCCAGTGCCTGCCACCAAAAATATTAATATGAGCAGATGCAGTCCTGTTTTCCAGCCACCATGACATTACAGTCCTTGAATCCCAGCTGCAGCTCGACTTCAATCGCGCCGAAGACTGGTTTAATTCTCATAAACTTGTCCTGAACCACAGCAAGACTAAAAGCCATGTCCTTCTGTAACCGACAGAGCAGGCACAACTCTCTGTCCCTCACCATCAAGAACCACGCTGGGAACCCACTTGAACATGTCAAGGAGTTCAAGTACCTTGGTATTACCCTGGATAGTACCCTCTCCTACACTCGGCATATTGACACTGTTGCCAAGACCGCCAATATACGGATTGGACTACTACACAAACACAAGCACTGAATGCCTGCGGATGCCCTTAAACTAGCCATCTACAGCTCTGTCACCTCTATCATTGGCTACGGCCTTGCCATCTATGGCTCTGCCCCAACAAGTGCCCTCCGAAGATCTCAGTTGCTCTCAACAAAGCCTGTAGACTACTGACAGGTGCAGCCCGACTAACTCCACCTGTGACCTCTATGCACAGGCCAGCTGGCTACCCTAAGCAGCAGAATACAATACCAGACCTGCTTACTTACCAAAAGATTCTCCTTGGTCTCATGCCACCTGGTGTTAGCTCACTCCTTACTACCTACAGTGGCACTCAACAAACACGTGGTGCCCCATCTCTAACCTTTGGTTCCCAGATGTGTACCTCCATGGGTCAGTGGTCCTTTATCTATAGAGCTGCTCAATGGTTCAATTCCCTCAATAAAGAATCACTTTCCTCTACTACACTTGGACCCTTCAAAAGGAATCTCAAACTTTACCTCACCTCTACCACTCAATATGACTGCTTTGTTGAACAGAGATCTCTCTAAACACCTCCCAGCTCACTCATGTCTCACAGCCCACCCTTTCCCAATCTCATTCCCTCTGGCGCTGGGCCTTCCTTGTGGCTCCTTTCCTGCTTCACATCTCCACTGGTACAAGACACTTTCCACTACCATCGGACAGTGGCCCATTAGCCTGCCAACTTCCTCTCCCGGTCGCATGCCTGCAATACTAACTGCCTATGGTGCCCTCTTTCTCTTATTGTTACCGCAGCCAGCTGCCTACTCAAGCTGCTCATTTTATGAATATTATCTCAAAGTATGTTATAACTGAGTATCTTTATTTTTTCCTTTAGTTGTTTTGGTTGTTTATTGTGCATTCTTTTACTACCTCTGTATGTATGTTGACCCTCATCCTTTGACGTGGAACCTTTGTAAACGAGCAGTTTCTGCTCAAAGGTATTTGTAATCCGAGAATTTAATAAATAAATAAATAAATAAATAAATATTGATACAGTGCAGCCCACTAATATTGTCTTTTGTTATCAACAGAGGGCCCAGACTGAGGTGTTCTGTGAAGGCCTGAAGACCAAGAACAGCCCTCATCTCCAGAACATTGATGTGGAAATCTGAATCTAGGTCATTCCACAACACCTGGGCCTGGTACTGTCCCAGGTGGGCACCCCATCCTAACCCAGAGGCATCCATTGTAAGGCTCTGCACCAGTGTTGGGGAAAGGAATTGGATGCCCTGTAGCAAGTGCAGGGGTTCCAGCCACTACAGCAGCAAGTTTTATAGAGGAGACATGACTAGTTCCAGTTGATCCATCAGTTGGTCCCATTGTATCCAAAGTATCCATTGTGGGATCTGGACAAGGAAGCGGGGCAATGGGATGGTTACAGCAGCAGCTGCCATAAGTCCCAGAAGTTGGAGCATTGTTCTGGGGAACACATAGTAGCTCCTATGAACCAGGCAGGCCTGGGTAACCAGGGCCTTGACTCTATCTTCAGGCAGGAATGCATTGCCCACTGCTGTGTCCAGTACTGCTCCAATGTTCTTGAGACATTGGCAGGAAATGAGGATGGATTTCGATACACTGACCATGACACTCAGGTCCTTGAACAGTTGCTGAGTTCTAGATACTGTGTTGGACCACTTCCCTGGAGGAGTACTGCAAGAGCCAACTGTCCAGGTAAGGGAGGCTATAAAGCCCTTCTTTCCAGAGGGCTGCTGCCACAACTGTGAAACATTTGGTAAATACCCATGGTGCTGAGGATAATCCAAAGGGCAAGACTCAGAACTGATAATGGTTGTCCTCTAGCAGAAGGTGGAGGTATTGCCTGTAGCATGTTTGGATTTTGAAATGAAGGTAAGCGCTCTTCATGACCAGAGCACATAGCCAATCCCTTTTTCCAGTAGAGGGATGACAGCCTGAAGAGACACCAGTCAAAATTTGTAATTAGTGAATTTGTTCAGTTCTCTGAGGCCCAATACAGGATGCAGGTCTCCTGTGGATTTAGAGACCATAAAGTATCTGGAATAAAATCCCGTGTTCCATTCTTTGGGAGATTGGGTTTGATTGCTTTCTTCAGAAGCAAGGACTGCACTTCTTCTCTCAGTAGGAACAAGAGTCCCAGAGGATAATCAGAAGGAGGTGAAGGGTGCTCTGGAAGTCTGAACAGTGATTTCAGTGCATGTCCTTTCTCTGCTATTTCCAGGACCCACTCATCTGTGGTGATCTTCTTCCATTTTGGTAGGTGAAATGAAATCCCCCCCCTCCACACACACACACACACACACACACACTTGTACCCTTGGAGGCAACAATGGAAGGGAAGAAGTGGGGAGTCAGAAGGTGCAGGGGCAGTAGAGCAGCTAAAACAAAAACCTTTGGTTGCCTTGGAATGGCCACCCATGGTGGCAGTATCTGTAGGAGGACCGCCTCCTCTACCATGATACTGTGGACTGTGCCCATGGCCTCCACAGCCAGTAGGTCTCCAAAAATCACCTCTATCCCATCCTCTGGTATTTTGTAATGTGAAGTACTTCACAGACCTCAGAGTCATTTTGGATGATTGAAGGTCTTCTAGTGCATTATCCACATCAGAACCAAATAACTTGGAATCCCTAAAAGGAGCATTCAATACAGCCTCCTCTACGTCAGCCACAAAGCCCGCTACCCTGAACCAGGAATATCTTTGTAGGTAGATGCCAAAGGCAGCAGTCCTGGCAGCAGCATGTCATGCATTATATGCTGATTGTAATAGATGTTTACCAGTATCAAGACCAGCTGATGTGGCTTTAAACAGAAATGTCCACCTGTACTCAGGCCGTGCTTCCGGTGTGAGGCAAGGCCCAATTAGCATTTTTACAAAGTGTTTTAATTTTTTCAACTTACGGTTGCTGAGATATATAGATATCTGGTTGATCCTGCCTCCCTTCTGCCAGCATTTTGAATTGCTCAGCGTGTCCACAACCTCCTGCAGCAATCCCAGTGATGACATGTGAGAAGGGGAGCAGTAGCAGGAGTGGGCATAGATGTCCTATGTAAATGGAGCTATTAATAGCTCCGGTTTCCAATGTACATGTCCTGGTGCTATACCGAGACCAGGTATAGACCAGCAGTCAACTGCCAGTCTATACCTGGTCTCGGTACAGCACCAGGACATATACATTGTAAACTGTAGCTATTAATAGCTTCATTTACCCGGGGCATCTATGCACGCTCCTGCAGCTGCTCCTCATCTCATTTGTCATCCTCGGGACAGCCGCAGGAGGTTTTGGGCATGCTGAGCCATTCAAAATGCCAGCTGGACGGAGGCAGGATCAACCAGAAAATACCTATATATCTCAGCAACTGCAAGTTGAAAAAATTAAAACACTTTGCAACACTTCTAATCAGGTCATGCTTTGCAGAAATATCAGGTAGCATTTGAATAGTAGACATAGTAGACTTCAAGAGGCTATTTCGATACTTAAATCATGTAGGCTTGGTAACCTGCAACACAAACCCGAAAGTGGGAAAGGGCCCAGGTTTGTTTATCCATGATGACATCCAGTCTTCTGGATTCTTTGTCTGGAGGCAAAGTACGCCTGACTTTCAGGGTTTTAGAGTGCGGATGAGCAGCCACTATTACCACAGGGACAGTTTCTGGCTGGGAAGCGTAATATGGCTTGACAGACAGAGCAGGGTACTGTTTGTCAGCTTTTCTGGGGACTGCAGGTAAAATGCTAGGCCTGTGCCAGGCAGCAAAGGTAGCATCCTCTAATGCAGGGTAAACTGGAGGTACTACAATAGTAGGTGCTGCTGTGATTTCCAAGAACTCCATTAAATTCCTCTTACTGAAGTCTTCCTCTTCATCCTCAAATCCCATCATATCCAAGATTTGCTTGAATAATGCTTGAAAGGAGGGATCTTCAGGAGGAGATGTTGGGTTGTGAACCACAGAGTCCTCACTGCAAGAAGATAGGATAGAGCTGGAAAGAAAGAACAGTTATGTAAGAAATTACCGTAACAGTAGATCTTTGAGAGAACCTCCTCCATTAAACCACACCTTTGGAGCTATAACCCATCAGTGTCAGGACCACTCCGAAACTTTGTCCTAGCCTGGGGCCACCCACAATGTCATGCCGCATTGACACATATATATAACATGGGCGTCCCCGACACTCCTCAGTTGCTCACCTGAGATAAGTCTTGTAGGGCTTCTTACCATGAGGAACCAGGAGACTAAACCAGTGGCATCAAATGAGGAGAGGCAAGGATAGGACTGGAATAAGGCATTAGATACAGCATATGATGTAACCCTTGGAAGACAAAAGGGGGAAGGAGGGAGGGTACGGCTTGCCCAAATGGAGGAGATTCTCTCAAAGTTCTTACTGTTACAGTAAGTTCTTATGTAACTGTTCTATCTTCCTTGAGGATATCTGCTCCATTAAGCCACACCTTTAGAATGATTCCCAAGCAGTATAACACAGCCCTGGAAGATGGCACAGTCTGATGTGTGATCAGGACATATGGCCTTGCAGTACAGCAAGCCCAAAGCCAGCACATCTATGAGAGACAACATCCAGCCTGTAGTGTTTAGTGAAAGTATGGACAGTGTTCCATGTGGCAGCAACACGTATGTCAGCAGCAGGGACATTTCTGAAACAAGCAACAGAAGTAGCCATAACTCTAGTGGAGTGACCACGACTAGCACCAGGAAGTTCCTTACCGTACTTCCTACATAACAAAAAATAAAATACAATTAGCCAGCCATTTGGACAGGCATTGTTTAGACATGGGAACACCCTCTTTCTCAGGGGCAAATGAAATAAAGAGCTGGAAAGTCTTTCTGTTGCTCTTAGAGCAAGTAACATTGTATCTCAGCGTTCTATGTACATCGAGACAACAGTATGGAGCAATGACTCATCCTGGTTGGCATGCTCAGGGTAGTAAATAGGAAGGGTTACCATTTGGTTCAGCATAAATTCAGATACTACCTTCAGTAAAAACTTAGGATTCATATGCAAAGAGACTCTGAAAAATCAAATAAGGACATTCACACATTAAAATCTAAAACTTGGAAAGTCTACGAACAGAACTCATTGTAGCTAAAAACAACATTTTCCATGACAGGAAATAAGCCAAAAGTTGTGGCAGGCTCAAAAAAGCCAACATCAATTTCTCAAGTATGAAATTCAAGGCCAGGGGTGGGGCTGGATTACAGATAGGAGGTTAATAGGTAGGATATCTCTCAGAAAAGTGCAGGACACCTCTAGATAGGCAACCGTGAGACTGTCAAAAGGGGGCATGGAATGTTGACATAGTACCCAAATGCACCTTAATGGGGAGTACTGTATGCCTGAATCAGATGAGCAAAACAAGTATTCTAGAACAGAATTCACAGGACATGTAAAAGGGTCAATATTCCTGGAAGCAGACCACACAGTAAAATGCTTCCATTTCAAGGAATAAGTATGTCTGGTAGAAAGCTTCCTAGCTGCATGTAGGGCATCAGCAACCTTACGGGGCACCCCCAAAGCAAGCAATGGCTATGTTCTCAGGAGCCACGTATGCAGGTGTACTGATGTTTGGTCCTGATGGACCACAGACTCCCTGTCTTGTGACAACAGACCCTGACACAGAGAAATAGGAACAGGATGCTCCCCCCCCGCCAGATGTTGCAGGAGTGGAAACCATATCTGGCAAGGCCATAAAGGAGCAATGAGGATAAAAGTGGCACTTTCCACTCTTAGCTTGAGTAAGACCCTCTGTATTAGAGGATTGGGGGAAGTACATACAGGAATTTCCCTTTCCAAGAGAGAGACAACGCTTCTCGCCAAAAAACTCGAGGCCCTGGAGTGAGCAAGCAGAAATGCAGCTGTTTTGCATTGTGTGGGGATACAAAAACTCCAACTGTGGATGACTCCATCTTGCGAACAGGTCATTGACCATAGAGGTCAGCAGTTCCCATTTCTGAACCAGGAACTGAGACCTGCGAAGTGTGTCTGTCTGCCACAATGTTTTGGAGACCTGAGAGAAACATGGTCAACAGCTGAAGGTTGTGAGACATCGCCCAGTATCACACTGTCACTGCTTCCCTGCATAAGGGATAGGAGTGTGTACCCCCTTGTTTGTTTATGTAGTGCATGACACTGACATTGTTCATCTGTATTAACAGAGGACTGAGGCAGAGATGAGTCGGAAATGCCTGGAGGCTTTATAGGACATCTCCATGACATTTATGTGTAGATCAGCATCCAGTCCATTCCAAGACCCTTGTTTTTGGAAGAAGCCAAGATGAGCACCCCAGCTAGAGCCTGAGGCATCCATTATGAGTGTCTATAAAGGAACTGGTACAAGAAATGGAACGCCCTTGAGTAAGGTGTCATGGTTCATCCACCATAGTAGTGCTCTGCGAAGAGTGGATGTGACAAAAAACATTTGCTCCAACTCATTTGTCAGCTGATCCCACTGAGCCCCGAGTGTCCACTGTGGGATATGTATATGAAACTGAGTGAATGGCATTGTCGCTATGGCAGTAGCCATCAGGCCCAGAAGAAGCCACACTGACCTGGCAGAGACATAGTGGCTCCTGTGAACTAAGTGTGCCTGAGCAGTGAGGGTGTATATCCTGTCCAGAGGCAGGAAGGCATATCCCTTCTCTGTATCCAGTACCGCCCCAGTATATTGCAGGCATTAGCACAGTGTCAGCGCAGACTTTGGCACATTCACCGTGACCCCTAAGGCCTTGAACAGTTGTCTTGTTCAGGAAAGGGTGTGAAGAAGAGCTTCCCTGGAACTGGCCTTCAGGAGCCAATCATACAGATAAGAGAAGACGTAAAGCCCTTCCCTGTGAAGGACTGCTGCAACCACTGCTAAGCATTTGGCAAAGACACAAGGTGCAGAGGATAAGTTAAGGGCAACACCTTGAACTGATGGCACCTGCCCTCCAGCATAAAGCTGAGGTATTGCCTATGGCACTGTCTGATCCTGAAGGTATGCATCCTTCATGTTTAGGGAAACAAGCCAGTCTCCCATTTGCAAGAGGGAATCAGGGCTTGCAGAGACACCATTCAAAACTACTTCTGCAACTCTGCCCCGCAGTACTGGATCACTTTCTTTCCTATGCCTATCTTAATGCTCTGCAGTTCTCATCCATTTGGCAACTTAGATAATGTAAATAACCCCCCCACAAAAAAAAAAAGCATTCTATTATCCTCTGCTTATCAATCAATCAATCAATCAATCAATCAATCAATCAATATCTTTATTTATCCAGGTGGGCACCATTGAGCAAGCTCATCTACAAGGTGGACCTGCGGTTCTACAGTAATAATACAGAAAGACACGTTACAATAGTACAGACAGTAAAAATAATTGCTATTATAGTAAAAATGCACATTTACTGGTAATATACATTGAAAAATAGAACTGCAAGGAGTCGTAGATAATGAACTTGTGGTGGATCCAAGCCCAAAAACTGTGCATTTTGTAGTGGGAAATGTTAGGGAGAGGGTAGGCATACCAGATAGAAGATATCAAGCACATAATGTAGGGAGAGGTGGGGAATAGTTAGTTAAGAGGACCCAACTGTTAGACAGAGTGAGGGATTCAAGGTGGAGAACCATACGAAAGGCGACGAAGCAACTTTTGCCCCAAAATGCAGCGACATATGGAGGAGAAAAGCTGCCGCTGTACTAAGTGCAAGAGGAGGAATATAGTAGCAGGGGCATAACTGGGAGGGTCCTGGAGGTTGGGGCAGAAGGAGGTGTTGGATGGAAGAGGGACCGAATATTTTGGGGGGCGAAAGACAATAATTATCCATAAGTGTGGTAGCATGTGCTAGAATCAGGCTGCAGCTGTTCAGAGCGTCAAAGAATAAGATATGGGAGTTCGGCAATAAATCCTGTCTACAAACACCCGTTCAGATGTTCATTCTCATCCCATCACATCATCCTCACCTTACAGTCACTCCAGGCAGCTCCACAACATGTCTTCCTGCCTCTTCTCACCCACCATCAACTTTGCAGCTGAATCCTCCTTCACATACATTGTTCCAAATCAAACCACTTCGATGCTCCATAAAAAACAAAGGAAAAAATGCTGCAAGCGGTCCCAGCACTGTTCTACACAAGAAGCAAATCGCAATGCAGGATCAACCACATCAACAGACCCCACTGCCAAAAAAACACAAAGGTAGTATCAACCAGATACCTGCTGGCACACTCGACAGCTGTCGCAGACAGACTCACTCCATGGCTCCGAAAAGTATTTAAAAATGAAAAAAGCAGCTATAAAAAATCACCACTGAAAAGAACAACACAACGGCTATAACCCTCACTAAGCGAGACAGAGGGACCACCATATTTTCAAAACTTTCTGCACCGCCCACGTGCTAAAACCAACCAATAGAAACTTGTGGTCCACACGTACAGACATCACCTGCACAGCAACCAGCCCCAAGCTTGACAGGAACACACAAAATAGTCCAAACAATTTTATAAGGAAAAGGGCATAAACTATAGCAAAAGCAATAATAATAAAAAATAAAATACTTTCCTATTGCATAAATCAGATATGTGATGGATTATTGTTGGATACATGATTTATTTGATCTCACAGTGAGCGACCTCAGGACCTCACTTGTGGCTCCACCACTCATGAGGTCATCCAAGGTCACTCACTGCTCGTTCAAATAAATCGTGTATCCATCAACAACCCATCACATATTTCCTATTTATCACCACATATGTGGGATAAATCTTAGCACCCAAAACATATCCCACATATATAGGATAAACACAAGTTGTCAATCAACCACCAAGACCCTCACCTTGCCGTCACTACTTCAGCCTCCTTTCACTTTTATTTACAGGCACATTCACTGCTACACACACGCACTGCCTGCACCTCCGAAAACTAGTTTCATTTACCTAGTTTCTTCTTCTCCCCCAAAATTGCCAAAACATTTCTTAAAAAAAACATAGGGGGTGGGATATTCAAAGCAGTTGCGCACTGCGTAACAGTGTTGCACCTGTGCAACTGCGAACATGCACCAGAGAGCGATATTCAGCGGCAGCAAATGTGCAGTGCAGTGCAAGTGGCCATGTGCCAATGCACAATGGGAACGTAGGCATGCGCAAGTGCAGGGGGCGTAGCCATGAATATGTATCACAGTGCGATATTCAAACCAGACAAATGGCGCAAGCATGGAGCAAATGGCAGTTGCTCAGAGCACACTTGAGCCTATAAAAACAGGGAGCAAGTAGGAGAAGGACATTTGCACCAGAGGGTAGCTGGAGAGAGGGAGACAGAGAGGTCTTCCAGAATCACTGTAGGAGTCAAAGAGAAGGACAGAGGCAGTGAGGGTGTGACTCTGTGTGAGAGAGTGTGTGTGTGTGTGAGTGAGACAGGCAGGGAGGCCACGGTGTGTGTGCATGTGCCTGTAACACCAGGCACAGGAGGAGCAGCACAGGAACCCACAGGGGTGGGTGGCAGAGGCCACAGCTGACAGGCTGCCAGCCAGGGGCAGGGCACACAGGCGTGGGCCCTGTGGAGCTGGCCACACAGCAGCACCCAGCCGGGAGGGCTAGTGGAGTCAGCTGCCCAGAGTGGACAGGACAACAGGGGCCATGGCAAGTGCCATCTTCCAGATGGAGGCCGTAATGAGGGATGTGGGGAGGCAGGAGGCAGGGTGGTGCAGCTGTGGAAGGGCCTGTCGGTGGTACGCCCAGAACAGGTGGTACCCTGCCCGCACCACCTTCAAAAATCACACCGATATGGAGATTGTGGGCCGGTATTGCCTGAACCGGGTTATTCTGAGGCAGCTCTATGAGCTGTGTAGTGAGGAGATGCATGCACCCACTAGACGGAGCCATGCCCTGATGGTGGAGACAAAAGTAACAGCTGTCATGTGCCAGCTCACCAGGACACCTTTCCGAGAGCAGCAGGGGAAACCACAGGCATAACCCAGTCAAACGCATCACGGTTCCTCACACAGTTCCTCAACGCACTGCTGCCACACACTGCAGAATACATTCACTTCCCCAGCACACAGGCAGAGTGCACAGTGAACATGCAGGAGTTCCACAGGGTAGCATGTATGCCTGGCATGCTAGGGGGCCATTGACTGCACCCATGTT
Source organism: Neoceratodus forsteri (assembly GCA_016271365.2). Classification (NCBI taxonomy): domain Eukaryota; kingdom Metazoa; phylum Chordata; order Ceratodontiformes; family Ceratodontidae; genus Neoceratodus; species Neoceratodus forsteri. The sequence goes on from CM057455.1 coordinate 1,537,591,686, forward strand.
GGCATCCACATGCCACCTGGCCCGGAGGGGTAGCCTACATTAACAGAAAGGGCTACACCAGTATCAAATGCCAGGTGGTGTGCAATGCCAGGTGGTGCATAATCAATGTCTGTGCCACACACCCGGGAGGAGCACATGATTCCTTCATCTGGCACAGCTTGGCACTGTACCACAGGTTCGAGAGTGGGGACATCCCCACTGGTCACCTAGTGGGTGAGTATGCCGAGACCACAGGCAGCTGGGCACAACAGGGCATGGGGGGCCACCAGGGTAGGAGTGCCGCAGGGTTCAGCTGGGAAGGATGGTGGCGCAGCAACATAGTCCATCAGGCTAACCATATCTCTTTCCACACAGGTGACAGTAGCTACCCACTCTGGCCCTGGCTGCTCACCCATACGAACACCTATCGACTCCTGCAGAGGAGCGGGACAATGAGGCACACGCCAGCAGGTGGAACATCATTGAGCATGTGTTTGGGCTGCTGAAGGCACAATTCTGTTGCCTGGACAGGTCTGGCAGTGCCCTACAGTACAGCCCCTCAAAGGCCTGCAGCCTATTCCTGGTCTGCTGTATACTGCACAACATGGCCACTGACCATGGGATAGCTGCCGAGGTCAAAGAGGGGAACAGCAGTGGGGACAATGCAGCCGCTGGGCCATGTGGTGGTGGGCAGCCCCCCCCCCGGGCGAAGGGATCCCCAACAGACCAGGGTGGCCCACCAGCACTGGAACACAACAGCAGAGGAGCACTACGGTGCACGCAGGTAGGTGGACAAGCCCCCATGTATAGGATGGCAACAGTGGTACGGCACATAGGCATGTGTGGGTGTGCCCCGTAGCATCAACAGCTGGTCGGGGGTTTGGGCGGGTGGGAGGCCAGACCATATGGCAACACGCAGCAATGTGCAGCACTGCACACCCACCGCACCACCCACATCCACCCACACACCCCACACATCCACACTCACCCCCACACACACACCTGGCACCTGCAGGCATGTGCTCAGGCGCTAGCTCCAGGCATGTATCAGATGCAGGGTACCGGTGCACAGGTGCAACCAGCACTGTGTTGGCATCATCATGCACATGCCACACAGGCCAGCGGCCGGGCAGGTGCACACACAACCAGTGTGTGGCACTGTCCATGGATGCCATGTCCATGGCAAGCATACGCACACACAACACCCATGTGCAAACAGGGTGGCAGCAGCAGACTGCAGACAGGGAGACAGGCACATCTGGACCGCCGTGTGGTCACACGGCTGCCACAGACACATAGATGGCCCCACCGAGGCCACCCAGCAGACCCAGGCTGCACGATGGCCACAGGGGGTGTCTGTGACAGTCCCCCAGGGATGGTACAGCGGGAACGCGACTGTGTCCTCGCAGAGGTTTGCAGGGTCCCAAACAGGCTCGCACCAGGTGTGCCTGGGATGCCTACAGCAGATCCCGGTGTCGACATCGAGGGGGTCACATGACGCTGTGACCCTGGGGTGGTCAATGTACTCTGTGGGGTCTGTGGTGGACAGCTGTGCCCCATGGTGGCCAGTGGGGCTAGAGCAACTGTGACCGCAGTGGTAAGGTGAGCCAGGGCTGCAGTCGTGTCCTCCTGCAGTCAAATGTTGGCATCCAGGACCTGCACAAAGCCCCTGTTGCACTGCTCCACTGCCTGGCACACCTCAGCACAGAGTGCACGCACCCCTGCCACGAGCAGCACCTGTTGCTCCACAGAGGCCCACAGCAAACGGGTGTGCTCGGGCAAGAGGTCAGTGCCCGGGGGCGCCTTGGTGTTGTGCCAACCCACGGGTGGCATGTGACCACGCTGCCCAGCCTCCCACTCAGGTGGGTGCTGCACAGCAAGGTCCCCTTGGGGCTGCTCATTCACTGATGCACCGTCAGCAGGCGCGCTGCACCCAGCCCCCCAATGTCCCCAGCCATCTGCCATTGCTACCTCTCCAGCCGCTGTGCACCGGGCAGCACCTGTGTGGCTGTACCACCACCACCACCATCTGATGGCACTGCACCGCTGTCACCCACGGCGACACCAGGGCGGTGGCAGGTGGATGGACACCTGCCAACAGGGCACTGGCGGCGCTGCCAGGAAGGGTGATTGGTATGGGTGCCTTCTCCTCCTCGACGACACCCCCGCTGTCCAGGATAATGGTTGCATCATCATCGGTGTCAGACCCCACCCCAATCTGTGTCTCCACACACTGAACACCATGGCTAGCATCCTATCCAGCCAGACAGTGGTGGTGTGCTGCAGCCGATCGGGCCCCTGGATGCCGGTGGAGGTGGAAGGCCGGTCCTCCAGAGCTGGGCATGCCTCCATGGCAGACACCATCACCCCTGCCACCACATGCTGGTGCTCTGGTGCTGAAAAGGAATACAGTTGCATTAGTGCCGCTGTCACACAGGCCGGCCTCCCCTCGCCCCCCCACTCCAGACACCACTGTACCTACCATGCAGTGATGGGCTCCCACCAGTCTGGAAGCCGCCACTTGTCGCCCCCACCATCTTCTCCTGCGGTGTCAGCTGTGGCACGTTGGTCTGACCCCCACCCGTGACCACCATTGCAGCCCGGGTTACTGCCACCTTTTCCATGATCCTGCGCATGTCGGTGCCAACTTTTTTCTTACACTCCTGCGCTGACCGCTGGTGGCTGCCCTGCTGATTCACTGCCTCTGCCACCTCCACCCAGGCTGCAGTGCTAACCTGTGCCGGTCGCGCCACTCAGCAGTGGCTCCCTGTTGAGGTATGCCTCGAACAGGGCATCCGCCTCCACCTTTGTAAAGTTGGGCCTGCGCTTGCATACAGGCCCACGCTTCTCGCCATCCTCATGATTGGTCATGCTGCTACCTGTGGGCAATGACATGTGGTCAGTGGCTGCTGCAGCCCACACCAATACCCATTCCACTGTGTTGTCTGTCCCCTCAGTGGGCGCAACTTACCTCAGAAGGTTGCAATACCGGTCCATATCCTGTGCAGTCCTGCGGCACCTTTATAGTGCATTGCATGCAAATGAGCAGATGCGCAACTGGAATGAGATGCAAATTCCCCCGGTGTGCCACGGATAGGCTGATGAGCTAACCTGCATATGCTGGCTGAATATCGCGATGTTGCGCCTTGCATAAGTCGTGGCGCAATGCTGTGACGTGTGTATTGCGACCATTGGTGTGCATGTATGCATGGCCTGTGCCTACGTCACTTGTGCAGCTTATGCTCAGTGCGCGATAGGTGATACAGTGCTCAGCCACAGTAGGGCCTGTGGCGCTCAGGCACTGTGTGGCCTATAGCGCCTGGGCACCATTGGCCACATGGCACTTGGGTGCCATTAGCCCCATGGTGCCCTGGTGCCATTAGCCCTATGGTGCCCAGGTGCCATTAGTTCCATGGCACCCGGGTGCCATAGGCATGTAGGTCATGGTGCCCAAAGGGCCCCTGTTGCGCAGCATGCATAGTGGTCTCAATAGCGCACCTGTGCAGGGTGCACATGCTGACCTCTGACCCCTTCCCTACGCCCCTCAAGGACCTCTGCAGCATGTGCCAGTGCGGCCACGCACCTACCGTGCATCCCTGGGGTTGCGCCATTGCCAAGGGCAGCACATCTTCGAGTGAGGTGCGCATCTCAAGCATGTGAAGCTCGTGCGCTACAGGGAGACATTTTGATCTGCTACATGGCGATATAGCCATGTTGCGCAGGACTGCACCACGGGCTCCCAACTGGAGTCAGATCGAGATGGTCAATCTTGTGGCCCTGGTGGAGCCCCATGCTGGCTGGCTGCCTATTTGGTTAGCAGCCCCTCGCCAGGCCCAGGACCGAGGTCTGACAGGAGGTGGCAGATGGGCTGGAAGAGGCCACCGGTGTGTGGCGCAGTGGGGAGCAGTGTCACCACTGGTATGGCGACATGCAGCGGAGGACCTGGAGTGGCTCAGAGCACTGCAGGCATGTGTCCGAAGAGAGGCCATGCCATGGCCAGGTAAGTGTGCACTGCCTGTGTCTGTGCCCGTTCATTGTTCCATGGGGCCAGCAGGGCTGCATGCCATGCTGGGGGGGGGTTATTGGGGCTGCATGTCCGCTGGACTGTGGCGGCACACCCTGTGTGTGCTGTGCCACTGCACTGTGGCCGTGCTGGGCTGCGGTGCACACTGTGCGGGGGGGCACATGGTGTTGCCGTGTACTGATGTGTATATGTTTATGTTTCCGTCCTAGGCCCTGAGGACAGGAGGAGGACCAGAGTGGCAGGCGCATCGGGTGGGCCACAGCAGGCCACTGCGGGACCCATGGCATGGGATGCAGGCCACAGGGGAGGTGCAGCTGGGCCAGTACATGAAGCGCTGCAGCATGCAGGTAGGTGCTTTTACATGCTACACTGTTGTGCAGGGTGGGCAATGGGGGTGGGGGTGGCCCACGGCCCCCTGTGCACTCCGCCATTGCAGCTGTGGTCTGCCCGCAGTGTGCATGGTGCCATGCTGTGGCCATCGCACGTGTGTGGCTGACCCCGGTGGACTGTGGGTGCATCCGGCAGCCAGCTGTGCCGCTGCAGCCCCACCGCTGTACCATTACGCCAGCCTGCCATGTTGGTGGCGGGTAGCCCATGGGTGGTGTTGGTGTCCAGTGCTTTGCATTGCTGTGGCATGCTGGGTCGGTGGCACATGTGGGTGCACCCACTGCGGGTGGCCAGGGTGCCACCCCAGGGGCGCGTTTCACCATTGTCTGCTGTGCATGGTGGGTGGGCCAGAGTATTCTGGACATGCACTGATCCACTGTTCCCTCCTTTGTCATAGATGTCCAGCATGTGCCTCATCAGGCACTCAACAGCCGCTTCTTGAGGAGGATCCTGAACGTCATGACAGTGACGCTGGAGGTTGCACGGCTGATGCGGCGGATGCTGCAGCGGGGCCAGTGCCGGAAGCAGTGGGGCGGGGTCACCCATAGGGCCCATTAGGCCCACATCCCCTGTTCCTTCCCCTGTCACCCCATCCCTTGCCCTCCCCTATCCATTTGTATAGCCCTGACCCCTATCGCCTCACCTCCCTTCCCTGACTTAGGCCTGTACATAGTTACCCCACTCCTTGTTCCCTGTACCCTTGTTTCCTGTTCATTGTTACCATTTTCTATTTGTGGTTTGCTATTAATACAGTTTGATATGGTTATCTATCTGAGTCCGGGTCTGCCTTGCAGCTGGCATTGGAGCCATGCTGCAGTGGTGTGCAGGGTGGCTGTGTGGTACGCCTGTGGTGTTCAGGGGGCTGTGCATAGTGGTGTTCACCCATCGGTCAGTGGCAGTGCCCTGGGGCGGCCATAGGCTGGCTGTTCTTGTTGTGTGGCATGTGTGTTGAGTGTCATTTGCCTGGGTGTTGCCAGCTGTGGCCTAGGTGGCATGGTGCGTGTCATCCAGCGGGTGGTGGCTGGTGGATGTCTACCCATGGCCATTGGTGTCACCCTACCAACATTCACCACTGTGGTGCACGTGGGTGGGGGCCGGCTGCATACCCATTCTCCTTGGGTAGTTTTCCGTCATGGGCCAGCTGTGCCTCACACCTGCCACCTCCGTCTCCCTGGAGGCAATGTCTTCCTCCACAGTGTCTTGCTCCTTGCTGTGCCTGTGGTAGGTCCAATTGTGTCCTGGTGCATACACCTCAGCCCCTTGCGCATCCATGAATGCACTATTGCGCATGTTGGGTTGCTCCCTGGCGCACCCCTGACTGCGCTCTGGCGCATCCATGAGATATTCAGCCATGTTGTGCTGGTGCATGCCACCTTGCACGACCTTTGAATATTGCACTCAGTGCACCTTGACGCAATGGATTTGCGCTGTGCAGGTCTTGCGCCAGCCTCTGGCGCATTTCTGAATATCTGGCCCAATGTATTTATTCAAAATCCACCACCCCAATGCCAGCACTACTTAAAAGCTTTCCAGTTTCCCTCTGAGACACACACACACACACACGATGCGCTTTCCTCTATGAGCCATCACTTTATGTCTCCCTCTGCCTCTCTGTTCAACCCTGTCACAAAGGAGAAGCGCCGTTCCTCGAGATCTCCAGTATCACCGAAGAAGCCAACCAGTTACTCTTTTTTTAACCCGATTGTCTTAATTGATGGCTAAACTCCAATTGCGATCCCTCCCTGTATTCTCTTGCCAAAACTCAGTCCAAACTACTGCTGCTGCATCATGTCTCAACAACCAATCCAGCAGCCAAAATCGACCTTTTTCAAAAAGTGCTTCCTCCCCTGCAGCAACAAAACGTACATACATCGAGCTACTCACCTGAAAAAGAAAACAACATTGTCCGCTGTGTAACTGCCCTGCTTTTGTGGCACACAGGCTGTCTTCTCCAGCCACCCACCCACTGAATCAGCTCCATTCTCTGCTCCACAGCACATGCTTCTTTTTTTTAGGTGCCAAGCAATCCAAAACCAGACAGTGAATGCATGACCAACCAGATAAAACATTTAGTATAAAATTAAAAACTGAGATAAAACTACCCCAAAAAAATACCACCACCGCAGAGGCCCTCTCCCTGTAACTCTCACTAAGCGAGAAACAGAGTCAATATGTTCTCCCAACGGTTCAACCCTCCCACACACAAAATCACAGCCAATAAACTGGTGTGCTAAAGAATGTACTGTAAAGGGCACAGCCAATGAACTGGTGTCCTGAAGCACCTAATGTAAATGGCATACTAATAAATGGTACATCACAAAAAAATCCTATTTCAATAAAAAAAAAAATCCTAAATTAAATATATAAAAAAGACCCTGCAAAATGAGGTCCCTATTGCATAAATTGGATATGTAATGGGGAACTCGTGGAATAAATTATTTATCTGCACTCGAGCAGTCTGACCTAGGACACCTCACTCATGGCTTATGCCACTCGTGAGTTCACCTGACATCAAACTGCTCTTGTGCAGATACATTTTTATTCCACTCATCCCCATTACATACCCCTTTTTGTATTCAATGAACAGATTGAGGCTTCTGAGGTCCAATACAGGACGTAGATTTCCTGTCCAGTTTGGGACTAGGAAGTGTCTGGAATAGATCCCTTTGTTCCTCCCTTAAAGAGGAACCAGTTCAATAGCACATTTTTGAAACAGGGTCTGGACTTCTTTTAGCAGGGACAAGTGGCCCAGAGGATAAGAGGAATGGAATGAAGAATGATCTGGAGGGGGTTCTTTTAATTCCAGAGCATGCCTTTTTACTATTATCTCCAGAACCCAGTTGTCTGTAATGATCTCCCTCCTTTATTTTAAATACAGGGAGATCCCAAACATTCACCCCTTGGAGCAATAGCTGAGGGGACAGAGAGACGGAAGAGAGTCAGACAGAATTGTGGTGGGAGGGCCACTGGAGCTAATTAGTGCTTTGGCATGGGCACCGGGTGGAGGGGACCCAGCTTAGACCACCACCTCTTCCACAGCCTTGCGATGGTATGTATGTTTACCCTTGGCAGCAGGCCAATGAAAAGACCCCTACCATGCCCTCTGATGGGTGTGGGGTAAAGGGATTTAACAGGCCTTAAAGTCATCTTTGAGGACTGAAGGCCAAGAAGTGCACCTTCTTCAACACAGAAACATAGAATCTGATGGCAGATAAGGTCCGCTTGACCCAAACAGTCTGCCCATTTTTCCCAACATACATTATTACCACAGACCATACTTGATCTACAGCTCTTTCTTCCTCCCTCCCTTCCTTTCCACTATGACTCCTTTGTACCTATCCATTGCATTCTATTTTTTTGTTCAACTTTGTCACTCGGGTGACAGGCAGGGATGTACCCCCTCATTTGGCACCTGGACCGCCCATCCAGCATCCCACCCAGGTCGCTCAGACTGGGAGGCCTGCAACTTGGCCCTGCAGTGGGGCTCCCTGAAGGGAGAGCCTCAGATCCACTTGAGGCCCCAGCTGAGGCATACACCTGAGGCGTCATTTGGGTGAGGGGCTAGAGGCATCATCTCGTAACTGGCCCCAGAGCTTTCCACTTCCTGGTTTATCCTGAAGGCACAGACATCAGTGTGGGATGTGAACACTCCCACTCATGTCCTGCAGACATCCACCGTTGCCTCCGCCCCTCAGTGTGTTGTCCTACCACTGTACACCCAGTCTCCACTGGGTGTCACTCGAGCACCAGGAATCCACAGTCCCCTTCCCCGAGGAGGGCAGCTGTCCCAGAGGTGCTCATTCTACCTCCCCCTTGGCCAGCCCTCTGATGCTCCAGGCTTCTTCATGAACCCAGGTCACCAGCATTGCAAGCGGTAGCACTACGGCTGTGCTGGCAGGCTGGCTCTATCACATGCATTCTTGAACCACACCACTGTTTTTGCCCCCCCCCCACTGGAAGGCTGTTCCAAGAATCCACCACTCTTTCTGTGAAGAAGTACATCCTCACATCTCTCCTGAATCTACCCCCCTCCAGCTTCACAGCATGTCCCCTTGTTCGTGAGCACATTTTTTTCTGAAAATTACCTCCCTCCTGTACTTTATGTGCCCCAGTGAGGTATTTAAAGGTCTCTTACATTCCCCCCTCCCACCTCTCTTCCAGGGTTTACATATTGAGGTCCTTAGAGCTTTTGATGCAGATCCTGCACCATTTCAGTTGCCCTCCTCTGGACCGCCTCCACTCTATGTCCCTCTGGAGATTGATCTCCAGAACTGGACACAGTACTCTAGGTGGGGTCTTATCAGTGATCTATACATAAGTAATAAGACACGATGGGGTGTGCATGGTACAGATATTACCACATGCCTAGGGGCAAAGTAAGGCACAAGGCCACAGGCCAAGTGCCTTCAGCCCCTGAGCGTGCAGTAATATCTGTACCATGCACACCCCAAAATGTCTTAATGCACTTATAAAATGGGCTACAGCTTTTAATATGCTAAGAAAACACAGACACAAGTATTAAAACTAATAAATAAGCTTAATTTTTAAAAAATATTCTTCCACTGAGAAGCAAAAAAGTCCCAGGAATTTTTATGGGGGGGAGGTTAAAACAATAAACACTCTAGGGTTAAAAATAACAAGAAGCAAGGCAAACACCATGTGGCACTGGTAGTGGAGCTAACAAACAAACTACTTGCCATGGCTAATGAAGCTTACTGGTGCATTGAAATGCATTGCTCTGTTGAAAGTGAAGGATCCAAGGCTCTGTACAGTTAGAGGTAGTGCTGAGGGCTGGACAGCTGGTGGCAGTGCTGAACTGGATCTCTGGCTCTGTACACTTAGAGGAAGTGTTGAGGGCTGGACAGTTAATGGCAGTGCTGAATCGTTGCGAGATGCATCTTTCACTGTGGTGCTCTTCTCTTCTTTTGTTTGTGTAGTTTCTCTTGTACGTCCTAGAATATCACTCCAGCTTCATCGATCATTGCAGGAAGCAGCCCAGTAAGACCGGAGACTCGATTCATTCTGGTGTCCTGTAACAGCCATTATCTTGCAGTTCTGCAGATCAGCCTCCAACAGCAGTTGAACCGCAGTCACAAGAATGGAATGGTCCGCGTACATCTTGCTGAGAGTGGCTTCTTTACTTATCCATTTCATCATTGTGGATAGATAGTTAAGCCCCATGGGCTCTTTACTGTACCAAACCTGTATAGTATCGAGGAACTTCTGCTGCAGTTGTTTAGGGTGGCAATAAAAGAACTGAGCATCTGTGGGCAGCTTGCTTAAATACTTCTTGATGGAGCTAATTGGACAGTGAGGGAAGTCTGGAGCTGCATAAATAAACCTCCAGTGAGCTTGTTTGTTTATTTGTGTAGGGTTGACGTGATTTTTTGGTTTGCTCTTTGAACCAGAGGGTACATTATTCATGACTGTTCTCATCATGGCTAAATAAAAAAACTGTCAAGTTTTAACTGTCTGAGCCCCTCACAGCCAGGCCTGACCATATAAAGCTAGATATTTAGCCAGACTTTGTACTGAGAGAGAGAAAGCAGCCAAAGCTTCCTTAAATCATTGAGGTTATTTAAGAATCGAGTCACCGGTCTTACTTAATAGACTACACTGAACTGAATTATTACTTTCTGAACCTGTGTAAGTAACTAGTATTGATTCTCAGTTTTTGGGGTTGACTTTTCTTAGTTTAACTTTTATTTGCCAGGGAGGAACAGTAGCTGGGAGATATTTGCAGTCATTTGTGACTAGACCTGTTACTTAACCTCTGTGAAATAGGTGTCTGAAAGGAAGGAGGGCACTCCCTGGGGTGGAGGGTCAGAGTTGTAGTTTGTTTCTGGAGGGCACAGGTTTACTACTACCACCCTGCCCCTCACCCCACCGCCCGAGCACATACCTTCCTTTATAGCAGAGGTTCTGACATCACTTCCCCAAAACTGCTAACCACATACACCTGTTCATATCCTTAAAGGCACAGCACACTGAATAGGGGGTAGAGACACTCACAAGCTTGCACACACTAAAACAAGGACAACAAGCCAGCCCGGTGGTGCTGAGGGTTGAGGCACTGGATGCCACACCTCGCTCCACGCCGGCGACCCGGGTTCGGGAGCAGACTCGGGTTGCTGGTGGGCCACTGGGGGGGCCGAGTTAGGCTTGAGCGTCCCATGACAGCTCGCCTACTCCAGGGAGGGTTAAGGCAATAGCCCAAACACTTGCCTGACTCCGAGCGGAGGCTCGGAGTACTGCAAGCCCCTAATGTTAGGGGACGGGCTGCCTTGATACAGCGTGACGTCAGTGCCTTGCGCCTTGACGTCACAGGTCCTACGCTGTAAGGGGTGGGAGAAAAAGTTGAAAAATGCCTGCCGTCACCAGGGAGATGGAGCCTCTGGAAACGTGCCCTCGATGTACCTTCGCCCGCCTGATGGCCCTTGGACCGACGCAAGTTGATTGATGGGGTAAGGGGGCTCTGCCCCATACCCACTCAGGGGTAAACCAAAGCTACATGGGGTTTCAGAGGGTCATATGGGCAGGGTAGACGGTAGAGGGATGTCTGCCTTGAGGCTCCTGAAGGGTCGGGGATGGCAGGCAGGGAGGTGAATAAATAGAAATTTCAAAAAAACAAAACAACAACAACAAAAAAAAAAGAAAAGAAAAGCATCTGTAACAGGAAGGGACACAGACATGTAGGGAGTGGTGCAATGCACTGGTTGTGGAGCAGCAGACTTCTGGGAGACATTCTGGAGACTGCGCTGCTGCCCTATTTGCAGGCACTTCTCTGGTCTGAGGGAGGAGGTTGTTCATCTCCATGCTGACCTGGCAAGCATTCGGGAAGCCTGCTCCCCCACCCAGGGACCACCCAGGCCACCGCCACTATCTCAGAGGTTGCCAAGAAAGAGGAGTAGTTGCACCATGGTGGGCTCAGGGAGGGTGAGGATGGTGGAACAGAGGCGCATCCCTCCAGTTGTGCCTCTCCACAATTCATTCACCACTCTGGCAGAGCATAGTTCCTCTACGGAGGCACCCACAGTAGAGACGAAAGGGGATGCTGGGAACCTCCACAATGGAGACCCACAGGAGGGTGGCACAGGACCCCACAAGGGAAGGAAACAACTCCTGGTGGGGGACTCAATTGTTAGAGGAGTACAACTGGGGGAGGGGAAAGGGAGGTACGGTGCCTGCCTGGTGCCATGGCTTGGAGAGACATGAAATGAATCCTCAGGATCGTGGGAGCAGCTGCAAGGGGGAGTGAGCTGGATGTCATTATCCATCTAGGGACAAATGACTTGGCTGAGAATGGGATCAGAGCAGTGCAACAGGAGTTTGTGGAGCTGGGGAGGGGCCTTAGACAAGTAGCACACACGGTAACTTTCTCGGAAGTGCTACCTGTCTATGGCATGGATGAGGCTAGGGTACTCCGCGCCATGGGATTCAATGACTAGTTGAACAACTGGTGCAGAGCTCAGGGATTTGGCTTCACTGGGGACTGAGGCTCCACCTGGAGGGATGCAGGCCTATACTGGCGCGATGGTCTGCATCTATCCAGGAGGGGAACCAGGATCCTAGGTGATAGGTTTAAATGCTTAATTGGCAAGCATTTAAACTAGCCAAGGGGGGGAGGCACTGAAAAGGAGAAGGGAAATCCTAGCCACCCTGAAAAATCAGGGTAGTTAGTGAGGTAAACACCAAGACAGAGCAGTCGATAGGGAGAAGGGCAGGGGTAAATGGAGAAAAAGACAAAGGCAGTAAGGACAGGAATGGGGCAAAAAGAAATACAGCCATAAAAAAATGGAGGGTAATGAGTACCAATGCCCGTAGTCTAGGTAAAAAGCTCCCCGAAATGGTGGCCTTGGTGGAAGAGGGATGCCTGGATATCGTGGCTGTCACAGAAACATGGTACACAGAGAACCATGACTGGGATGTCAACATACCAGGGTACACAATCTACAGGAGGGACAGGGAGGGAAGAAGAGGAGGAGGACTAGCTCTCTATGTAAGGGAAGGGATCAAAGCAACAGAACTAAAGGGTAAACAGGGAGGACAGGAGGCACTGTGGGTCACCCCGGAGACTGGAAATGGCACCACAATCCGCACAGGGGTTGTATACAGACCCTCATCTCAGTGGGAGGAAATGGACAAGAAAATGATAGAAGGCATCCTTAGGATGGCAGAGAAAGGGGAGATATTGCTGATGGGGGATCTGAATATGCCAGATGTTAACTGGAGCACCTTTGCTGCAGCCACATCCAAGAGCAGGGCCATTCTCGATGCCCCACAGGGGGCATGCCTCAGACAGCTAGTTTTGGAACCCACTCAGGAGGGAGTAATCTTAGACCTGGTACTCTCAAATGGGGATGGAGAGAGGATCTCCGATCTTGAAGTGGGTAGCCATCTGGGAACAAGTGACCACCAAACAGTGTGGTTCATGAGAAACTTAGCTGTACAGTCAAGCCATACAAAAGTGAAGGTACTGGACTTCAGGAGGGCTGATTTTGTCAAAATGGGAGAGTGCCTCAGAAAAGCACTAGCAAACAGGCAAAAAGGTGGGGTGGAGCAACAATGGGGAAACATCAAAACCACCATCACGGAGGCAACAAGCCTTTGTGTGAAGCAAATAAACAAATCAAAACGAAAGAAAAAACACTATGGTTCTCAAAAGAAGTGGTAGGAAAGGTTAGGGAGAAAAAGATAGTATTCAGGAAGTATAAGGAAACACAGAAGGAGCAGGACAGAGAACTGTACCAGTTAAAGCAGAAGGAAGTGGGGAAGGCAGTCAGAATAGCAAAGGCCCAAGCTGAGGAAAAGATAGCCAACTTGATTAAGAAGGGGGATAAAACCTTTTATAGGTACATTAGGGAGCAAAGAAAGACTAAGACAGGGATACTGAGGCTGAATAAAAAGGAAGGTGGTTGGGCAGACAGCGACAGTGAAAAAGCAGGGATACTGAACGAATACTTCTGCTCAGTATTCACAATGGAAGAGCAGGGGGAGATACCTAATCCAGTCAATAGAAGCACTCTGGATAGGGGGGTTGATATTAGTCCTTTCACAGAAGAAAGGGTTCTAAAAGAATTCTTAAAACTGAAGGTGGATAAAGCAATGGGGCCTGATGAGAGTCACCCCAGAATTCTAAAAGAACTAAGGGAAGAACTAATAACACCACTGACTACCCTTTTTAATAAATCATGGGAGGATGGTGTGGTACCTGAGGACTGGAGGAGGGTGGATGTGATTCCTCTTCACAAAAGTGGGAGCAAGACAGAGGTAGGAAACTACAGACCTGTCAGTTTGACCTCAGTGGTAGGGAAAATGATTGAATCATTTCTGAAGGAAAGAACTGTTGAGTACCTAGAGATCAGTGGGGCACAGGACCCAAAAAGCACGAATTCACAGTAGGAAGGTTATGTCAGACAAATCTAATTGATTTCTTTGACTGGGTGACCAAAGTAGTAGACCAGAGAGGGGCTGTGGAAATGGCCTACCTAGACTTTAGCAATGCATTTGACACAGTCCCACACAAAAGATTAATAAACAAATTAGCCAGCCTGGGAGTGGGTCCCAGGGTGATAACCTGGGTAAAACACTGGCTGGACAACAGGACACAGAGTGTAATAGTAAATGGAGTCCACAGTGAAGAAAGGGGGGTTACTAGTGGGGTAACGCAGGGTTCAGTACTGGGGCCGATCCTTTTTAATGTCTTTATATGTGACATTGCAGAGGGACTGGAAGGAAAAGTATGTCTCTTTGCAGATGACACAAAGATCTGCAACAGGGTTGATACGCAAGATGGGGTGGAAAGGATGAAAAGGGACTTGGCAAGGTTGGAGGAATGGTCAAATGTATGGCAGCATAGATTTAATGCAAAGAAGTGCAAAATAATGCACCTGGGAAACAAAAACCCAGGAGAAGTGTACACAATGGGGGGTGAGATACTGACAACAACAAAAATGGAAAGGGACCTGGGGGTAGTCATATCAGATTACCTAAAGGTGGGCCAGCAATATGAGAAGGTATCAAGGAGGGCTGGGGGGATACTGGGATGCATAGGGAGAGGCATCACCAGTAAAAAACAGGAAGTTGTTGGCCCTCTGTACAGACAGTTGGTAAGACCACATCTGGAGTACTGTGTACAGTTCTGGAGACCCCATTTCCGCAAAGACATAGAAAGGGTGGAGGCTGTCCAGAGGAGGGCAACCAAAATGGTGCAGGGTCTGCACCAGAAGACAAATGAAGAAAGACTAAAGGAGCTTAAGATGTATAGCCTTGAGGAAAGGAGGGAGAGGGGGGACATGATAGAAACTTTCAAATACCTCAGGAGAATCAACAAAGTCCAAGAGGGTAACATCTTTCAGAAAAAGAGATGTGCAAGAACAAGGGGACACAATTTGAAGATAGAGGGGGGACAGCTCAAAGGTAATGTGAGGAAGTATTTCTTCACAGAGAGGGTTGTAAATGCATGGAACAGCCTTCCTGAGGAGGTTGTAGAGTTAAAAACTGTGGGGGAATTCAAGAATGCATGGGACAGACATAAGGCAATTCTAGTGGGGGGGTAGGAGGAAGTAGGTTGTTGGTTAACTAGGATCTGCAGCTTATCTGTTAGGTACAGAAATGGGCAGACTAGGTGGGCCAAGCGGTCCATATCTGCTATAAGATTCTATGTTTCTATGTAAGGCCAGGCGTGGTGTTGGCTGAGAGAACAGAGGAATCACGGAACACTTGGAGGTCAGATTTTGATATTGGGGGATGGTACTGTGAACTGTCTTTTTGTGCTCTCCTGTATCCCAAATACATTGTTTGAGGAGGTAAAGGCAGGATTGCTCATAATATTTATTTTACAACCAACTGACAGGGAATTTAGGTGATGGTTCAGAGCAGCGCAAATACTACAGAAGCTGCTGAGGGTATATTCATTCCTGTCTCCATTTCTGACCTCAGCATAATATGTTCTAAATGTTTCATTCAGACATTCAACAGTTGCTGTTTTAAGATCAACATTCATATGTTTGGCCTGTTGCCAGTCTTGGAAAACTTTCACAGCCCAATTGGTTGTTTTTTTTTTATTTATTTTTTTTATTTATTTCAGTCACAGCCTCCTCGATTGAATCTAACTCAGTGGCTGTCAGTGAGAGGTGTCTACTGCTGCCAGTTGCAACATTTGAATTCTCTGTGCTTTCATTTGTACTCACTGTGTCTGTGGTAGGATTATAAGTGACAGGTTCTGCTTCAGTTTCAGACAAACTGCTAAAAAAAACCTCTGCCTCTTCAGAAATAGTAATGTTGAAGCTGACAGCTGATTGAGTAGCCGTGGCAAGTTTGGGATGTTAATGCTAGTGGGGACAATGGCTGCCAACTGTCATGCCAACATTTTATTAGGACACTGATTATGATAATGAGGTCTTCTAGGATGGTCTGAACTTTTTTATCCATGCATGGCACACATTTGATGCATGCCAATCTACCAATCAGAATCTTACTTTTTTGATGCCCATTTTATATAGATGCAGCACCACTTCCCTCTTTCTGCTGGTGATACCCCTCATTATGCATCCCAGCATCCTGCTAGCCCTCCCGAGTGCCTTGTTGCACTACCTGGCCACCTTTAGGTCATCCAATATGATTACACCAAGGTCTGTTTCCTGCCTGGTGGTCGTCAATACCACTTCACCCATTGTTTACTCCACGTTTGGGTTTCTGTGCCCTAAATGCATTATTTTACACTTTTTCACAGTGAAACCCAGCTGCCACATCCTTGACCACTCCCCTAGTTTTCTCAGATCTCTTGCATTCCTTTACACACACACACACACACACACACACACACACACACACACACACAGAGTGTCCAGCCTATTTCAGATTTTGGTGTTATCCACAGAGAGGCGAACATTCCCTTCCAGCTCCACTGCAGTGTCACTTATAAATACGTTAAAGAAGGATGGTCCCAGCACTGATCCCTGAGGCACCCCGTTGGTCATCCTGCCTTCCTTAGAGTAAACTCCGGTTACTATCACCCTCTGTCTCCTAACCAATTTCTTATCCAGTTTACCACTTTTGGACCCACTCCTAAGCTATCCAGGTTGCTTCAGTATCATTTCCAAACAGTTTGGAGCCCCTGAATGGAGCATTCAAAACAGCCTGCTGCATGTCAGTAGCAAAACCAGCTACTCTGAGCCAGGCATAATGCCTAATGCAAATATCAGAGGCCACAGCCCTGGAAGGGGCATCAGGCACATCGTAAGTTGAATGTAGCAGGTGTTTGCCAATTTCAGCACCAGCTGACAGGATTTTGAGCAAGTCAGTCTTGAAAGGGCCATCAGGTAGAGCCTGTGCTGCAGTACATGCAGCCTTCCAGAGGCAAGTCTGATATTTCTTCATATGGGCCTCGTAGTTTGCCATCCATAGGGCCAAGGATGCAGAGGCATAAGTACGCTTGCCTATAACATCCAGCCTTTTAAATTCTTTATCCGGAGGCAAAGTAGTCATGAGCAGCCATGACTATTTATTTCATACTAGGATTACTATAGTCAGACTTAGGCTGAGCAGCATAGTAAGGCTTAGTGGACAGAGCAGGGTACTGCTTATCAGCCTTCCCTGGAACTGCAGGCAGGGTATTGGGCCTATGCCATGCAGCAAAGGTAGCATCCTCTAATGCAAGATACATAGGAGGAATTATAATGGAAGGTTTGCAAGGGGCCTCCAAAGATTCCATAGGATTCCTTTTACTGGAATCTTTCTCCTCTATAGCAAAGCCTATGGCAGACTGCATCTGCTGTAGCATGGCCTGACAAGAAGGATCCTTAGGAGGAGATATGAGTAGGTAAGCCACAGAGTCCTCACTGCAGAATGAGAGGGTGAAGCTGGAGGGCAGCGTCTCCTCTTTAAACTGCCCCCTCCCTCACATTCCTCCTCTAAATCCCCCTCAATATTCATGTGGTCAAGAATGTATTTAGCCTCGTTGTCATCATCACAAACAATGACGGAAGCCACAGAAGGAACTAAAGATGCCAGCGGTGGCTAAGGAGGAATCAGCACTGTGTTTGAGGAAGCCGCTGATGAAGGCCCTGGTACAGGTGGCCCTGTTGACAGCATGGCTACTGTCTGCGACAGCAAAGGCAGCAGGCAATGTAGAATATCTGACAATGACACCAGCACAGCCTGGGAGTCGACAGCACCCTGAAAAGGGTCTGGGACTACCTGCCTTGAACAGCCAGAGTCCAACGATGGCAGCAACATACCATCCATAGTACATAGTACATAGGCAGTGCCTGAGCCAAACCCCGACCTTAGTGCCTTAGCAACAGTTGGAGCGGGGGAGGTGTTGTTCCCAGTGGAGTGGGCATTGATGAGGACATACCTGTTTTCATTGGTGTCCTGGACCTCACTGGCAAAGCAGCCTTATCCTTATGCCAGTGCTTATAACCAGACATTGAGGGAGCCTGTTACGACTACTATTCTTTATCCTTGTCTTTCAACTAAAATGACCATTTTTCAATTGATGGTAAGGGACAAGCAAGCTTGGAACCCATACACTTTTCCATGTCTTTCAACACTTTATGAGTGAGAAAGTTCTCCAAGGTCTTCTGATGGTGTTGCCTTGTAGTCTGGTTGAAACTCTAACAAATTTCACAGGCCCTTACATTGTGAGAGAGGACAAAACAGCACACACAAATAGTATAAGTGCTGTCCTTGTAAATTTTGTAGCCACAGGTACCATAACAGAACAAAGGTTCTTTGTCCTTTGGTGGCATACAGAGACAATGATGGAGATAAATATACTTAAAGAAAAAAGATAATATCAAACAGCAATGGCTATTACGACACTGGTTTCCTTCAGAGGTCACACTTTATTTTAACTGTCCGTTTTAATGTAACTAATCATTAATTGCATGCAACCAGGCAATTGCACTGCAGTTACATGTTTGATACATACAACTACATTGCAATTGCAATGCAGTTACAGTATAGTTACACTGTAATTACAATGTAATTAAGTGACACTAAAGTGTAATCAGGCCTCAATGCTGCACATCACTGTGGGTGGCACAAAAAGTTTCCAAGTGGTCTGGAAACAAGCGAGTTATCATTTCTGAAAATGAGGCCAGCATAGCCTGGGAGTCAAAGACACCCAGTTGCAGGTTCATGACTGCTGTCGTTGCTGGCACAGAACCTGACGTTAGAGGCAGCATACTGTCTGTAGTAGATACAGAAGTGCCATAGCTATGCCTCAACCTTGATGTCTCAATGCTGGTTGGGGGGGGACTGTAGTGGACGCCAGAGAAGGCGATGATGAAGACTTACCCACCTTCAATAGAGACCTCATCTTTACTGGCGAAGCATGTTTGTCTGTATGCTTATGGTGACTAGAGGAGGAGAGTTTTAATGACAATGTTTCCTTTTCTTTAGATTTCTCTATTGTCCTCGCCAACTTTGGCAGTGGTGGAGTCACTGCCCACCTGGATGTCTTCTTCCCTGTGGCGGATGGTCATGTGGGAGAAGCTGGCTTGGAGTCTGCAGCCTTCACTTGTGATTCCATGGCCTTAATGGCGATGAAGGTTTCTAAAGCCTTCTTACAGCATCTCCTTGTGGTCTGGTTAAATCCTTGGCAGGTACAGGCCTGCATGTTGTAGGACAAGCCCAAAAAGCAAACATATGCAGTGTGAGTGCTGTCCCAGTAGATCTTGTAACTGCAGGTCCAAAACCTAAATAAAGGTTCTTCGATAGCAGCATACAGGGACAATGTCGATAAGAAAAAGTTAACTGATAAAAAGATAAATATTGAAGAAATGATGGTGTTGTTTCTCTGCAGGTCCAACAAGCAGTTGACAGTGGAAGAAAGAAGTAAGTGCAAGGGGGTCACCCACTTTTTATTGGCACCGACTTTGTACATCATTGTGGGTGGCCACCAGCTATCAAAAGTTTCTGAGTGGTCTTTATGCCGATGGCTTACAGTTCCAAAAGTATTGCCCAATGGAGGAGAGGGTCCTCAATGACGATCTCCATAAAGCCCTCTACCAGGGTAATAAGGTTTTGAGATGATTCCAAACTGGATGAGTCTGCTCCTGACTAGGGTAAACTGGGGGGCTATAGGGCAATTTGAGAACGTAACTCTAACCCTTGACTCTTTAGCAATGGCTTCCTTAGTGTGATCAATAAGCATGTTTTCCCAATACAAAGAAGAGTTAGAGGTCTCTGCTCAAAGTGGCTGGATAGTGACCTCCATAAGTCAATAAAGCCATAGGTGGAAACACCTGGAGTAACTACAAAGCTACAGGCCTGCAGCTAGATTTGTTAAATTGCATTAGATTTGCATGTAAATCTGATCTTAAGAAGGCAAAGATTAAGTACATGAAAAACCTGAAAACCAGTAACTTTTTGAATCCAAAACACTTTTGGATGCAGATAAATTACCTCTTGAAAGGCCACACTGGAGCACTAGCATATGAAGTAGTCTATGATGGATGCATATCTGTGACCCAGCATCTTCACCAAATACATTCAGTCAGTTCTTTACTGATCTGAATAAGTTCAAAGCACCTTTAAATGGGTTGCACCAGAGTCCTTCTCTCCCTAACTTCACCAACCTCCCAGAAAGCCCTCCAGGGTTTCACTTTATGCCATTTACCAGGAAGGAAGTATTGGTCCAGCCAAAACAAATTAAGATTAATAGCTCAACTGGCTATGACAATCTCAAGCCTAAATTGTTTAAATTGGCTGCCTCTGTCATTGTCCTTACTTCAGAGTTTCATTCCTGAAAAATGGAAAGTCGCTGCATGGTACCAGTTCATAAAGGAGGAGTCAAGGAACCCTCCTTTGGATATGACATCAAACCAAGATCCCTTCTATCAATCACTAGTCACTGTCCACAAGGAAGTTAAAGATCTCATGGCACTTATCAAAGAAAAGTAGTGGAATTTTTTTTTTTAAGTAATAGTCACAAGATATACAAAGGTACAAAAATCACAGAAATCACAGAAACAAGAACATTGTACAGGTCTTAAGAAAACTGCTTGAAAAACACTAATCAGTTTAGTATATCAAAACAAAAAGGAAGCTTCCCATCGGCACAGTGGTAGCACTACCACTCTTGATGCTGAAAACTCAGGTTCGGAAGTAAGCCTAAGTTGTTGCTGGCCAACTGGGGGAGGAGGAGGATCAAATGCCCCAAAAGATGCTTTCCTCCTCTGGGGACAGAAGGCAGCCAGCTCCGGTGCACAACTGCCACTTGAGTGACCACAGGTGGCAGTGCACTTGGGAGCAGCTAGATGGGTGGGGAGATGCCGGCACATGACATGCACCACACTTGCATGCATGCTTGCATCACTCCCCAGGCCAGTGTCTCAAGGGGCAAGGGAGAAAAGTGGAAAAAACAATAAGCCTGGGGCAAAGTGATGGACCAACCCCTCGCAAGCCCTGCACTGGTGATGTGTCAGCTTCCTCTGAACTGGATCCTGTGCAGTGGCAGTTGGGTATCCTGCTGCAGCCCATCGTGGACAAGCCATGGGGGCACACAGGGGAAAGCAGGTAATACCATGAGAAACCAGGAGACGGGGCTGGAGGGGTTAGTTGGTTGGGGGCACAGGTCTACCAGGAGGAGATTAAAAAAAAAAAAAAGATGATCATCCAGTGTCTGAAATCAGAAAAAATAAAGAAGCTACATGGGTATATAGCTGTGAATACAGCTTGGGTGTGGAGCCACAGTCTTTCGGAACACCTTTTGGAGACCGAGGTGCTGCCCCATTTGTACTCACCTCTCTAGGTTGAGGACATAGGTTGCTGGTCTCCAAGCTGAACTGGCAAGGGTGCAGAAAATCTTCTACCCCACCCAGAGGCCACCAAGTCTGCCACTGCTCCCCCAGAGGGTACCTAGGCAGAGGCAGTGCGGATGGACCTTGGTGGGCTCTGGAAAGGTGGGAGGTGGGAGGGGTACACACTCCTCAGCCAGAGAAGCACCCGCAGCAGTGGGTAGGGATGAGGTGGAGGTCCTCAGAAGGGAAGATCCCAAGGAGGGAAGAAGAGGCTCCCAGCTGAAAAGGAAACCATTGCTCGTGGGGGACTCTATTGTTAGGGGGATAGATTTGGGAGTGGGGGGAGAAACAGAGAGGGAGGTGAAGTGCCTGAAAAGTGCTTCGGCTTGGAGGGATGGAGGGTAGATCCAGAGAATTGCTAGGGTAGTAGAAGATGAGAGGGAGTTAGATGTCACTGTCCACCTAGAGACAAATTACCTGGCAAGGGACAGGATAGGGGTACTACAGGGAAATTTCAAGGAGCTGGGAGGGGCCTTAAGCAGGTGGCATGCACAGTGGCTTTTGCCAAAGTGTTACCTGTTTATGTCCAGGGAGAGGATAGGACACTCTGCATCATGGTTTTTAACAACTGGCTGAAAGCATGGTGCATGGAGGAGGGCTTCAGTTTCATTGGGGATTAGAAGCCAAACTCAGAGGATATGGGCCTCTATGAAAAAGATGGCCTGCATCTTTCCAGAAGGGGGACTATAGTCCTTAGTGGGAGGTTTAAATGCTGTGTGAATGAGTATTTACACTAACCAGGGGGAGGCGGTAAAACCAAGAGTGGCAACAATCCTCCCCAATGATGAAGCAACAGGGAGAGAGAGCCCAAGGGGAGTAAGATCTCCCAGGGCAGGGGTGGGAAATGGCAGAGATCAAGGGAAGGGGGTAATAAATCAGGAAAGCAAGAAATAAGGAGTAAGGTAACAAGCAAAAAGAGGGGTCAGAGGGAGCTTCAGGGAATAGCACAGGTTGGGGGAGCAGATAAGCATACAGGGAGTAAGGTATAGAGAACCATATGTGCCAATGCAAGGAATCTGGGAAATAAAATTCTGGATATGGAGGTCATCATGGCGGAGGCTAGCCTGGATTTTGTGGCCATAATGGAGTCATGGTGTACTGACAGCCACGATTGAGACATGGTCGTACTAGAATAGTCTGTTCAGGAGAGACAGAGGTCAGCTATGGAAAAAAGCCTGCAAGACAAAATCTGAAGCCAATAGAGCTGCCTTCAGAGCAGCAAGAAACCAGTGCACCAGACTAATTCGGGCAGAAAAGGTTAAGTACTACCAGTCTGCTTTGGAGTCATCCAAAAACAATACTGCTAAATTCTGGAATATTATTAGGGACATCGAAGGGCATAGTTCACTTTCATCCCTCCCAACTAAAATAGTCTCAGGGTACATTACCTACACAAACAGTGATGATATTCTGGACCAGTTAAATAATCATTTTGCCACAGCTAACCTAGTTTTTGACTCTTCTCCCATCAGCAAGCTATCATCCCAGCCACTTGCTTGCACCCTTTCATCACCTTCCCCCAAAACTAGACCTGGCTCTTCACAATTTTGTTTCAGCTATCTCTCTCTCAAGCAAGTCGAGGATCTCTTGCTCACTCTTGACCCTAAAAAAAGTGCAGGAGCTGATCTGCTTGAACCTTACTTTCTAAAGATAGGATACTATGCCCTGGCCTCACCTATCACCTATTCACTTGTTCAGTCAGTTACTTTCCCAAGGTATTATCCCTCCCATTTGGAAAACTGCCCATGTCATCCCTTTGTTTAAATCTGGTGACCAATGCAACCTCAATAATTACAGACCTATTTCGCTTCTGCCCATTCTATCTAAACTTCTTAAAAAGCTGGTCAACGCCCAACTCAGAGACCACCTAGAAGAAGAAAATGTGCTGAACCCCTTGCAATCTGGGTTTCGCCCTAAACATAGTACAGTATCTGCTCTAGCAAAAGTTACAGATGACTGGTTAACCTCCTTTGACGCTAAGCACCATGTTTGCGCCCTTTTTTCAGATTTAAGCAAAGCGTTCGACACCGTTGACCACCAATTACTATTGGACACATTAAATAATTTCGGTCTAGATGACACCTCACTAAATTGGTTCTCCTGTTATCTTACTGACAGGTGGCAACAGGTTAAAGCCAATGGCTCCCTCGCCCCTTTAAAACCTATCCTGAGAGGAGTTCCACAGGGCTCCATCTTAGGTCCGTTACTATTTGCCATTTACATTATTAATATTAACAACAATGTCAGCACAGCAAACGTACACCTATTTGCGGATGATACTGTGTTATATGTTGCCAGGCCTAGTCTCCAACTTACCCGCCTCAGGTTACAACGTGACTTTTCACTTTGACCTGCTTCAGTATAACTTAATAAATCTCAAACTACTCCTCAATGCTAAAAAGACAAAAATTATACACCTGTCCCCTAATACCAAAGATGTTCCCACTGACTCCTTGAATGCAAATTTTCAGATTAAGACCATCCTGGGAGAAGTGCTGGAACCAGTTAAGAAATTTAAATATCTCGGCTTCTGGCTGGATCAAAAACTATCCTTTGTAACCCATATAGAGGAAATTACCAAAAAACTTCACCAAAGACTTGGACTCTTCTATCACATAAAGCACTTGCTTACCCAGGACGCCAAACTAAGGTTGGTCCAAACAACCTTTCTCCCATTAATTGACTATGCAGACTTTCTCTACAGCCATAGTCCGAAGTCAGCCCTAATTACCCTTGACACACTCTATCGCAGGGCCCTAAGATTCATTACAAATGCTCCTTTCAACACCCACCATTGCTCCCTTTATCTGCAGGTTGGTTGGCCATCCCTTAGTGTCAGGAGGTGCCGCAATGCATCCCTTTGGGTTTACAGAGCTCTAACCCTGAAACTCCCTCCCTACATCTGCTCCATGTTTAAATGTGCCTCCAGTGTGTACACTCTCAGGAAGTTCTCATATATAACATTTGATATGCCACAGATTAGAACCCGGTTTGGTTCTTCGTCCCTAAATTATGCCCTGCCAACCTTATAGAACACTATACAAAAAACCCCTAAACTTAACCTTACCGTTGGCTTGTGTACATTCAAGTCTTTGATGGGGCATATGGTGAAGGACGAATGTAATTGCTATGCTTGAACCTGCTTACTGTAATCATGTATATTCTCTCTGACTCCAGGCACTTAATCCTCCCCCAACTCCCCCACTTCCCCTCTGGCCCAGTTTGCTTCCAACCCCTCTATTCCCCTCATCCAGCACTAGTACTAAACACTCGTATATCATCCACCCCCCCCCGTGTCTCACTCCCCCGTTTGATGTTTCTTAGTTTTCTGCATTCTTCATCCCCTCCCTTCCCCCACACCTGCTCTCCTCTCCCCCCATTGTATTTCTGTAACCTGTATTACTTTTTCCGCCTTTGACCATCCTCTATTGCAATAAAATCCCTCAACCTTGCACTCTATGTCCTCTTCTGTTGTTCCACTTTACTTTTTTGCACCTATCATTTTTCATAATTGTTGTACTCAACTAGCTTTACCTATATAGGCACCTGTATTAGACTTGGAAACATTTTACTATCAAGTATTGTACCAAGTTAACTTCCTTTTGTGTTTTTC
Source organism: Neoceratodus forsteri (assembly GCA_016271365.2). Classification (NCBI taxonomy): domain Eukaryota; kingdom Metazoa; phylum Chordata; order Ceratodontiformes; family Ceratodontidae; genus Neoceratodus; species Neoceratodus forsteri. The sequence continues at coordinate 1,537,616,500 of CM057455.1, forward strand.
TTGTATATGGTATCTCAGCTGTATTTGCATTATACCACTGTAACTGTTTTGTATTTTGTATTGAACTTATGTCCCCCCAGGACCTCCTTGCAAATGAGTTGTCTCAATAGTGTTATCCTGGTAAAATAAACTTTGAATTGAATTCAATTGATTTGAGACAGGAAAGAGATGAGGGGAGGAGGGGTTGTACTATATGTGAGGGAGGGAATCAAGACCACAGAAGTACAAGGCACCCGGAGGAAAAAGAAGGGCTGGAGATGCTGTGAGTTCTCCTGGAGACATGTAGTGAGCCAGCGATCCATACAGGGGTGATATGTTCCTTCCAAGGTCCAGGACTGGGCCTCTTCCACTGCCTTTAAGATATGCCTCAAGGCTCATCTTCTTGACTGCAGTCAGCGCACTTGGTACCGCTGATGGTACTCCATTTGCTATTGTTCAGTCTTACACTGTACAAATATCCTGGCTGTGGCTGTTTGCATCTCTTCTTTTAGTATAATTTGTTGTGAGTAACTATTGTGTGTGTTAACCTTGCTATCTCCATTTGTACACTTAATCATATCCCTGTAATTGCCTGTACACCTAAATGTCAAATGTATACTCTGCTCTGTGTAATTCATTACAGGTCATGCTGAAAAAGTGACAGTTCATCTCAGTGGGCCTACCCAGTTATCAAAATCCAGTCAATAAATAAGCAAATATTACTTACTTGCACTCCCCTGCGGCTTATATCAGAGTTGGCTGATTCACATGTTTCAGCCCCTGTACCAGCCAGTTTTGTTAAATATATAAAGGATTAAGATAACACTTTAGCTTCAAAATCCTGATTTTGTCAATCTTGGTTCTATAACCAACATTATAAAATGGGCAAAGGATTTCAAGCAATCTGATTGGTTGTTAGCCATGCATTAGATGTGTCTAATGCACAGCTAAAACTAGAACCCCCATTTAGAATACACAGGCACATTTTATAAGTGCAATAAGCCACTCCAGGGATGTGCATTAGACAGTTCTAATGCACGGCTAGGAGACTGGACACACTCGGCCTGTGGCCTCGTGCCTCACTACGTCCCTCTAGCCGTGCATTAGAGCTGTCTAATGCACACCCTATCCTGTCTTATTGCTTACGCACAGTGGCACTTTTTCATGGTATTAGGACGTTTATTGTTTATACAAGTGGGACATACCCAGCATTACCTGGTAGTGCACCCTTCCTCCTGCAAGCAAATTAGTGCTTGTAAAGAGTACAGTAGCTTTTAAGATGATAGTGCCTTGAACAGTTCTAAGTTAAGTAGTGATTGTAAACTGCTTAGCTGTCATTAGGTTTTCTTGTGCAATATTATGGTCTTTAGTGTGTGTAGGTTATAGTTGTTCTAGACATATATATTTATTCCAAATGGAACTTTTCAAGTCATGATTGAAAACTGTAAAGTAGGTTAAAGGTAAAGTGGTGTTCCTTTGAGATTCCTTTCTGAAGCTTGTTTGAGAAAAAACAGATGGCCATGTGTGTGGCAGACTGACCTCTCTCTGACCAAGGTGTCTGCCTCTTATTTGGACAGTCTGCCGCTAGGGTCATCGTATTCTTACTGATAGCCTTACCTTACTTAACTGGCAGTTATTGTAAACAAGCATTTGTCAATGCCAAAGGTTTGATGATTTGCACCAGTACATCCTCAAATGTTACATGGGCACTTGGGCTGCGACTGCAAGGAATGTTGGGTACAGCAAACTGCTCTCTTACAGGATGCTATGGATAACACTGAGTGTGCAAGATTCACTTTGGGAAAAAAATCCATTTTATTTTTTTACACCTAGAGAGATATCATGGGTACTGAACAGACAGGGCATTTAAGAGAATAATAACTGTCTTGAGGCTAGGAGAGAGCTGGTGCAGAGGATATCCATGGACAGAAGGCAAATACCGGGATCACTGCAGGAAGGATGGCAAGGAAAACAGTTGTGCACAAGAAAAAAGAGAATACATGTAGGGATCTGCCAGTTATTCTTTTTATTGAATTTCATTATATGTACTATCATAACCATGTTAAGATCTATGCATCGCTCAGATCATGGCAGGTCATGGTGTATATGCAAGAGCTAAAAAAGGAGGGGTAAGGGTAGCATACAGGGGAGGTGTATGGATGGCTAGGGCATGGGAAGGGGAACATTAGAGTTACGGGTGGAGGGGTGGTGAAAAAGGAAATAAAGGAGGGAGGGGGCAGGAGAGGATTGCAAACGTTGGTGACATCCATATATTCACAGTTCTAAAAGTGTGGGTTCACCTTTCAAATGGCATTCATGTAATATAGACATAAAAAAGTTTAGAATGAATATGTGTCTTTGCCTAGGTTAACACTGTTTGCAGTATACATAGAAACATAGAAACATAGACTTTGACTGCAGATAAGGACCACTTGGCAACACCCAGTCTGTCCATTTCCCTACCTATTGGATAAGCTGCAGATTCTAGTTAACCAACAGCCTACTTCGTGCAACCCCCCACTATAATTGCCTTATGTCTGTCCCATGCATGTTTGAATTCCCCCACTGTTTTAGACCCCACAACCTCTCCAGGAAGGCGGTTCCATGCGTCCACCACTCTCTCCATGAAAAAGAATTTCCTCACATTGCCCCTGAGCCGTCCCCCCTCTAGCTTTAAATTGTGCCCCCTTGTTCTTACACATCTCTTTTTCTGAAAGATGCTGCCCTCCTGGACTTTGTTGATTCCCTTGAGGTACTTAAAAGTTTCTATCATGTCCCCCATCCCTCCTTTCATCAAGGGTATACATATTAAGCTCTCTCAGTCTCTCTTCATATGGTTTCTGATGTAGACCCTGCAACATTTTAGTTGTCCTCCTCTGGACTGCTTCCATCCTGTCTATGTCCTTGCGTAGATGAGGTCTCCAAACTGCACGAGTACTCCAGATGGGGTCTCACCAACTGTCTGTACAGAGGATAACCACTTCCTTTTTCTACTTGTGATGCCCTCCCTATGCATCCCAGTATCCCCTGGCTTTCCCCACTGACTTCTCACATTGCTTACCCACCTTTAGGTCATCTGATATGATGACACCCAGATCCCTTTCCATTATTGTTGTTGTTAAAACTCCCTGCTATTGTGTACTCTTCTCCTGGATTTTTATTTCCCAGGTGCATTACTTTGCACTTCTTTGCATTGAATCTAAGTTGCCATATGTCTGACCATTCCTCCAACCTTGCCAAGTCCCTTCTCATCCTTTCTACCCCACTTGTGTATCAACTCTGTTACAGATCTTTGTGTCATCTGCAAAGAGGCATACCTTTCCTTCCAGACCCTCTGCAATGTCACCTATAAAGATGTTAAAGAGGACTGGACCCAGTACTGAGCCCTGAGGTACTCCACTATTAACCCCCCTTTCTTCAGAATGTGTTCCATTCACTATTACCTTCTGTGTCTTGTTGTGCAGTCAGTTTGCTACCCAGGCTACCACCCTGGGACCCACTCCCAGGCTGGCTAACTTGATTGTGTGGGACTGTGTCACATGCCTTGCTAAAGTCTAGGTAGGCCATATCCACAGCCCCTCCCTGGTCTATTACTTTGGTCATCCAGTCAAATAAATCGATTAGATTCTTCTGACATGACCTTCCTGCTGTGAATCCATGCTGCTTTGGGTCCTGTGCCCCGCTGGCCTCTAGGTACTAAACAATTCTTTCTGTCAGAAGTGATTCAATCATTTTCCCCACCACTGAGGTCAAACTAACAGGTCTGTAGTTTCCTGCTTCTGCCTTGCTCCCACTTTTGTGAAGGGGAATCACATCTGCCCTCCTCCAGTCCTCAGGTACCACCCCATCCTCCCATGATTGTTAAAAAGTGTGGTCAGTGGTGTCACTAGGTCCTCCCTTAGTTCTTTTAGAATTCTAGGGTGAATCTCATCAGGCCCCATTGCTTTGTCCACCTTGAGTTTTAGGAGTTCTTTCAGGACTCTTTCTTCTGTAAATGGACTGGCGTCAACCCCACTACCCAGAGTGCTTCTATTGTTTGGTTTAGGTAACTCCTCCTTCTTCTTTTTGTGAATACTGAGCAAAAGTATTCATTCAGTATCTCTGCCTTTCACGTCTCCCTCTGCCCACCTCCCCTCTCCCTTATTAATCTTCACTATTCTCCCTTAACCTTCTATGCTCCCTAATGTACCTATAAAAGGTTTTATCCCCCTTCTGTACTGAGTTAGCTATCTTTTCCTTGGTTTGGGCCTTTGCTTTTCTGACTGCCTTCCCCACTTCTTTCTGCTTTAATTGATACAGTTCCCTGTCGTGCTCCTTCTGTGACTCCTTATATTTTTTGAATGCAGCCTTTTTCTCCTTAACCTTCCCTGACACCTCTTTTGAGAACCATAGTGTTTTTTTTATTCCGCTTTGTTTTCTTTATTTGTTTCACACAAAGGCTTGTTGCCTCCATGATGGCAGTTTTGATTTTTCTCCATTGTTCTTCCACCCCTCCTTTCTGGCCATTTGCTAATGCAGTCCTCAGATATTCACCCATTATGCCAAAGTCAGCCCTTCTAAAGTCCAGTATCCTTGTCTTTGTATGGCTTGTCTCCATGGTTGTGTTGGTATACACTTGCTGGTGGAGAGAAATAGAGGTATATTATTATTTTTTCCCTATATTTAAAAGTTGCCACAGTAAGGGGACTAACTTCCATACTACAGAGAGGCAGGCAAGGGTTATTTTTATGGCTGCGTGAGCGAGCTCCGCAGACGTTTGGCTATCACTGTAGGAGAACAGCAGGTCAGCTCTGGAACGTGACCCTATGTTCTCCTACAGCCCGTGCATGCGCAGTTTTGCCCCTGCCACCATCTTGTGAGTGGCAACCAAACCACCGCTGCTCCGCCGCTGCCCCAAACCTGGTGTTCCATTGTCACCACCACCACTCCATGACCCGCCGTTGCTCTGAGAGCCGTGCTGCTGCAGCTCTGCTACCCAGACAGGTAAGTGCTCGCCACAGCGATATACTGTAGGCAGGGACCCTGGTTTTCCATTTTTACCGGTAACAATGACGGAATCCTGCTTGGTTTGTGGATTTTGAATTCTTGTACTGGTGCCTCAAGGAAATTGAATGTCACTGCATGGAATCTCTAAGATTTCAGCATCTTTTTCATTTTTTTTATTTTCTCTTTCTATGTCCCCTTCTCACAGCATCAGTCTCCACTTTTCAGAGATCCCTAGGCTGGGTATCCCCTAGCTTCACCCCCAGGTAATGCTCAGGAGCTCCTGTGGGCCTGCCCCTATCCTGTCTGGGTTGTACCCCCCCCAGGTGGGAAGTGAGTGGACCCCAGGTCACCCCTCCACACTCCTTTAGTGTGTGTCGGGCAGCCCAGTGAGTCCCTCATGGAGCCTGGTTATGAAGTCTGGGGCACCTGGGTCCCTTCTGCCAGTGGCCAATGTGGGGTGATTGTTTCTGGTTTTCTGGTCTCTGTCCCTGAGGGCACCGGCACTAGAGGAGATCCAAGGAGGTAGGTCACACAGAGACATGCTACTGCTCCAGATCCTGGCTAGTGTCCTCCCCTCCTGATCACTCTGCAGCACCATTGCACCACCACCCATGGTCACACAGGTGGTGGTAAAGCAGCAGGACCTGCAGCCCACCCTCCCTGGAGGAGGACAGCAGTCCCCGGGTGCTTGATCCTACTCCCCTGGCCAGACCTCCAGCAAGCTAAGTTCACTTCTGACCCTGGGTCGCTGGCATTGCAAGCAGTAGTGCTACAGCAATGCCAGTGGGGCGACCCAGATTTCAGCATCTTAAAATGAATGCTGCTGTGCTTCACATTCTTTTTGCTTTGCTGCATATAGAGTCAGTAAGGAAATCACTCGCATAACTTTGTTGTAATCAGCCATTCAGTTTAACCACCCAGTGCTTCTAACAAACATCTCCATCACCTGAGGACTGCTTTCCTTCCTGAAACCACAGTTTTCATGTAGTATGTGCCTAAGAGTCTTTTACTATTTATATTACGCTGTATGATACAAAAAATATACAGGTATCAGCACACATGGGCAGGGCCACTGGAAAATTGCAGGAAAAGTAACCTGAAATTGCAGAGATTTTTTGCAAAACTTGCTGGGAAATTCTGGAAGTTCTACTATAGATCCTGAGTGCTTCACAATAAATCCTTTACTGTTTTCTGCAGCATATAGTAGTCAGCATAAACTACTAAATGAATACACTGACACTCAAATATGTTTTAAATATTAAGAAAAACTTCTGTTTCTAACATGAATCCTAAATGGATAAGATGTGTTGCCTCTTCCAAAATGTAAAAACATCTGCCTCATACAGTGCTATATTCTATTTAGTAAGCCACAGAAAATGAATATTAAATAAATCCAGAATAAACAAGTGTTATCAGTTTCTGTATGTAGAATAATGAAGTCTGATCAAAAGCTATTTAGAGTGCTCTTTCTATTATTCACCAACTTTGGTGTAAGAAAAGATAAGCAGATGGATTGGCAAATAGTTCAGTTTTAGTAAAATGTTGTAAAGTGTTTCATGTTTATAATTTGTACTGTAGGTACTGTGCACTATTATTAAAATCATATATTAAAACATTATATATGGGTGTCATTATGGCTGGCAGTATAGCCTAGTGTTTAGAGTGACAAACAGTGATTGAACTGGGTACATCCAGCAGACTTGGGTTTGATTCCCACAGCCTCTACTTGCATACTGTGTGACTCCAAGCAAGTCACTTAACCTTCCCAGTGCTTCTAGGTCACTCCTGAAAACAGGCAGTTCTGCCTAGTGGACCTTACCTGGTTTAGAAAGAATATATTAAAAAAATACCAATATATGTTTACTACACCATAGAATAGTAGTCAGGGTACTATGTAATTTGCTTGAGTTTTACTTGGGCTGCAATGATTTTGTATAGGTAAAGATAAATGTTCAGATACATTTTATGTGTTTTATAAGCTTGTTTTTAGATTTTAGTCAGGTGTTTATTGTATTCTTTGCATATGAGCATTTAGGTTGTAGATTGCTAAACGCAGGACCACTGTTACCAACTAGCTTATTCAAGTTTATAATCAGCAGGGCCATCCAAAATATTCAGTTGTTTGAATGAAAACTAGTCTGAATGAAAGTATGTTCACAAGGAAAAAAACTGCCTTACTACTTACAAAAGGCTTCACAGTTAGCACCCCATTTAGGTGAATGGGATCATTTGCACCTTTTCTCCTACCTGCTGTTTGCCTCTGTGACAAGTTTTCTGATAGACTGCTTCAACAAAAAGCAAATGTTAAGTGTTTAAGTGTACTTATGTTTGGCCAGTGGATTTTGAAAGCACATTCCATGACATACAGAAGGTAAGACCCCATGGGCTGTATGATGCTGGTGGGCAGAATGGTGCTCAATTCACATCTGAGCTCAGACATGAAATCTGGGAGACACCCTTTTCATGGACAGAAAGGAAAAAAAAAAGCATCCACATGTTTTTTGAGATGCATGAATCTATTTGAAGGTCCTCCACTAATCACTTGTGGATTTTTTAGGTGAAGACACTTTATTTCAAAGAAGCAAATTCAAGCATTTTTTGTGCTCCTCCTAACCCCTGGCCATCCACTCCTTCTGGCCTGCAAAGGCCCCCTACCACTGCTGCTGAGTCCCGACCACCATCCACTGCTCCTTACTGCTATGCTACCAGGTAACCCAAAGTAACTCGTCATTGAGTGGGCCCCTACCCCTGTGGGAGGCTACCAGGGGAGAAGAATTGTCCCAAAGAGCATCCTGTGTATCCTGGGCATGGCAGGGGTCAGAACAGCACATGTCTGGGGCTTCCAGCTTATGGTGGGACCAGCAGCCGTCCTTCAGTAGGCCAGCATTTGTTTTCCCATTTTCTTGGGAGTGTAACGGGTTACATGATGTCAAGGCACAAGCTGACATCCGTCATGCTCCCTCCCACAGTGAGGGCTGATGTGTTGTCATGCCTCTGGCCTCCACCAGGGGCCAGCAAATGCTGAACCATGAACCCACCCTCCCTCCCAGGAGAAGGTGAGTGGTTATTGGACACTCAAGCCTTCACCCACCAGCTGGCCCTCCAGCACCCAAGTCTGTTCCTAACCCTGGTCAGCAGTGTCACAGGCAGAAATCCAATTCAGGCAGTTAAATTATAGATAGGAAAAAACAAAGGTAGTCCACCTTAGTGGTGATGGTTCAGATTAATTCACATCTGAGTTCTAACAAGCAAAGAGACCAAGTCATTTGTAACTTGTGCATGTGGGGTTTGGGTGTTGAAGAAAGGGGACCATAGTGCTGTCACTACTGCCATCACTCCAGAGAGATGTGGACTGCATTTTTGCTACTGCCATCACACCGAAGGGTTGGGGGCTGTAGTGCTTCTTCCATCACCACTGGTGGATGGGGAATGTAGTACTGCTGCCATCACACCTAAGGGATGGGGGCCGCAGTGCTGCTGCTTCTGTCACACCTGAGGGAGGGAGGTCATTGTGCTGTTGCTGCTGCCATCACACCAGAAGAATGGGGGTCATAGTGCTGTTGGTGCTGCCATCGCACCTGAGGGATGGGGCCGTAGTGCTGCTTCCATCGCATCTGAGGGATGGGGCCAAGTGCTGTTGGTTCTGCCATCGCACCTGAAGGATGGGGTTGTAGTGCTGTTTCCATCACACCTTAGGGATGGGGGCTGTAGTGCTGCTGCTGCCATCACATCTTGTACCTAAAATAACTTTAAATTGGTACAAGGATGGAAGGATGTGCAATAGTGGATGTCAAAATTGCTAAAATGCTTGTTAGCAGAGTTAAAAATTGTTAAATAAAGTACACAGAACCAAATACTGGTAAAACTGGATTTTGGCTTAGCAGACACCAGTGACAATATCGTTTTTTACAATGTGCAAAATGGAATATGCCCTTCCTCAATCCCAGTAAACCAGTGTCCCTGCATATAGGCTGTGCCCAGATTTTGTTTCTTTAGGAGACTTGCTAGTTTAAGAGAAAAAAAGGCTGTCATTTGAGACATTATGGCCAGTTTCAAACTGCCTACAGACTAGGCAGAACAAATAGGAAAACCTTTAACAGTAATAAAATAATAAAGACTGGCACAACATAATTCAAACTTTCTGTAGATCTCCCCTCACTTTTCTGATGTAGTCTAGTCAGCTTGTCACTGCTGCTGATTTTAATGACAGGCTGCTAGTGTTGACAGCCCATTACCTGTTTGTTGACTAGCTTCAAGCACACTAATTTATTGGCTTGGTTCTTTTGAAGTGCATTCAGCTGATGAGTGGTGTCACAAAAGTGCATGGTCATTGGTCTAGACTGCTTCGTTCCTACAGTGTTTAACTGCAATAGGCTCAAAGAGACACACCTCTGAAATCCCCTTCCACTCATAACAAAAGGTTTGTTGCACATGTGCATCAAACCTAAAAAGTCCCAGTGTTTATAATCTGCCAAACTGGTGTAACAGTGGAGGTTCTCATCTCAGCCTTTAGAAAATAAACCCTGTCTTGCTGTACTAAACTCTGCTACATTTAACTTGTATAGAGGTAATGCTGAGGTAATTCTGAGTTACTCAAGTTTTACTATCCTGGCAATCAATTTTATATGGCTACATATGTGCAGTGCATGGCACTGGTAGACCATACACTTTTAAATGAATATACTGGAGTATACACTCATTATGTTGTCCTCTGTATGAACTTGTATTTCATTGTACTCTCCCGGGTTGTACCTGAAAATAGGCAAATGTCTTGTCTAGTGTACTTACCTGGTTAACAAAAGCTAAATAAATAAATAAATAAATATCATTAAATTCATATGAGATGAGTGTAGGTCATTTTGACTTCATTCTCACAAGATGTAGCTCCTTTCTTCGACGACGAGGATGAGGTTTGGGCCTTTTAACCTTTGGTGAGGGGTCTGGATTCAGGTGTTATCAGCTGGGCTATCAAACACTGATGAGGTGCCTCCACCTGGGGAAGCCCTTGAAGTGCAAACTAGCACCCATGATGCCCCAACCCCCCGAAACAGTATGTTAGACTGTGCCATAAAATCCCACCATACAGTTCAATGAAAGAGACCAAATGGTAAAAAAACACAGGAATATAATGCAAAAACAAAATATAAGTGCATTTAGGGAAGGGACAAGGTACAGAAAAAGGAAGGGAAAGAGTTAAGCAGATCATGCAGAAATACTCTACAATGACAATCATTCATATGCCCCCATTATCAATCCCACAATGCCTCCTAACCGATGCACCAGATTTAGCCCTCAGTACAGTACTTACGAGCCCCTACCACAGTTAATGTGGTACCACTCAGTTGAATCCGTGCAGGCCCAATGTGTTACAGTTGAGGATAGTGAATACACAGTCATTACTTGTGGAAAAATAAATCCAGTAAATTGTAACCCCCAAATTCCTGATGGTCTAACACTGGCCTTCCGTACAGGTTAGCCCACTATGTAACATAGTCCTAAGCAGGGTTTCTGATGCCCTACAAGCCCTATCTAACTAGAAAAACAAGTGGTGCAGGATTTAAGCCCTAATTCATTCTCACAGTTCCATTTACCTCGGTCAAGCAAATGCTTGTCACTTCAGAGCCACACCTGTCCAACTCCTGGCCTCCATCTCCCTCAATTTCCAGACTCACACCACAAGGGGAAGAGGGTCTCCAGAGACCAGAGACTTGCAGGACACATCAACTTCCATTACTGTACCAGGTTTTCCCAGGACCATCAAGTCACCCGCTCTCCAAAGCCTTTACCTCACACTCTTGGCACTACACCCTCAACATAGGAACCAGTAGTGTTGTCAGTCACTCAGCTACACAGGAATTTTTGGTTGCTTACATTGCTTGCTCCCACTCTCTCTCTGTCTCTGGCTCGTTCCCTGTGCTGCCTCCAGAACACCAGTTGAATTGATGCTGCAGTGTCATGTAGCATGTGAGAAATGTGTGAACCCAAAGCTTATAGCAAGGTAGGAGAACTGGCAAATTCAGAGCTTCATCCAGAGCTATAACCTCACCCACTGATGGAGTGCAGGGATGAAGAGAAGTAATTGGGGGTTCTGAGGATGTGTAAAGGGTATAGCCTTAAACATGGGACCCTAAGTTTCTGACTCATGCCTGGGATCAGGATCAAATCTGTCTCACAGATCTGGCCAGGAGAATGGTTTGGGAACTGGATTCCAGTGGGTGTAACTGTAAATACTATACCAACATGACAGCAACTAATCACTGTGCAGTGTGAATTGCTGCTGTTCCACCAGAAAGTGTAAACAGAGCAGGGTACACTTGGGTGTGAAATTAAAATGTAGTGTATACTTTGATTTTCGATATTGTAGGGGAGCAGGACCCTCCAGTGAGCAATGCCACGTTACCCCTAGTCATGGAGTGTATCCCTGGTCTATGTCCAGCTCTACCTAATGCCAGGAGAAGGTTATCATATGGTGCCAACCCTCAGCTGAGAAAAGGCATTTCAGCAGCACAGCAAAGTGCAATCTTGAACCCCACAACATGTGGTCCAGATGTTGCAATAATGGGGATGTTTGTCCGGGATTGTTGAGACAATGTGGACAGGACCCCTTACAGTGAGTGTGTAGTATTGTGAACTACAGAAAGCAGTTTAGGAAAACAGCTGCAAAAAGTCTTGTTGGATTTAAAAGTTTTCAGTCAAGACACAGAAAGATGAACTGCAAAATGTTTTCCCCCACTGGGTTTCCCCAGCATGACCCACAAGTTAACCCTTTGGAGCTTCGAGTCATTTGTTTTCTGACTGGCAGTTTGATGCACAGTGATCCTGGGGTCTGAAATAAATGACTCACAGGTTTCCCAGGTTTACATTGTCAGTTAAAGGTGAATAATCACCGGCTCTGTGGTGCTGAGTGATGGAGCATTGCTCTGGCACACTAGTGACCTAGGTTCATGCCCCAAGCCCAGATGCCAGGAGCAGAGGCCAGCAGAAAGGGAGTTGAAAGTGTCCTTTGGATGCTTCCCTCATGGGGGGAGGGGTGAGGTGTTGCGAGCCGCTCCTGTAGTGGCTCCCACAGAGGTATTCTTGATGGTGTGGGTGACCACATGCTACTGAATGCCCCATCCCCCAGGATGCTGCCATGGCCGCACATATTGCAGGAGTTGGGACAGTGCCCCAGAACAGAGGAAAATGACTGCCTGCAACACTGGATGACAGTGTTCAGTAGGCCTCCCTCCTACTGCCGACTGCCCAGTGCACCACACCTGGCCCCTGAAAAACATCCCCAGTGTAATGCATAATTTCTCCCCTCCCCATCACTGCCCCAAGGGGGCCTCACAGCATTGATAAGCCCGTCCTCCAATGGGGAATGTCAGCAGAGTTCTGGGGGAAGCCAAGACAGGTGCAACAGCGGGGGTTAGGTCCAATATACAGAGGGTGCAGCCAGCATGTGAGAGCCCGAAGGAGTGGAGCTGCACTGCAGGGGCCTGGGAAGGCACAAAATAAAAAAGGTGAATAATCGCTTGATGTTCAGTTGTGCACTTCCCCCTGATTAAAACAATGTATGATGTATGTGTTGGTACCTATGATAACATGGCATAATGGATGCTGGACTGCTGGAATGCAGAATGTGCAGATAACTCAGCACCATTCTCTCTTTCTTTCTTTTTTTTTTTATTTTTATTTACATTTTCCAGTTGTACAATTTACAACAGCTCAGTCCTGGCTGGAGTGAGGTTCCACTCCATGGGGTTGTGACAGGGTTGAATAGGACCCTGTCCCAGTAGTTATGGAGAGTTTGAATGCAGGGATCTGTTCTGTTCTTTCCTTTCCTGTCTCTTGTCTGTCTGGTTGTACAACCACATTTTCCTTGTGAGACCTAGGATTTGATCACCCTAACAGTCTCGCAGTTCTTTGCATCTCACTGTCTCTCAGTCTTCACTTGCTGTTCTGTCTTTTTCCTCCCTTGCATATCTGCCAGTATAAAAATATATGCAAATCATTATGTGGAAATGTAACTGATATTGGGATCCCTTTGTTTAGAAATTATAGTGTCACTGTTGAAATGTATATAATTATAGTTTGAGATGATTGAAAAAAGCTATTAGGAACTCAAGGGGTTAACCTGAAATGCAATATTTAAGCCTTTTGCAGAAGCTGTGGAAAAGGGGCCTCAGTTCTGTGACACTGTGTTCTAGCTGCACTTGCCTGATATTTACAAGAACATTTTAGAAAAAAAACAGGATGCTTGTTAAGAAGGGGGGTTGCAAGGACTTATAAAAACAAAGCTGCAATTTCTTGCAAGAGACACAGAGATTAAAGGAAAACTCAGATGGATCTTCTCTGTTTATTCTGCTTTTGTAACTAGTTATACTGAACAAGTTTTTTTTATGTTATTACTAGTACAAATAAACATTTTTTGCGAATTCTACAACTGCTTCTGGCTTTTCCTATGCTTTCTGACCTGTGCAGCAATGACAGATGGTGTCAACCTAAGTGGGAATCACACCATGCATACTCTAAGCCAGGAGTTTTGTGCTTGGGTACTGGACCTAGTACCAGGAAAGCACAGAGAAAGGGACAGATTCTGCAGCAGCAAGTCCAGGAGTGGTTACCAGGAAAATGGCAGCCAAACTAGCAGAGACAGAAGTCCAAGTTGAGATTATACAGCCAGCACAAGTTATGGAAAAAGAACAGGCAGTGATATAACCTGAAAGCCTGATGGACTTTTTCAAATGGTGGGCTATACAAATAAAAGAGATGGAGAAGCAGAAGAGAGAAGAGAAACAGAAGATGAGAGAAGAGATGCAGCAAGAGGAGCAGCGATGGCCGGATGGCTTGCAAGCTGTCAAAGGCAGAGGATCTGGCACAGATCCAGACGAGCAACAAAACACAAGCAACTTAAAGGCCATTAAACTTACAAAGTTGTGTCCCTCGGATGATATTGTGGCATACCTGACAACTTTTGAAAGAGTTGCCGCAGCCTGCCAATGGCCAAAGCAGCAATGGACAATCAGACTGGTACCCTACCTGACAGGTAAAGCCCAACTTGCCTACAGCAATATGGACACTGCACAGTCAGAAAACTATGACCTGATGAAAACCGAAATCCTGAAAAGGTATGACATCTCAGGAGAGACGTACAGGCAGAGATTTCGATCTCTGAAGTACAACCCGGTCGACAGTCCCAAGAAGCCTTTGCCCAACTCAGAGAACTCCTGATAAAATGGCTCCAACCAGAGGCAAAACAGTCCCACACATCATCGACACATTTGCAATGCAGCAGTTCATGAACATCCTGCCTACAGATGTGCAGCTTTGGGTAAAGGAACACTGACCAGAAAGTGGGGAAAAGGCTGTTTCTTTGGCAGAAGATTACCAAATGGCCAGACAGATGCCACAGCAGTGAGGTAACAGCCAAGCACCGGTAAGACACTCTTTTTCCCATTTAAACTCCAAGTTTGACAAGAATTCTGGTGGGGGTAACAAATCTGTGCCCAAAGATGTCATTTGCTATAACTGTGATAAGCCAGGTCATATTGCAAGAAATTACCACAAGAAGAGTGACACTAGAGCAGATTTGTCCTTGGCAAATTGGGGTAAGTACTTAACAGATGTGAAGGTTGGGGATAAGACTGTAAAGGGACTCATTGATTTGGGAAGCAGACAGACCTTAGTGCATGTTGCAGTGCTGGGAAAACACTGTGCAAAAGGACCAGGTACTGGTGTCATCTGCATCCACAGAGACACTCGATACTATCCCACCACCCAAGTGACTATGACCATTAAGGGTGTGTCACACCAAATGAAAGTGGGGGTACAACCTAGGTTACCTGTACCTGTGATTATTGGAAATGACTTTCCAGGATTTACTGAGTTAATCAAAGAGGGAGTAAATCTTGATGTTTCAGCAGCTGTGGTGACAAGAGCTCAGGAAAAGAAAATTTCAGATGGTGAGGACTCTTTTCCTTTCGCCGATTTTGATTCAGACTTGTTTGAGCACAGCTCCAAGATCCAGAAATACAGGAAAGAAAGATGATGCCTGAAGAAACTGTGGCAACAAATGACTGATGGACATAAGGGGTTAACATATGAAAATGCTGAAACTAAGCTGATAACTGATTGTGATTTTCTTTTAGAGTAAGCTGATGATGTTTCTCTCCAGGATTATTTTAAGCAGCTGGGGGTGGAACCAAAACAGGGTGAACCTATGTTTAAAAAATGTAATGGGTTACTGTACAGAATATGGGTTAGACCTCAGACACGGGACCAGACAGAACAACTGGTTATACCACAAAAGTATAGATCTGAGTTGTTACAGATAGCACATGATAGTCCTACGGCTGGTCACTCAGGGAGGGATCGCACCCTTGCTAGATTGCTGTACAGATTTTACAGGCCTGGGATTCATGAAGATGTTGCTACCTTTTGTAATTTCTGTGCTTAGTGTCAGAAAGTAGCCACAGTCACTGGAAAAGACAAGGTGTCCCTGATGCCCCTACCCTTGAAAGATGTGCCTTTTGAGAGAATTGCAATGGATGTGGTTGACCCTTTAGATGAAAGTAAAAAGGGTAATAGATTTATCCTTGTAGTATGCGACTATGCTACTCGATACCCAGAAGCAGATGCATACTGTCACAGATTCAAAAGTGGCAACACAGCTTGCAAAAATTTTCAGCTGAGTGGGCATACATAAAGAAATTATTATTGATCAGGATAGTAATTTTGGTATTGCTGCCATAAGAACCTCCCCCTATCACCCTCAGACAGACGGTCTTATTGAGCGTTTTAACCAAACCATAAAACGCATGTTAAAAAGGTTTGTAAAAGAGGAAGGGAAAGTTTGGGATCAATACTTGCATTACCTACTTTTTGCTTACAATGAAGTGCCACAGGCATTTCACCATTTGAAATGCTATATGGTAGGCAGCCAAGAGGGCCACTGGATGTGATAAAGAAATGTTGGAAGATAACCCCACTCAGAAACAATCTATAACATCTTATTTGTGTGCCCTAAGAAAGAAGTTGACAAAATATGTTGAAATTGCCCATAGTAATCAGGAAGAGGCCCAAAACCAGCAGAAGGTATATTATGACCATGGGGTAAAAGAAAATGTTTTTGAGCCAGGTGAAAAGGTTTTGCTACTGTTACCCACAACAGAAAATAAACTGTTAGTGAAGTGGCAAGGGCCTTATAGAGTGCTTAGACACACTGGCACCATTAACTATGAGATTGAGAACCCTGACAGGAAAAATCCTACTAAGATATACCATGCTAACCTCCTCAAGAAATGGGTTGAAAAAATGCCAAAAGCTGCTTTGCTAGTTTTACCAGAAACCGATGAAGATATTGATGTAGCTTATGATAGATTGGAACAAACTGTAAATGCTGATGCTGTAAAGGTGAATGTTTCCTTAACCTCAGAACAAACTGCAGAAATATGTAATGTGCTAAAGACATTTAACAGTGCTTTCACCATAGTACCAGGCTGAGCAAAACGGGTCGAACATGTAATAGTGCCAAGGAATGATCTCCCTATTAGGCAAAAGACATACAGGTTACCAGAGTGGTTAAGAGCTGATGTGGTTAAGGAAATAAAAAAAATTAAAGAACTGGGTATCATAGAAGAGTCAAGGAGTGCTTGGTCATCTCCAATGGTAATTGTAAACAAAAAAGAAGGGTGTGTTCGAATCTGCCTTTATTTTAGGAAACAATCAAGCGTTAGAATTTGACAGTTATCCTATGCCCAGAATAGATGATTTGGTGGACAGACTGGGGACTGCAAAGTATATCAGTACCCTCGATCTCACCAAAGGTTACTAGCAAATCCCTTTAGCTAAAGAATCCAAAGACAAAACTGCATTTGCCACTCCTCTTGGATTCTATCTGTTCACCATCATGCCATTTGGTTTACATGGTGCTCCCGCTACATTCCAGCATTACATGGATGTAATTTTATCCCCTCATACAGGTTATTGTGCTGCATACCTGGATGATGTCGTGGTGTACAGTCCAGACTGGAGAAGCCACCTGGAACACCTATGAGCAGTTATCCAATCAATCAAAAAGGCAGGTTTGACAATTAATCCTACCAAATGTGCATTGGGCAAGCATGAAACCAGATATTTATTTATTAATTTGAGTTTTGGTGACCGGGTAAGTCCACTGAGACAAGTACAGACCCTTTTTCAGGTTGACCCAGGGGTAAAACAATTGTTACAGAGAGCATTGAACATAGTTCAAAAATAGGATAGCAGCTAAATATACAGTCAGAGTCACAGGACATCTAACAGAAAGCAAGGGTAGGCAAATAAGATATATAAACATTGAGTACAGAGTAATGTAAAAACCATGCAGGCCAGACTGTGCAAAAGAAGCAGGCAATGAGCAGAAAATAACTTTTTGCTACATTTTGGGCTATGTGTTGGGAAATGGAGACGTTAAGCCAGAAGTTTCTAAAATAGAAGCTGTAGCTAACAACCCAGTCCCTAAAACAAAGAAACATGCCAGGTCATTTTTAGGGCTGGCTGCTTATTATTGGAAATTTGTTCCCAGCTTTCCTGAGCTAGCTACTCCCCTCATTGAACTCATGAAAAAACGGTACCCAAATAATGTGAAATGGACCCGAGAGTGTGATGAAGCTTTTCAAGCCATTAAGGCTGCATTATGTTCAGCCCCTGTTTTAAGAAGTTCAGACTTTGAGATACCATTTTTGTTACAAACAGATGCATCAGAGGTAGGCCTAGGTGCAGTCCTGAGTCAAAAAATAGATGGGACGGAACATCCTATTCTGTACATAAGGAAGTTGCATGACAGGGAGAAAATGTACTTCGCTATTGAAAAGGAATGTTTAGTAGCAAAGAGGGCCATGGAGTCCCTTAAGTTTTATTTGCTAGGAACTGACTTTGTACTTATAATAGATCACAATCCTCTCTGTTGGCTTAACCAAATAAAAGATAAAAATTCCAGAATCACAAGGTGGTACCTGGCACTACAGCCATTTAAATTCAAGGTGATACACAAGTCTGGTAAACAGAATAGCAATGCTGATTTTCTGTCAAGATCAGTAATTGAGGGTTCTGAAGGTTGAAAAACAAATGTATGAGTTTAAACTTTACTGTTTGCTGTACTGTTATAGAAAAAAAGGATACTACACATGTGTTTAATTTCTGAAAGTTAGAAGCTAATGTTAGAGAAATAATGGAAAGTTTTGGAGACCTGCTTGATAAAACAGGTTCCCTCTTAAGGAGAGGGGTGTATGTGACAGGGTTGACTAGGACCCTGTCCCAGTGGTTATGAAGAGTTTGAATGCAGGGATCTGTTCTGCTCTTTCCTTTCCTGTCTCTTGTCTGTCTGATTGCACAACCAAATTTTCCTGTGAGACCTAGGATTTGATCACCCTGACAGTCTCGCAATTCTTTGCCTGTCACCGTCTCTCAGTCTTCACTTGCTGTTCTGTCTTTTTTCTCCCTTGCATATCTGCTGGTATAAAAATATATGCAAATCATTATGTGGAAATGTAACTGATATTGGGATCCCTTAGTTTAGAAATGATATGGTGTTACAGTTGAAATGTATATATTTATTTATAGTTTGAGATGATTGCAAAAAGCTATTGGGAACTCAAGGGGGTAAACTGAAAAGCAATTTTTAAGCCTTTTGCAGAAGCTGTGGAAAGGGGGCCTCAGTTCTGGGACACTGTGTTCTAGCTGCACATGTCTGATATTTACAAGAACATTTTAGGAAAAAAAACAGGATGCTTGTTAAGATGGGGGGTTGCAAGGACTTATAAAAACAAAGCTGCAATTTCTTGCAAGAGACACAGAGATTTGAAGGAAAATTCAGATGGATCGTCTCTGTTTATTCTGCCTTCGTGACTAGTTATACTGAACACATTTATTTTTTATGTTACTGCTAGTACTAATAAACATTTGTTTGCGAATTCTACAACTGCTCCTGGTTTTTCCTATGCTTCCTGACCTGTGCCTCGATGACAGGAGTTACAACACTAAACATTGCCCTCAATAGGCAAAGTTTGCATCAGAACTATGTCAAAATTCTGAGCTAATCGAACTGCTATCATTACTGTATATACTGTAGACATATGTCTGCTATTATTGATCAAAATATTCTTATTCTGGCTTGCGTACTTAACTCTACAATGAGTACATTCGATTATGAACCTATTTTCTAATAGTCCGCAACATAAAGGACAAGTGTTTATTTAGCCACAACTGGTAGAACTGTAAAACTTTTCAAAACTGAAATAACAAACTTGGATTGGGGGAATCAGAGGAATGCAACAATGGGGAATAAAGGAATGAGGCCAGGCAGGAGGAAGACAAGAACCTTGGTGTGTGTGTGTTTTTTTTTTCTATCTATACCATTATTTAATTTACTTTTTCAATTCTGTAGGAACCCAGGGAGGAAAAAAAAAAGAAAAAAGATCACTGCTTACCTACCACAAACAGTTATGGAATAAAAGGGTTATCGACTGTAATAATATAATGAATCCAAGGGGTCCGTTTTTCAATAAATAAATCCGGTTTATCATTTTTTGTGTGATTTTTTTTCCATCACATATATCTGGTTGACTAATTGGTACCAGTTTTGTATTGTGGATGGAAGATCTTGAAGCCAACGTCGAGTGACGATTTTACACACCATAGTGATCAGGATCCGTAGTAAATATTGCCACATAGCACTTTTAATTGTTGTGGGAAATAATAACAGAATAAAGACTTGTCCCTCAAATGGAAGGATAATAGATATAATTTATTTCAGTGCCATTCTCAAAAGTACTTTGGCAAATATGCCCTTTTAATGAGAAAATAGATAGGCTGCATAAGGGTTCAGTAATGCACTTCTTCTATTGGTATCCCTCTGTGAGGGTATCTGCTTCAATATAACTTCTGAGGGGGCTGGGGTGGGATATGAATGGCAGTAGAGATTGAGTTGTACATAGCCCAATGTGGAGTGAGACTTAGGAAACCTTAGTGTGCTCTTCTGCTCCAAATATCACTAGTGAAATTCACATAACCCCCATCTCTGCCTCCTTCAGAAGTGTCACCATCTGCATGCGTACATACTGGGGACAACATGCCTGAAAAATGTGAAAAATGATGAAATGTTGTATTTGGGCTTCGCTTCGCAACAGTCTTTGAAAGCTGATTTCTTCCATGATGGAGAATGGTTGAAGATCAAGGGCTATAATCTCCTCAATGAGTTGTGTCATTTGGACAGAATTTGGGTGAGAAGGTAGAAGTTTAGTGCAGGCACGTAATGATGCAGGCAGTGAAGTTTGTTTTGTTGTAACAAATTCAAAAATGCTGGTGGAGCATACACTGGGCCCAGCTCTGGCTGGTGGTGGTTGGGAGTGGTACTTTTAAAGAACAAATTCAGGAGAAGTGCTGATGGGCCAGTCTCTAGCTGGTGATAGTTGGGAGTGCTTAATGAAGCAGTGGCAGTACCTGGGGATGTATCTGTTTGCTGTTAAGGCTGCCATGCCATACCAAGTAATGGTGGCTGCGTTACTTGAACAAACCATCTATCTCATTCCCATATCCAACTCAGCTGTCTGAACTGCTGCCTAATTGTTTTACTAATACAAGCTTACTGTTTTAATTGCCTTATATTCATACCAGCTACTTGAATCAGTTTTGCTCTGATTTTTACCTGCCTATACTTATAATGATCATTTGTTGTAAATGCAACATGCTCCTTCTTACCACTCTTATGCTACCCCTCCTATCCCTCTCCTCCTCCTCCACCTCCCTGCTACAGCTCCCCCTTCTGTCCCAATCTGCCCTCCCTAGTCTCTCACTTCCTCACTCCTCCTCTACACCCCCCAAGTCCTCTATCTCCTTACAAGCTCTTCCACCTCCCCCTTACCTCCTCTCTGACTACTCTATCTACCCAGGTTTTCTGCACATGCCCTCTCTAAACTTGGAATTCCTTTATTGTTACTGTTTCCCCACCCCCACTAGGGTTACCACCTTTTAAGAAGTCCAAAGTGGGACATTTCTTACTGAAACATGATTTTTTTGCAGGACAGTGCATAACCTCGACCAATGCAACAGACTTTTTTTCTCTATATAATCAGAATTAAGGCTAAGAATTTTAGTTTCTTAGTTGTTTCTATGGTTTCTTATCATTGTAAGGTATTTTAGTTAAGGTATTGTAGTTTTCTAGAACATTTAGTGGAAAGTTAGAAAACATTTTTTCTACTATAAAATCAGGACATTTAGTATTTTTCATGTTTTTTTGCAGGACACAGCTGCCCAAATCAGGACTGTCCTGCAAAAATTAGGACAGGTGGTAACCCTAACCCCCACCCCCCACCCCTGATAACCTTCCCATTCACCAAAAAAGGTGGAGGTGGCTAACTGCCATCTTTCCTCTCCTCTTCTTTCTTCTGTCTGGTGATGTTTAACTCAACCCTGGGTCCCCCTCTCCCCTTTCCCCCACTCCTCCATACCTAAAGGATGCAAACTTTTCCACCTGAATGCAAGGAGTCTCCCTCCTAAACTTGACATGCTCAAAGTATGGACCTTCATACAGTACCCTGATGTACTGTGCATCACTAGAACCTGGCTCTCCTACTGAGTCCTGGACTCCCAACTGGCACTGCCTAATTACCATCTCACTCACCAGGACAGAGCTTAGCATGGCAGTGGAGAAGCTATAAACACTCGCCAATCCCTCTCCACCACCATCACCCACAAAGAGGCGAGCCCCTCCTCCCATGAACTATTTCTGTTAAAACTCTCCCTCCCCTCTACCACACCTATATTTTTTGGTGTTCTCTATATTCCCCCCAAACCCTCTCCCTCCTCTTTTCCTAATACCCTTTCCTCTCTTGTCTCCCTTCTGTGGAGCTTATTCTTCTAGGTGACTTTAATTTAAATTGGCTATCCCCCGCCTCAAATCCCACTATCCAATACAGTGAATCTTCATGCAGCTAATCAGTGAACCCACCAGGCTCAACCCTCACACAACAAATCATTCCCTTCTGGGCTGGGTGTTATCCTCCCACCCCCATCGGATCACAGCAGCTGGAACACTCCCTGACTCATTCAGTAACCACTGTCTAACTTACTGCATCAGGAAGGTTCACCCTCCTCAATCCACACCCAAGTACATCTGGCACAGGCACTCGGGTCCCTTGACACTGAGGCCCTTATTGTGGATCTCATTTCCTCAGACTGGTCCCCTGTGTACTCTGTGCTAGACATCAACAAGGCCCTGTCCCTCTTTAGTGACACCTTCGAAAGGTCTTGGGACACACATGCACCTCTAAAATAAATGAGAGTCAAATGCCATCACTGTCCATGGATCATCCCCAACCTCGTCGGAATGTTCAACCATCATGACCTGATGTGGGCAACATTTAAGCACACCCACATTGCTACTGACTTACAGCTTTACAGGTCACTCAGAAGCTCCTGTACCAAAGCTGTTTGTACAGCCAAGGCTGTCTACTACAAGAACAATCTTCATGCCAACCCAAACTCTCCAGCCAACTTCTGGAAGGTGGTGCACTCCCTTTTGCGACCAACCAGCCCAGTTTTCCTCCCTCCAAATTAGTGGATGGGTCGCTGATCTCAGATCCTCAATCCGTCACCTCTCCTGTCAACCATTTTTTTACAACCTGTGCCCTGCCCAGCCAGTCTTCCTCCGATCTCCCTCCAGCTGCCTTACCCTCTCCTCCTGATGTGTTTAGCTTCCCCCCAGTCACCCCTCAGGAAGTTTACCATGCTCTCATGTCCCTATACCTGTCAAAACATAGCCCTGAAGACCTTGAGCCAAACCTCCTCCAAATATCTGCCCCAGCCATAACCCTCCCTCTCACATGCCCCTTGAACATATCCTTTTCCCTCTGTGCAGTCCCCCAAGCCTGGAAAATGGCAAAAGTCCTGCCCTTCCACAAAGGTGGTGACCCCTCCTCCCCAGGAAACTACAGGCCCATCTCCCTACTCCTCTCCTTAGTGAAACGGCAGGAATCCCTCATGCTTTCCAGACTCTCAACATTTCTTGAGTAAGTCAAAAGAAAGTGAAAGACATATTTGGTGCTCCTGTCTGAAACTGTAGGTGGGATACTTGTAAAAAATATCTACTCTGATATCATGATTCTATTTGGTCTAAAAGCAGTACATCTTGTTACCAGAGCCCGTCCCCTGATGAAGACCTAACGATCGAAGCGCAGGGGCATCTGGTTTGGTATTGTATCTGAACTGACTTTCACCTTGGAATAAATCTACTTGTTTGCAGTTAATGGTATCTGTGGCCTTTTGTCCCGAAGTGCAGCACCTTTTTGACTTACTCACGCTGGTTAGCAACCTTGTCTGCACCCCACCTGATTCAGGTTGAAGGGTGGGTACGTTTTGTTCTTCTCAACCTTTCTTGACTGTTCTTCTTTCCTCCCTCCTACAAGTCTGGTTTTAGAAAGGACCACTCCACAATCTCCTCCCTACTCCAAGCGACAAACTCCATTCACACAAGAATGGACAAAGGTCACATCACTGCGGCCATTTTCATTGACCTAGCCAAAGCATTCGACTCGGTGTCCCACCCCCTCCTTCTAAACAAACTGATCTCAGCAGGCCTCTCCACGTCCTCCGTGAGTTGGTTCCACTCCCACCTGGTGGGCCGTCAGCAGTCTGTGCAGGTCAGTGGCAAACTGCCCCCCCCCCCATTCCCTATCCAGGCCGGTGTGCTCCAAGGTTCCATACTGGGCCCAATGCTATTTTCTATATTCTTAAATGACCTCCTCTCAGCCCGTGTCTCTTCTTGCAAACATATGTATGCTGATGACATGGTCATTTATACATCTGGCCCCTCAGCTGAAGCAGTTGAAGTCCCACTACAGCATAATTTCCTATGCATTGCTGCAATGGCTCCAGAATAACCAACTCAAAATCAATACCAAAAAAAACAGTGTCTGTGACCTTTGGCACCAGCCAGAAGCTAGCCAGGCTATCACTTTCCCCTGTTATCAATCCAAGCTTGCACCCGATTGGGCAGCTTGTCAGGCAGCAAGGAATAGTTGCGCAAAACTTGTAAGGTCTGCAAAAAGAGAGTATTTCCAGAATACACTGAACTCATCCAAATGCAATGCCTCCAAGTTTTGGCAACCACTCCGTGACATCGAATGCCATAGATCCTCTCCATCTTTTCCTTCAAAAATAATTTCCCATGGGGCCAGTATCACAGACAAGAGCCTTATATTAATGACCATTTTGCTACTGCCAGGTTAGCTTTTGACACTTCTCCAGCAAGCAACTTCCTTCCTGCTCCCACCACTGATGGACCAGACTGAACAGCTCAGATGGATACCCAGCATGGGAGCACATTCTTCTTCAACCCTATATCCTACATACAAGTAGAGGATTTACTGATCTTCCTGGACACGCAAAAAAAGTACAGGTTCTGATGGAGTCAAACCCCTGTTCCTGAAACTAGGCTTTCACTATCTCACAGCACCGATCACACACCTCTTCAATGAGTCACTTGCCCAAGGGGAACTTCCCACACCCTGGAAGATCGTTCATATTATACCCCTCTTTAAATCTGGTAACACTTGTCACCTTAATAACTATCGCCCCATATCTCTCCTTCCCATATTATCCAAACTTCTAGAGAAATTGGTTAATTCACAGCTCGGAGAACACCTGAAATCTTCAGAGCTCCTCAACTCTTTACAATCGGGCTTCCGTCCACACCATAGCACAGTCTCACACTAGCAAAAGTTACCAATGACTAGCAAACCACCCTTGACAACAAACAACAAGTATGTGTAGTTTTCTTAGATCTTAGTAAGGCATTTGATACTGTTGATAATGATATACTCCTGAACAATCTAAATAACCTTGGACTAGACCCTACTGCCATGTGTTGGTTTTCCACTTACCTTTCAAATACACAACAACAAATTAAAGCGCAGGGTGATCTTTCCCCTCTCAAACCTCTGACCAGAGGAGTACCCCAGGGCTCCATGCTTGGGCCCTTATTGTTTCTAATCTACATTAACACAATCAGTGCAAATGTCACCAATGCTGGCATACATATTTTCGCTGATGATACTGTACTATATGTATCCAGCCCTTCCCTTGCTACGGCCTGTGCCGATCTACAAGATGACTTCAGCTGTCTCCAGCTAAACTTATTCCATCTCAAACTGTTGCTAAATACAAAAAAGACAAAGGTCATGCTCTTCTCCCCTGCACTCAAGCAGCCAAAGCCCCC
The DNA here is from genome assembly GCA_016271365.2 of Neoceratodus forsteri. NCBI lineage: Eukaryota > Metazoa > Chordata > Ceratodontiformes > Ceratodontidae > Neoceratodus > Neoceratodus forsteri. The sequence continues at coordinate 1,537,641,701 of CM057455.1, forward strand.
CTCTCCTGCCACCCCCATTAAATAGTAACCTTGCTAAATGAACCACTCGAAATGCTGGATAGGTTCAAATATCTAGGTTTCTGGATAGACCACCAGCTCTCCTTCACAATACATTTGGAAGAGCTCACTCAAAACTAAAAAAGAGACTGGGCTTTTTCTTTAGAAATAAATACTTACGTGTGATGCCAGGAAAAAACTGGTACAAACCACATTCATCCCTCTCCTTGATTATGCTGACTTTATATATTGCCACAGCATGGTTTCTGCTCTCAAAAGATTGGATGTGCTCTATCATGGCACCATAAGGTTCATAACAAATGCCCCAGGCAGAACCCACCACTGCACGCTCTATGTGTAAATTCGTTGGTCCTCACGTTCCAAAAGAAGACTAAAAAATGCTCTGCTATGGACCTACAGAGCCATCATGGGCAGACTCCCACATTATATTACTGACCTATTTAACCAGTCCTCCAGGACCTACTCACCGAGGAAGCATTCCTACCTTCAGTTGGAGACACCTAGGGTCGCTTTGCATAATGGTAAAGCTGCTGTTGGACATTCCCTCCCTTCACTATGGAATAACTTTCAGTGCTTGTTTAAGCTAGTCTCTACCATCTGTATAGGGTCCTTCAAATCTCTCTTAGGCAAAGCTACCCAAGAAAAATGCAACTGTCACTCCTAACCCTGCCTCTATCCATCTTCTCCACCCCCTCTCAACTCAGCCACTTTTTCTTTTTCTTTCTTTCTTTCTTTCTTTCTTTCTTTCTTTCTGAGTTTTACCAGGAAGGCACGCTGAGCAGGGTACTGCTCGATTCCAGGTGTGACCTGGGGTTGGGGGGAGACAGTCAAGATAAAATAGGTAAAGCAATATACAATCAGGATGATAATACATGAGGTAGAGAAGTTAAGTACAGTGTATCAGAAAATACAGGACATTGGGACAGTAAGTAGGCAAGATAACCAATCTATCATGCACCAAGGTACAGGAATTAGAACCTACACCTTCTTTCCTAAAACCCAGGCCTCATCTACCAAATATGTAACTGACTGTATGTGTAATGTACTGCTACCTATGTTGTTCTCCTCTGAACGTTGCACTTATTGTACAATGCTCTCTATGTAGTTGGTACAACTCTGTAAACTTATTTGTTGTAAACTGTCAGTCTATATAATCCGTTCCGTCCAGGACCTCCTTGAAAATGAACTTGCTCAATGGAGCTTCTCCTGGTGAAATAAAATTAAATAAATACAATAAATAATAAATGTATACTAATATTCCCCTATGTCTATCCCACACGTGCTTAAAGCCCTATACTGTTTTTGCCTCCACCACTATGACTAGCAGTCTGTTCCAAGCACCTACCACTCTTTCAGTGGAATAATACTTCCCCACATCCCTCCCAAACTTCCTCCCTCTAACTTCATTGTATACCCTCTAATCCTGGTGCTCTTTCTTATTTGTAAGAGGCCCCCCTCCTGCACGTCGTTCACCCCGTGAGGTACTTGTAGGTCTTTATCATGTCCCTGTCTCTCTCTCTCTCTCTCTCTCTCTCTCTCGCTCTCTCACTCTCTCTCTCCTCTGTTCCAGGGTGTAAATGTTGAGATCCCTCAATCTTTCAGTGGCTTTGTGGTGTCATCAGTAAAATACTCCTGCACTGCAGAAGATCTTTTTGTTTTTTTCAGTATGAGAGACCTGCTGGTTGTTGGGTTCTTCAGGGAGAATTGGGTGGCAACTACAAGATGATATGTGTTTAAGTAAGTGCAGGGACCCATACGAACATATGAAATTGCTAGCAGATACAGGCCTTATGATCTGTCTAGTCTGCTCGAGTGTGCAGAACTTCAGTCTTTTAGACTGCAGCTGCCCCCTCTTGTCTCCCCCATCCATTCTTCCTCCTGCTTCTTCCACCACACCCCCCTGTTCACCCTTAGTTTGGACTCTCCCTTTGAACTTGTCCCACCCCCTCTTGAAGCTGCTCACTGACTTCAATGATGACACCTTCTCCAGCAGCGCGTGCCACCCTGTGATCAACGTTTCGGTGAAATAGGGCCTCCTCATTTCCCTCCTGAATATGCCTCCTTCCAACTTCAGACTGTGCCCTCTGGTTTCTCTCCAACCCCTAAATCTGAAAATACTCTCGGTGTTTACTCTGTTCATGCCTTTTAGATACTTGAAGGTCTCAGTCATATCCCCTCTCTCCCTTCTATCCTCCAGGGAATACATATTGAGCTCTCAGTCTCTCCTCATATGGTTTATCTCCCAATCCCAGGATCATTTTCGTTGCCCTACACTGCACCCCTTCCAGTAGTTTAATGTCTTTTTTCAAGTAGGGGCACCAGTACTGCATGCAGTGCTCCAAGTGTGGCCTTACCAGGGACCTGTACATCGGTAGGATGACTTCCCCACTCCTAGAAGTGATTCCCCTTGCGATACAACCCAGCATTCTGTTGGCCTTTGCTGCTGCCTTCCTGCACTGGGCTGAGTGGTTCATTTCCCCTGTTACTAGTACACCCAGATCCTTCTCCTCCACTGAGGTTGTTAACTGCTCGCCCCAACCAGTAGCTATGTCTGGGATTTCTGGCTCCCAAGTGCATGACTTTGCACTTTTTGGTGTTGAACCCAAGTTCATTCTTCAAAGAAATGAGAGAAATCTGTACATATGTTCCAATATTTCTTTTTTATTTTCTTAATTTGCCCTGACGTTTTGCTTCCAGATATGAAGCTTTTTCAAAGGGCTTCCATATCTGTAAATTAATATGATATAACATGTAAGTTTTCTAGTATATTGTACATTTTTATATTTTCATAAAAAGGTTTTTTTTTCTAGAAAAGAAATATCTGAATTTACCCTGTGAGTGTAATACAGTCTGATGCTTTCCTCACGTGAACTTTAATTTCAATAACGTACTATATCTCTATAAAATAATTTATAAACATGTATACATCATGGAAGAATAATTTTCTAAACATGTTAATTGATAGCCATTATAGTGAACCAGTATTTTAATTTTATCTACTGCAGTAATGGTTTGTCTTCACCATAGCTAGAAGTGAGATGCATACCTTTTAAGCAAAGTGCACATATAATAAATTCCTCTAAAGGTTTCCTGTTCGTTTTGTAACCTTGCTTGCAATGTCCTAAAGGAAGCAATTTATGCAGTTTGATTTTAAATCTTACATTGCATAGTGTTAATATGTTTCAAGTTTCTTAAATATTTCATTTTCTAATACTTGGAATAGCTTTAACTAGTGCAGACACCGTGTTAACTTTTCGTCCATACTCTGTAACAGCACTATTTAACTTCATGTAGTTGTTTCAAAACTGTCCTTACATATGGAATTGTTATACCTTATACTTTGTTGCAGGTTTTTCTTGTTCTAGTTATTTTACTACCTCAGTGTGTATCGTAATATGCACAAGTTTTATTTTATTTTTTTTGTATTACATTGTTATTGTTTTCAAGTTTAACGAGACAGAAAGAATATACGGTACAAGATATTTACAAAGTTCGTGCACATGTCATCACAGTTATGGAGATATTAAACTTCATATAGGGAAGGGAGATGGTGGTATATTACAGATTTCATTATAAAAATTACATGCAATCTAATGGCTGGTCTTCCCAGTCCACTGAGGAGGGAAAAACAAAGGATACACCTTCATATTCAACGTCTTTATCACCCTGCCACTGGCACTCAATTCTCATAGTAGGCTCGGGTCCCTAACCCCTCTACATAGCATCGACAATATTTATTTATTTATTTATTATAAAGTTTTACCAGAAAAGCATACTGAGCAGGCAACTGCTCATTTCCAAATACATCCTGGGGGGAGTGGAACATTGCAAAGCAACATTTGAATACAAAAATTGTGCAAGTAAAACATGAGCAGCAAGTGATACAGAAATGTGATTACCATGCAATACAAAACAATACAGTACAATTCAATACAATACATATAATACCATTTAAATTAGATGAATTACCCCAACTGAATATTGCAGCAGGATTTAACATTAGCTGCCGAGGTGACACAGTGTCTGGTAGCCCAGGCTAAGCAGGCATGCGAGTGCTGGAACATAGTACAGCAGCGAGAAGGTTAGGAGCAGGAACAGGTGGTTCTGAAGTGGTCTTTGAGGAGAGTGTTGCGATAACATGGGGGAAGGAGCATGGCGAATGGCAGAGGGGAGAGAATTCCACAATTTAGGCAACCAATAGGAGAAGGCATCCTGGCCTGCAGAGGTGGACATGCGAGGGACTGACAAGGACCGGGCAACAAAGTGTCTGAGGGAGAGGGAGGGAGGGGGAGAGGGGGGAGAACAGAAGACAGATAAGAGGGCAGGGACTGAGACCAGTATTTAGCCATGAGACTAGTGCAGTGTGCCTCCCGCCTGCCCTGAAGGGCTGGAAGGGACAGGGACTGGTAGAGGAGACAATGGTGGGTACAGGGCGGACAGTCTAGGGTGAAACAGCAGAAAGAGTAGTAGAGCGTGTCCAGTCTAGTTAGGGAGGATTTGGGAGCAGCACTGTAGACTACATCCCCGTAGTCAAAAATAGGAAGAATCATTTTCTGCACTATTGCACGGTGGGCCAGTAGCAGGATGCACCCACGGTTGTGATACAGGGTGCCAATTTGGGACGCAGTTTCTTGTGGATGCCATCAATATGTACAGAAAAGTCAAGGTGCTGGTCAAGCAGTGGTCTTGTGCATTGAAATAAAAGAAAAAGAATGTCATTACATACATAATCACCTTATAATTCAATCAGTATATTATTAGAAGTTAGAGAATACATTATGCTAAATGTCAACAAAACAGTATTGCTCACAGTGCAATTTTGCCTACAAATCCTATCACTTATAATTACTTTAGGGTATGTTGTCTTGAACTATTAACTATTGCTAGTACATTCTACAGTTTTATCATTTGGGGCCCTCTCCCCAGTGAGTTATGGCCCCATGTGCCTACTAGCTTCATTCAGAAGCTCATCCCCTCCCTTAGTATCTGGGTCTCTACAGGGGTTAAATAGATCAAAAACCTGACCCACTCCAAAAGAAATCATTCCTGTCTCTCTCCCTTTAAGGGCATAGGTAAGTCTGTCCATGGCCAGCGTTCTCAGCAGCAGATTTTTCCACATCACCATAGAGGGGGCCTGACCACATGGCATCGGCCACACATCGGGGACACACTGGGGCAAAATTTGTGAACCAAGCTAGGGGGATAATATAGCCTGTGAATAAACTTGTATTGTGACTACCTGAATTTATTACATAGCAGCAGTCCCATGTAGGAGTTAATTATAAGTTTCCAATTTGCCTCTGAAATGAATAGGCCCAAATCTATTTCCCATTTTGCCTTAGTTTGCCCTGATAGATCTGGGAAGTATACTCTATCGTGCTTGGCCACCCTACCAATTAAGTCCTGTTCCTTCTTTCTAGCTTCCAGTATTTCCTGTTTCACCTCCATCAGTGGGGATCCATCCATTGGGATTCTGCGTAGGTCTCCTCCGAAGTTTCTTATCTGTAGGAATTTATAGAAGTGTGAGATTGGCAGCCCCACATTTTCTTTTATTGTCTCATAGAAACAAAGAAGTTGATGATAGAAGTAGATGATAGAAGGAGACCGCTAGGTCCATCTAGTCTGCCCATTTGTTTTAGACCTATTTTGACACTCCAGTTGCCCTTTGTAGTCAGGGCTCCCTTGTGTCTATCCCATGCATTCTTGAATGAGTATATGCCCTCCTTGCTGTATAGAGTGCCTATACATCTAACCCCCTTGTCCTCCCATGACATAAAGACTTGATCTTCCAGTCCTGGTAGGAATTCCGGGTTCCGTGCAAATGTTATGAGAAGGGTATTCTCCCCTACCACCCCACTCCTCCTCCTAATACTAGACCAGGCCTCTAAAACCACTTTGATCAGAGGATTTGGGTGCAGGGTCTGTTTATATGCCCCCCCTCCTTAGATGGATATGCAGTTAATCTTCCCGGACTATCCCCCTCTTCCAATTCCACCCATCTGGAGGCCTCTCCCTTATTCACCCAGTTATGTAAATACCAAAACTGAATGGCTAGAAAACATCCCTTGAGGTCCAGGAAATCCAACCCGCCCTCTCTCCTTAGCTGATTTAAGTCTGTCTAACCGCATTCTAGACTTCTTCCCTTGCCAAATGAAGTCACCAAAGCCCTTTTCAACCCTTTTAATATCCTTAGCAGCTGGGGAGAATGGAACCATTTGCATAACATATAAGATCCTTGTAAGGATATTCATTTTTATTAAATTTACCCTCCCCAGCCAGGAGATTGGGAGAGCCCTCCACCTGCTAAGATCCACCAGGATAGTGTTGAACAATGGGGTATAATTCAACTTATAACACATTGAGATTCTTTCCAATCTTTATGCCAAGATAAGTAAAAAAGTGCTCTGCCCACCTGAGCCCCCACGTTTCTTTAGGTGGAGCCATCTAGGTGTAGGACCTCTGATTTCTGAATGTTCAATTTATATCCTGAGAATTGGGCAGATTTCCTCACAATATCAAGCAAGGCCGGAACCAACCTCTCTGGTTGCGTAACATATAGGAGTATGTCATCTGCATAGAAGGTTATCCTGTGTTGAGAGCCATTCCCTCCTGGAATGCCCTGTATCTCCCTACTCTCTCGGATTCGTATAGCTAATGGCTCTATTGCTATGGCAAAGAGTTGGGGGGAGAGGGGGCACCTCTGCCTCATGCCTCTTTTCAGCTGGAAAGTCTCGGATAGGGTACCATTCACCAGAACTCTTGCTCTGGAATCCTTGTATAGCATTTTTACCAGAGATATGTACCCATCTCCCAACCCGAATCGACTCAAGGCTTCAAACAGATAATGTCATTCTATTCTATCAAAGGTCTTCTCGGTGTCCATAGACAGAACACAGGCCCGTCCAGGATGCCGAGTGCACCACCAGATAACATTGAGAAGCTGCCTCATGTTATGGTAAGATAGTCTGCCCTGAACAAATCCCATTTGATCCAGGTGAATCATCTGGGGAAGGACTTTTTCAAGTCTCAAGGCCAGGACTCTTGCCCATTATTTTACAATCATAATTTAGTAGGGAGATGGGTCTATAAGAAGAGCACTCCATCTTATCCTTCCCAGGCTTCAATAGGACACAGCTATTTGCTTCTTGGCTTGTCCTGAGCAGCACCCCCCCCCGGCCTCCTCCATAAGATCCCTAAGTGGACCCACAATACTGTCCCTTAACTCCTTATAGTATTCGACTCCAAACCCATCTGGGCCCCCAGCCTTCCCTGATTTGAGACTCCCTATTGTCTTTTGGACCTTCTCGGTAGTTATAGGTGCCCCTAACACGTCCCTCTGGTCATCATTCAGGGTTGGTATATGAATGCCCTCTAAGAACTTCCTTGTTAATTCCTCAGTATCCGAGCACTCTTCTCGATGTAAGGCTTCAGAAACTTATTTAAAGATGGCTCTGATATCATTAGTGTCTTGTTGTACCTGTCCCTTCTTATTGTGGATAGCCAAAATCTTGTTTGTTATCTTCCCCCCTTCATTAGTATAACTAGGAGTGGGCCAGGTTTATTACCCCATTCATATATTCTCTGTTTTACAAAAAATACAAGGGATCTAGCTTCCTCTGTGAGGCATTCATTGAGCGCCTCCTTAGCTACCAATAATTTTCTCTTATCTTCGTCCTCCCCCCATTATAACCTGACTCTACAGCCCTTTGATATTCTGTTCCAGTTTACTTATTCTTTCCTTCTTCTCCCTTTTAGTCTTGGCTGTGTATCCAATAATAACTCCGCACATGTAGGCTTTACCAGCCTCCCATATGGTCCCTGGTGAGGTAACCGAGCCCTTATTTGTTGACAAGGTTTCCCATTGTGTCTTAAGGAACTTCCAAAAATCCTCCCTGCTTAATAAATAAGTGGGACATTGCAAGGACCCCTGTCCCCCACTTTCCTTTCCCAGTTTTATATCCAGCTGAACCATGGAGTGGTCTGAGATGAAAATCGGGCTACGGAAGACCTCAACTACCCTGTTGTAGAGCCCCTTCAGCACGAAAATGTAATCCAGCCAGGACCATGAACCATGAGGACTGGAACAGAAAGTGTATTTCCTTGCTCCTCGGTTCTGGAACCTCCAGCTGTCCACTAAATCCAGGTCTACTAGTCCCATGGACCACTCCTCCCTCACCTTATTAACTCTACTATTCCTCCCCTCATAGTCCAACTTTGGATCCGTGGTACAAATAAAGTCTTCCCCCATAATCAGACCCAGAAATTGTTCTTTGTCAAGTACATCTAGCAAGTGTTGGTAGAACCCAGGGTCATAGACTGCAGGGGCGTGCGTGTGTGTGTGTGTGTGTATATATATATATATATATATTCTTTTTTTTTTTTTTTTTTTTTATTTTAGTTTTTGTTGACCGGGTAAGTGCACTAGACAAATCCTGCCTATTTTCAGGCACGACCTGGGGGAGGGGGATACAGATGAATGCCAACTGACCTTGAACCAGATTAAGCTGTTGGTGGTATTTTTCGTGAAAGGAGGAAATTTGGCCATTGCACCGGGGAATGCCCCTGCTTTTTTCGGTAAGTGCCATGGGATCTTTAACATCCACCTGAACTACCACCAGAGCAGGCAGATGGGACCTTGGTTTAACATCTCATCCGAAAGACGGCACCTCAAGAGTGCAGCACCCCCCTCATGCTGCACTACAGTGTCAGTATTGGGATATTAACCCGAGTGCCTGGTGTAGGGATAGAATCCACAGCCTACTGATCTCCCGGCCTCAGAGGCAAGTGTGCTACCTGCTGAGCCACTGACACTGATGTACTCCCAAATGTCATGGGCTGCCCCAGCACTGCGCTGGACACAAAGACATATCTCCCCTCTTTTGGATCCCTAGCCATTTTAGTAACTTCCATGGGGACGCTTTTGTGCAGCAAAATAGCAACCCCTTTTTTGTGACAGGAGTATGATGCTGCATAGCAGGAGCCCCCCCCCCCACCAGCTTGTTATGTTCCCTTGGGGTCAGGTGAGTTTCCTGCAATAAGGCAATCTGGGCCCCCTTGTGCTTTAGCACTGTTAGTATTTTAGATCTTTTAATCAGTGAGGCAAACCCCCAGACATTCCAAGAGATTATTTTCTCTGGTTGCAGACTAGCCATTTTCTTGTAGTAAATTAGTCCCTGTAATTGACTTGGTATCCCCAGCCTGGTCCTCTGGGCAGCATCCATATGCACAGCATGTGTATTGAAACTGTAAGGCAGAATGTGAAAAAGTTAGCAAATAGTTAAACATTGAAAAAGATCTATGAAACTTTAACTTCAGAGAATCAAATAACTGCATTAGCACATTAAGTCACGCTTCCCCCATCCCCCCATCCTCCCCACCCACCTCTAACAGATGTATAATACCCCCTCAGAACATTAAAACCTTCACAACTGAAACATGTTGGCAAGAAGCAAGAATTACAGTACTCCCCTCAGCCAATTAAATGTAGCAAAAGTCACTTCAACACAGTGTTTAGTGAAAAATTACCCCAACACGCCCCTCTCCCCCCCCATCCTACATGATGATATCCTCTGGTTGGCAAATCATGTACTTGCTTATCCTTATATTTAAATGCAGAGTGAATAAATGCTAGTGGAAGATCCAGCTCCAGCTTTTCTATGCCATGGCTTCCTTCCCCTCCATCCTCCACTGCAGCGGGTTGTGGGTGTAATACAAAGCTACCCACTTTGCCATGCAGCCTGTACCACGAGGTCCCCCCCTCCCATCCCTCGAGAACTGTACCCCCTCTACCAACCCATCAACATCATACCCACACTCCAGTCCTTCATTATCAAGGAGATGATCCTATTTTCTAACACAGACCCTTGGATCTCTCATGAGGTATGGAGCAGATAATCCCATCTGGAGTGGAGGCTAGTGATGTTTCCCCTGCCATTGCATCCCTCCCCCCCTCAATGTTCCCTATTAAGTCCCATATCTCCTAGTCCCCCAATGCAGAGACTTTGTGCAGAAATTGTGGGGAAATTGCGGGGGTTCACTGGATATCCCCAGTGCTCCCTAATAAATCTTTTTTTCATACAGCTGTTTGGTGCTCCATTGCCACCTCTGCCTTCCATCAGGCCCCCTTCAGTTTGCAACCCCGTCAGTCTCTACCCCGTCTTACTGGTAGGGATCCACAAGGATCAGGGAGTGAGAGCGTCGGGAGCTGTCATACAAGTGCAATGGAGAGACATAGGCATTTCTGTGTTTTTCTCCCGTCCCGACCTGGAACTGTGGCAGGCGCATGCGCATGGAGGCACACATGCGCTCACGGAACCACAGCTCCCTCCACCCTTCTGATGTAACAAAAGTCCCCCAGACCTCTGCTCTAACACCCAGTCTCCACCAGATGTCAGCCGAGAGCGAGAAAACTCACTTCTCCAATTCTGGAGATGAGAGCAAGTCAGTGGCTGCTACTGTTATCTCCCAGCCCCTCCCCACCCACCAACTCCTGGCGGCCTGTGCTACCTCCTGAACCCGGGTCACCAGCTTGGCACGAGATGTGACATCCAGTGCCTCAACCCTCAGAGCCACTGGGCCAGCCCTAATAAATCTTTTATTGTTTGCTGCAGCGTGTACTGATTGCATAAACTGTTAGATAAATATAGTGATACTTTCAGAATGAAGAAAGGCTTGTGTTTTTGAAAGTAATTGTAAATTAAGATGTAGCAGATCTTCTAAAAGCTAAAGATATCTACCGCATGCAGTACTAACTTGGTTTTATTTAGTAATTCACAATCACTATTGAATAAATTCTAATACAACATATTTTTTCCAGTTTGTAAATGTTAAATAATAAAGTCTGTTTAACAACTACTTACTTTGGTGCAAGAAAACATAAACAGATAACGGGGGTCCCTAATCAGTTCTAGTAAAAAAAAAAGCTGCTTATTTTGTAAAAAGAATTGCTGTTCTGTTCTTAATCAGCATTGTAAGTACAAGCATTTTAAAATCACATGATAAAAGTATTAAATTATACCTATCACCAATATATTTTACTACATCATACAACACTTTGTAATACATGGAAATTTTGTTTTACTCGGGTTGCAATCATTTTTGTCTGTTTGAAGGCAACTGTTTAAAATTGTGTCACTTGTCTATCAGGAGGTGGTATCCTGTAAGACAGCTGGGGATTTAAAAGGGGATGGTACAGGGTGGGGGGATTATTGTGAAGTGGAGGGGGTGTGAGGGGAAGGGGCAGCTGCAAGGCAAGGGTGCTAACTGCACATTCGAGTAGACTTGACAAACCACGTGGCCTATTTCTGCTGGCTAATTCGTATGTTTGTATGTTCGTATCAGTGCATTTTCAGAAATGTTAGTCAGGTTTTTTTGTAGGCTTTGTGTGTGAGCATGTATATGTAGTAGATAATCAAGTTAAGGGATCACTGTCACGAACCCTCTCAGAAGCACTATCAAGTTTATAATCAGCAGGGCCATCCAAACCCCTCAGACAATTGAATCAAAATCCATTCAGAGTGAAAGTACTGTATGTATACAAGGAAAATCCACCCTACCACTCAAAAACAGGCATTGTAGTTAATGCTCCATTTATGTGAATGGGACAATTTGCACCTTTTCTCACACCTATTGTCTCAGTCTCTGTGGCAGGAAACGTTTTCTGATAGTCTGCTTTAACACAGATTTTAAGTGCTAAAAGCCTGTTTTACATGACATGCTCTGCACTGCAGCGAGCGGTACAGAGCACCTGAAGCGTTTCCTCTTTTGCCGTGCATAGGGAAGCCACAAAGCATCCCAAACAAGCACTTGCTGATACGGTATTCCCTGTTTTCCTGGGTTCACCATTGCGTTTTAGTGTTTTGCGCCACTCAGTGCAGCTGCCTAATTGCCTTCATGTGCTCACACAGACGTGGAAGAGAGTCTCACAAGACCCTCCTCCATTTTATCATACCCAGTCGTAGGCTCGTTTGTGTAATATTGTAACTGAGTTCAGCTAAATATATGTTCAGATAGTGGGAATGAAGTTGAACTCAGTAAATTAGTTACAGTATTTTTCCAAAACGAGGGCTAAATACTTTGAAAGTGACTCCGTGTGAGTGTGAGATACATATGCTTATGCAAATTAATATCACTATTAATATGCATAAGTGGATGCCCAGTCTCATGGCTCCACTTTCAGAGCTCTCTTTTCAAAGTACTTTTTAGCCTCGTTTTGGAAAAATAACTAGTTTACTGAGTTCAGCTTTCTTCCCACTATCTGAACATATATTTAACTGAACTTAGTTAATATGTTATGTGAACCCCCCCCGCCTGACACACACACTGAAGTAAGGAAGTCTCAGGCTCCCGGCTGGGCAGAAAGATGGAAGAACTGCCTGATGAGCCATGAGACAGGTATACTCCACTGCAGTGTACAAGCGGAGGGTAGCGGCACAGACAGAGCAGACCAACCGGTAGGGGAATTGTTACGATGTATTTAGCCTCCATGTAAAAGGGGTTTAAGTGTACATATGCATGGCCAGAGAATTTTGAAACCAAATCAAGAAAGTGAATCACATGAAAGCAGAGGCACACTGGACACCTCCTTACCTCACACTGTATTGTTTTTGCCAAATCCAAGCCCGCGTGCCAAATTGTTAGCATGTTTGAGTATCTTTGAGAATTTTAAATATTTTGATACAGTTTCAGTCAAAAATTCGATAAATATCAAGAAATTGCGGATTTTGTGCAGAGAATGGTTAAAAGTGTGGTAAAATTGAGGGTGCAAATTTCTAGTGCCCCTGCTGATGGTCCTCCTCTTCTTCTGCTTCTTCCCCAGCTCCTCCTCCTCTTCTTGTACTTTTTTTCCCCTTGCCCTTCCTTCTCTTTGCATGAATCATGTGCTTTCCCCTTTCCTTTCCCTTCCTCCTCATAGGCTCACCCCTGCACTCTCATGCCCCACTTAGACAGCTAACCTTTCATATCCACCTTACTTGCACTCTCATAAGCTGCTGTGGTGGCAGTACTACTGGCTTCCTTTTGTAGAATTGCAGGGTTGGTATACCTTGGCCTGCCCCAGCACTGCATCATACTCCCATGAACAACTGTGCTTTATATGAACAGCTGTACTTTTTACACTGGTGACAACATTGCTGTGGTGTCTGTGCCAGTTCTAGATCCACTGTCACCTTCCTTACACACTGATTGAGTAACTGCACTGGGTTTAGTGGTACTGCTGCTGATGCATGATTTAGGGCCTGGGGCATCATACAGTGCTTCAAGGTAGATTGCCAGTTGTCCATTCTCAAACACACACACACACACACACACACACACACACACACATTGGTGGCTCTGGTAACAGCTGTTTTCATTTTGTTTTTTTGAGAAGGGACAGAGGGTGGGCTTGTCTTTACAAATCTGGATGGAACTCTTCTGTTCTAACATACTATACTAACATACTAAGATGCCAGCAGAATAGGCCTAATAGTCTATCAAGTCTGCTTGAGAATCAGCACACGGTCAGGGAACCGTTGCCACCCTCCCCCAAAAATCCGCCCAGCCCCATCCCTCATCAGGGGTGCACCTCCAAGTCCGGCAAAACTTAGTTTCACTTTCCCCCATACCTGTCCCAGCCCCCCTTGAAACCCTCCACAGTATTTGCAGCCACCAGTCCCTCAGGCAGTGCATTCCAAGGTTCCCCCACCCTCTCTGTGAAGTAGCGTCTCCTGGTCTCTGCCCTGAGCCTCCCACCAACCAGCCTCATGAAGTGCCCCCTGGTGGTTCCCACCTCCCTCAGCTGGAACACCCTGTCAGGGCTTACCCCATTTAACCCTTTTAAGTATTTAAAGACCTCGATCATATCCCCTCTGTCCCTCCTCTCCTCCAGGGAGTACAAGTTGATCTCAAGTCTCTCCTCGTAGGACCTTCCCCAGACCCTGTATCATCCTGGTCACCCTCCTTTGGACCCTCTCAAGGAGTGCAATGTCCCTTTTTAAGTATGGTCACCAAAACTGCACACAGTATTCAAGGTGCAGTCTAACCAGGCAGTTACACAGAGGGAGAGGCACCTCCCACCTTCTCAAGGTTATCCGCCGGCGATGCAGGCCAGCATTTTATTTGCTTTGGCCGCAGCCCTCCTACACTGTTCAGAGTTGTTCATTTTGGCATCCACAACCACCCCAAGGTCCTTTTCCCCTCCTGAAACCTGCAGTTTCTCCTCCCCCAGAAAGTACTCATGATCTGTGTTCCTGGAGAACCCTGCATTTCTTAGTATTAAACCTCAGTTTCCAGGTGTGAGACCACCTCTCCAGAGTCTCCAAGTCCCCCGTAGGGCTCTTCTACCCTCCTCCCCAACCACCACTGCCCCAGCTTCCAGTCGTCAGCAAAGAGGCTCATCTCACTCCTGATACCACTTCTGATGTCTGAGATGTAAGTATTAAACAAGAGTGGACCCCGCACCTGGAAGAACTGGGAGGAGGAATTTGGGGAAACCAAAGTGCTTCAGGGTTGGTCAGGGTGTTTTCTTCACCAAATGCACTGGATCACCAGCTGGGAAAGCTCTTTGCAGTGGAAGCGGAACCAGTGGAGTTCTGCGGATTAATGAACCATGGTTTCTATTATCACACACCCAGTCCTAGTCCTCCTCTCAGGTGTAGCCCAGCAAGTACAACTCCTAGTCCCTGTTTCAACCCCTCCACCACTGCTGCTTGCAGAACTGGCACTTGGTTGAAATTTTCCCTGCTCCATCCCCCCAACCCCCAGCTCCACATCCTTTTCTCCTCCAATTCTTTACCTCAAGGTTTCTGCACCACATCAGATGCCCACACACACTCATTGCCCACTGATACACCATTCTCCTCACCCTCACTAAGAGTCATAGTGTCTCACTGCAGAAGACTACTTCCCTTAGTTTTCACTCACATTCAGAAATAATAAATACAAAATAAAGATTTTCTGTGTTTCTAAATAAAGATGGGTTTTTGTGCCTGTCTGTACCACTAGCATATCTGTAAAAAACATACTGTAGTTGCCAAATAAATCCATATAGAAATAGGCAGTAAAACCTAGATGTTAGAGTAACGAGCCGGGAACAAGTGTGGTACACCCAGCAAACCTCGGTTTGATTCCCACAACCTCCACTTGCATACTGTGTGACTCTGAGTAAGTCATTTAACCTCCCCAGTGTTCTCGGGTCATCCCTCTAAATGGGCCTTGTGCCCAGTGGACCTTACCTGGTTACCAAAAGAATTTAACAAAAATGGTAATGCATGATTTTTTGATTATTTCTAACTTTTTCTGATCAAAACTCCCTATCTCCTTTCAGAAGCCAGATCCATCCCCTGTGAGAGAAGAGAGAGAGAGAGAGAGAGAGAGAGAGAGAGAGAGATGGAAATGGCACTGAGGTGTGAGCAGTGCACAGAGTTCTCAATCTCCAGCATTGCTGACTGGCTGCTGCAGGCCATGTGGCTTGCCAGCAACTTGGACAGCCTCACTGTGGCTCCATGCGAAAAGCACTGCATCATGACCTAGATGTCCTGAGGACTTCACTGGTGCCAAAACGCCAGAGTTTGCCATGTTCACAAAATGCAAATTCCGCATCAGCTCAGCTTACTTAGTACTGTTGCAGTGGTGACTGGCCTGCCATGACACCCATGGGTGGGCCTGGGGGCAGCTTCACTGTAGCAGACCGGTGCAATGTTTCTGTTTTTCCCCTGAGGACATCAGCCGTGCAATAATGATGTCCATGTTGTGTCACCATGCGAGCATGCCAGCATCTGGAGGTGTCCCCATCTTTCCTGGTGGCCCCAACTGTACCTCTAGGTGGCAACCACATTGCAGGGCTCACATCCCTCTGCTCAAAGGAAGAGAGCAGTCTTTGGGTCACTTGATCCTGCTTCCTCCAGCCTGCCCTCAATG
The DNA here is from genome assembly GCA_016271365.2 of Neoceratodus forsteri. Classification (NCBI taxonomy): domain Eukaryota; kingdom Metazoa; phylum Chordata; order Ceratodontiformes; family Ceratodontidae; genus Neoceratodus; species Neoceratodus forsteri. The sequence continues at coordinate 1,537,657,616 of CM057455.1, forward strand.
ATCCGAGTCCACTTCCGAACCTTGATCGTTAGCAGTGCAAGCAGTAGTTCTACAACTGCGCCAGTGGGTCAGAATTATCTCCTTTCAAAGATATTATGTTTAGAAAGGGTTAATTTTGGAACTGGTAGGGAAAGTAACTTAATTTTTTCTAAATGACAGCTTTGAGTTAGGGGGCCATTGGACGATACTGGTGGTGTTCTGTAAATGAGGACCACGCCCTTTTTCTGGCTATTGTATTTATTGTAATACTCCCTTCCTTCAAACTTCTGCAGTAACCACCAGGTTGTGTCTTGGCTAAGAGTGCCTTTCTGTCCAAAACCTGTGAATAATTACCACACGTAAAATAAATACCCAGCTTTATCTGTCTTTTGGCTCTAACCATTTATTTAGTTTTGAAGTTTTTATTTACCAGGTATGGTGCTCTAGAACATTCACCTGTTGTCAGGCATGACCTGACCTGGGAGAATTACAACCAAAACAGACCTAATTGGTGGCAGTGATAAGTAAATACAAAACATGACAAATTCCAAGGTACAAAATCAAACACACACTGAGTACATGCACAATGATGGGGTGATAACGTTTATATTCTGAAACCAAAGGACAAGTCAATCAAACAGTGAAAATACTTTTTAACTTCGAAGATAAAAAAAATGTTAGGAATACATTCTTCGTAGCAGATAAACGCAATGATAAGCACAAATGTGGCCAATGGGAATGTACAAGAGCCAGTATAACATTCAGCAGCTAGAAACAGCTACATACAGACATTTGGAGCAGGTGAAAATGATACTTGTATTGGAAGGTCAGAACAATGAGACAATGAGCAGGATTTTCAAATGGCTTAGATCGCCACAAACCCCAGGTGCGCCGATGATACAGCGCATGGGGCTTGTGGCGATCTAACAGGAGTTTCTGTCCCACGCAGCTATTACCACATGTTAGACCAACTTTTTCTGGTCTAACTTGCTGCAATCCTGAGGGCCTTTTTTACGGAGCTTGCACAAGATATTTGGCACAAGCTGCTGTAAATCATGAAAATGGTTGCAACTGTGCCCTAGATTGTAAAACCAGGCACGGTTGTGGTGATGGGGTTTGGTGCACTGCCAGAACCTAAGTGTCATGGTGCAGGGCTCAGCGTAAGCCCTGCACCACACTTTGAAAATCCGTCCCTAAGTCTGATTTGAGATGGAATAGTGTTCTAGGCAGTGTCTGTTTTGGTGCAATTGTGTCAGTGATAGTGGTTCAGTAGGGCGCATGCTTATCGTTGAGACTAGAAGATCAGAAGGTTGTGGGTTCTAGCTCTACATTAGGTACTTTATTTATTTATAGACAAGACGGTCCCTTTTCAGGGGTGACCCAGAATTAGTTACATACAGTAGGTGAATACAATATACAACATTTACAGAAAGCATATCAACTAATATACTTACAAGGTATAATGGTATTAGTTACATATCTTAGGTGATTAAGTTGTATAATATTTACAAAGAGGTAGACAGATAAAGCAGCAAGAAGTAATAATACATATAAAGTACTCCAAAGGGGCAAGAGGTCATCTGTTGCAGCTGGATTAAATATCTATAATTGGCCCTGTAGTGCAGTACAAGGAGCTGTTACAGCTTTTTGTGCCTTTCCTAGTAAACATTTACAAATACAATGGAACTGGTGTATTCAGTATGCCGTCGGGATCAATGACTCCGTTTTTATTGTCAATTTGACCTTAATGTGCAGGATGTACAATATTTAAGAAATTGCATTCGGGAGGCCAAGAAATGCTCTTAATATCGCACCATTCTTAATATGCAGTGCCCTTAATAAGCATGTTTCACTGTAAATAAATAAACAAACAAAGGACAAAAAAACAAAAAAACAAAGGAAAGTTAGTTGAAATCATTAACTTTGATTTTCTTTCTTTTCTAGATGGTTCTTGAAGAAGACCTATGGTCAAAACATGGATTCTAACTCTGTTTTCTATTTTCAGCATGCATTTAATATTACCTTATTGTTTTGTAGCTAAATAATAGCTACCTGAGATCCTTAGCTGGATGGCTTGTGCTGATGTAGCCAAAAAAGAAGTGTTTTTCATGATGCTGTTTGATAGAGGAATTTTCAAGGGACCTGTTTTTAAGGGAGGGGGCTCTAGCAATATATGTTTGTTGCTTGTGTGCTTGTTTTCACTTGTTTGTTTTTGTCTGTGTACTACTTGGTAGTTTTTAAATTGTTTGTACCACTTTCTTTTACTGCTCCCATTGTGTTGGAACTGGTAGGATTTTTCTACTAATTTACCAGTGAACTGAAGGTCTTCAACTTATATAAGTTTAATCGATGCACTATAGAGTTAACTTCAACTGTGACTTGGAAAATCACTGAAGTTTAATACAAATCTAACAAACAAAGGACATCGATTTATATGGAATAAAGGTTACATTGCTCCAGTCTCCAGCAAACAATTAGCTGTCAAAAACTCTGTTTGAGGACATCAACACCTCAACAGCCTCAAATGGTATGCAAAGTGACCTTATTTTGTGATTCTCTGCTGTTCCTCCCTTTAGGCAACAACAGTGAGCTGGATCTGCAAGGAGAAAGTTTTGCTTCATCTTTCAGCCTTTAACCCTTAAACCATGTTTCCACGGCAGCAGTTATCTTCCCAGCAGTCTGCTCCTGTGCTGTCCCACCTCACACACCAGTGTAACACTGCATCTATGCGGCCCCTCTCAGCATACAGCAGATGTAAGCTGCACTGAAGAGGAGCTGTGAGTTCAGGGGAAGAGCAGACATTGGAAGACATGAACGTCCAATAGCAATGTTACTATTTTAGCCCCTGGAATCATCGCACAGGAAAAAAAAAATCTGTACACATTTTGCACTTTCACAAACAGTCCAGGAGAAAGCAGGTTAAACGGCACTCCAGGTAGATTGTTCCTTCCCTTAAACAACAAGTACTATAAGTACAAGACTACACATTTTAATCCCTACTCAGTTTTGCAGCTGAAACAATGCTGTATTCTTGACATTTGACCACTTACTTGAGGGGGCAGTGTAGCGTAGTGGTTAAGGGCATTGGGCTGCAAACCTGGAGACCTCGGTTTGAACCCCACAGCCCCCACTTGAATATTGTGTGACCCTGAGCAAGTCACTTAACTTTCTTGTGTTCCCAGGTCACACCGGGAAACAAGCTTCAGCTTAGTGTGCCTTTCCTGGTTAAACAATTTCCCCACTATGCCCTGGCATGTGAGGTTACCCCCGCATTATACCAAAAATAGATATCTCCAAAAATGTTTCTTCCATTGCCATCACTATTTTTAATATAACAGGAGGGCATATGGCTGGGGAGCCATCTCTTGTGCTTTGGAGCAAACAGTGTAGCCTGTCCACATGGCTGCTTACACCGCTCACTCCAGAAAGCGTTCCCCGCTTTGCTGTGGCTCAGGAAGGGGAGACGCAAACAACTTACCGCAATCAGGTCCAGGTGTCCACACTGCCACACTTGCACTGCAGCAACCCACGTGAAACAATCAACGGTCTGATGAACCACTCTGAAGCTGCACTGCTGGCCAGTTCATATCCAGAATGTTTCCTGTAGCTGTCTTTTGCACTACCTGTAATGTGTCTGCGGCCCAAATTGGGCCTTCCTATTCCTTGGAAGAAATCCCGGCATTGGAGCAAACTATTGGCTATATTTTGGCACTCCAGTCATTGGAGGGAACTGTTGACAATAGTTTGCTAATCCAACCATACAATGTATCTGCAGCCCAACGGGGCACTTCCAGTTCCCTGGAAGAGATTCAGGCAATGGAGCCGACTGTTGACATTATTTTATTTATTTAGCTTTTGTTAACCAGGTAAGTACACGAGACAAGCCAATTTGCCTATTTTCAGGTACGACCCGGGAGAGTACAGGAAATTACATACATACATACACACTTGGGACAACATGGTACATAATTAGAAACAGGTTACACATCATGAGACTACAAGGTAAGATTACACATCACATGAAATGGAACAGGTTACACGTCATGAGACTATAGGTAAGACTACACATCTTGAGATAAGCGTTGCATCAAATTTGGAGCAGTACAGAAATACTACATCTTAAGGGCTGGCAGTTTTGTATGGGTGCGAGTGCTTACGTATGTCACGGGGGTTTTTGACACCCGCAGGCCGATGCAATTTTAATTTGCTGGTTCAGCCATGGGAGGAGGCTAGTGGAGATGGTTTGACACTCCAACAAACTACTGACAGTGCTTTGGGGGAGCAGAGTAATGCTGATGAACAACTTGCTGAAAATACCCTGGAAGAATACATAGATGCTAATGAGATCAATGAAATGATGAGAGCGCTAATGACTATTTTTGTAGAATAAAATAGTTTCAAATTCAAGACTCAAATATTTAGCTACAAATGAACTGTATTCTGCTTTCTCTGAAGTGTGTAAGTTGAAATAGATAAGAAAGGTTTTATGCAGCAAAGCTATTTTTTCGTTTCTTCGCTAGTAAACTTAGGTCAAGTTCAGCCATTTATAGCTATGAAAAGCATACTATGCTTAGGACAGCAGTACTGCTTTCTCTGTCTGTAGGGAGTTATCCACTTGATAAGATAGGACAAGACGGGTGCTGTATGCTTAGCACAATTTGGATAGAAACTTCAAGGTTGTGGCATCCAGTATAATTAAAAACATCGACCATGGGCCAAGTCTTGAATTCTCAGTTTGTTATGATATAAAAATATTGAGCTACAGATGGTACACTTGTTGTGCTGAAAAAACATTGATCTGCAGTCAGAGCACTAACAGTGCTGAGCTGAAAAAACCACAAGCTTAATTTTTCCTATATAAGTTGCCTTCAAGACCTACAAGGTAGGAGTCTTTTCTAAGATGATCCGCATAGCATAGAGGACTTGTTGCATACAGAAAAGAACTCTAATGGCTTCATAAACTGAGAACTGGTTTGGTCTGATGGTGGTAAGCAATTGTAATTTTTTCCTGGCTATAGGAACAGGATTGCTTGCATAATATTTTTTTTCTATATTTTTATTTTTGCGTCTATTGTTTGTAAAGTACTACTCTTCTGTTCCCCACCGTGATTTTTTGCTTGTTAATTCATTCTGCATGAATTGCTGTCAATGAAAATTTGCTTTATTAAAAATGAATTGCTTAGACATGAATATGACTACTCATTTTGGAATTTTAGAAAATAAATTAGCTGATTGTCAAACAAAATATAGAGGTTTTTATGATTACTACTGTATTGGACACTTGGGAACACTGAAGCTAACCATACAGGCATGTAAACATGTATTGACTTGCACAGACCCTAATTGTCCTGTCCCAATTCATAAAATGACCCGATGGATGGTGTAGACTAGATTCAGAGCCTGAGGCTGCTGGGGCATGCAGGATATATAATTGCCCGAGGCATGGCAATAATAACATACATTGTGTGGTTATTAGGATATTTGCACATATAGGACAGGACCACTGTCCCTCCCCATTTTCACATAAACATGAGCACCTAGGGGACTTTGATGAATCTGACGTATTCTCACACAAGGGTAAAATACTTCTAATCAGTAAACAAGATCAGTACATTATAGAGGTAGGAGATATAATAGGCTTAGAACATCACACGCTACCAGCCCTCTGTATAGCCACTCTGGTGCAATTATACCCTAATATAAATCAACCACTGGCTATGTCTGCTTCTCCCGAAGGTCATGAAAGGCAGGAAGCTGCCTCTCATGTATACAGAGAAAGCTTGGAGAGCCATGCCCAGTAAATAACACCAAACCTGGGAAAGCACTTTAATTAACCTCCATTTCACAAAGGTAATAGGGTGGTTGTGTAGATAAGTAGCTCTTATATTACCTCATCTGCTAGAGTTTTATATATGCCCCTAGTTACTCCTTATTTATTATATTTACTGCCCAGCCTACCCTCTCTCTGTGTTAATCCTTTCTGTAGCCACCCAAATGCCTTATTCCCCCATGTGCATATGCCCTTGCCCCTCAGAGGTGGTCTACACTCCACATTACTCCAATATATACCCGAGGTTCCTCCCCCAATACTGGTTCACTCCAGAAGTCCTGAAGCCTTGCTACAGCTCTGTGACTTACAGGCACTAACTCTCAACTCAGTGTGCCCCCCCAAACAGGAGGTCCCCTTCCCCAGCTTCTAAATTTAGCAATTTGTTTTTGATGCTCTTTCTCTTTTTTAATGGTAATGTGGAGGTTAACCCTGCTCCCCCACTCCCACCCCCGCCAGTGAATTATCACCTCTTTCAAAGGGACTTAAAATATTTCACACCAATATTAAAAGTCTATTACCCAAAGTCTCCAGCTCTCAGGTGGACAAGCAGAAGTATCATGCTCTACGTAATGCCTGCCCCAGACAGATCCGCAGGGCAAAGGCTAAATACTTCAGCAACACCCTACACACCAACTTAAGCCATCCATCTAAATTCTGGAGGGTGGTTAAGTCTCTTTTCACCCCTCCCTCTCAGCTTCCCACCCCTGCCATCAACATAGGCGGCTCCATGATCACTGACCTCCTCAAAGTGGCCTCTCACTTTAACTCCTTCTTTATGGAGTGCACCGTGTACCTTCTGGCCTCCCTCACTCCAGATCCCCAAACCCCCCCTACACCAAGCCACACCCCCAAAATGCCCTTGGCTGGCTCTGCCTTCATCTTCCATCAGATGGTGACCTCCCTGGCTGAAGTCTACAAAGCCCTACTTGCCCTCGATCCCGACAAGGGCAAATGCCCTACAGACCTGGATTCAAAGTTATTATACTTGTCCGCCCTGCTATTGCTGCCCCCCTGGCCTCTCTCTATAACCTCTCGTTCTCTCTAGCCACCATCCTGAACAAGTGGAAGCACACCACAGTCGTCCTCCTCCCCAAAGGCGGAGACTACACTGCCCCCAGAAATTACCGTCCAATTTCCTTACTTCCTATCCTGGCTAAAATCCAGGAACACCTAGCTCTCACGCAACTCTCCTCTTATCTTGATTCCTCCTCTTTTTTCTCACCTTTCCATTCTGGCTTTAGCAAGTCCCAGTCCACAACCACCTGTCTCCTAAGACTCACAGACTCCATCCTCACTGGCATGGATAGAGGACATATTACCTCAGCCATTTTGTCGGTCTGGCCAAAGCCTTCAACACTGTCTCCCACTCCCTACTACTATCCAAGCTCTCACTCGTAGGGCTTTCAAGCACAGCTACCAGCTGGTTCCAGTCCTACCTGACAGGCAGATCACAATCCATCAGAATTGGCAATGCTACCTCTGCCTCCCTCCCGGTCACCTCTGGTGTTCCACGAGGCTCAGTCCTTGGCCCACTTCTGTTCTATCTTCCTCAATGACCTGCTATCTGCCTGCCCTCACACATCAATTCACATGTATGCAGATGATACAGTTCTGTACATATCTGGCCCCACATCATCAGATGTAGTGACCAGGCTCCAGCAGGACTTCAATACAGTTCAGCGCTGGTTTCACTCACATCAACTCTTTCTCAACCCCAAGAAAACCATCTCAATGACCTCCGGCATAAGGCAGAGACTCTTAAGGCTACACTCCACCCCCTCTTTCCACACCTAGGACGGGACTTTCCTGGAGAATTTCACCTCCTGCAGATATCTAGGGGTCTGCATCGATGAGCACCTAGACTTCTCTGCACAAATCGATGCCATCCATAAAAAGTTGTACCCCAAACTAGGCGCACTGTATCGTAACCGTGGATGCATCCCATTACTGGCTCACTGTGAAATCGTGCAGAAGATGATTCTCCCTATCTTCAACTATGGGGACATAGTCTACTGGGCTGCTCCTAAGTCCACCTTAGCCAGGCTGGACCCACTCTTCCACTCCTTCTGCTGCTTTGCTCTTGACTGTCCCCCAAACACTCACCACTGTGTCCTATACCACAGCCTAGACCTCCCCTCATTACAGGACTGGTGTCACTCCCACTGTGCCAGCCTCACAGCCAAATTCTGGACACGGTCCCTCCCCCATACCTCACCTCTGTCCTCTCAGCCCCCACCATCTAGGGCTATGCACTGAGGAATAACAACTTGCGGATACTGTCTACTCCTCTCACGTCAACCTCGGCAGGCCAGTCTGCTTTTGTGTACTGCATGCACAAACTCTGGAACTCACTCCAGTCTGTGATCCAGAATGCCCCCCATGGCCAGCACCTCAAATCCCTCCTCACTAAACACTTCTCCCCTAGCTGCTCTTGTGCTTTTATGAACCCCTGACTAGGGATCCAGGTACACCTTGCATGGGGGGTACCCTTACGATGCACTGTTCTTTCTAATCTTGCCCTGTTATTTTTTACCCTACACTGTATGTTATCATGTACCTTTACTCTACTGTCATATGAACTGTACATCCTGCCGCCGTTTTTGTGTACTCTTGTATGTAATACAGTAACGTGTATGTAGTTGTGCTTTTGTAACTGGTCTAAACCATGTAAATATGTAACCTTTGAATATTATTCCCTCTCCCCCCTACCCCAGGGTGCATCTGTAATCAAGCAGTAGTCTGCTCAGTATGCCTTCCCGGTAAAACCTTTAAATAAATAAATACAAATAAAAAATAATGACAATGACATTATTGCATGATCTATTGTGTTAGGAAAATAATTACTCCCAAATCCCCCCTCCCCCCTGAGAATAATACTGGGCAGATCTTTTAAGTCATTCCACAATGAGAGTTTTGTACAAGATCTTCACCTTGTCAGCTGGTGCCCTACCATCTCTTTGCCCAACCTGGATGTAGCCTTCAATCATTTTATTGATACCTTTAACTCTGTCTGCAACAGTCACACCCCCTTCAGACGTGCCAGAGGTAGTGGTTCCCACCTTCCCTGTGTCACTTCTGATCTTATCAACCTCTTCCATCTACGAGATGCTGGTTGTTCTAGGCACAAAGCTTCATGGGTGCCATTGGATAGGCAGTCTTTCACTTGGCTCTGAAAAATATTTTATCAAACTCACCTGGCAGGCTGAGATTGGCTATTTCCAAAACATTACTATTCAATGGTTCAGACCCTTCTAAATTTTGGAAAGCAGTTCCTTACCTTCGTAACACCTCTCCATTTACTTTTTGCATGCAGAATGACACCTGTTGCTATTTATCTGCTGATGTGCTAAGCGAGTTCTTCATTGACACTTCCAGGGCTCTCGTATCTCCTTTGGCAGCTTTGAGCCTGCCGATTCCTTTCTCAACTTATGGTATTTCCAATCTCTCCCCTATCTTAGAATCGGACATCCTCAGAGAACTGTATTTTCTAAATGTTCTCTCTTCTGGAGGCTTTGATACTGTAGCTTCTGGCCTAGACTCTTTGCCATCTGGGCCCCAGCCCTTGTCTTCCCCATCATCCACATGTTTAATCAATCATTGGACACTGGCATCTTCTCTTCAAGCTGGAAGCAAGCCCTGGTCATCCCCTTTTTCATAAAGGAGGCATTACCAATGTCCTGACAAATTACCATCCCATATCTCATCTCCCTGCCCTCTCCAAAGTACTTGAGAGGCTGGTCAGTAAACAACTCTCAAATTATTTTGAGAAATCAGGCTTCATTACTCCTTTTCAGTCAGGCTTTCACTCTGTCCATTCCACCTCTACCTCCTTACTCAGAATTACTGACCACATCCATTCCTACATGGATCTCAGTCACAGGACCGGTACAATATTCAGAGACCTGGTTAAGGCATTTGATACTGTAATCATAAGTTGCTCTTAGCCAAATTAGCTTCCTCTGGCATCTGTGCCTCATCCTTATGATGGTTCAGTTTCTACTCCCATAGAACCCACTCAGTCCAATGAGGTTCTTCAGTTTCCTCTTGGCTCTCAGTCTCTTTAGGGATCACTCAAGGGTCAGTCCTTGGCCTCCTTCCCTTCTCAATATTCATTAATGATCCCCCCAGCTGCCTAAATATCTATAAATTATTTTTCTCTTCTGGTCACTCCTTCTTGGACATAAGAGCTGTCACTTCAGTCTGACTTTGTTAATGTCCAGAAATGGTTCCTTGATAATCAGCTAGTTATCAATCACAAGAAAACAGTTACTATGCTGTTTGGTAGTTCTCACTGGTTGCAATCAACCCCTCCTCTCAGAAACTGTACTCCTTATCTAGTGACCCCATTGACTCTGTAGACTCTTACAAATACCTCGGGATGATCCTAGATCAACAGCTAGACTACTCTCTTCACATAAACTATATATTGGGAAAATGGTTTGCTAAACTCAGGGCTCTCTACAGGGTTAAAACCTGCCTCCATTATAAGACCAGAAAAAATATTGTTGAGCGCTCAATCTTTCCGGTGTTTGACTATGGGGATGTAGTTATCTCTGGAGCATCCACCCCTGCCCTAGCTAAGCTCACTCCCCTTTGCAGCTCACTCTGTAGATTTGTTTTGGCCTGTCCTTCCCATACCCACCACTGCACAATGTACAAAGACCTAAATGGAGCTTTCCTCCCTATGAGGTGATCCCTCCGCATTGCCCTGCTAGGCAGCAAATATTTGTCCAGGAAACTACCAGGGTATCTCAGCGATATATTCACCCTGTCTTTTTTTTTTTTTGTATAATCTTTTTATTAAATAAAAAAAAATGTCAACAGTGATGACAACAAGGACAGTACATAGATACATAGATACATAGACAGTGTCGGCAGATAAGGGCCTATGGCCCACCCAGTCTGCCCATTTGAGCTTGTAAGTTCAGTTTATGTTTTCCTAGAAGTCTGTTGCCCCTTACCCCTGACTTCCAGAATTCCTTTATGTCTATCCCATGCATTCTTAAATCCCGTGATTGTTTCAGCCCCCACCACTTCCTCTGGCAGGGTGTTCCACTTGTCCACCACCCGTTCTGTGAAGAAATTCTTCCTCATGTTTCCTCTGAATCATCCTCCCTCCAACTTCATCCCATGCCCTCTAGTCCTGGAACATCTTTTTCGCTTAAAAATAGTGTATTCCTGCACCCTGTTCCTCCCTGTAAGATACTTGTATGTCTCTATCATATCCCCTCTCTCCCTCCTCTCCTCCAGAGAGTACATGTTCAGTTCATTCAACCTGTCCTCATAGGACTTGTGATACAATCCATGCACCATCTTTGTTGCCCTCCTCTGAACCTTCTCTACCCTGTCTATGTCCTTACGTAGGTAAGGTCTCCAGAACTGTACACTGTACTCCAGATGGGGTCTCACTAGTGTCTTGTATAGTGGAATTATGACCTCCCTTTTCCTGCTGGTGATGCCCCTGCCTATGCATCCCAGCATCCTATTTGCTTTACCTGCTGCCTTGTCACACTGTTTCCCTACCTTGAGGTTATCAGAGATGATAGCCCCAAGATCCCTTTCCTGCTTGGTGCATGCTATATCCTCACCCCACAACTGATATATTGTGCCAGGGTTTTTGTGCGCCATTTGCATTATCTTGCACTTCTTTGCATTGAATTTCAACTGCCAAATCCCTGACCATTCTTCAAGTTTCTGCGGTCCCTTCTCATTCTGTCTACACCTCTGGTGTGTCTACTCTGTTACAGAGCTTTGTGTCATCAGTGAACAGTGAAATTCTGCCTCTAGGTCCTGCGCAATGTCACTGATGAAGATGTTGAATAGGACCAGTCCCAGCACAGATCCCTGTGGTACCCACTGGTCACTCTTCCCTCTGTGGAGTGACAGCCATTTACCACCTCCTCTGTGTCCTGCCACCCAGCCAGTTACCTACCCACCACACTACTGTCCTGCCCACACCCATATTCCCCAGTTTGTGTAATAGTCTTCTATGTGGCACAGTGTCAAAGGCCTTGCTGAAGTCCAGATAGGCCATGTCCACTGCCCTCCCCGATCCACCTCCCTAGTCACCCAGTCAAAAAATTCAATGAGGTTGGTCTGACATGACCTCCCCCTGGTGAAACCATGCTGCCTTGCGTCCTGTAGTCCACTGACAACCAGATGTTCCACCAGTCTCTCCTTCAGTAGTGCTTCCATGATCATCCCCACTACCGAGGTGAGGCTGACTGCTCTGTAGTTCCCCGCTTCCTCTTTGTTCCCACTTTTGTATAATGGGACTACATCTGCTGCCCTCCAGTCTTTGGGTACCTCCCCTGTTTCCAGTGATCGGCTAAACAGGATAGCCAGAGGTTCATCCACCACGTCTCTTAGTTCTTTAAGGACCCTGGGGTGCACCCCATCTGGCCCCATTGCTTTATTAACTCTTTTTACTTCCAGTTCCTTCAGGACCCTTTCTCGTGTAAAGGACTTGTGTCCATTTCTGCACCATTCTCACCCCTTGTACTCCCTTCAGACCCATTACCCTCCTCTTCCTCAGTAAAGACTGAGCAGAAATACCTGTTCAATATGTCAGTTTTACTGTTGTCATCATCCACGTGGCCCTCATCCTCCCCCTTCAGTCTCACTATCCCTTCCTTTGCCTTTCTTTTTTCACTTATGTACCTGTAAAAGGTTTTGTCCCCTCTACCCACTGATTTTGCAATGTGTTCTTCTGTCTGAGCTTTGGTTTCCATTACTGGCCTCCCTGCCTCCCTTTGCTTCTCCTGGTACTTCTCCCTATCCCCTCCTACCTGTGTCTTTTAGTATTGCCTGAATGCAATCTTTTTGGCTTTCACTTTCTTTGCTACCTCTTTGGAAACCATAATGGTCTCCTCTTCCTTTCCTCTTGCTAACCTGCTTAATGCATAATTCTGTTGCTCTTGTAATCCCCATTTTAAATACTGCCCACTGTTCCTCAACCCCTGATTCCTGCCCCATTCCCTTTAATGCCTCTTTCAAGTATCTCCCCATTTTCCCAAAGTCTGCCCCCCTAAAATCCAGGATACATGTTTTTGTGTGATTTGGTTCTGCTCTTTCTGTGATTTCAAACCATAATGACTGTGGTCACTGTTCCCCAGGTGCTCCCCCACTGTTACCCCCATCACACTGTCCCTGTTTGTGAGCACAAGGTCCAGTATTGCCTTCTGCTGAGTTGGTTCCATGACCAGTTGCTTGAGGAAGGCACCCTGAAGGGAGTCCAGGATAAATCTGCTCCTAGTTGATGCTGCTGCTGGATACCCAGTCCATATCTGGAATATTGAAGTCTCCAACCAGTACTACCTCCCCTTGTCTTCCATCCTTTGGATGGCTAGCATCAGCCCTATCTTTTCTTCCTCCTGGGCTGGTGGTCTACAGACCACACCTGTGTGGATGGCTGGCCCCATTTCCTTTCCAGCTTAACCCACAGTATCTCTCCCCATTTTGTTTCTCCTGGATCTTTGTGGCCTTATGTCATTTTTCACATACAGTGCCACTCCTCCTCCCTTCCTGCCTGCCCTGTCTCTTCTGAATATGTTGTAGCCAGGTATGACCATCTCCCAGTCATGGTTATCATTACACCAGGTTTCAGTGATGGCCACAATGTCCAGGTCTGACTGCACCATGACAGCCTCCAGATCTTCCATCTTGTTGCTAAGGCTCCTGGCATTGGCACGCATGGCTTTCCATGATTTGACCTCCCTAGACTGTTTCACTGTTCTACTCCAGCCCCTTTCTTGGTTGTCCTTTATCCCTGGTTCTCCTTGCTGTCTGCCCTTCTGCTGAATTTTGCCCCTTTTCAGTGATCCACCTCTTGGGTGCTAATCTCCATCTTTGCACACTGCTTTGTAGAGATAGCCACCCCTCTGGTTCACTGGTTCCACTGCTAGGCTGGGGGTGAGCAAGTAGGTACCCTCCTTGCTGGCCTGCCACCCCCTTTGCTAGTTTAAATGCTTGTCAATGTAACATTTAAACTTATCATTGAGTGCTTGATTCTCCAGGATGGATGCAGGCCGCTAGGCTTGAACAAACCTCCATCCTCCAGGTGGGTCCCCAGTCACCAATGAATCCAAACCCTTTCTCACAGCACCAGTTCTTCAACCATGAGTTAAAGTTCCTGGTGCATGCACCCCTATGTCTCTTCCTCTCTCTCAGGTAGTACTTCTGAGAAAGTGACAGAAGTAGCTACTTGCTTGAGACCCTCCCTATTTCCTAAACTCTTCATGAACTTCCTTTGGCTCCCCATTTGCCAGGTCGTTAGTACCTAGGTGGATAATGACATCCAGCTCACCCTCCCGTCTTGCCTTCCCAGTGATCCCCAGGATCTTCATTCCATCCCTCCATGCCGTGGCACCTGGTAGGCACCTCACCTCCCTGTCCTTCCCCTCCTATGTTCCTAGCTGGATCCCTCCTATGATGGAGTCCTCCACCAGGATTCACTTCCTCCTCCTCTGGGGTCCACTGCTTTCCCCGCTGAGGTCACCTCCTTGGCTAACCTCGACATCCTTTCCTTCCACTTCTCTGGGTACCTCTATTTGGTTGTCCCCATTTGCCAGTGTAGCATATGAGTGCTTGAGTGGAATAGGATCTGGGATGTGCCTCTGCCTGACCGCTCTAACCCTCCCTGAGCCCACTGTCATCCAAGTGCTCCTTGTTCTCGGCATCCTTTGAGGCAGTTGCATTGGATTGGGTGGTCTCTGGATAGGGGTGATGGTACTCCTGACCCAGTTTACTTCCGCTCTGAGTCTGGCTACCTCATGCCGCAATCCAGAGAGATGCATGCAGATAGGGCAGCACCTCAGTGTCCAGAATGTCTGCCTGAATATGGCTGCCCCACAGCCACTGCATTGCACCACTCCCCACATTATACTGCAATTATACTGCTATTCCACTACTTGTCTGCTACTGAAATTCTCCTAGTTCCCTTTTTATTAATTTACTGTCCTAAAAATCCTGCCTCTGATCCTCAGATACTTTTCTTTTTAAAAAAAGAAAATAAACCAATAAATAAATAAATGAGTCAAAACACTTGTCGTGCTGAGGGTGGGCTTCTTTCCCCTTATGCCCCTCCTACTCCACACCCCTTACTATACCCTGTGTTTAGCTCCTGTCAATCAGATTTAACAGGGCATATAATTAAGAGTTGGGGGAAGGGTAGGAAGGGGGGCAAAATTTGCAGCAATTAAAGACAGCAAAGAAATACACCACCACTACATTTTAAATTTTCAACAGCCCAAAAACAATTCTAAGTAAAGACAACAAAGAAAGTACAGTGTCACTATAAGCCCACAATCTAAGTTTAAAAGAAAAATAGCAATTACCAGTTACTGTAAAGCACTGAATTGAATATGTTTCCTTCCCCTTCTTGCTTCTTCTGAGAAAAAAAAAATTAGTACAACAGAACAAACAGACAAAACCAAAAATCCATTCCATAAATAGTTATTGTTACCTTCAAACACTTATTTAACAATATTAATAACCCTTATTCCAGTTTATCCTTAAAACTGTGATTGCAGATAGCTTCCAGACATCCATAAACAAAATTGATATTATAATTATTAAGTGTGGAGAGCCTACAATATTCTTTTAAGTCCAGTTCACCCTAGGCCACACCACAAGGTGGCCTCTTCCTCTGTACTAAGCAAGACCAGGAAAGGGGCCCATTCTCTATAAAAGGCATCCATTCTATCTAGGGTTACTACCTTTGGATAAGGTAAAAAACAGATCCGAAACCACAGCCCAAACTCCACCTCTGGCTCCACCCCTTTTTTATGACTGGCGAGTATATCACTCCTCCTTCAAAGCCATTTGTAATGTTGGAATAGGCATTACTAGTGATAGGAAATTTAAATAAAATGATAGGAAATTATTTTGATACTGTTATTTATTTGATTTATTTATTCAGTTATTTATTTTTATTCTTTGGCAACCAGGTTACCTCCCATAGGCCACATAGCCCATTTTACAGAAGTGACCCAGGAACACAGGAAGGTTAAGTGACTTGCTCAGGGTCACACAGTATATAAGTGGAGATTGTGGGAATCAAACTCAGGTCTACTGGATGGGTCAAGCTCAGCCACAGCTTATTGCTCAGCCCTCTGTTAAACACTCTCCCATTTTCCTTTCCATGTCAGCCATGTATTCTGAGTCTTTGACCAATTTTTGATAACTTAATTATCAGTGCTTGTGGTACCCTTAATACTGCACTGTGAACCCCTTTACCTCAGCAGCTACTGCTGTTTCTTTTCATATTTCTAAGACATTCCACAATTTCAGATACACCATTCCATGCTGTTTATTTGAATGACCTGTCAAAGTGTAGCTAATATCATGGAATGTTCAGGTAATACAAAAAATTAGAGCAAATGTAGTGATAAATGCAATAAAAGTTAGATTATTAATTTAACAAAAATGGGTTTAAAACTTACCATAATATAGAACAAACAAAAAGAAACACATGAGAGCACATAAAGGTGTAAAAACTGCTTCCTGTCATAGCAGTAAAAGACCATACTTAAAATTCAGAGTGGAAAAGAATAGGTTAATTTACTGCTAATGATCTTAATGGCCATACTTTACACCTCTCAGATAGTCTGGTTTTACAAACAAAGGCAGGTCTGAATGACTGTGACAGCAGAACTTCTTTGTAACCTGGACATGTAATGCAGCCAAAACAGTGAATGATTTGATACATCAGTTTTAAGAGTATATGAGCACTAAAAATGGCCCAAAAACCGGGCTGCATGTAACCAAAACCGGATGACCGGATAAGGACCCTAAAAACCAGACTATCCAGTCAAAAACAGATAGGTGGCAACCCTAGTTCTATCCCTTAGCAGCAGTGTCAATCTCTCCAGCGGCAGAGTTTGGATCACCAATTGTCACCACTGTTTAAGAGTGGGAGCCACGCAGCTAACCCATGTGTTCTGGATACAGTGCCTAGCCAGTATCATTAGCACCCTGATCCATCGTGGCATTGGCTCCCACTCCTCCCCTTCCCCCAGGTTCATGCCAAATAGGCCTATTATGGGATTTACCTGAATGGGGTATCCAGCTAGCTTTGTTATCTCCCCAATCACTTTATCCCAAAACTCCTGCAAAACATTGCAGTTCCAGAAGCAATGCATATACGTCCCTCTCTCCTTCCCACACCTACCACACAGTGGGGACACAGAAGGATGCACCTTGTGAACTGCAACTGGGGGGTAATACAATCTATGCAAAAATTTATAAAAGGCCTCCTTAGACCTATTACATACCAGGAGGCCCATGTGTCCCTCCAACATATGGTACCAATTGTCTTCTGAAATGTCCCTTCTTAAATCTCTCTCCCACAGCTGTTTCACTTTTTGTGTGTAATCCAGATAATCTTGTTTTCCCAGTTTTGCAGCTTTCCTAATAAATTCTTTGGGATCTTTCCACGCCCCATACACCAGGGTCTCAATCGAGGACCAACCATGGGTTTCCTCCCCTCCTCTGTCCAACTTCATTAAGTATGCCCGAAGTTGTAGATACCGAAATATCTGTTGCCCTTTTAGTCTCAGCTCTTGGGCAATCTCCTCTAGTGACTTTATTGTGCCTCACTGAACCAAGGTACCCATAAACTGTGCCCCCCCACTCTCCCAATCTTGAAACCCTCTATCCTCTAAGCCAGGGATGAAGAAAGGGTTCCTTGCCACCGGTAACAAGAGGGTTTCTCCTTTAACAATCCCCCTACATTTCCTGATATAACCCCATGCCTCCAGTACAGTCTTAACTAAGGGATTACAACCACCCTGGGCGGTATAGGCTCTAAGGCCTTTACTATGCAAGTAGGCAGAAAGACGGCCTGAGCATCCCCACTGCTCTAGTGCAACCCAGCTTGCCACCTCAGGGCAGTGCACCCAATCCCCAACATACCATAATTGCATGGCTAAATGATAATTAGTGCTATCGGGGAAGTTAAGGCCCCCCCTTGCTGCTTCAGGTTTCAATCTCTGAAGACTAGTTCTCAGACGCTTCCTCCTCCATATAAACTGGGTAAAGGACTTCTCTATCCTAATTACATCTCCTTTAACAAGACTCAAAGAGATCATCTGCATGGGATACAAAATCCTAGGGAGGATGTTCATTTTTAACAGATTGATACACCCCAGCCAAGATATGGGCAATTGTATCCATCGTCTCATAGCTGCCTCTAAGACCTTAATTAGTGGTACATAATTCAGCCCACACAACAATCCAATTGTCCTACCCACCCTAATACCCAGGTAGGTAATAATTGTAGCCTCATTCCGGATTCCCCACTGTTCATCCGTCTTATCTAATTGGGGAAAACATAGCATTTCAGATTTATTTAAATTAATCCTATACTCAGATAAAACTGCAAAAGTCTCTATCTGCTCTAATACGAGTGGCATAGAATTATGAGGGTCTGTGATAAACAAGAGCATGTCATCTGCATATATGGTGACTTTATGCATCGTGTTCCCCATTCACTTTATACCCTGGATATCCTGACACTGCCTGAACATCGCTGCAAGGGGCTCCAGTGCCAATGCGAAGAGCAGTAGGGATAGGGGGCACCCCTGCCTAGTGCCTCTCTCCAGTTCAAAGGGCTCCGTAGGTGTTCCATTAATCAGAATCCGAGCTCTAGGGGCCTGGCACATAGCTCTGATCCACTGAACGTAGGATTCACCCAGACCAAACCGGTTCAGCGCCTCAAAAAGATACTCCCACTCCATTCTATCGAACGCTTTTTCTGCATCCATAGAGATAACATAAGTTTTATCTACTTCCCGTCCTGCCCTCCATACTACATTCAGCAACCGGCGCATATTATGGTAGCAAAATCTTCTTTTTATGAATCCAGTCTGGTCTGGGTGAACCAACGTAGGCAAGTGATCTTCAAGTCTCAGAGCCAGGACCTTGGCCAGAATTTTAATATCACAATTTAACAAAGAGATCGGTCTGTAAGACGCACACTCTAGCACATCTTTACCCGGTTTCGGTATTAAACAGATCACAGTGTCATAGCAGGTGTCAAGCAGATGTGGGCGCTCCCTACCCCACTCCACCTGAAACACCTCACTCAATGCTTCCGCCGTTTGGTCTGCCAGAGCTTTATAAAACTCCACCGGGAATCCATCTGGGCCACTCGCCTTACCCCTCTGCAATTTTCCTATGGCCTTAAGGATTTCTCCTTTCATGATAGGTTGGTTCAGCCATTCTCTCTGAGCTACTGTAAGATTAGGCAGTTCTACCTTATCAATTAATTCTTGTATTTTCTGTCCCCTACCCTTGCATTCCGCCTTATATAATTGGGCATAAAACTCCCGGAAGTGCACTCTTAGTTTCTCAGCCTCCCTATGCACCGTACCCTCCTTATCTTTAATCCCTGTGATGCTAGTAGGGCATTTACCTCCCTCATGAGTCTTACTAGGAGCGGGCCTGGCTCATTTGACCACTCAAACACCTGGCACCTACCATAGAATCAGGATGTTCTAGCTTCATCTCACACTAGTGAATTTAGGGCCTCTCTTGTAACCATAAGGAGTCTACTCACTGCTCCTTTCTCCCCCAAAGCCATCCGCCTCTCTATGTCTTTGAGTTGTCTTTCCAACCCCTGTCTTTTCTTCCTTTTCTCCCTCTTAATCCTAGCCATATTGAGCCTCCCAAAAAGGCTTTCCCAGCATCCCAGTATATGGCTCTAGACACTTCTGACCCATTATTGGTTTCTTTATAGATTTGCCACTGAGTCACCAGGTACTCTCTAAAGTCCTTATTTGAGAGCATATAGGATGGAAACTTCCACTGGGGTGGAGTGTCCCTTGCCCCGTGCATCCTAACCTTCCCTATCACCATAGCATGGTCTGAAATGTGTATAGGGCTGTGTGACACGTCTATTACTCTTTCATTCCACTCCCTTGGGACCAAGATATAATCAATCCTCAACCAAGTCCTGTGAGGGTTCGAAAAAAAAGTATACTCTCTAGCCCCAGGGTTCACCATCCTCCAGCTATCAATCAGGTCTAAATCTGCCACGCTCACTCGCCACTGACTCAGAGCCTCCGATGCTTTCCCCTTACTCTCCCAGTGGTCCAATGCTGGGTCCAAAATGCTATTCAAATACCCCCCCCCCAGTATCAGTCCTGGAAACTGTTCCTTAGTAAGCAGATCTAATAACCCGGGAAAGAACTGTGGGTCATACATGGCCGGGGCATAGACACTACCAAACGTTATATCCTCTCCATATAATTGCCCCACTAAGAAAATATACCATCCCTCCCGGTGGTCTTTCACCACTATCTTGACCTCCAGTAGCAGGTTCCTACTCAAAAGAATAGCCACACCCCATTTACGGGAGGCATATGAAGCAGCAAAGCATTTGCCCACCCACCCCCGAGTGAGCTTAGCAGTCTCATTATCAGACAGGTGGGTCTCTGGAGTAGTGCTACCTGTGCTCCCCACTTTTAAGCGCTGCCAGCAACACTGTGTGCTTAATCGGATTAGTGACCCCCCGCACATTCCAGGAGACCACTGTTAGTTCTTGCCCATTAGCCATATTCATTTACCTCCTGTTCTTGTGCATAAGAACCCGCCACCAGTCCCACCCAAGCAGTATAACTCCCTTCACAAATATAATAATCTGAAATCAGTAGCCAGCGATTCGGTATATGGAATGCATGAAAAGACACAGAATAACAATAACATATATTCAACAAGATAATAGAAACTTCCAACTGTAATATAAAGAACTTCCTTCCACTCCCCCCTCCTCCCTCTATCCTACCCTCTCCCCCCTCACTGAAATCTATCCCCAGCATCATTATAATGCTCCACGAGGCAAATAACCCCCCCCCGACACCAACTGCAATCGTAGCATGAGTGTCTAAAATCCCACTGTTGATATGTTTGCCCCACTGCTCCAGCCGTGACCGATGCCGGTTAAAAAAAAAAAGGGGGGGGACTCTAATACCAACTTCAAGTTTAACATTAACCGTTCCCTGCCTAACATTGTCCCACTGCAGGGGCCTTATGAGAAACCATTGCAACTCACAGGGGATTAACAACAGCACCCATATGAGTCTCCTGGCCAAGAATCATCAGTTTCTACCTCCTAACACCTACTTCAGCCTGGAGGCTTCCCATCCAATGATTCAGATTACTCCTCCCTC
Organism: Neoceratodus forsteri; assembly: GCA_016271365.2. Classification (NCBI taxonomy): domain Eukaryota; kingdom Metazoa; phylum Chordata; order Ceratodontiformes; family Ceratodontidae; genus Neoceratodus; species Neoceratodus forsteri. The sequence continues at coordinate 1,537,678,595 of CM057455.1, forward strand.
CCTCCTCCCCCTCAGTTCTATCTTTTAACATGTATCCTCCAATCAGAGTCCTCCTCAACAGACAAAGGAACATCATAAGGAAGGGAAGCAGGCTGCGCCATAAACACACGCGCTGGGCCCCTTCCCCCCACTCTCTCTCATTGATTGTATTTTATCTCCTTACAGCCCACATAAGAGTCTCCTTTTTCCAAAGCATATGCCCACCCTTGCTGCTCCAGTCCACCTGAGAGAAGACCTAAGAAGGGGAGATAATCAATTTGCGTGTACTCACATCCATTTTATGTCAGAGTTCCAGATCGTTTTCAGCTTGCACCCCTTCATAATAGCGGTTCTCAGTCCAAACTTCCTCCCACATATTCATTCCCCTACAGTCCTCCACAGGTCAGGACAGTTCACATCAGGCAGGGAAAATACAAGCTACACAACATCATAGCAGTCAATTAGTGTTCACCACCTCAGATCGTAACTAACACACAGGACCCAGCCCTATTACTTGGCCAGCTTTTTTTGCAAGTCAGCAACAAACTTCTCCGCTTTATTGAGCTCCCAGAAGGAGTACGTTGCCCCCTCATGACGAAACTTAAGAACTGCCGGATAGATCATGAAATTTTCCACCTCAAGATTCCTCAGCTGGGCCATAAGTGGATTGAAGATCATCCGCTTTTGAAGAAGCCATAAAGAATAATCCTGTGAGATAAATAAGCGTACCCCCTCATGCTCCAAAGCTCCTTTTTCTCTATATGCTCTAAGAATTGCCTCCCGGTCCTGGTAGGCATGAAATCGCATCACGATCTGCCTGGGGGGTTGATCTCCTGGGGGATGAGGCATCACTGCTCGGTGGGCCCTTTCTAACTTATAGTGCCCGTTTTTCAGTTGGAGCCCCATAAGTCCTGGGAGACTCTTGGCACAGAAACCCATAATGTCCCCTTTTTCAACACCTTCCAGCAGGCCTCGAAGGCGCAGGTTAAGTCGCCTATAATAATTCTCCTGGTAATCAAATGCTTCTTTAAGATCCTCCAACTCCTTTTGCAGTCTCATAACTTGTCCTGGTACCTCCACCGTATCATCTTCCAGCCGGGAGATATGTTCCTCAGCCTCTGCTAATCTGCTAGTGTGCGAGGTTTGCTGTTCCAAAACTTCTTGTAACGTTGGATCAGTTTTGCCCTCCAACTTAAGCAATCTAGGCTCTAGCACCGTAATCACTTGCCCGGTCACTTCACGGCCCAACGCACCGATTTCGGCCACCGAGAGTGAGATTATGCCTGCCCTCTCACCCGTGTCGTAGAGGCTGCCAACTTCTTCCCCATTTTGCCAGCTAATCATTGACTTTTCCCCGAGTTTGACACAAGATATTCCTCCATAATGCCATTCCACACTGCTTTTGAGTTGTTTTTTTTCACAAAAAGTTGGTTTTAATAGTTTGATTTTGCTTCTAAACAGATCGACCATTGTAGCTCGGAGCAGCGCAAAGGCACATCTATCCGGCTAGCTGCTCATTAGCGCCCCAACTCTCTCTTTAAACTCTTCATAATCCTTAAGATTGGAGGATGTAAAAAGGATTCAAATTCCTCGGTGTAGACCCTCTGCTGGACAAACCTCTATCAGATGCAGACTTCCTCACATTTGAATTAGTTTTCCCTCCTCTCTCACTACTGAAACCAGTATCCAGCTCCTGGAGGCTAAGCTTCAGGAGTATTACAAGGACCCCTTGGCCTGTCCTAATTACCCTAGAGGTGTGCCATAATTTCCTTAACTGGGGCCCAGTCTTGGTTTTTGCTCCTACTATGACTCTGTTGTGAGTTGGGCCTTACTCTTGAGTACTCCATTTCAGCAGCAAATACTTTACTGTGTATTCTCTGAGGGGCTCATGTTCTTTCTCTGTATCCATGGTATCTGAACGTGACTGGACTTTGTTTTTGTACTATATCTTACAATATGTTAATGGATACTCCGGGGACTGTTTTATGAGTTCTGATATGGAGACTTTGTATACAGTATATGCTGAATTTGTACTTTATTTTTACTGTACTCTTTGCATTGTATTCCTATGAGTATTTTTCCTGCCCTTCCCCACCCACCGGTTGCAACTGGAAATGAGCCCATCTGGACTTTGCTTACCTGGTGAAATATGTTTAAATAAATCCATATAAAGTGGTTGCAGGGCATACACTGTTTAACTGGATGTGCTTTCAAGGATTCCAGAAATATCCATTTCGATGAAAGTGATGAGATTCCTCAGTCCTAGAGAACTGGAGGAGGGTGATGTGGTCCCTCTGCACAAGAGCAGCAGCAAAGAGGAAGCTAACAACTACAGACCAGTCAGTCTCACATCAGTGGTGAGGAAATTAATGGAGACCTTGCTGAAGGAGAGATTTATGGAGTACGTGGAGACAAACGGGCTGCAGAACTACTGACAGCATGGCTTCACAGGGTGTGCGGTCATGTCAAACAAATCTCATTTACTCATTTACTTCTTTATCTGGGTTACGAGGGAGGCGATCAGGGAAGGGCAGTGGATGTGGCCTATGTGGACTTCAGAAAGGCCTTTGACACTGTACCACACAGGTGGCTGATTAAGAAACTTAGCAAACTGGGGGTGGAGGCAAAGGCAGTAAGCTGGGTCTCAAACTGGTTGAAAGATAAAGGAAGAGAGTAGTGGTAAATGGCAGTCACTTGGGGGATGGGACAGTGACCAGTGGAGTACCACAGAGATCAGTACTGGATCTTGTTCACTTCAATGTCTTCATAGGTGACATTGCTGAGGAACTGTAGAGGAAGGTGTGTCTTTTTTGCAGATGACACAAAAATCTAAAACAGGGTGGACACCAGAAGGGGGTGGAGAGAATGCAAAGGGACCTGAAGAAACTGTTCTAGGGTGTGGCAGCTAGGTTTCAATGCCAAAAGGTGCAAAGTCGTGCACCTGGTGTGGGGAAACCCAGGGGCTGTGTATATGATATGGGGAGGTACTATACTTACAGTCATCAAGCAAGACAGACACCTTGAGGTAATGATATCTGATGATCTCAAGGTAGCAGGGCAGTGTGACAAGGCAGTAGGCAAGGCTAGCCAGATACTGGGTTAAACAGACAGGGGGGATTTCTAGGAGGAGAAGGAAGATGGTGTTGTCGCTCTATTGCTCACTAGCAAGACCCCACCTGTAGTACTGCATCCAGTTCTGGAGGCCGCACCTCCACATGGACACTGACAGGGTAGAAGCAGTCCAGAAGAAGACTACCAAAATGGTGTGGGGGTTGCACAAGAAACCATACAAGAAGTGGCTGTGGGATCTCAACATGTACTCCGTGGGAGATAGGAGAAGGAGAAGGGACATGACTGAGATCTATAAGTACCTTATAGGAGGGGTGAACAAAGTGCAGGAGGGGAGTCTCTTACAGAGGAGGAGAACTAGAACATGGGGACATGCTATGATGCTTGAGAGGGTAATTTAAGAGGGATCTGAGGAAATATTGCTTCACAGAAAGGGTGGTGGATGCCTGGAATAGCCTGCCAGTAGCATTGGTGGAGGGTGAAGACAGTGGGAAGATTCAAACATGCATAATATTCATTTATTTATTTATTCCTTTGTTAACCAGGTTGGTGCACTGATCCAAGGACCTTTTTCAGGCATGGCACGGGCCAGAGACGGGCACAAATAGAAGGGGGGAAGCCTGTGAATGAACAAGTTCCAGGGTATAGTAATAGGCAAGGAAAATATGGCAAACTAGATGGGCCTACCAGTCCCTTTCTGCCGACGTAGTCTGTGCTTCTATGTTAGTCTTTTAAAATAAAACAAAACAGTGTTTAAAACTAGTCATTGCTAACTGTTTTTATGATACAACATAACCCTGATTTTATTACACACATCTTGAAGAAATCATTAATAAGTTGCTACTTAAACAATTCTAATGATATCAAAATTGTCTTCAGATAGCTTACTTTATAAAATGGCAAGAAAATATCTAGTAGTTTCATTGGCCGAGAGACATCAGCTGACCGTATATTAAATCCCTATAAATGCATAGTCAGCTGCCGAGTCTCATTTTCCTTCCCCAGAAAACCTGTTTACTAAACAATATCACTAAGCCTCCAAAGTAAATAATAAAAAAAATTAATCCAAGACTGCCATATTGAAAATTCTAGTCTTTACTACCACAGTGTTTCTAACTAGTTTCTTGTGAACTAAAAACAAGCTTTTAAGAAAAAAAAAAAAACACTAAACTGCCAGCATCATAGGACATAAAAAAAATTTCCCTACTAGTTATTGAAAGTATTTTAACTGTCCAGACATAAACAGAGCTCTATGACCTCTGCAAAAAAAACATTGTTCTGACTCGTTCACTCACTAAGCACCTGCTGAGCACAGCACCACAACAAGCAGTTTTGGGGAATTGGTTTCAACAGGGCATATTTATTGCAAGTGGATACAGCAAGAAGACAGTAGTTCAGGCACTTTTCAGAGCACAGTCTGTTCAATAATAATAATAATAACTTTATTTATAGAGCACAATCTCTAAAATCAAAGCACTGTACAATTCATAAAAACAATTAAAAAGAACAAAACATAGGCATCAAAAACAGTTAAAATCAAGTAGTAAAATACAGAAACAAGCAGGAGCATATAACAAGACTAGTCACCAAATGCCTGGCAGAATAAAAGGGCGTTTAAAGCTGTTTTAAAGCTCCCATGGTCTGGCACTCTCAAATCTGACAACGAAGAGAATTCCACAGGGTCAGGGCCGCAAACACAAAAGCACGCAAGCCAGAGGCTTTCAACCATACCCTGGGAATCTCTAACAACCCCTCGTCAGCTGAGCGGAGTGAGCGGGCAGGGCAGTAAGGAATCAGGAGCTCTTGCAGGTAGCCCACGCCCTGTCCATGTAGGGCTTTAAAGGTCAGAAGACCAACCTTGAAGGTGATCCACCACTGAGCAGGCAGAGAGTGCAGTCTGCACAGCACAGGCTTGAATGAGGAGCTCCAGTCAACAGCCGTGCTGCAGCGTTCTGCACCAGCTGCAAGCGGCGGATATCAACCTCTTGAAGCCCTAAGTAGAGTGAGTTGCAGTAGTCCAGGCGCGAGGACACAAAGACGTGGATCAATGTTGGCAGGTCACCGGATGGAACAAGGTGCCTGACGCGAGCGATGTTCCTGAAATGGTAAAAAGAGGACTTGACAACTGCGGACACCTGTGAACGCAGTGTCAGCCTGTTATCAAGGAGCACCCCTAGGTCATGCACCTGCTCAGAAGAAGGCAGCTGACTATTCCTGAGCCGAAGCCCAAAGGGACGCCCTGCCACTGACCCCTCTATCCGGAGACCTGGATCCACAACCAACACCTCAGTCTTATCGGAGTTCAGTTTCAACCAGTGACAGCGGTAGGGGTCCAGAAGCATGGGTCCAGCTGGACCCGCCACTGTCAAAAATGTGGGTCCAAAATCAAATTTGTGAGTCCAAAATATGAAAACACTCAAAATAATGCCCAAATGCCATAACATTGTGTGTATCAGAATAATACAGTATGTAAAGCACTTTACAACTGTCCCTTGTGTAAAATGTTGATATTTTGACTTTTTCCAGCTTATACACCAGTCCTATCCAGTTAGCTACACAATACAGTTGCTCAGCTATGCCCAGACAAGAAAATGCAGAGAAAGACGGAGATAGTCAGATCAGCCAAGAGTAGCCAGTCAATCTACAGGTGTTCTGCATGATACTGCCAGCAGCGACCTGCCTGTTGTGACCAGCCTATGTAGGAAGAGAAGATGTTCTCTTCAGTGCCTGTTACTGCCATTATCAATTAGAGCAGATTACTGTTATACATACCTTTTGGACCAGCCTTGTAGTGTAATGCTCCAAATTGATAGTTATACAGCACTGAATCACACGACTCAACATCATGACAAGTCACAAAAATAGTTTGTTCAAAAGTTTACTTGATCTTCAATTGAATTTGCTATTTTGACAGTTTCCAGTCTTACAAACAGTGTACTGCATTTCACACTCTGTCTGTGCTGAATGTAATACAAGTAAAAGCACATTTTACAAATTAATACTTTGTCATAGCAATCCATCATACTGGACCTCTCTCCAAACTACGGTGAACTAGCATGCAACAGATGCTTTTCTCTGAGATAATGGGACAGCTAGTGGTAGTGTATGTTCAGAATCAACTGGAATACTGATGCTGCCTGACAGTATAACCTAGAGGTTAGTAATGAGCTGTGAATGAACTTGGTACATCCAGCAGACAGACCTGGGTTTGATTCCCACAACAACCGCACTCGGTTACGAATTAAAGAAATAAATGAAAATAAAAACATTTAATTTTTTAAAATCTTTAAAAAAATGTTAAAGCAGTCTCAATGTGGGAGAGGGAAAAGGGTGTGCATGTCACAATACTGGAGAAAAGGGGCATTAGGACATAGAATAAAAAGTAACATGCACTGTTGCTTTAATGTCATCATTAATCATATTTATCATATGTGATACTATGACAAACCTCCATGTTAGCAAGCATTGCAATATCACCATGATCTGCCTGCTTCAGCACTCCTTTTTTTAAACAGTGTGTTTACCCAGTATAGCCCAGGCCAGCTCTGATGCAGCACCTCGTTTACAGTGGGGTCTTGCTTCCACTCATTTCCACCAGTGGATGGACTAGGCAACTGAAAGGTTGCATAACTTGCCCAAGATCACACAGTGAGTGATTATTTGCCTATAGTAGGGTTTTAAACCTGTGACTTCTGGCTGTTTCCCTAACCGATGCTCTTTGAATCCCACAGCCACCTAGGTGCATACTGTGTGATCCTGAGCAAGTCACTTAACTTCCTTGTGCTCCCAGGTCACATTTGGAAACAAACTTCAGCTTAGTGTGCTACTCCTGGTTAAACAATGTTCCCTTCCCTTCTAACTACCAAACTCCCTCTTTCAATAAGTCTAAGACCCTGGTTGCTGGTTCCCACATTAATTCACTTATCAAGTGTTGCAGTTTCTGGTTCATTGGTTTATCCAACTGCATTATCGGGGGCTAGGTATAGCCAAGGGCTACAGTAACAAGCTGTGAATGAGCCTGATACATCCAGCAGACCTGGGTTTGAGTCACACAACCTCCACTTGCATACTGCATGACTCTGAGCAAGTCACTGGCTTAACCTCCCAGTGCTCCTGGGTCAGTCCTGAAAATAGGCACTTGTGCCTAGTGGGTCTTACTTTGTTACCAAGCCAGGATGAATCCCATCGTTCCACTTACTTTGTGGCCATAAAAACCTAAGTGGATATAGCATTCCTATGTCTCTTTCTTTGTTCTTTAACTCCATGGGTCTTTCCTAACCTTCTTTTGGGCATCCGATTCTCCTATTGTAGACAAATTGCATAGAACTTGCATTTAAAAAAATTGTTTTAAATCAAAGTTTGCATCATTTTGTTTGGCTGTAACTGTGTCAAAGCTCATGTTGGACTGCCATGACAAATCCACCTTTAAAATCCAGCACCGTATATCAATCGTAGCAGACTATCATATGAACTACTACAGGCGGCAGTGGCTATAGCACACATGGGTGGATTTGTTATGTCCAAGCCCTATTTTCAAGGTGGTCTGGAGTGGGAGGAGACTGACTTGCACAGCGTTAGAGATCTGGCCATCACTATTACATGGTATACTGTCTGCATCTGGTAGTCACATGAGATTTGCCTCAGCAGCCAAACAAAATGCTGCAAACTTTGATTTTTTTATATTGAAGTTGTATTGCAGTTTGTCTGCAATGTACAATGAGCATCTGACATACATTGTATGACTGGCCTGGCAGAGAGAACCCCATGGAAAGACAGAATAAATATAATTACTAGTCAAGAGTCATAACACTATAGCTTCACAATAGGTAGCCTAAATAGTTCTTAAAACTCATTTAAAATGAATCCCTTAGAAAGGACAAACATTACTGTGAACAGAAGAACAATAAACAACATACAAATACACTTGCTTTCTGCGTCATTTATTTTGTAAGATGCACTCATTGACTCATTCAAAGCATAGTATGACACTCAGGATGTTTTCTGAGATCTCCTTATCCTTTCCTTATAGTTACAGAAGGGGGGCTGGATGGAGAGTGATACCCAAGGTTGCTGAATGAGTAAGTCCTCTAGCACTAGTCAGTGTGACTGTGTGTAGGTCAGATAGAGTCCCTCCCGACTCTCCAGGAATCACTAGATTTGTCCAAACCAGAGTACCACTGATTGTGTACTGGCTAGAGTACACTGACTCTCTTTACAGAAGTCCATCATGTCCTAATAACTCCCAGACACCCCAATATTCTCCTTATGTTGTGGGACCCTGACAAACACAATTTGTTATCAACACAATTGCACCAACAAAACTTGAGTCCAGCATTTGGAACTGTGATCACCTTGAAAAAAAACATTATTCACTTCAAAAAACGCCCCACATGAGAGGATGATGTGTTGGTCTGGCTGGTTTTGATTGCAAACCTCACTGTGGCACTACCTTCTGACAGGTCATCCTGACCAGGCAATGACACCATTTCAACTGACACCCTCTTCTGGCCCTGTTCTGATCACCACCAGTTCTACAGAGGGATGCATGCATCATCCTGCATGTACACACAAGGGAGCAGTCTCAGGGGAGTCAGTGACCCGCTTCTGCCAGCAGCCATGTTATGCTGAAAATCAGTTAGCAGAACCCCCCCCCCACGACTGGTACTTCCAAATCAAAAAATGGAACATCATGTTATACAAGTCAGTTAGTAGAGAGCCCCCCCCGCAACCAGTACTCCAGCAAATAATCATCTCGAGTCTCAGGCTCAGCTCCATTAGAAACATAGAATTTAACGTTTCCCAGCATTAGCCCCTCTAACTAACATTTCCTCTACTGGACAGGACATGGAACAGGACTCTTTCAAACACATGTGCCCATTTCTCAGAGACCCTTCCTTTGCTGTTTGTGTTGGGGGGGAGGCCCAGGGATTAAACTTGTCATACTATACTGCCTACTGACACTCTTACCTGGGTTGGTGAGCTCGATGATGCCCCACTCCCCGATTTCGGATAACAGGTGGACGGTCCAGCAGACAGCAACCGAATACGGAAAACACACCTGAGTCTGACGATGGTCTGACCACAATCCGTGACCACAGACACACAGTAGAAAATACAACATGGCTGCAGCAATGAAACGAGTCAGTCAGGCTATTCCAGTCCTATATCTTTCTCTCTCTCTCTCCTCTAATTAAATATTAGCTGTTCTAGAATCACAATCTTAAAATTTTGAATCTTTGAAACTAATGACAAAGTTTTGTCTCATCACTTGAGTGCTTTGATAATTGTTCAGCTTCCAAGTAATATAATATGACATTATTTTTTTTTATAAATAGCATGATGTTGTTGCAATTCTTGTTCTCAGTTTGATTGTTTCAGCTTATAGCACAAATTGATGTATTGTTAAATATACCTTAATGAACTTGTGATGTCATAAGATTTGAATTGAAATCAGGTCATGTGAGGAATTACCTCACTACTGGCTTGGACAATATAAGTTGTACTATCATTTACGAGAAATTGCCCCCTAAGGAAGACCTACTCGGTCAAAACGCAGGGGTTTCTGTTGGTGACTGCAGATTTGGCAACTTTTGGCACAATAAATATATTTATACTTGCAAGTTTTGCTTTGTGCCTGTCCTTTGTTGGAGAGCGCTACCTTCCTGAATGATACATATTTACACACTCCTTGTGTTTTTCATCCCATTTAAATAAAAATGAGCAAGCCATTACAACTTTACCCATGCCACCGTGTGAACCACAGAGTGAGGAACTGTAAAAAAGACTATCGTTTACTTTTTTTTTACACTCTCACATGTTCAGTAGTGCTGTTCAGACCAGGGAGGGAGGTGAGGGAGAACAAGTAATGATGCAGCTTGGGCTGCAAGAAAATTCTGCTACTGTTGCTGCTAATCAGATCCCCAGCTTTAACAGTTTGTGGGGGTCAGGAAAATAAGATATTTATGGTGGGACCACACATGGAAAGAAAACCGGAGCCAGGAGAGCCACTCATGATGCGACTCATTTATGTGTGAGAGCCCAGAAACAGTTATGCCTCCGAACACTAGCATAGATGGAATGAGTGCCTGACCCACTCAGACTAAGAGACGAGTTGAGAAGTAACGGCCATCTCGCCTGCTCCAACACCACAGCATGCTGTTGTATCATTCATGTGCCTCAGGTCAGACAGTGGGGTGAGAGAAAAGACATCTAGCCCATTATGTCAGTCTTGTACCTCAGGACAAAGTGAGGTGGAGGGAGGGTTGTAGATTAAATTTGAATCTAGCCTGTGCAAATGGGTGGTGGAGGGAGCAGTGAAGGAACGGGAATTTGTCAGTCATGTGCTTCAGGGCACATTTGGGGAAGACGAAGAAGGCACTGAAAGGTGTTGTATTTGTTATTCAAAATAAAATCACAAAGCTAACAGAGAAACAAAGAAAAAAATTAACAGGTACATACATTACATTTACAGGTGTCAGATGGGGAAGGGAGGGGGAGCAGCATAGTCAAATATGGGTGGAATCAGTACCTGGATTGACAGAGGGTAGGGCGGGAAAGTCTATGCTCAATTGTATTAGGAGAGGAAGGGAGAAACCACATGTAGTGGTGTACTTGGGTACAAATGACTTGGGGGCAATACGGTCAAATTGGTAAGGGAGAGGTTTGAGGAACTGGGGAAGTTGTGTAAGGAGGTAAGAAGTTCAGTGGCCTTCTGAGAAGTGCTCCCAGTACCCAGGGCAAGCATGGCGAGGAAACATAGAAACATAGACTTTGACGGCAGATAAGGACCACTTGGCCCACCCAGTCTGCCCATTTCCCTACCTACTGGATAAGCTGCAGATTCTAGTTAACCAACAGCCTATTTCCTGCAACCCCCCACTATAATTGCCTTATGTCTGTCCCATGCATGTTTGAATTCCTCCACTGTTTTAGACCCCACAACCTCTCCAGGAATGCGGTTCCATGCGTCCACCACTCTCTCCGTGAAAAATAATTTCCTCACATTACCCCTGAGCCGTCCCCCCTCTAACTTTAAATTGTGCCCCCTTGTTCTTACACATCTCTTTTTCTAAAAGATGCTACACTTCTTGACTTTGTTTATTCCCTTGAAGTACTTAAAAGTTTCTATCATGTCCCACCTGTCCCTCCTTTCATCAAGGGTATACATATTAAGCTCTCTCAGTCTCTCTTCATATGGTTTCTGATGTAGATCCTGCAACATTTTAGTTGCCCTCCTCTGGACTGCTTCCATCCTGTCTATGTCCTTGCATAGATGAGGTCTCCAAAACTGCACGCAGTACTCCAGATGGGGTCTCACCAACTGTCTGTATAGAGGGATAACCACTTCCCTTTTTCTACTTGTGATGCCCCTCCCTATGCATCCCAGTATCCCCCTGGCTTTCCCTACTGACTTCTCACATTGCATACCCACATTTAGGTCATCTGATATGACTACACCCAGATCCCTTTCCATTATTGTTGTTGTTAGTACCTCCCCTGCTATTGTGTACTCTTCTCCTGGATTTTATTTCCCAGATGCATTACTTTGCACTCTTTGCATTCAATCTAAGTTGCCATATGTCTGACCATTCCTCCAACCTTGCCAAGTCCCTTCTCATCCTTTCTACCCCCTTGTGTAACAACTCTGTTACAGATCTTTGTGTCATCCATAAAGGGCATACCTTTCCTTCCAGACCCTCTGCAATGTCACCTATAAAGACGTTAAAGAGGACTGGACCCAGTACTGAGCCCTGAGGTACTCCACTAGTAACCCCCCTTTCTTCAGAATGCGTTCCATTCACTGTTACCTTCTGTGTTCTGTTGTGCAGCCAGTTTTCTACCCAGGCTACCACCCTGGGACCCACTCCCAGGCTGGTTAACTTGATTATTAATCTTTTGTGTGAGACTGTGTCAAATGCCTTGCTAAAGTCTAGGTAGGCCATATCCACAGCCCCTCCCTGGTCTATTACTTTGCACCCAGTCAAAGAAATCGATTAGATTTGTCTGACATGACCTTCCTGCTGTGACTCCATGCTGCTTTGGGTCCAGTGCCCCGCTGGCCTCTAGGTACTCAACAATTCTTTCTTTCAGAAGTGATTCCATAATTTTCCCCACCACTGAGGTCAAACTAACAGGTCTGTAGTTTCCTGCTTCTGCCTTGCTCCCACTTTTGTGAAGGGGAATCACATCTGCCCTCCTCCAGTCCTCAGATACCACCCTATCTTCCCATGATTTGTTAAAAAGTGTGGTTAGTGGTGTCACTAGGTCCTCCCTTAGCTCTTTTAGGATTCTAGGGTGAATCTCGTCAGGCCCTCATTGCTTTGTCCACCTTGAGTTTTAGAAGTTCTTTCAGTACTCTTTCTTCTGTAAATGGACTGGTATCAACCCCACTATCCAGAGTGCTTCTACTGTTTGGTTTAGGTAACTCCCTCTTCTTCTTTTGTGAATACTGAAAAAGTATTCATTCATTATCTCTGCCTTTTCACTGTCTCCCTCTGCCCACCTCCCCTCTCCTTTATTAATCTTCCCTATCCCTCCCTTAACCTTTCTATGCTCCCTAATGTACCTATAAAAGGTTTTATCCCCCTTCTTAACTGAGTTGGCTATCCTTTCCTCGGTTTGGGCCTTTGCTTTTCTGACTGCCTTCCCCACTTCTTTCTGCTTTAATTGATACAGTTCCCTGTCGTGCTCAGTCTGTGATTCCTTATACTTTTTGAATGCAGCCTTTTTCTCCTTAACCTTCCTTGACACTTCTTTTGAGAGCCATAGTGGTTTTTTATTCCGCTTTGTTTTCTTTATTTGTTTCACACAAAGGCTTGTTGACTCCATGATGGCAGTTTTGATTTTTCCCCATTGTTCTTCCACCCCTCCTTTCTGGCCATTTGCTAATGCATTCCTCAGGTATTCACCCATTATGCCAAAGTCAGCCCTTCTAAAGTCCAGTATCCTTGTATTTGTATGGCTTGTCTCCATGGTTGTGTTTATTGTGAAGAACACTGTGCAGTGGTCGCTTGTTCCCAGGTGTCTACTGACTTCTAAGTTTGTGATCCTCTCTCCATTTGATAGTACCAGGTCTAATATTGCTCCCTCCCGAGTGGGTTCCACCACTAGCTGTCTAAGGCATGCTCCTTATAGGGCATCGAAAATGACCCTGCTCTTGGATGTGGCTGCAGTCCATGTTGCCCAGTTAACATCTGGCATATTCAGGTCCCCCATCAACAGTATCTCCCCTTTTTCAGCCATTTTGAGAATGCCCTCTATCATTTTCTTGTCCATTTCCTCCCCTTGAGACGGGGGTCTGTATACAACCCTTGTGCGGATTGTGATGCCATTCCCTGTCTCCAATGTGACTCAGAGTGCCTCTTGTCCTCCCCCTTTACTTTTTAGTTCTGTTACTTTGATCCCTTCCCTTATGTAGAGAGTTACTCCACCTCCTCTTTTACCCTCCCTGACCCTTCTGTAGAAAGAAAGGATAAAGGAGTTCAACACTTGGCTGGGAGAGTAGTGTCGAACCAAAGGGTGTGGGCTAGTGGGCAGCTGGGGAAACACCTGGGAAAACAGTGACCTGTACACAGAGAACAGATTACATTTGAGTAAGGTGGGGCAGGGAGTTTTGAAGCAAAGGCTGGGGGTGTACATAGCATCTAAGGTGGATTTAAACTAAGTGTGGGGAAAGGTGAGTGTGCAGCAGGTATGTAGGGCCACCGGAGAGAGAAGCCAATGAGCTACCCCAAGCTAACAGTGATGATACCAGGGCAAGGCCATGGGGGTTCAGGTTAGGAAGGAATCGGTTAAGGAAGGGAAGGGAACAGGATGAAGGGTTGTCTCCCTGAATGCAAGGAGCCAGGGGAACAAAACAGGTGAGTTACAGGCTCTCTTGACTGACGGGATGGTGATTGCAACCATCATGGAAACTTGGGCCCCTCAATACCAGGACTGTGATCTAATGATCCCAGGGTATAGGATATACAGAAAAGAGAAGCAAGGGGCAAGAGGGTGGCAGTTTATGTTAGGGAGGAGATAAGGTGTGCAAGGGAAGAAGGGGAGGAGGGTAGGACAGAGGCATTATGGATGCAATTCCATGATTCTAAAAGTAGGACACTGAGGATGGGAGTGGTGTACAGGCCACCAGCTCAGACAGAAGACTTGGACAGGGAGTTAGTGGAGCAGATTAGAAGGGTATGCAGGAAAGGGAATGTCGTGATCGTGGGGGACTTCAATCTACCAGGAGTAGATTAGAGCACCCCAGACACTTTGAGTGCAAGGGAGCAGGTGCTCCTGGATGCATTCCAGGATAGCTTCCTGGTGCAGATGGTTAGTGAGCCGACTCAGTTGGAAAAAACTCTGGACCTAGTGCTAACTAACAGGGAGGATGTGACAGAACTGGGGGTGGAGAACCCGCTAGCTGTGAGTGACCATCACTCGGTGTGGTTCACACTCAACATGGACAAGGAAGCTGTAGGTACAGAAACCAGGGTGGTTGACTTCAGGTGTGCTGACTTTGACAAGATGGGGAAAATACTGAGGAGGCACCTGGAAGGAATTCAGCTGGACTTGGATGCAAACCAGAAGTGGGAAATTATCAAACTTGGGCTGATGGAGGCTACTGGGTAATGTACCAAGACACAGAGCAAGAAGAAAAGGGCTAAGAAGCCAAGCTGGTTGAATCAGGAGGTTTTGGAAGGGGTGAGGGCAAAAAAAGCAGCTTTTGGGAGGTTCAAGACATCTGGGAGTGAGGAGGATAGGGAAGTGCATGCGAGGAAGTCCAAGGAGGTAATCAGACTAGTCAGGGTGGCCAAGGCTTCCAGGGAGCCGATGCTGGCACAGGGCATCAAGGATGGGGAAAAGGACTTCTTCAGGTACATAAGGGTTGGCAGTATAGCCTAGAGGTTAGAGGAACGAGGTGTGAACAAGCTTAATACATCCAGCAGACCAGACCTGAGTTTGATTCTCACAACCTCCACTTGCATACTGTGTGACTCTGAGCAAGTCACTTAACCACCCATTCCCCAATGCTCCCAGGTCACCCCTGAAAACAGGCACTTGAGCCTAGTGGGCCTTACCCAGTTACCAAAGACTAAAATAAATAAATAAATAAATAAGGGCGAGAAGGAGCTGTAAGGACCAGGTAGTGAGGATCAAGAAGGACAGGGGGTGGGTGGAGAAGGGGGCGGAACAGACAGAAGCATTAAATGAGTACTTATGTTCTGTGTTCACAAAGGAGAAGGGCGGGCATCTACCTCAGGGGATGGGGAAGGTGGGCAAGGGGGGAGGGGGTAACAGATGAGGCAATCACGGAGGGCAGGGTGCTGGACGGCCTGAAGGCATGAAGGGTAGATAAGGCACCAGGACTGGATGCCATTCACCCCAGGGTGCTGAAAGAGCTGGCAGAGGTCTTGACAGGGCCACTGGTTGACCTGTTCAATACCTCCCTGGACACAGGATGCGTATCATAAGATTGGAGGATGTCTCACATGGTGCCCATCCACAAAAGTGGCCCAAAGGATGAACCAGGCAATTACAGCCCAGTAAGCCTCGCGTCCATTGTAGGAAAACTTATGGAAACAATCCTGCAAGAGAGGCTGCTGACCTTTTTGGAGGACAATGGACTCCAGGACAGTCACCAGCATGGGTTTGTCTTGGGAAGATCCTGCCAGACGAACTTAGTTGAGTACTATGACTAGGTAATGAGGGAACTGGATAAGGGCCATGCAGTGGATGTACTGTATTTGGACTTCAGCAAGGCCTTTGATTCAGTGCCTCATGGGTGGCTGGGGGAAAAATTGGAATATGTGGTGGCATGGACAGAGATTGTAAACTGGATCATGAACTGGCTGAAAGGGGAGGCAGCAACAGGTGGTGGCAGTGGTGGGGGACTCTCATCCCCAAGGGCGGTGATGAGCAGGGTGCCGCAGGGCTCAGTACTGGGCCCGGTGCTGTTTGGGATATTCATAGCGGCTGTCTCACATGGCATTAGGAACAAGATCAGTCTGTTCACTGATGATATCAAGATGGGGGTGGCGGTGAACAACATAGAGGGGTGGCAGGGGCTACAAGAGGACCTGATTAAACTGGAGGAGTGGTCAGATAAGTGGCAGTTGGGCTTCAATGCGAGGAAGTGCAAGGTTCTGCACTTAAGAGCAAGGAACCCAGAGAGGAGCTACCAGTTTGGAGGAGTTCAATTAGGTGTCACCATGGAGAAGGATTTAGGAGTGGTAATAATGGGGACACAGTTCAGTGCAGGAAGGCGGCAGCTAAAGCCAACAAGATGCTGGGGTGTGTTGCAAGAGGAATCAAATCCAGAAATAAGGATGTGATCCTGCCACTGTAGAGGTCACTAGTCAGGCCACACTTGGAGTACTGCGTGCAGTACTGGAATCCTTTTCTGAAGAAGGATATCAGATTGCTGGAGGGAGTGCAGCACAAGGCAACAAAGATGATTCAGGAACTGGAGGGCAGAACCTATGAGGACAGGCTCGCTGAGTAGAATATGTACACCCTGGAGGAGAAGAGGGACCGGGGGATATGATAGAGACCTTCAAATACTTGCAAAGAATTAACAAAACATATACAGAAGGAGTATTTAGGCTGAGGAGTGGCAGGGACATGAGAGGGTGTGGTCTCAGATTGGAGGAGGGTGGAAGATATCAGAGAGAGATGAGGAGGCATTTTTTCAAGGAGAGGGTGGTGGTGAAATGGAACACTCTACCCGAGGAGGTGGTATCCTGTAAGACAGTGGGCAGTTTTAAAAAGGGATGGGACAATGTGCAAGGGGGGTAAAGGTGAGGTGGGGAGAGGTGGGTGGGGTAGCTGTAATGTGAGAGTGCAAGCTGCGCATTCGAGCAGACTTGATAGACGATGAGACCTGTTTATGCTGGCAGATTCGTATGTTTGTATACTAGGTACCATACTGCAGTCACCACTAACAAAATAGGAGACTGCACTGCAGAGTAAGGACAATTTAAATTAACTTTATAATCTACCCAGAATTTCTTGTTGTTGTATGTAAATCAGCATATTAGCTGTTATAATGCTGAAACCATTACATTAATATGCTATACTGCAGTCACCACTACCATAATAGGAGACTGCACTGCTGAGTAAGGAAAATTTAAATAATCTTTATAATCTACCCAGAAGTCCTTGTTTCTGTATGTAAATCACCATACTAGCTGTTATACTACTGTAACCGTTACCCAAACAAGAGTTAACTGATTTAAGAAAAGGGACTACTTTATGCCCAAATATTAAAATGTAGGGAAAATGTATTTTAAATTGTATTTTTAATGCTTTTCCTTTGTTTTCAACAAAGGAGCAATTGTATAATAGCAATAATGCACTCCAGGGTGTGTGTCATGCTGGGATAACATCACTTCTCAGGTGTTGGATGCACTCAGCCTGCGGCCTTGTGCCCAACCACCTGAGGCATGATGTTATCCCAGCACAGCATACACCCTGTCATGCATTATTGCTTAAATACATCCTAGTAGTCTAGTGGCCCACCCCCATGCCCCAATCATCCTCCCAAATAAAAATTAAAAAAACAGTATGCCCTGTAGTACAGTGGCCTTCCCCCCAACACCATGCCCCAATTGCCTTCCCATAGTATACCAACCATCTTATTTTGTTAGAGCATTACCAGCTCTATCAATCAGCGATTTCCCATAAGAAGGCAGAATTCCGGTCCAGGGAAATCGCTTTCGCCAGGAATCGACTGGCTCAGCTCTTCCAAACTGTGGACAGGTTGTGCAACCCAACCTGTCTGCAGCTCCATCGAGCCTTTTCACAAATTGAGTGTTATGAGATCACTCAATTCTTCGTGAATAAGGTGGCCGACATCAGGCAAGAGATCCGCCTTTCTCGGTCTATGAGAGACATGGTTGGTCGGTGTTCGGTCACTATGACCGGTGTTTCCTGGAGCACCTTTGACCTACCAGATTTCGTTGACATTATGAGGATTGTCCAGGGGATGTGCCCCACATGCAGTAGTTTACAACCGGGCACTACTTCCCTAATTTTGGGTTGTAGTGATATTACTGGCCCGGTCTTAGCTCAGATTGTCTGGTGCTTCCTGGAATCGGGTGAGTTTCCTGGTTCCCTGAAGAAGGCGGCGGTGACACCCCTCCTGAAGAAAGCTACCTTGGACCCGGAGTCTGGCAAACTACAGACCTATCTCAAACCTTCCTTTTGTGGGAAAGGTTATCGAGAAAGTAGTGGCAATTCAGCTGGAGGACCATCTAACCATCCATAATTTATACGAACCTCTCCAGTCGGGTTTTCGTAAGATGCACGGTACCGAGATGGCTCTGGTTCGGGTGCTCAATGATCTCTTGATGGCGAGAGATTGGAGGAACCGTTCTATCTTGGTACTCCTTGATCTCTCTTCAACTTTCGACACTGTTGACCATGGGGTTCTGCTCGAGTGCCTGAGGTGCATCTGTGGGCTGACGGGTACAGCCCTCAGATGGTTTTCATCTTTCCTCACCAGTCGAACTCAGAGAATTGTTTCGGGAATATTTAGTTCCGAGTCCTTCTCTCTGCCTTGTGAGGTACCTCAGAGCTTGGTGCTGTCCCTCATGCTGTTTGCAGTGTATATGCTGCCCCTCGGAGACATTATAAGACGGTATGGGCTGAGGTTTCATTGCTATGCCGATGATACCCAGCTCTACCTGTCTTTTGCGCCTGACCAGATCTGTGCCCTCTCAGTATTTAATAACTGCCTCACTGAAATCCAAGACTGGATGAGTTCCAGTGCGTAAAAGTTGAACGCAGGAAAGACTGAGGTTTTGGTGGTGGACCCAGGTCGCAGGATAGAGGGGTTGGGAATGGATTTGCCCTCTGGTTTATTCCTGGGGGGCAAGCAGATCCCTACCTCCGAACGGGTGCATGACCTGGGAGTGATACTTGATGATGGTTTGACCCTTCATCATCAGGTGTCTGCTGTCACCAAGTTAGCCCTTTACCATCTTAGGAACATTGCCAGGATCAAGCACCTTGTTCCATCCAGCGACCTGCCAGTTTTGGTCCACGCTTTTGTGACCTCGCGCCTTGACTACTGTAACTCCCTGTACCTAGGGCTTCCTGGGGTTGATATCCACTGCTTACAGCTAGTACAGAATGCGGCTGCACGTCTATTAAATGGGGCATCAAGAAGATCTCACATAACCCCTGTGCTGCGCGATCTACACTGGCTGCCAGTTCAGTGGCGGATCACCTCTAAAGTAGGTTTATTAACCTACAAAGCCCTACACGGTTTGGGTCCTGACTACTTGAAAGAGCTCCTGATTCCTTACACCCCTGTGCGAGAACTCTGCTCGGCTGATGAGGGGTTGCTAGAGATTCCGAGGGTTAGATTGAAGTCATCTGGGGCTCGGGCTTTTATGTTCACTGCCCCTTCTGGAATTCTCTACCTTGTCAGTTATGGGCGTGCAGGACTGTGGGGAGCTTTAAGCAGGCACTGAAGACCTTCCTTTGGGTTAAGGCATTTTCTGATTGTCTGTGATTTTATTCTTAGTTATTGTTTGATTGTGTATGTTTATATCTGTGAAGCACCTTGATGCTCCGAAAGGCGCTATACTAAATAAATTTATTATTATTATTATTAAAGAAACACATTATCCCTTGTAATCCAGTGACTCAGAGAGTGGTGTAGGGGATTTATGCGTCGGCCCCTCTCCCCCCCCCCCGTGGGGTCCCACAGGGCTCCATATTGTCATCCATGTTGTTCGCAGTGTATATACTGCCATTAGGAGACATTATAATGTGGTATGGGCTGAGGTTTCAATGCTATACATGTACTTTGTGCCCGAATAGAGTGGGGCTGTCTCAGTCTTCAATAACTGCCTCTCTGAGATCCAGCACTGGATGAGTGCCAACTGGCTGTGGTTGAACCCGGATAAAACTGAGGTGTTGGTGGTGGACACAGGTCACCAGGGTGTGAGGTTGCCAGCAGGGCAGCCTTCCGGGCTTTGGCTCGGTGGCAGCCAGCTGGTGACCTCAGACCAAGTGTGGAATCTGGGCGTTGTTTTTGATGAAGTTCTGATACTTACTGTAAGTCTCAAGTGTCAGCCGTTGCCATTACCTCTTTTTACCATCTGAGGAACATCGCCCGGATAAAACATCTGGTTCCGCCCAATGATCTTCCAACCTTGGTCAATGCCTTTGTGACCTCTCACCTTGACTACTGCAATGCCCTGTACCTAGGGCTACTGGGGGTTGATATCCACTGCCTGCAGCTGGTGCAGAATGCGGCAGCCAGTCTGTTGACTGATTTACGAAGATCTTGCCATATCACACCTGTGCTCCGTGGCCTGCACTGGCTGCCAGTACAGTGGCGGATCACCATCAAGGTCAGTTGCTGACCTATAATGCCCTACACAGACTGGGACTGCGGTATTTGCAAGATCTGCTTTGTCTCTACCACCCACTCTGCTCCATTGAGGGATTGCTAGAGGTTCCCAGGGTTCAACATAAGACCTCAGGGGCCCATTCTTTTGCCTTTGCGGCCCCTACCCTGTGGAACTCTCTACCTCATCGGGTGAGAGAGTGCCTGACTGTCGACAGCTTTAAGTCCGCTATTAAGACCCATTTATTTGGGATGACTTTTCCTGATCCTGCTTAAATTTGCTGATAGGGTTTTAATAACTGTTGTCCTTAATTAGATTTCTTTGTATTTATTTTATTTTCATGCATCTGTTTTTGTGTGTCAGCGTGGCTCAGTTGGTAGCACATCCACCTCTGGACCAGAAGGTCATGGGTTCTTGTCCCACACTGGGATTGGACTTGCACCTAAAAATCACTGGCATCTGAATGCAGTATTGGGGGTTGCTGTACTGCTGGGGCGTGCTGTCCTTTGGATGAGATGTTAAACTGAGGTCCCTTCTGCTCATCCTGGTGGGTGTCCAGGTGGAAGTAAAAGAACCCAGGGCACTCTTCGCAAAGAGTAGGGAACATTCCTGGTGTCCTGGCCAACATTCCCCTTCCCATAAAACTGGTTCTTGCAATTATCCAGGCTGTGGGTGATGATGTGCAATATGGCTGCCACCACACATTCAGTCACTTCACTACCAGTCTAGCATTGCTTGTAAAGTGCTTTGGGATGCTGTGTGTGAAAAGTGCTATATACATTCTGATTCTTCTTCTTCTTTTGTACAAGCACTTTGATCGTATGGAATTCTGCTTTTTAAAAATAAAAATTATGATTGATTGATTGATAGACGCTGTGGTGGGGGTTTTGGTTTCAGTTTGTTTGCCTGTAGCTCCACAATAAAAGTAGTTGGCGTTCTTCCTGCCTCTTCTTCAGGGAGCCCCAACAGTCCAACGTTAACTGCCCAAGATGAATTTAAATGTTTTTTTTGTTTTTTTTTATATCATTACTTCTTCTTGAGGTGCGGGCATGGCAGGTCGTTCAGCTGCTGGCACCTGCACCCCCAGACCCGGTCTGGCCAACGACACACTCTCCTCCACAGGCTTGGCATACATGCAGCATTCCCCCCCCAGGAACCAACACCTGGGGGCGCATCTCTCAGATCTGGGGGCACAATGCACAGCCATCAGCCGCGCTGACTGCCCGCTATTTTCCGACTTTGGTGTTCCCCTGGAGCTGGCATGCAGTGACGTACGTCACACTTACATGCCGATGTCTGCTGTGTTCCAACCCTCTTTCTGTGCGCCACAACTTGCAGTGTACCCAACAGCTGCCAGATGCCACTGCAGAGCGATGCGAGCCCCATGCCCACCCTAGAGAGAGCAGAGCTGTCCTGGGATACTTGATCCTCTCCCTTCTCCTGATGACCTGAGTCCGTTCCTGAACCCAGGTCACCAGCATGATGCTACATGTGGTGCCAGTGCCTCAACCCTCAGTGCCACCAGGCCAGCTTCCTTAAATGTTTTTCATGGACCAAGTCCACTGTAGCCATCATGGCTTTCTGGGCTGTTTTTATCATGGCCTTTTTGCCCCTTCTTGAACATCCACTCTGGTCTCACGATTCTTGACCCAGACATTGAAAGTGTCCACCTTCTGGTCCAGCATTTTCATCTTCAGGTCTTAAGCCCTGACAATGTTTAGTACATTCTGCTGTGTTGGTTCCCCCAATCCTGACACCGTCAGCAGTGGTGCAGCAGTACCAGTCCCCAGGCCTTCTTTCTTTTTCACAGCGTCTCCCACACTGTTAGTTTTCAGCCAGCTCATTCTGTCAAAGTCCAAAACTATCCAAAAGTAATAAAGGGGGCCCCACTACTTTAGTCTAACAAACTCAGTACTTAGATTCAAGTAAAAAAAAAGGATTTTGGTGTATTTTTAGTTCAATTTCTCAGCTGGCGTATCGGAGCTCAAGAAATCGATGTGTTGTCTCTGTGGTTGCAGGCTCTGCTCCCCCAATGGACTACTTTTTAAAACTACTAAAATGATCTGCCTGCTGTTTTTGATGTTACTAGCTCTTTATATTGTGGTATATTCTTAATGCTTTATGTAATCTTGGAGGGTAATTAATTTGTTTAGGATTTCTGCATTGTTATGGCACATGGAGATTATAATATGTTGTACAGAACATTAAAAATGAATAAAGATATATGGCCAGCACAGTGGCGCTGAGGGTTGAGGTACTGGACGCCACACCTTGCATTATACTGGGAAACTAGGGAGGCAGTATAGCACAGTGGTTTAAGGCTCTGAGCTGCAAATCTGGAGACCTGGGTTTGAATCCTACAACCCCCACTTGCTTACTGTGTGACCCTGAGCAAGTCACTTAACTTCCCTGTGCTCCCAGGTTGCACCTGTAAACAAGTTTTCAGGTTAGTGTGTCTCACCTGGTTAAACAATTGGAAAAAAAAATGGGTTCGGACACGAGCCTGGGTTGTCAGGGGTTGGCAGAGGGGATAGGATCGAGCGTTCGGAGGACTACTCTCCTATCTCGGGGAGGGCTGTGGGTTTCCACCGCTCTGCAACAGCCCCTGGTGATGATCAGTGCCACTGCTAGAGTCAGTACAGCATAGCGGCGGAGTGCAGTGGACGTCGGCACGTCGTGCCTCCGATGTCATTGCACGTCTGCACTCTGAAAGGGAAATTACTGGAGGAAAATGGCTGCCGCGGTAGTGCTGCAGCTTGATGGCCACTTCTTCCGAGTCCAGGCAGGGCTGCAGAGCACATTGCATGCCGGTATTGGATCCTGGCCTGGCACGAGGACTAAGGGGGAGTCCCTCTCAAAGGTACAGCAGCATATGCCAGCCGGTGTGTTGGTGTGCCTCCAAGTCGCTTGGGGGAGTAGAGCGGTGGCTGGACTCATAGCAGGTTAGTAGCTGCAGGGAGGAAAAATAGAAATAATATAAAACAAAAATGAATAAAGTTATATAAAAAAGATTATTTTCTTCTGACCACTGAACATGTTAGTACTGTATGGGGGGGGGGCGTGGCCAGTAGCCGATGGAGTAGGATGCTCAAGAGAGAAGCTCCTGCACAAAAGCCTGATTTGACAAAATTCATTCATGCTAAACCCTTACAATAATAACGTCACTTGGTATAGTTTGCAATTTTGCACAGTTTGACACCACTTTCAACCAGATCAAAGATGGGAAAGCCCCACCAGACTGCGCCACAAGACTGAGGGAAAAAACAAACCTGCTAAGCTGTAGGAGCCAGCATCAGGAAGCGACCAGTGCCATGAGGCCACAGTTGGAGGGGAATTAACTAATTTGGCTCTGCTGAGTGCAGTTAGAGACTCAGGCAAGAGAGAGAGAGTCTCTCAGTGCCAAGTTCACTCCAATGGAAAGTAAATTCATTGTGCTATCCAGTTAAGCTAAAACTGCTACTGAATCTGCCCAGCAATCAGTGATGGCAGTAATGGGATCATCACTGAAAACTGACTAATGAGGCTGTGACTCGAGCATCTACAGAATAGCGCTAAAATGGTGAATGCCCATCTCTTGGGGCTCTCTGTGGGGTCAGAAGGGACAGACTTGCTTACTTTTGTGAAAGGTCTTGTTGGCTCAAGCTTGGCACTCTCGATTACCTCAAATATTCTAAAAACATACAGAATAACCCTGTGATGTAAGCCTTCAAATCCAGAGCAACAGATTGTCACTGCTGATCCTCTCATATCAAAGAACTTATACTCAGTGCTGCAAAACAGATGGGACAGATTCAGGCTGCCTATGGCTCACATATCTACTTTTTTCCAGCTCTCAGATCTACCACTTGACAACAGAAGAAAAGGTCTGAGGCAGTACAGGCTGAATTAAGGACCCCCAGAGTCTCACACACCACGCAGTTTGCCACCAAGATCAGGATAAATTATGCGGGCAAAATATTGTTATATTCCAATCCCTTGGAGTGAGGCAAAATGTTGAAACTGATTAAACTGGACTTTAAACAGCAAGATTGTGAGAGTGTCTTGTGACAGGGTTGAATAGGACCTTGTCCCAGTTGTTATGGAGAGTTTGATTGCAGGGATCTGTTCTGTTCTTTCCTTTTCTGTCTCTTGTCTGTCTGGTTGCGCAACCAAATTTTCCTGTGAGACCTAGGATTTGATCATCCCAACAGTCTCGCAATTCTTTGCCTCTCACTGTCTCTCAGTCTTCCCTTTGCTGTTCTGTCTTTTTCTCCCTTGCATATCTGCTGGTATAAAATTATATGCAAATCATTATGTGGAAATGTAACTGATATTGGGATCCCTTTGTTTAGAAATGATATAGTATTACTGTTGAAATGTATATAATTATAGTTTGAGTTGATTGCAAAAAGCTATTGGGAACTCAAAGGGTTAACCTGAGAACAGTTTTTAAGCCCTTTTTCAGAAGTTGTGGAGAAGGGGACTCAGTTCTGGGACATTGTGTTCTTGTTGCACCTGCCTGAAACTTACAAGAACATTTTAGAAAAAAACAGAATGCTTGTTAAGGAGGGGGTTGCAAAGACTTATAAGAGAGAGCTGCAATGTTATGAGAGATACAGAGATTAAGGGAAAACTCAGATGGATGTTCTCTGTTTATTCTACCTTTGTAAATAGTTATTCTGAACAATTTAATTTTTTATGTTACTGCTAGTACTAATAAACAGTTTTTGCAAATTCTACAACTGCTCCTGGTTTTCCCTATGCTTCCTGACCTGTGCCTCGATGACATGTCTATGAGGGCGAGGACTGAAATTATTCCCATGTTTGCAGTATTTAACATAAGAAAGTACATAATCGGTAATTGTGTTTAAATAGATTATCCATTTAGTCTTTTAAGAGAAAAGAAGAGATGAAATATGTGTGTTTAAAGGGGTAGTGGTGGGAAGGCAGGAGCAAAATATCAAACAGTATACATTTGGCTCATTTTTCCTGAGGAATCTGATCACCTTAACCTCAGAGCTGATCAAAGAACTGGAACAATATGGTCTCCTCTCTGGTTACCAACTTAATTTTCAAACATCTGATGCCGTAACAGTATCTGACTCAAGCCCTAATGGCTTTAGGAAGACTTTCCCCTTTATGTGGGCAACCCATAATATGATTAGATACCTGGTGGTCCAGATTACTCCCAACCTGAG
The DNA here is from genome assembly GCA_016271365.2 of Neoceratodus forsteri. NCBI lineage: Eukaryota > Metazoa > Chordata > Ceratodontiformes > Ceratodontidae > Neoceratodus > Neoceratodus forsteri. Next base: position 1,537,704,165 of record CM057455.1, read on the forward strand.
CCAGCTACTTAAACTGAATCATTTTAAACTCCTGTCAGAAACGACACAGGACCTCTGCACTTGGGCATTGCTCCTTCTTTCCTTGGAGGCCAGGTCTCAGCACTAAAAATGAATATATTCCCTTGCCTATTGTTCTACTTACAGGCAGTCCCCATTCAGATACCGGGCTCTTTTTGGAGGCAGATGAGAAAACTAAATAAATTCCTCTGGCAGATGTACAGAATCAGGGTGGGCAGAAACACAATGGTTGTCCCTAGAGAAGAAGGTGGATTAGGGAGGACAGACTTCAAAATGTACTGCTAGGCAGTGCAGGCAGCACAGTTAGTGATCATCTGCAAGCAGGATGCTTCAAGATGGTACAGTCTGGAAAATAGGACCACCCTCCCTGGACGGTATCACGTCACATCTGCGCATGCATTTCAGCCTGGACCACAATACAATGCTCCTCACACACACCTCATCACACTACTCATACAGGAAATACAAAACCCATGGACCAGGCACTCAAAGAAAGTTGCTCTAAATTTCAAACACCTCACTAACACCCCAAACACCATAGGACATAGGACGCTTGACAGTCATTCTCGGGGACCTAGCATTCACACCCCAAGAATGGTCGAATATTACAGATGATAGAACAGAGTGGGCCTCACCTCTTTTAAGCAACTGATGGGGGACAATAACTGTCAGTCTTTCAAACAATTAAATAACAGATTGGAGTTCTAAACAGTGAACTTTCTAGATATTTTCAGGTCCATCACTATATCATGTCTGCAGCCCTCCTGGGGAACATTAATTGGGAACTCACTAGATGGAAGGACTTTTCCTATTAGACAATATGACTTCATAACACTGGGAAATACATCTCTGTGATTTATGCTCTGCTCAGGGGTTCTGGGGGAACGACTCTTCAGGTGGGAGGAGGAGGCAGGAGCACCAATTGCAGACACAGACTGGGGAAAGATCCTCCTGAGAAGCTGGAGGGTGACATCTTCCCCATCCTGGCAGGAGTACCAGTGGAAGATCCTGGTAAAGTTCTTCCACACACCCCCGTAATCACCTCCCACTTCACTGCAACAGGCATAAGTGACTGTTGGAGGGAATGTGGGGTGTGGGGAGACCACCACCACCACTTTCTCAGAGCTGTCCTCACACACAAGGATATTTCCAAAGCATCCACATAGAGCTGAGCCGGACGTGGAACCAGACAATTCCCCTAACATACATGCATTTTCTCCTGGGTCTTCCAATCCCAGGGATGAAACCCTCTAATCAGAGGGAGTTATTCTACATTTCATGTCTCCTAGCAATCAAGGGAATTACGTTCCACTCACTTACGGCAACAATACCCACCATACAAGAATGGCAGACCCAGGTAGCCCCAGTAAGCTATATGGAATGTATTACCCTGGACCTTCGTCTCACTAGAAATAAATATAATGAAACTTGGATAAATGTATAGCATACCTGCAACTGTTGTAAGTATGGGTAGAAACCCAGGAGGCAATATAGCACAGTGGTTTAATGCTCTGAGCTGCAATCCTGGAGACCTTGGTTTGAATCCCACAGCCCCCAGTTGCATACTGTGTGACCCTGGGCAAGTCACTTAACTTCCTTGTGCTCCCAGGTCGCACCTGTAAACAAGCTTTCAGCTTAGAGTGTCTCTCCTGGTAAAATAACAAAACAAAACAAAAACCCAGGGCACTGAACTGTGCATGAGTGTCTACTGACAGTAATAGTTGAAACAGAGGTAAATACCGGGTTAGGAGAGTTTACTTTGTCTTACAAATGTGGCTGAATACAAGTAACTAAATACAACCATGGCTGAAGAAATAACTGTTATAAGCATACAAGGACAAGGTATAAGTTCTATGTTGATTTCTGACTGTTTTATAGATATTCACTGATGCTATTTTGTGAGGCAGTTTATAATGACAGTACTTGTATCTCTTACCTATTTTACTAAAGCCTGTATAACATTGTACATGGTCGTACAATGAAATCCCATGTTCCTGACTGTGCAATAATGTTATTTTTTTATTACCATACCTCAATAAAGATAAGTTACAAATGAGAAATATGTGTGTTTGGTGTCAGTAGGTACAGATGCTGAGGACTTCTGCATAAAATTAATAAAATGTATACTGGCATTACTCCTTGCGGGGCTACTTGAGGTACAAGGGGAACAGAGTGTTACATGATGGCTGCTGCCTTGTGGCTGTGCAGCCTTACACCATATGTGCATTATGAGTAGGATCACTGACACGCTGTCTTTTGTGAATTCATTCCTGTTAGAACAGATTAGTACAGCACCCTGAATGATTTAAAGTAGCCTACTTACCTCCAAAGTCCAGGCCCTGCAAGTTAAGCACATTCCCCTCATCAGGCGTAGGGTGAGACAGAAAGCCACTAGATGGCTCCACAGTGACCTACTTGCCTTACTGAGGCTAGGGATAAGTGCTAGGTCAAATTTAAAGCCACGTCCTCTCACTCTGGTTGGTTAGAATATCAGTCCTTGAGGAACCTCTGTAAAAAAACAAATGATACAGTACGTACTGCCAAAAGCAACTACTGTAAGGAGCTCCTGCAGGCCTCTGGAAGTGACTGCAAGGAACCACAAAAAGAGGCTCATGGATAGCAGTAATAATCCTACACTGTTTGATACGATGTTACATGTCCTCAGCAGTAATAATCCTACACTGTTTGATACGATGTTACATGTCCTCAGCTGTAATAATCCTACACTGTTTGATAAGATGTTACATGTCCTCAGCTGTAATAATCCTACACTGTTTGATACGATGTTACATGTCCTCAGCTGTAATAATCCTACACTGTTTGATACGATGTTACATGTCCTCAGCTGTAATAATCCTACACTGTTTGATACGGTGTTACATGTCCTCAGCAGTAATAATCCTACACTGTTTGATACGATGTTACATGTCCTCAGCAGTAATAATCCTACACTGTTTGATACGATGTTACATGTCCTCAGCTGTAATAATCCTACACTGTTTGATACGATGTTACATGTCCTCAGCTGTAATAATCCTACACTGTTTGATACGATGTTACATGTCCTCAGCTGTAATAATCCTACACTGTTTGATACGATGTTACATGTCCTCAGCAGTAATAATCCTACACTGTTTGATACGGTGTTACATGTCCTCAGCTGTAATAATCCTACACTGTTTGATACGGTGTTACATGTCCTCAGCTGTAATAATCCTACACTGTTTGATACGATGTTAAATGTCCTTAGCTGTAATAATCCTGACACAACTGACAGCACCTTAAATGCTGATTTCACTGATTTATCCAGCTTTGAGAACCTGATGTCCTGCTCCTCTGAGAATACTTCTCAGCCTAGCTGCCCTGCCTTCCTGCCATTTTACCTCCAAGCTGTCACTGGTAGAGAGGTGCAGTGGCTCCTGAAACATATATCCTCATGTGGGGGCACTGGCTCTGATGGGCTCGAGCCTAGGCTTCTGAGGATTGCTGCCCCCCTTCTTAGCTTCCCCTTCCCGATTATTCAATTTGTCCTTTACCACAGCTACCTTTCCCAACAAACTGGAAGACTGCCAAGATCATCCCAGTTTACAAAAAGGGTGATCCTAAAAGCTCAGAAAACTATCAACCCATAGCAATCCTACCAGTACTTAGTAAACTCCTCGAAAATACATCCCTGGACACAGGTTGTGTACCACAGGACTGGAGCACGGCCCATGCGGTCCCCATCCATAAGAGTGGGCCAAAGGATGAACCAGGGAATTACAGGCCAGTGAGCCTCACCTCGATCGTGGGCAAACTCATGGACACCATTCTAAAGTAGAGGCTCATGAGCTTCTTGGAGGCAAATGGTGTCCAGGACAATCAGCAATGTGAGTTTGCAGCAGGCAAATTATGTCAGACAAACCTGGTAGAATTCTATGATTGGGTGATGCAGGAACTGGACAAGGGCCATGCTGTGGATGTCCTGTACTTGGACTTCGGTAGGGCCTTTGATTCAGTGCCACGTGGTAAATTGGGGGGAAGCTGGAGAATGTAGGGACAGGACCAAAAATGGTGACCTGGATCAGGAAAAGGCTGAGGGGAAGACAGCAAAGGGTAGTGGTGGTGGTAGGGGGAACTCTCATCACCAAGAGCGATTACGAGCGGGGTGCCACAAGGATCAGTGCTGGGACCAGTACTGTTCAGGATCTTCATTGCAGATATCGTGGATGTGATCCGGAGCAAAATCATTCTGTTCACAGACGATACTAAGATGGGAGCTGTGGTAGATGACACGGGGGTTGGGGGAATGGGGTTGCAGGAGGACCTAAATAAACTGCAGGAGTGGGCAGATAAATGGCAGCTGGGGTTCAATGCCAAAAAGTGCAAGGTTCTGCATTTGGTGCCCGGAACCAGGGGAAAGATTATTACTTAAATGGGATATACTTGGGGGGGCATGGCTAGCAGCCGAGCTGTGAGCATTGATCTTTTACAGCTCTGCATATCTCACCTTAAAAAGCAGTACAGCCGGCCCAGTGGTGCTGAGGGTTGAGGCACTGGATGCCACACCTCGCACCACGCTGATAACCCGGGTTCAGGAATGATCCCGGGCCGTCAGGGGTTGGCAGTGGAGAGAGAGGATTGAGCATCTGGAGGACTGCTCTCCCCTCTCTGGGGAGGGCTTTGGGGCCAGTTCTGCTGCCTAGTGACTCCTGGTGGAGACGGGGTACTACAGGCAAGCCAGCCATATGTAAGAGGGAGGAGTGCGGCAGGCGTCAGCAGGCAGCGTGTGAGCGTCGTGCATGCCGGTACTCCCGTGGGAAATCTAAAAGGAAAAAAATCCCTCCCTGTGTTCGTGGAGATGATGGGCGCTCCAGGGGCAGGATGCACATCCTAACCCTCGGCCCACTTCCTCTGGTGATCTCCTGGCCAACCCATCGATTCAGGTAAAGCTTTCTCTAATTTCAGACAGGCCGCTAGAGGAGAGCGGGCCTGGCCCAGGGGGTGATCAGAGGCGCTAGGGTCTGCGTGGTCGATGGGGGAGTTCACTGGGGGTCTAGGGTTTCAGGCTGGGAGTAGTAGTCCTAGCCGAGTGAGCACCTCGGAAGGATGCCCGAAATAAGGGGCATATAAAATAGAGACAAAAAAAAAAAACAGTAAATTGCATCATTGGATCATCTAATTTTATTTCTGAAAATAAAATGAGCTGTATAACAACTTCCAGACCCCTTTAATATTAAATAAAGAGTAGTTGCTGAAATGGGCCGGACAAAAACAGTTGCAGGAGGAGATGGAGCCAAGCAAAAGGAGACGAGAGCAGGCCCAAGTAAAGATGATGATCCTCCCGCCACTTCTCTGAGTCAGCCTTCTAACGCAGCTTTCCTAAAGACAATCCAGACAACTGACAAGAAAATGGATGACTTTACGACCAGAATGTTGGTGGTCAAAACAAAGTTGCAGGCAGTGGAGGATAAAACAAAAGGGGCTATTAAAGCAGCAGATAGGGCAATGGCAGTTACGTCTCGCCTAGTGAAAGAGAATGTATTGCTGAGATGAAGATTGGAGAATTTGGAAAATAGGGCATGAGCATCCCATATCCGTATCCTAGATCTGCCGGAGACAGCGAAGGGTGAAGATTTATGTAGCAACCGAGCGTCCATTACTGATGCAATTTCCTTTTCCCATGCTAATTGAGTTGGCTTTGTACTAGCTGTTTAATGATGACTTAAGCCTGTGATGCAAGGTAAATGCTTTTCCTGTTTTATTATTTTAACACCAGATCACTTTGGGGAGGAGATTACTGTAATGCCCTTTACCTAGGGCTTCCAGGGGTTGATATCCGCCTCTTGCAGCTGGTGCAGAATGCAGCAGCTAGGCTGTTGACCAGGCTGCCTCACAGCTGCCATGTCATGCCGGTTTTGCGCAATCTGCACTGGCTGCCTGTTTAGTGGCGGATCACCTTTAAGGTCAGTTTACTGACCTACAAGGCCCTACACGGACAGGGACCGAGTAATCTGTAAGATCTTCTTCACCCCTACTGCCCCTCCCGGCTGCTTCGCTCCACCGACGGGGGATTGCTAGAGACTCCCAGGGTCCACTTAAAGTCATCTGGGGCCCGAGCATTTGAATTCCCAGTCCCATGCCTGTGGAATTTTTTACTTCATCGGGTACGACAGTGCCTGAGAGTGAAGAGCTTCAAATTTGCCTTAAAAAAAACATTTATTTAATTTGCCGTATTCTGATTTTTAAGTGGGCTGCTGCAGTTGTTTTTATGTGAACTTTGGGTTTTTTACTATTTATGTACTAGCACTATGGCCCATTGGGAATAGTGCAATTTTATAAATAAAGCTTTGATTGATTGATTGATTGATTGATTGGAGTTGGTGGCAGGTTAGATCCTGCTTGTTTAGTTGGGTCTGGGATGTTGCAAAGCTGGGAGAATGCTCCGTATATGTTGTTAATTTTTTCTATCTTTGGATGTTGGGGATGTTGCACCTATTAAAAGGGAAGCTATTTGTGATTTAATTGTTATCTCTCCTGGTATATCCCTACTCATGGCAGCAATAGCCTATGATCTATTTTCCTATACTAAAATGTTTTTAGACAACCCTCCATTGATGTAACATGGGTAGGAGTACTACGTTGATGTTCTGTAACAAGACTGCTTTTTTTTTTTTTTATAAGTACCGTCCTACGAGCTATGCTTGTATTAATTGAACTTGCAAATTCAATAACTATAAGGAAAAAAAATGGGGTACACTTGGGTTGTTCCACAGAAGAGAAGGACCTAGGAGTGATCATAACAGGGAGCATGAACAACTCTTCTCAATGCAGAAAGGCGGCAGTAAAAAACAACAAAATATTAGGGTGTATAGCTAGAAGGATCTCGTCCAGAAGTAGGGAGGTTATCCTGCCCCTGTATAGGTCGCTGGTCAGGCCCCACCTGCAGTACTGCATGCAGTACTGGTGCCCGTTCCTGAAGAAGGACATCAGATTGTTGGAGGGGTATAGCGTCGAGCTACAAAGATGATCCAGGGATTGGAGTGTAAGACCTATGAGGAAAGGCTGGATGAGTTGAGTATGTACTCTCTGGAAGAGAGGAGGGACAGGGGAGATATGATTGAGACCTTTAAGTACTTGAAGAGAATAAATAAGACTAAAACAGAAGGGATTTTCCAGAGGAGAAAGGGGAAAGATACAAGAGGTCACCAACTGAGATTGGAGGAGAGTAGGTTGAGGAGAGAGATGAGGAGACATTTCTTCATGGAAAGAGTAGTGGGCAAGTGGAACACCTTGCTGGGTGAGGTAGTGGCCTGCAAGATAGTGGACAGCTTCAAGAGGGGCTGGGATAGGGTAAGGGTAATGGGTAATGATATGAGTGGGGTAGGAGGGGCAGCAGCAACGTAGGGTGCTAGCGGCACAGTCAAGCAGACTCGATAGACCATGAGGCCTGTTTCTGCTTGCATTTTCATATGTTTGTATGTAAAAACTGGTGGCCTCCCATGTAATGGATCACCTTCACAAACATACTATCTCTTGCTCGGCATGGATTCAGACAGGCTCAAAGCAATGCCACAGTTCCTGCTCAAGTCACTAACAGTGTCAGAATAGCCTTGGAAAAAGGGAATGTATACTAGATCTATCTTTATTCACCTTACTAAAGTGCTTGACCTTGTGAACCACACCCTACTTAAGTCCAAATTGTTGTCCTTTGGTATATCCCCCCTACCATCGGCCAGTTCTCTAGCTATCTTAGTGATAGGCAGCAATTTGTCAAAGTAAGCAAGGCCAAATCTGCCATAACCACTAATCAATGTTGGTGTTCCTCAAGGCTCCATACTGGGTCTGTTGCTATTCTCTATATCCATTAATGATACCCCCATGCCCCATGTTTCTGCTCTATTCTATTATACATCGATGACATGGTGCTATACACTAGCTCCAGCAGCCTGGTGGTGGCACTCAAAATACAAAGTGATACCCATGCTTGTCTGCACTCTTTTAAAATAAGTACCTCTATTTCTTATTTTTTCCTATGTATTCCATATTGCTGCAAATTTTAAACACCCCATTTTCCTTGATTTGACAGATGAGGAGGAGTACCACCCATTAGTGAAAATGACACAACCGGGTCCAGCAGTTTAACTGACATCAGCGTACAGCTCAGTGTTGACTTCAATAGAGGTCAGACTTGGCTTACACATTCAGCTTGTCCTAAACTCATGTAAGACTCAAGCCATCCTATTTGAGTCTACACCTAGGCTGAGAGAGTGTTCCTCTGGATTAGCCATCCATTGCTCAGATGGCTTCCCCCTCACTGTGGTTGACTCTTTCAAATATCTAGGCTTTACCGTGGATCCTGCCCTTGATTTTACTCTGCACATCTTGAATATCTGTAAGTCTGTTTATACTAAGCTTGGGCTAGCTTACAGAATCTGATATTTACTAAGCTTGGGATAGCGTAGAGAATCAAATGTGCTCCGACTACCACTGCAAGGACTGTCATAGCCCAGGAACTCCTATAAAGCCTTACATATGGGCTCACCTCATTTTTATCAGGCCAGTGCATGCAACCTATCTAAATGGAACATTGCCTAGAATAACACTTGTTGTTCTGCCTTATCACAACTTGGTTGACCCACCACTGTACCCTTTACTTCAGTCTAGATTGGCTGTCTTCCCCCCTCATCACCTCTCTACCCTGGCCCGGGCTATGTTACTGACAACATCATCAGGTCATCCAACCCTGCCACATTTGCTGCTCATCTAACACCTACTGACCCAGCTTACCCACTACAATCCAATCTGTCATTCCTGACTGTTCCTAAGTGCACCTCTAAAATGGGTGAGCAGGTGTCTGCCACCTTTCCACTGAGGGTACGGAACTTCCTCCCACACTACCTTGAGATCTCTCAGTCTCCACCTTATTTCAAGAAAGAACTCCACAATTGTTTGTTCTGCTGATACACTGTAAATGTTTCTGTACCTGACAATCTGTTTTGTACTGGCAAAATTACTTTTACCGTCACCAATGTACTTGTTTCTTAATTACTTTAATTGTTACATTCCAAACTGTATGCTGTTGTTTTTCTTCTGTCATATTTGTATGTTATTATCTTTACCTGCTTGTGAAAATGTGATGTATTATGTATTTCTGCAGTATGTTCATCACTGCATCATGCACTCTGCCTGCTTGTATAACACTGTTACTCATGACACACTTGTGTCTCATTTGTTATTGCTCTGCACTTCACACTTTGTTATATTCCTATGTTGATTTGTGTAATTTTGACTGGTGTTTTGTAACCTACTCAGTCATGTCTGTAAATAGGCATTTTCTTGTCTAGTGCACTTACATGACAAGGAAGGAAAAAGGAAGGCTGTGTAATTTAGACTGGTGTTTTGTAACCTACTAGGTCATGTCTGTAAATAAGCATTTTCTTGTCTAGTGCACTTACATGACAAGGAAGGAAGAAAGGGAAGGGAAGGGAAGGGAAGGGAAGGGAAGGGAAGGAAGGAAGTTCAGTGCGGCTACTTCAGAACATAAGTACTACCTATTATTTATGTACATCAAGATTATTTTGCTTCACTTTGTTATTTTTGAAAGATTATAATAGTTCTCTTGTTTAGGTGCTCTAAGTCAAACTGACTATTTGACATTTTTGGCAATTTTTGAAAAGGTTACAGTATGTATTTTTGTAGTTTTCTGATGTTGGGCGGTTATGGCGTGCCCTTTGAAGGGTGCTCTTAATACGTTCTGGATATAATTTCAGTTTTCTATTTAACATAGGCTCTACCATCACAGCAAGTGGTGATGGATGTGCAAACAGCACTGTAGGAACTTTTTTTGGATATTATTCCTCTTCAATCCGAGGTCATTACTGCAAGAGTCAATTTTCAGGCATCTGAAGGACATGTCTCTTTGGACTGAAACATTTTACATATGACCCTCAAGTGATGTAATGCTGGATGAAAACTGTTTATTAATCCTAGCTGTGTAATATAGCAAGACATATTCTATACTTGAAGTCAAGCATTAATTTCATTTGTACCTTGTATATCCGAAACTTAATAACAATAAAATTGAAATAAAGTACAGTACAGGACTTTATACGGGCAGTGCTGTTGTCTGACCATACTCCACTGGACATGAAGCTCGATTTCTGTAGTCATAACACAGCACTGGCTGGAGGATAAAATCCTGCAGATACTCAGGGATGATGATGATGCTGAAGTGTCACCAGTTTTATTACAAGACACCCTTAAAACTGTGCTCTGATGGGCTATAATATCTTATTCTGTCCATACAAAAAGAGCCAGTGATAAGAAATTATCTGATTAGGTTGATCTCTGTGACAGGGAGCTCCTGCCACTCTTGAGGACCAACCTATTCTTAAAACTGTTGCAACAGTTCTTCTGTTTCTTAGCCTAATCTATCTTTCACAATTTCTAGTCCATGGCCACCTATGGTCACCCCTTCCCTTTCTTGACTATGTTATAGTGTCCCCTTTAAAGGATACCTAAACAAGCAGTTTTTTAAAACTGCAAACTCCAAAATCTGGCTTCATAGCAAGGTAAAGTAAAGGCTGCTGTTTACATTTATGCTTAAGCTGCATTTATGTAAATAACATAAATGCAGTTTCATAGCTTTTAAAAAATGTAAACATCAGCCTTTCACCTTCAAAAAACAGCCTTGGTTTCTCCCTAAGATGTCTGCCAAGTGTGTTAAGTGATGAGTCATGATGACATCATCGGAGCCAGAGACAGAGATCCACATATATTTCTATAGTGCTAACTAGTTCTTCTTTCCCTCTTTATTTTGAATTGTTGTACCAGAATGATCAACACCATGTATTAACCCGTGGACTATTTTGATCAGTACACATGTTAAACTATGATTTTGTTTATTTTGTTTACTTTAACTTGCGGAAAATGTTTTGCAATCCAGCTGACTTTTTCATTTGGCAAACTGCATTACAGTACAACACTTCAAATACCTGATGATCTAGTGGTTGTATGATGCACTGAATTTTGTTTTTTGTTAACCAGGAGAGACACACTAAGCTGAAAGCTTGTTTACAGGAGTCACCTGGGAGCACAAGGAAGTTTAGTGACTTGCTCAGGGTCACACAGCAAAGTACCGGTCTTGTTCAGTTCCAAAGCTCATGCTCTCTTGTTAATCCACAAATAAGGCTTTCTTTTTCCATGTGAACCCCCTGCACCTAGCCTGCCTTCTGTTGAACACCCCACCATCCATACCCTGTCCTTAGTACTGCCTGGGGCCGCATATGAGCTTGCGGTCTCATGAAGAGAATTATCACACCTCAGATTGTAATTTTGTACCTCAGAGAGTTGTGCACATGACCTATACTGATACGCATCATCAGCAGGCACTGTTAAAAAATGCCTCCCAAATCACTCTCCAGTCTACATTCTCAATGTTTGATTTCTGCTCCCACAGTAAACATTGAATGGATCACCACCCTTCTGCACAGTGAAGGTAGTATGTACAGTTCCCTGTTGTGTTTTTTTCCCCACCTCATTAACCAACAACTAGGTCTTCCTGGAGGGCCAAGCAATAAGCATCATGACCCACCAGAAAAACTGCTGTTCATGTCCTCATAAGGCCTGCACTTACAATGGATAACAATATTATTAGCAGGAGAGGCATATTAACACCTTGAGTGAATCCACCTGACTTCCAGTGTCAGTCTACTCCTTTAATTGTGATCTGCAGAACCCCACAGAACAGTTCCCAGCAATTCTTCTCCAGTTCTTTTCTGTGCTGTATTCCACAATGCGAGTTGGCTGGCTACCACCCTTCCAAATCTTGAATGAGCTATACACAACTCCCTCAATACTGTCCTAACAAACATCGACACCACCCCCCCCACCCGAGGGTAATCTCCCTACACTGAATTCAAGTAACAGTTTAGGTGCAGCCCTACCACTCTGAGTATTTGTCATCGCTGACTACTCTCATTCACAGTCAGGTATTGACCACGATGCTGGCAGCCCACATTTCAGATCTCACAGTGATCTGCTCAATGTCCTTCTTCATGTCTTCAACTAACCTGAATATAGCTGTACCCTGCTGGAATGGCCTCTTCAGTCCCTCTCTGGCATTCATTCTTCTCACCTGCTCCCCACACCAAAAACTGGAGAGTTCACTACCCTTCCGCATCATGAATGTGTTTAGTACAGTCTCCCGTGTTATAGTTACATATTGATAATAAACATGATCTTCTGGTAAGCCAGGCTGACAGCAGCATGGCACAAGTGGAAAAATAGGCTTTCCTACCCATATAAGATCTAAGCCACCTATGATTAGGCACTATTATATGACGTGCATAATGATGTGCACACCCATCATTTAATAGTGCCTAATCAAAGGTAGCCTAGATCTTTTAAGGTTAGGAAAGACCATCATTCCCCTTGTTCCCTGCTGCTATGAGCCTGTCTTACTGGAAAGATATGTTTATATTTGATATGTCAAAATAAAACGGGGACTGTACTACTTGCATTCATGATGCAGAAGGGTTTTGAGATCATCAGTTTTTGGTGTGAGGAGAAATAGTGAAGAATGAATACCAGAGGGGAACTGAGAAGGCCATTCTTGCAAGGTACTGCTATATTCACGAAAGGGGGAAGGCAGAAGAAGAGAAATATAAGCAGATTACTGTGAGAAATAAGATGTGGGGCTGCCAGCACCTTGATCACTACTTGACCCCGTTGTCCTGGCCAACATTCCTTCCCATAAAACCAGTTCATGCAATTGTCCAAGGCTGTGTGTGGATAATAATGTATGAAATGGCTGCCACTACACGTTCATTCACTTCACTACCAGTCTAGTATTGCTTGTAAAGCACTTTGGCATACAATGCGTATGAAAACCACTACATAAATGCTAATTTTTATTATTATTATTTCCCATGGAAAAAGAAGACAAGACAAGCATATATTTGAGTTTTGAGAAAGTATGAACTGTAACATTGGACTGCACAAGAACTTTGCTACAAAAAAAGTGGTGGCTCTAGGGGGTGGTCAAGGGTGTTGTTGCAACCCCCCCCCCCCACATAGTAACGTACTTGCTGCTGCTGCATTTCACTTTGTTGAAGAAGTCTGATTTATTGATTATACAAATGTTTACATTCAAATTATGGATTACATTTGTAGGTGCTATCAAAAACGTACTAGAAAAGAATAATAGCAGAAAATATAAAGGTTTAATAAAAATGTTAAAAGGTGCATATTAAGCATGCACACAACCCCATCACCCCCATTGTAACATCCTGAATCTACCATAACCACTAGACCACCAGGTTATTCAAGATTTGTACTGCACTGTGGTTTGCTACAGAGAAAATCGGGTGGATTAAAACACATTTTCAGCATGTTAAAGTAAACAAATGAACAGAACCATAGCCTGACATGTGCATTATACAAAATAATGCACATGGTTTTGACCATTTGGGGGAAACAAGTCTATACAAAGGGAAAAAAGAACTAGTTAGCACTATAGAGAGCCATATATCTCACTGACTTTGGCTCCAATGATGTCATCACATAACACATTTGGCGGCCATTTTAGGAAGCAGGTAAGACAGTTTTTTTGAAATTGGAAGGCTGATTTTACAATTTCCAATGCTCTGAAACAACATTTAGGTAAATTATGTAAATGTAGTTTTAGCATTAATGAATACATCAGCCTTTCCTTTAGTCACCTACGGAGTCAGATTTTTGAATCGTGTGTTGTCAAAATGTTGTTTAGGCATCCTTTAATTTTCCTTTTCCCTCTCAGGTTCTTGTACAGGGAGATTATTGTGGTGACCTCCCAGCTGATGCAAAACAACAGGCTGTGTTCCTCATTGTTGGATTTAGCATGCAATGGCACTATGTCTTAAATACTTTAATGTATATACCTGATGTGTATACAATCTGTAAATGTTGAAAATACCATGGCACTAGGTGTTTTTGATAACGGTAAAAAGTACTAGGTGACTGCAAGGAGTAAAGTAAGTTGTGCTATTTAAAATGCATGTAAATCACTGTAAACTGAACCAGTCTGGAATGTCATGGTGATTTGCATATAGCCAATGATGCTTTGCATTATGAAAGTATATGTAATGTTGTGTTTCTTTGAAACTTGGCTTATTGTCAATACCCTTTGTTTTAACCTTTGTTTCAGTGCTTCTGCACTGAGGTTCTTTGTCTTTAGCTTGTTTTTTGTTTTGTTTTTTGTTGTTGTTATTTGAGCCCCCACCACCCAAGCAAACAAGGCCTGCATAGGGGAGACTGAATAGAAACATAGAAACATAGAAGTTGACGGCAGATAAGGACCGCAAGGCCCATCCAGTCTGCCCATTTCTTTTTCTACCTTATAAATGTGCCATCGGCCTTTGCTCTGTCAGTGGCCTATCTATTCATAGTCATTTGCATTGCTCCCTTATGCCTATCCCATGCCTGTTTGAAGCCCTGCACTGTATTCATAGCCACCACTTCTTGTGGTAAGCCATTCCATGCATCCACCACCCTTTCTGTAAAAGAATTTCCTCACATTCCCCTTAATCGGCCCTCCTCTAATCTCATGCTGTGTCCTCTTGTCCTGCTATTTTTCTTATATTTAAACATGTTAGACTCTTTCACCTTGTTTATGCCCTTAAGGTGTTTGAATGCCTCGATCATTCTCTCCCTCCTTGCTCAAGGGTATACATATTGAGCTCTGTTAATCTGTCCTCATATGTCTTCTGATGCAGTCCCTGCACCATTTTGTTGCCCTTCTGGACTGCCTCAATTTGGTTAATGTCCTTGTGAAGGTGTGGCCTCCAATACTGCCGAGTACTCCAGATGGGGCCTAACCAGTGTCTTGTACAGAGGATTATTACCTCCCTCTTACGACTTGTGATACCCCTACTAATACACCTAACACCCCCTAGCCTTACCTACTGCTTTAGAGGTCTGCTTGGATGATTTCAGGTCATCAGTGATGATGATGCCCAAGTCTCTTTCTTCCTTTGTGACTGCTAGCAACTCCTCCCAGCCTATAGGTGGCTTCAGGGTTTCTCTTCCCTATGTGCATGATTTTGCACTTCTTTGCATTAAATCCCAGTTGCCACTCTTCTGACCATTCTGCTAGTTTATCCAGATCTCTTCTCATTCTGCCCACCCCATCTGGATCATCTACTCTGTTGCAGATCTTGGTGTCATCTGCAAACAGACAAGCTTTACCCTCTAGTCCATCTGCAAGGTCACTAATGAAGATGTTGAAGAGGACTGGCCCCAGGACTGATCCTGAGGACCCACTTGTGACTTGCATCTCTTCTGACTGTATACCATTTACCACCACTCTCTGTTTTCTGCCCATCAACCAGTTTGCCACCCAGTTGACCAACTTCTGATCCACCCCAAGCCTACCCAGCTTATTTATCAATCTTCTATGTGGAACAGTGTCAAAAGCTTTGCTGAAGTCAAGGTAGGCTGACATCAACTGCTCCCCCTTGGTCCACCACTCTGGTTACCCAGTCAAAGAAATCTATGAGATTAGTTTGACAGGACCTTCCTTTTGTAAACCCATGCTGTCTTGGATCCTGTGCCCCTATGGATTCCAGGTGTTGCACTATCCTTTCCTTAAGGAGTGCCTCCATAATCTTGCCCACTACTGAGGTAAGACTGACGGTCTGTAGTTCCCGCCTCCTCCCTGCTACCACTCTTGTGGGCGGGATCACATGAGCCCTTCTCCAGTCTTCTGGGACCTCTCCTGTGCTCAGAGACTCACTAAACAATTCTGCTAATGGCTCTGCTAGTTCCTCCTTTAGCTCCTTAAGTACCCTGGGATGTATGCCATCAGGTCCCATTGCCTTATCCACCCTGAGCTTAGCAAGCTCTAGTAGGACCCTTTCTTTTGTGAAGGGAGTAGTGCTCACCTCCCTCCACCCCCCCATGTCCATGATGCTGAGCTGTGGGCCCTGCCCTACCTTCTCTTCAGTAAATACTGAGCAAAAGTATCTATTTAGGATAGATGCCTTTACAGGGTCCTCCTCCTCACATGCTCCCTTTTCTCCATTAAGCTTAGCAATACCCCTCTGGACTTTCTCCTTTCACTAATGTATCTATAGAAGTCTTGTCACCTTCTTTTACTGTTCGTGCTAGTGTTTCCTCAGTTTGGGACTTTGCCTGCCTTACTGCCTGCTTCCCGTAGGGCAGTTTGTATGCCTCCTATCTTCATCCGCTGTGTTTCCTTATATTTCCTGAAGGCCAGCCTTTTGGCTCTGACCTTTTCTGCTACTGTATTTGAGAACCAAAGTGGTTTCCTTCTTTTGCACTTTCTTTTCTGTCTAACACAATGGGATGTTGCTTCAAGTATTGCATCCTTAATGCTTGCCCACTTTGCCTGTATCCCCTCACCTGTGTTTCTTTTGCCAGGGCTAGCTTAACTCTGTTGGCCATCTTATCAAAGTCAGCTCCTCTGAAGTCCCATATTTTTGCCTTGGAATGGGATGATTTAGATGTAGTAGCCAAATTGAACCATACCATGTGATGGTCACTGGCCCCAGGTGACCTTCTACCTGGAGATCTGTGATCCCTCTTTGTTAGTCAGTACTAGATCTAGGATAGCCCTGTCTCTTGTGGGTTGCTGTACCAGTTGTTTGAGGCCCTCCCCTGCAGGGAATCCACTATGAGTCTAGTTCTGGCAGATGTTCTTGCTGGTATTGACCAATCTGTATCCGGCATGTTGAAGTCTCCCATTATCAGAACCTCCCCTTTAGCTGTCATGTTTTGTATATCTTCTAACAGTAATGTGTCTATGTCCTCCCTCTGGTCTGGGGGCCTGTAGACAACCCCATTTCTTATGGCTGTCTCATTTCCTGTTTCCAGGGTGAATCTCAACTGTTACGTTAAATCAGAGATCAGTGAGTCAGAAGGTACTGGCTATCGGTAGAGGAAAGACTTGCATAGTCTGTTGCTAAAAACTGATGTACTGAAATAGGGATATGCCATTGCTGAAGGTTATCCCCTGCAGTTTGAATAAACATCACACTGAGATTGTGTGTTGAACTTGAAGTTTGGTGTCTGGTCCATCTGTTATCCCACAACCCCTCCATAATCTCCTTAAGACTTTGTAGGCTGTCCACATCACAGATGACAAGGCAGTGGCAGCTAGAGAACTAGGCAGGTTAAAGCTGAAGTGCAAGAACATTCAGACCACAAGGTGGAGCAGGGGCTACAGTGCTTGCACCAACACTATTATGATCTAAAGGCACCCACAATCTCACTAGATGTAGTAGAACCTGGAAGAAACAGTCAGGTGTCATGAAGTTTGCTGACCTGGACACAGAGATGCCAGAAAACAGACTTCAAAATGTACAGGATTATGGTCCAGTATTACCATGCATAGAAACATAGAGCTGGCCCGGTGGTGCAGAGGGCTGAGGCGCTGGTGCCTTACCTTTTCCCACGCTGATGACCTGGAGTCGGGAGTGACCTCGGGTCTCAACGAGTTGGCCGGGTGGAGGAGGAGGATCGAGCATCCCCAGGACTGCTCTCCTCCTCCGTGGAGGGAGGGTGGAAGGAAGGTGGAACATTGTTTAACCAGGAGTAGCACACTAAGCCGAAACTTGCTTCCAGATGCGACCTGGGAGCACAAGGAAGTTAAGTGACTTGCTCAGGATCACACAGTATGCACCTATTGTGGCTGTGGGATTCAAACCCACGTCTCCAGATCTGCAGCTCAGAGTCTTAACCCACTGCTCTATACTGCCCTATGAGTGGTGGGGAGAATTGCTGAGGCACTGGCTCCTGGCGGTGGCCGGGGATGGTGCAGGCTCGGCGATCAACATGTGGGCTGGCACAGGCTGGCATCGGATGTGTTGTGTGTGACAGCATGTGCAGCAACATCCTTGATGCCATTGCATGCACACACCATGGGGGGGGGAATGAGGGACAAGAATGTCACCAATCCCCCCGGCGCGAGTGATGGCTGGCTGCAATGGCGCTACAGCAGACCCACTTAAGCCAGCTGCCATTCAGCTCCCAGCCTCCAGGTCTTCCACAGTGTGTGGAAGAAATCCCCACTGTGATGCAACCTGGGATGGCAGGGCAAACAGGTATGACCTCTGACTGGGTCCAGGTCAGGAGCCAAGAAGTCGCCTGATGAAGAAGGGATCTGTAGGACCACCCCCAGCCGAGAAGGTAAAAATAAATAAAGTAAAAATAAAATACATAGAAACATAGAACTTGACAGCAGATAAGGACCACTTGGCCTACCTAATCTGCCCATTTCTCTCTGTCTACACTATTACTGTAAGCAATGTCTGATCTACAGCTCTTTCTACGTCCCCCCTTCCTTTCCACTATGATTTCCTTGTGCTTATCCCATGCATTCTTGACCCTCACCACCGTTTTCACCCCCACTACCTCCACTGGAAGGATGTTCCAGGCATCCACCACTCTTTCTATAAAGAAGTACTTCCTCACATCTCTCCTGAACCTACCCACTTCCAGATTCACAGCATGTCCCCTTGTTCTTGAGCACTTTTTCTTCTGAAAAATACTTCCCTCTCATACCTTATTTACCCCCATGAGGTATTTAAGGCCTTTATTATATCCCCTCTCCCCTTCTGTTCCAGGGTGTATATATTGAGGTACTTTTGCTTCTCCCCATAGAGATGCAGACCTTACACTATTTTAGCTGCCCTCCTCTGGACCACTTCCACTCTATGTCCTTCTGGAGATGTGGTCTCCAGAACTGCACACAGTACTCTAGGTGGGATCTTACCAGTGATCTATACAGAGACAACACCACCTCCCTCTCCTGTTGGTGATACTCCTCCCTATGTACCCCAGCATCCCACTAGCCCCCTTCTGCCTAGTCACACTGCCTGGCCACCTTTAGGTCATCTGCCATGATTACCCCAGATCTTTTTCCTGCTTGGTGGTTGTCAATACCGCTCCACCCATTTTGTACTCCACCCCTGTGTTTCTGTGCCCTAAGTTCATTTCTGCGCACTTTTTCACACTGAAACCCAGCTGCTATACCCTTGACCACTCCTCTAGTTTTCTCAAGTCTCTGCTCATCCTTTCCATCCCCTACACCCCCAAAGTGTCCATCCTATTACAGATTTTGGTGTAATCTACAAAGAGGCTGAGCTTCCCTTCTAGCTCCTCTGTAATGTCACTTATAAAGACATTAAAGAGAATTGGTTCCAACACTGATCCTTAAGGCACCCAGCTAGTCACCCTTCCATCCTTGGAATGGACTCTGTTTTCTACCACCCTCTGTCACATATCCTCTAACCAATTTCTTATCCAGTTTACCACCTTTGGACCCACTCCTAAACTACTCAGCTTGCTTACTAGTCTCCTGTGTGGAATGGTGTTGAATGACATACTGAAATCTAGATAGGCCATAGCTACCGCTCCACCTTGATCTAGTTCCATGGTCACCCAGTCAAAGAAATCTATCAGATTCATTTGACTTGACCTCCCCTCTGTGAACCCATGCTGCCTTGGGTCTTGTAACCCACTGAATTCAAGATAGTCCACAATCTGTTCCTTCAGCGGTGATTTCATTAACATTCCCACCACTGTTGTCAGGCTGACAGGCCTATAATTGCCAGCCTCCTCCCTGCTACCACTTTTGTGTAGTGGGACTACATCCACCCTCCTCTAGTCCCCTGGAACCACTCCTGTTTCCAGTGAGCTGTTATAGAACTGTCATAGGTACAGCCAGAATTTCCCTGCGCTCCCTCAATACTGTTGGATGCACCCCCAACTGGCCTCATTGTTTTTCCCACCTTCAGATTAGCAAGTCTCTTCAGGACTCTCACCTCCAAAAAAGGACTAGTGTCCATCTCCCTCCCTCCAAAGCTTCCGTTATTTTGTGGCTCCTTCATTCTCCTTTCTCTGTGAACACTGAACAAAAGTATTTGTTCAGGATGTCTGTCTTTTACTGGTCCCCCTCTGCATAGCTCCCCCTTCCCTTGTTAACCTTACAGTCCAACCCCTGGTCCACCTCTTTTCACATACACACCTAAAATTTGTCTTGTCCCTTTTCGTTGCTTCCTGGGTTATTCTCTCCTCAGTCTACACCTTAGTACCCCTTACTGCTTTCCCTGCTTCCTTCTGTTTCCCCTGAAACACCTTCCTATCCTCCTCTCTCTGCGTCTCCTTATACCTTCTGAATGCTACCTCTTTCTCCTTTACCTTTTCAGTCACCTCTTTCGAGAACCATGGCGGTATCTTTTTTCTCACACTTTTGCTCACTTGTTTGACACTGAGGTTTGTTGCCTTTACTATGCTTTCTTTTATCTTTGCCCACTGTTCCTCCACCCCACCCATACATTATATACAGAGGAAGCAGCTGTGACAAGCTATTTAAACCAGCCTCCCCTACTCTGGTTAACTGAGTCGTAGTGGTCACAGCTCTTGGCCCCAGTAGCGATGGAGGAGCTGGTGATTGCTCTAACACTAAAACAGGAAAATACCCTGGGTCCAATGGCTTCCCATTTGAATTTTATAAGAAATTAGAATATATTTGCTATTTATTGATTGGATTTTGGTGACCAGGTGAGCACACGGAGACCAAGGTTCCTTTTTCAGGTGCAACCTGGAATTAATTACAAAGTACAGCAGGTACATAGTTGATGGCAGGTAAAGGTTTCACAGACATAGTAACAGACTGCATCCCATTATTTAGAATTTCCTCCCCTTCCTGTTACGAGCTCTTAGGGGAGTTTAATGGGGACCTTTCTCCCCAACCCACCTGGAATTGGGCAGTTATTTCAGCTATACTGAAATGTGGGAAAGACCTTAATTACAAGAACCCTACTACCTCAGATGACCAGGCCTTCACTGACTGCGCTCCTAGGTTTTGGAACTCCCTCCCATCATTGGTCCAAAGTGTCTCTTCCCATACCCCTCTTTTGGACTTCCTGAAGGTTGACTCTGCCTTCACATTCACTTAATTTAGACAGATCATCCCCTCTTTTTGCATTGGGGCCCCCCAGCACTCTCCTGTGCACATATCTTACATAACTTAATGTACATCTTAACCTAGTTTGTACTGTACAATGCACTCATCTCTGTGCTCTGTTTCTGGTCACCTCTGCACTTTGAACTTTTGGCACCTGTTATTGTAATTTATGTCTTATGTCACCATGTCCTCCTGCTGCCTTGAACTTTTCTGTGATATTGCTGTGATATGGCTGTCTTTATTGCCGTGCTGTGTAACTCTCCCAGGCTGTACCTGAAAATAGGTACTGTAATTGTCTGGTGTGCTTACCTGGTCAATAAAAACTAAATAAAAGGTACTTAAGGTGAAATAGGCTGCATTACTTGGCTTCATCCTGCTGACCCTTTTGGACAGTGATCAGGCTTGTTTCATCAGACAGAGGCAGCCATGGATAATGTTGGGTTGGTAGAACATTGCATCTGCTAGGCTGGGTTACACAGCGTTGAATTCCCACTGCTTTGATTATCTTGAGTGCAGAAAAAGCATTTGACAGGTTGTCCTGGAGTTTTCTCTGGAGCACCCTGTCATGCTTCAGATTTCCAGAACATTTTGTGTAGCTCCTGCAATTAATTTATTTCTCTCCCCAGACCCTTCTCCACTTTAATGGTACTACATCTGACCTAGTCCCTTTAAGTAGAGGTACCAAGTGTAACCACCCAGTCCCCTGTTTTTTTTTTTTTTAATTTATTTTAATTAGGATTAATACCTTTGAGTCAAAGACTCATTTTCAAAGGTTCCAAGTCAAGGACAAACAATACAGTACAAATACAATACAATACAAATACAATTAAGATAGCAGTGAAGAGACTTCCAGTGATGTCACAGAGCTGAAGCAAGCTTAAATCTTGGGGCTCCTGAGCCAGCTGACTTATAAAACCTCCTAAAACTCTCTTTTTTACCTTTTAAAATATTGAAAAGCTCAGGAGGAACACCCTTTACAAACAACAGAGGTAGAAATCAACCCGATGGTAAAGGTAAACCTAGGGATGACACCAGATTGAAAACAGGCCTGCCAAGCAGATCGGCTTCACCGGACAGCTCCCATGCGGCCGAATATGATACCGACGGAGAAAGTGAACAGCTGTAGCGTACTAAATTCGAAACACTCCTACATGAAATCAAGGAATCAAGGAAGGAAAATAAGCAAGAGTTACGAGCAGTTCAGAACCAGTTGACCACCCTAGAACACCGTATTGGAGCAATCGAGGAGAGGGTCTCGGAAACTGAAGACACAACAACGCAGCTCACTGACATCATACAGACCCTACTGCACCAAACTGAAACCCTGCAAGCTAAGTGCCTCAACCTGGAGGGCCGTTCTCAGCGTGATAATTTGCGTCTGTACGGACTCCCAGAAAATACAGAAACAACCCCAATGGCACCTTTCATACAGAATCTTTTGAAAGACGTCCTGGATCTCCCACCTACCCTAATGTTCCATGTGGAAAGGGCACACAGATCTTTGCAAAAGAAGCCAACCGACCCAGCTGCACGCCCACGCTCAATTGTCTTCAAACTGAACTCTTTCAGCGCTAAAGAAGAGATACTAAGATGAGCATGGGGTAAAAAAGAAATTAAATATCTCACATACCGGTTGTTTCTAGATCACGACTATCCCCAAGAAATGCAACACCAGAGAGTCAAGTACCTTCCTATCCTGAGAGCTCTACAGGAGAAGTCAATCTGTTTTCATACGCCATACCCCTCGAGACTGAGAGTTTTCTGGGAGGATGGTGTAAAGATTTATTCCACAGTCGAGGAAGCCCTGGAAGCACTTAAGGAGAGGAAAATCCCAATGGAAGATAGCAGGAACCAAGATGCAGAGAGGCGAGGACCGTTTTGGCAGCGCGCCACATACAGGAAGGCTGGGGGGAACAAAACAGTGTCACACGCTGAAGCATTGGGCAGGATCCAAACACTGCTTAACAGAAAAGCTGGGCAGGCTAGAGCAGAAACCTGAGATGTCAACAGACCCTTACGTTTTTGTTGCTGAAATCGCTCTCTCGACCCTTTGTGCTCCACAGAAGGCTCCCCATATGGCAGTGGTCCCCACTGGATAAGTACTAAAATAATTATCTGACTTATGTCATCTCGCTTCCTTACTTTGGACTGGGGACTGCATGGGGGGGAGGGGGTCAAATCAAGGAGAGCTAACATATGACTCCAATTATGAAAGCACAAGCTGGGTAACTGGGACACTTAGCGACTCTCCTACTGATACAGGTGGTCCCAGCCTAATAGAAATGCTCTATCCACAGTTTGCTCATGGTACCATAACAAAATTGGTGTACAGTGGATGTTCCACACCTAGTGTTTTTTCTTTTCAACCCATTTTCACTAATGCATTTCATTTAACTCAAATAGAAGCTACTGCTACTAACAGGGCACTTTAGCAGGAAGTGTGTGGTAGCAAAATTGTATATTGAGGGGGCAAATATCTAGCAGAGATATACGAGGGAAATAATTTGCATTCACTGTGTAGTCACTGACATTGATGATGTTGATGACTAACCCCATCAAGAGGAGTAAAATTCTCCAATACATGAGGAGGGAGGGAGCTAATATTTTATTATTACAAGAAACACACCTTTCCCAAATTGAACATAAAAAATTTGAGCGCATAGGTTTCACTCAGGTGGTGGCCTCTTTATATCGGGGGGGGGGGTAGATTATGGGGACTGCAATAATGATTAAACAGGGGGTACACTTTGAACTCAAGGATCAGATTGTCGACAAAGAAGGGAGATATGTCTTCTTGAAGGGTTTACTAGATGGCCAGATGGTTACTCTGGCATCTGTCTATATACCTCCAGCAGAAGACTTTACATTATATAGAACTCTTTTGACCCATTTAACTGAGTGGGCAGAGGGCCAGGTGATCTGCGGAGGGGACTTTAACCTGGATATTTCCAGGGGAGGCACGGACCGTCCCTCTCAGGGTCGAACAAATAAAATAACCAGAAAAGCTCAGAAATTGTTACAGGAACTGGGATATGATGATATATGGCAATTCTTACATGGCCCCTCCTGTAGACATACCTTTTACTCCCAGGCCCATGATACCTACTCCTGCCTCAATTTTTTTGTAACCCCACGGGAACAGCTAAACACTATGCAGCATATTTGACAAGGAGACTTTTGTCTCTCGGATCATGCCCCTATTTTCTGTAGGGTTCATCCACACACCATCCAAAAGAAAACATTTTGGAGGTTAAACCTGTCCCTCCTTAGAAATAAAGAGGTGCAGGAGTCGGTTAGGGATGCAATAACCCAGGCCCTACTTGACAATGACACTCAGGACACCACAATAGCTTTGATTTGGGATACTATTAAGGCAACAGTGAGGGGGAAACTGATAGGAATCTCATCCCACCAGAAGAAACAAAGGGAGTCTCGCAGACTTGCCCTAGAAGAACAGATAAAAGCTTTAGAAGACCTCCAGTGTGTTAAACTGTGTAAATCTCGAACTCAGGAGCTTACCTCCTTAAAGAAAGAACTAAATAATATTCTGGACTATGCTATAGAACAGAAACTAGTATTTTTACGGCACAAATACTATGATGGGGGTCCTAGATTAATCGCAGGCCAATTATGGGCCCAGAGAATTAAGTCCACTATTTTAAAAATAAGACACCCTATATCCGGTGATCTTAAAAATAATATTACTGGTATCTCCGAGGCCTTTCTCCAATATTATACAGCACTCTACTCTGGGAAAACTACTCCTTCTAATGAGAAAATTCGGGAGTTCCTAGCTCCCCTCCATCTCCCCACTCTATCACAGAATCAAGGCACCCAGCTGGTAGCCCCTATTTCCATCAAGGAGATAACAACAAGAATTGGAAGTTTAAAAATGGAAACGCCCAGGGTCAGACAGTCTACTGGGGGAGTTTTATAAAACCTTTTCCAAGATTCTCACTCCAATACTGAATAGGGTGTTTTCCTTTGTGAGTGCAGAGGAAGGAGTGATTCCTCTATCCTGGAACAAGGCCATAGTCTCTGTGATACCAAAGTTGAGAAAGGACCTCTCATACTGTTCATCATACAGACCCATATCAAAACTGAACACGGATTATAAGATCTTTGCCTCTATATTGGCAAAGAGGCTTATTCAATTTGCTCCATCCAAAATACATAGGCCCAGATATTCAAAAGGGTTGCGCATGCGCAAGTCCAAAATTGCGCCATTCTGCGATATTCAGCAGGAGGCAGTTACGCCACTGACAACAGGTTACGCAACAGCGCAATGCAAATGAATGCATGCTCAACAGGAGGGGGAGGAACCATGCATAAACTGCGCAACCCGATATTCAGTCGGGTTGTGCAGAGTTGTGCAAGCAACCCCCAACCTGCGCCTGCACAACCTTGAGCCAAAAAAAGGATCAAGTTGAGGGCCACCCACAGGTGAGCTGCTGTATTGCAGGGTGCAACACAGCAGCTGCCACCCTTGGCTGGCCCCCAACTCAGTCCCTGTGCCCCACCAGCCCGATCCACGGGCAGAGCGTAAAACAACCCCCGCCCACATCTCCGAAGCCCGATCGCGGGCATAAATCAATATGACCCCGCCCACACATCTCCCGAGCGATCGGGCATGCAGTAACATACCCCCATCTCCCAAAGCCTGATCGCGGGCAGAGCGTGTATCAACCCCCAGTGCCCGATCACGGGCAGAATGTAAAAGCCCCCAACCCGAATATCTCCTGGTGGTCCAGTGGACCCGTATGCTCGATCGCTGGCAGAATGTCAAGTTACAACCCCCAAACATCTTCCTGGTGTCTCAGTGTCCCCACTCCACCCACGGCTCCTCCACTTCTCGCTTCCCAGCAGCCGGGCGGGCGGCAGCATCCTTACTCGCTTGCCGCTTCCGCCATGGCCGTCGAGCTGATGTCAGGGGCAGCGAAAGACAGGGAGTTGTTATCGGGCGCAGAAGCCCATACCGCATACGACAGTCCGTTCATTCACAAATCTGGACTGTCATGTACGGTATGGGCTGCACGCTTCATTGGCTGTAGCTCTGCAACAATGGGCGTGCAGCCCTACCGACAGTCAGTCAGCCGCGCGGGCAGCAGGTGGGTGGGATGCTGCCACCTGCCGCTGCTGGGGAGCGGTGGAGGGGCTTCATGGGTGGGGGGACACTAGACACCAGGGAGATGTTTGGGTGGGGGTTGTAATCTGACATTCTGCCCGCGATAGGCATTACGGTCCACTGGACCACCAGGGAGATATTCGGTTGGGGGTTTTTACATTCTGCCCGCGATTGGGCACTGAGGGGGTTGATATCGCTCTGCCCGCGATCGGGCACTGGGGGTTGATACACGCTCTGCCCGCGATCGGGCTTTGGGAGATGTGGGGGCATGTTACTGTATGCCCGATCGGGCTCGGAGATGTGTGGGTGGGGGTCATAGCTTGTATGCCCGCAATCAGGCTTCGGGAGATGTGTGGGCAGGGGGTCATGTTACTGTATGCCCGCGATCGGGCTTCGGGAGATGTGTGTATGGGGGGGGAATGTATACACTGATACTGTCCACGATCGGGCTGCAGTGTGTGTCGGTCCCCGACGGCTGCTGCCTGGCAGGGCGGCCAGGCGCAAGTCCTCGGGGATCGGCGCACCTACATGCTAATAGCATGCAAATGAGGCCATAAATAGATGCAAATGACCCCCACGCGCCTTGCATAAATTATTGCCCCATTTGCATGTCACCTTTTGAATATCGAAAATTTGCGCATGGCGCAATGGTACTTGCGCCACCGCAAGTTTAATGCTCAATTCTGGCAACTTGCGGTGGCGCAAGTTCCACTGCGCAGTTGTGGCAGGGGGGTGATATTCAAAGGAGTTGCTCAATAGCGCAACTCCTTTGAATATCGCCCCGGCCACACCCCTGCGCAACTATTTTGAGCAGCGCAGGGGCTTGCGCCTCAGAATGGCGCAGTTTGAATATCTGGGCCCTATTGATCAATGCGGCTTTATTCCTAGACATCAGGTCCAGGATAATGTCAGACGCACAGTATATATTATCGAGCATATTCATACCCATAACATCCCTGCAGTTTTGCTTGGACTGGATGCTGAAAAAGCATTTGATATGGTGTCATGGAACTTTTTGAGAGGTGTATGGGTAAGCTTTGGCTTCCTAATCCAGTTTGTAGATACCATTTTTAAATTCTACAGAAATCCTACTGGATATATTAGAATGAACATTCATATCTCAGATAAATTTCCCTTATTCAGAGGAACTAGATAGGGATGCCCCCTATCCCCACTTCTTTTTGCTTTTTATATCGAACCCCTAGCCCAAAATCTACACCTGGCCCCAGATATTAAGGGTATTAAGATGGCAGACACAGAACAAAAGGTGGCCCTTTTTGCCGACGATATACTTGTGTATTTAACAGACCCCGATACCTCTTTGGTGGCCCTTTTTCAAAAAATACATGAATTTTCTAACCTTTCAGGCTTTTCATTAAACATAAACAAATCAGAAGCCCTAACATTTGAACATAACCCCCCACCCACCCTCAAAAAACAATATCCGATCAGATGGGATAAAACCTGTATAAAATATTTAGGTATACAGATTATAAAGACCCAGATCTGCTTTTTTCACACAATTACCATCCCCTGCTAACAAACATTAAACAAGATTTGAGGAGATGGGATCTTCTGCCATCCTCCTTTTTACACAAGGACTTTGTCCCTAAAGATCAATGCTTTACCACGCTTTCTATATTTATTCCAGTGTGTTCCTTGTACCATATCGCCTAAAGAATTTCTTTCCTGGCAGAAAACCTTGAACACATTCCAGTGGAACCAGAGGAGGCCATGGATTGGTCTCTCCAAACTATTCCTGCCCAAGGAATTGGGAGGAGTGGCCCTTCCCTCGCTTCAAGACTACTGGATTTCAGCACAGATGTGTCATTGTTATGGGGCACTAAAACATACCACGCAGTCTGGAAGCAAATAGATTTAACCAGATCAATCCTCACCTCACTTCCAGCTTGCCTATTCTCCCCGTCCCGTCTCAAGAAGGTTTTGCAAAGTAACCCCACCGGTGACTACAACTATCCTGAAGGGATGGCAATTGGGAATGAAACACAACAACCTTCCAACGACAATTTTGGAAGTATAATTGGTTTGTACTGACCCCCCCATTTGATACACCGGTACAGAACCCGTGGTACAAAAATCAGATTAAGAAGGGGTTGGAGGCACCATGGCAATTGATAAAAGGAAATCAGATTATAGATTTTGCAGAAGGCCAAAGGGCATACTCCTGGACGGAAAAGGACAGACTATATTATTATCAAATTAGAGACTATATACTTACACAAATTAGAATTAATGACAGGAGCTCCCAGTTAAGGGAGGATAACACTCCGTTTAGACAAATCTGGTCCTCACTCCAGGGGGAAAAGGCAATTTCTATAATATATAAGTCCCTTATACAACAATGATCACACTCAATAGAACTGGTCCAATCTAGATGGGAAAAGGAGTTTGCACAACCAATGTCTAGTAGGGATTGGCTCATGATATGGAGGGGCACGTGGACTACCACCTCCTCCCCAATTTGGAGGGAATTTATGTGGAAAGTTAGGGCGAGATTTTTTCTGGTTCCCTCAGTAGTAGCCTTAAGGAACCCAGGAACCACCTCCCAGTGCTGGAGAGAGTGTGGTGAGACAAGGGCATCACATAAACATATTTTCCTTGACTGCCCAAAACTATCTGTTTTCTGGCAACAGGTATTACTTCATATGAAATTGATATTAGATATTCAGGTCACGCTTAAGGGGATCAACCTAATATTGGGGATCCCACCAGTGGAGGCCAAGGATAAGGCTACTTTATGCCTATGGGCCTGGATATTCAGAAGGGTTGCACATGGGGCAACAGTGTTGCCCCATGCAAAACCCACTGATGTGCCCCAGCACGATATTCAAACGTGGATTGTGCCTGGCACAAATCCCGATGCGCCGGAGTGCATCAGTAATGTATGCGGCGCAGGTGGGGGGGGGCGTGCCCATGCATACTCCACACATCCTGATATTCAGCCTGGGATGTGCTGAGCCCATGCATGTGCAACCCCTACTTGTGCTGCACACAGGTGAGCCAAAAAAAAAAGGAACAATGGCTGGCCACACACAGGTGAGCTGCCGTATTGCTGGGCGCAACATGGCAGCTACCACCTGTGGGTGACCACCCGAGCTCTGGCTGCACCTTCGTGGCAGTGCCCCCTCCCCCCATGCCCAATGGCAGGCATCCGTAGTAGAAATAAACGTCCAATATCCCTGGTGGTCCAGTGGACCGCTCGCCGCCCAATCGCGGGCTTAAGTATGAATAAATAACTTCCAGTATCCCTGGTGGTCCAGTGGACCGCTCGCAGCCCGATCGCAGGCTTAAGTATGAATAAATAACATCCAATATCCCTGGTGGTCCAGTGGACCGCTCGCTACCCGATCGCGAGCTTAAGCATGAAAATATAACGTCCGATTTCCCTGGTGGTCCAGTGGACCGCTCACAGCCCGATCGCGGGCATAAGTATGAATAAATAACGTCCAATATCCCTAGTGCTCCAGTGGACCGCTCGCTGCCCGATTGTGGGCATAAGTTGAATAAATGCAATGTCCAGATCCCTGGTGGTCCAGTGGTACCCCCTCCCACCCACCCACTGAGCCCCACCGCCCCACCCCACCCAATCAGCGGCAGGCGGCAGCACCCACCCCCCTGCCGCACCACCGTCCGCCGACTGACAGTGCCAGGTAGGGCTGCAGCCCATGGTCCACAGCATGAGCCAATGGGCGTGCAGCTATCACTCACTACACAGTCCAGATCTGTGACACAGATCTGGACTATGTAATCGTGATGCGGGCTGCAGCCATTGGCTCATGCTGTGGAGCAATGGGCGTGCAGCCTACCACACACTGTCAGTCAGCGGGCAGTGGTGTGGCGGTGGTGGGGTGCTGCGCCGCTGACCGGGTGGGGGTGGGGCTCAGTGGGCGGGTGGGGAGGGGGTGCCGCTGGACCACCAGGAATTTGGACGTTGCATTTATTCAACTTATGCCCGTGATCGGGCGGCGAGCAGTCCACTAGACCACCATGTACATCTTTGAACAAAGGTAAGGATACAGCAGCCATCTATATTGATTTGTCAAAAGCATTTGACTTGGTGAGCCACTCCATTTTGTCTGAGAGGTTGGTCTGTTTGGGTTTCTCTGGAGATCCACTAGTATGGTTTAAGTCATATTTGACGGACCGATTCCAGAGAGTACAGCTAGAGAACCATCTCTCGCAACCTAGGATTATTAAAAGGGGAGTTCCACAGGGGTCCATTTTGGGACCCTTGTTATTTTTGATATTCAATAATGATTTACCATCAGTGATTCGGCATACAGATATTAGAATGTATGCAGATGATACGGTTTTGGTGGCCTCTGGTAGCGGTTTGGTGGATCTCCAGAGAGACCTACAGGCTGACTTCACTAGGGTTCAGGAGTGGTTCATCCAGTCACAATTGATTATGAATGTAAATAAGACAAAATTAATGTGCTTTGGTACTAAAAAACAGGGTGTCTCAGATGTACAGATCACATCATTGAATCAAACTTTGATAGAACAAGTTTCAAATTATTGTTATTTAGGAGTTAATATTGACTCTTTATTGACCTTTAAGAGTCACACAGAGTCTGTTATTACAAAAACACATAAAAAATTGGGAGCTTTGAAGAGAACATCTAAGTCCTTAAAACTGCAAGATAGAAAACTGATTGCTGAACAGCTCATACTTCCAGTAATAAAATATGGAGAAGTTATCTATAGGGCTGCACCTAAACAATTTTTGATTAAATTGGATAAATTGCAGTATAGGGTGGCAAGATATGTCTTACATTGTAATATTAGGACTCATCATTGTGAATTGTTGACTAAGTTAAACTGGTTACCTCTTGACCTAGAATATAGGTATAGTTGGTCCTTATTTATATATAAATATAGGACAATTCATTTCAATCATAATATATCAAAAATATTGGCAGGTAAAGATTCTGCTCTTAGGAAACATTCAGTTAGGGCTTTGTATCAAAATAGAATAGATCCAGATAAGCGTAAGAATAAATTTGGGGATAGAACCTTGGCGTCACAAGCAGCAATGTGTTGAATACTCTTCCTCCTTCATTAGCGATCAGAGAAATTGAAAAAATTTCATAAGGGTTAAAGATGCATTATGTATATTTTTGTGAATGTGTTTGATTTAATTTTTAATATTGTCTAGATGTGTGTGTTCTGTGATTTTGTGTTTTATAATTTGTATTGATTGTTTGAAATTGGTGTGATTATATGAAACTTGGAAAACTTGCACAGGACTGTCTTGAAAACTGGATTATTTTATCCAAATGACATGTATTTTTCCTGTATAAAAATAAAAATTTTCTACTACTACTACCAGGGATATTGGACATTTTAATTGATCACATGCCCTCGATCGGGCTGCAAGTGGTCCACTAGACCACCACAGATATTGGACGTTATTTATTCATACTTATGCCCGCGATCGGGCTGCGAGTGGTCCACTGGACCACCGGGGAAATTGGACGTTATATTTTCATACTTAAGCCCGCGATCGGGCTGCGAGCAGTCCACTGGACCATCAGGGATATTGGATGTTTTAATTGATCGTATGCCCGCGATTGGGCTGCAAGCGGTCCACTGGACCACCAGGGATATTGGACATTTTTTACATCAACATATGCCCATGATAGGGCAGTGGGGCACATTGCCACGCTGTGCAGTGGGTGTCAGTCCCCGACGGCTGCTGCCTGGCAGAGCGCCAGGCGCAAGTCGCCCGGGGATCGGCGCACCTGCATGCAAATGGGGCCAAAATGACATGCAAATGGCCCCATTTGCACCTTGCATGCATTATGGCCTCATTTGCATGTGCATGTTTGAATATCGCGGTTGTTGCGCATAGCGCAACGGAACTTGCGCTAGCGTATCCCCCTGCTCCACTCTGGCCACTTGCCCTGGCGCAGTGCCACTGCACCATGTGCACTGCGGGTGGCCAGGGTACGATATTCAACGATGCTGTGCCATGGCGCAGCCCCGTTGAATATCACACTGTCAACACCCCTGCGCAGCCAAGTTGCGCTGCGCCCAGACTTGTGCCACAGCCTGGCGCAGTCTGAACATCTGAGCCCAGGTCTATATTTTTAGGCACTGCCTATAAATCTATCACCAAAAAATAGCTTCAGACATCCCCCCCACTGGTGTCAGATTGGAAAGCTTTAATACTTAATATTCAGCATAATGAATAGATCACTTTTGGTCTCCAGGGCAAGATGGAAGCTTACATTTCAAGATGGTCCCGGTGGGAATTATATCAGGATAAAATTCTTTAGCATATTAAAGGCCAAGTAAAGAAATATATTAAAGAGTTTATTGGCCACCCCATCAGACCCCGTTGATATCAATACATGGGATTCTGGTTATCTATTGTGTATAGTGATATACTAGATTAATTGTTCCTCCTATCCTCTTGGTAACCTAGAACTCTCAGACTGAGTTTTACAGAATATATTATAATAATTCATAGGTAGACACTTATACTCCAATGTTAATGTCCTGCTTAGAGTTTTTAGAGTTATTATTCTGGTTTCTTTTTTATGTATTACAAAGGCTGTATGTTGGAACAGCCATCACCTGTTCTTGTAATAATAATGTTATTCCAGAAATGGATGTAAGAAATTATGAAACTAAATAAAGGAAGTATAAAAAATATAAGATAGCAGTGAAAAAACAAGGTAGGCATCATGAGATCATAAGGTGTCACATGAGGTTCAAGACTTGTTAGTTATAGGTACATCTTAACAATATAATAAATTACATTACATCAAATTGTTGCAGAGAAGGGATACACAGGAAGGAGTGAAACATGCCATTCATATGGCTGTGTAAGGTTAGGGGAATGAAGGGAAGGGGGTAAGCAACCAGGTTGGTGTTGTCAAAGTAACTAGAGGTGGTGTGGGTTGGGAGTAAAAGGGAAAGGTGGTGTAGGAGGGTGGTAAGTAGAAAAAAGGATGGGGGAGAAGAGGGTGGGGAAGAGGTAAAAGGTGGGGTAAAAAGGCAGGTTGAATTAATTACTTGCACAGTTACAGGTGGTTACAATCTTAAGGTGGGACTGTAGCCCCCTTTTGAACAAACTCAGCTTTGTGTTTCCTATCTGTGTGTCAGGCAGCTCATTAAACCATTTGGGGCCCTTAAAAGTAATGGATTTTTGGGCCAGTGATGTGCACTTGACAGGGACTTGTAGTCTTGCTGTAGTCGCATTTCTTATTTGTTTAGTATGCACAGCCTTCCTGAACAGACAGCTTATGGAATCAGGCATGAGGCCTAATTGCGCCTTTTTTACGATCATGCATGTTTGATATTGGGCTCTTAGGTACAGTGGGAACCAGCCCGTCTCAGAGTAGAGTGCACAGGTGTGAGTCCTTCGATCGGCCCCAAGTGCCAGATGACACGCCCTGTTCATGAGTTTTTTTATCCTGTTTAGGGCAGTATCTGATCCTGCGATGTATATAGGTAAGACATAATCAATGGATGATAATACTGTGCTACCTGTGGCTAATTTGAGGGCTGCAGGTGTTATCGAGTGCTTGTTTCTGTGGAGGATGCCCAGCTTCATGTTGGTGGTTTTGACAACTTGGTCAACGTGGTGGGAGAAACAGAGCGCATCATCAAGGTAAACACCAAGCTATTTAAACGAGGAGACTTGTTCAAGTGTGTCACCCTTTAGGTACAGAATTCGAAGGGGGCAAAAATTCCTTTTGTTCTGAGGGACTGAGAACAGCATGCTTTTGGTTTTTTTATGGTTTAGTAGCAGTTTATGTTGCCAAAACCAGGTTTCAAGTTTATGGAAGCTATCGAGGAGGCCTTCCTCGATGGTCAAGAGGTCCCTACCTGGTACCGATAAGATGGCATCATTTGCATATAATACAATGCTAGCCGGGCAGGCTTCAGGGAGGCGGTTAATGAACAGGCTGAAAAGGAGCAGTCCAAGTATAGACCCTTGCTGGTACTCCAAGGGCCACTACCTTGGGGCAGAGAGTGAGTGTCCGATTGTAACGCATTGAGTTCTTTGCGTCAGATAGCTACAAAACCAGGAAACTGTATCAGGAGCCAGTCCCAAGGAGAGAAGTGTGTTTAGCAATAACTGGCGATTAACTGAGTCAAACACTTTTGTAAGGTCAATGAAAACTGACCTCACCGCCATCCCTTGGTCAAGGGCGCTGTAGATCTGAGTGGTGTAATCCACGAGTGCGGTGATGGTAGAGTGTTTTTTGCAGAAACCATGCTGATTACTGCATAGTAAATGGTGATTGTCGAGGAAGTCAGTAAGTTGTTCAGAGACACTATTCTCTCTAGAGCTTTGGAGAGTGGTGGGAGGATGAATATTGGCCTATAGTTGACAGTGAGTGTTTTATCCCCGGATTTGAAAACTGGTGTAACCAGGGTAGATTTCCAAGAGTCTGGGAATACACCTGATTTTAGGGAGGTGTTAAAAACCTTAGAGATTGGGGCTGCTAGTACATCAAGCGTTATGGCAACCAACTTCATATCTATCAGATCACTCCCCATTCTGGTCTTTCCGAGGACCCTCTTTACTTGCTCGATGGTTTCAGAGATTGAGACTTGCCTAAAATAAAAGAGTGGCAGCCCTACCTTCTCTGATAAGGGTATGGATTTTCCGTGGGGTTGGTTATTCATTGGGTTAAGGAACTCACTGGGAGGCACCCCTGATAGATCAGTGAATGCTGTATTGAACTCACTGGCAATCAGCAGGGGTTCCTGGAGAGACCCATGGCCATTGGTGAGTAGGTTCGGTGATGCCCTAGAGGTCCTTCCAGTGAGAGATTTTAGTGTGTTCCAAAACCCTTTAGAGGACCCCCAATTTGTTGAGGAGGCCCTTGAAATAGCTTGCCTTCACTGCGCGAATGAGCCTAGTACAGGAGTTCCTAGCAGCTTTGTATGCGGATACATCTTGCCGTTTTCCTGAGTCCTTAGCTTTGTGCCACAGGTTATCTCTATTACACATGTGGTCTAGGAGTGAGGTATTAAGCCAGGGGGTGTGGGTTCCTTTTACTTTTTTGGTTTTTATGGGGCCAAAAATATCACACGCCCGAGTAAATGAAATTCAGAAGAACTCAAAGGTGGTTACCATCAGTTGCAAGGTCAAGTGGTGACCAGTCGATCAGGGATAGGTGAAGTTTGAAATCATCAAGTAGTCCACGTCTCAGCACCGGATTTGTAGTGACCTTCGGTGGGCACTTTGTGAACTTGTTTGCCCAAGTGCACATGACAGGTGAGTGGTCACTGAGGCTATCAGGCAAGACCTCAACATCTGATATGTGATCCAGGTTGGAGCAGAGTAACCAGTCAATGAGTGTATTGGTGCCTGTTTTGTAGTTGTGCCTAGTGGGAAGGGTAACCATCTGCGTAAGACATAAGCCAGCTATTTGGTCCCTGGCTTTGTTTTCCTTGTTAGAGTGCCAGTTAATATTGAAATCCCCAACAATCACCTGCTTCCACTCTTTTCCCAAATGCTGCAGATTCTCCTCAAAGAGCTTGAGCCCAGCAGTCTACTTCCCTGGGGGTATGTAGACTGTTGTTAGCAGCAGTACTTTGTTTTGTTGACCAATGGTAAGTTTGAGGTGGAGGATTTGCGCCTCACTAGTGAGCAGGCTGCAGCCCATCATCTGCACTTTAATGTCATTTCAGACATAGACTAGGCAGCCGCCACCCCATTTGGTGAGCCTGTCTTGGTGGAAAGAGTTGTAACCTTCCAGTGTTAAGGATGCATCTGTGATTTTGGGTGATAGTCAGGTCTCCGTGAAGGCGATGATGTCCAGTTTTAGCTGCACCACCCAGGCTTGGATCTGGCGGAACTTAGGTAGGAGGCTATTAATATTGAGTGATAATATTCTCAGCTCTCCTTTTAACAGGGGCTGCAAGGGGGCGGTTCCAGCATTAGGATGCATACTTCCCTGCCGTAGATTGTGTGTGAGTGGCCCAGGGTTAGGGTGGACATCCCAGATAGCAGCAAGAGGAACAGT
Organism: Neoceratodus forsteri; assembly: GCA_016271365.2. Lineage (NCBI taxonomy): Eukaryota > Metazoa > Chordata > Ceratodontiformes > Ceratodontidae > Neoceratodus > Neoceratodus forsteri. Next base: position 1,537,740,271 of record CM057455.1, read on the forward strand.
ATGAGCTTGTGACTTTGGCACCCTCATGGTTTACTACTAGCAGGAGGATGCCTGGACCCTTGTTGAAATCAGGTAATAGAGCTAATGTATCCTGATTGGCCACACAGTATGGCTGTTAAAGGGTAGGAGTAGGTTTTTGCCTCTGGTAGCACTGATGGAGCTTGAAGGTGGTTAAGCAGTCCCGCACAACCTGTGGACATTCCTAATAATAGGGACAGTTTCTGCTCCTGTGTTGCTAATGCTGAGGGAGGTTCATTTTCAGGTCCTAGAGTGGTGTAACTTAGGCCCACTAATGGGACCAGTAACAGCAGGAGGGGCAATAACCCTCTCATTGTGTGCATTGGACCTGACATTCTGGAATAATTAGTGGCTAATGGGGGAAATATGTTATCCCTATAGGTTTCCACCTGAGTTGCTACAGTAGGGAGTAGTTGGTCAAAGACAGAGAGAAAAAATAGAGTTACTGTTAGGTTTGGTTTTGGTATAGGATAAGTAGCCTAGGCAAGAGCAGTAGGGAGTAGTGGAGAGAAAACGAATAGGGAACAGGGCAGAGAGTCAAGCTTATACACCGAGACCCTGTCAGGAAGACAGGTTATAGACAGGCCAATGACAAAGGAGATAAAACAAAAAGTGAGGGGCAAGAGATGCATTTAAAGGAGGCCTGGGAGGGGAAGGGGGAGGGGGGTGAAAAAAGCAGAGCTGCTTTTAAAAAAGAGCTAATTTTCAGCGAAGAGAAAGGCGCCGAAACCGCTATACAAAATGCAGCCAAAAGGCGCTCCAATCGGATGGCTCTGGTTAGTCGGCCCATCCAAGCATGGTCCGATCAGCCAAACACAGTACCAATCGGTGGAGAGCCGGAGCTCGAGTCCATAGCAGCGGTACCTACTCTGGCTGGTGTCTGGTCTTGAGATCCAGGAGGGCGGGCAGAGAAAGCTGTCAGGTCGGGCGGCGGACGCGGTGCTGGCCATAGGTGCTGCCTTGATTCCTGCAAGCGCCGTTTGGGTGCGGGAGTCCCTGGGGGAGCAAGAGAGAGGGAGGGAGGGAGGTTAAGTCCAAGAGCAGGAGGGGCAGGAGTCTGGCGGCAGATCATCAGCGGGGGGTGTGGGCTAAAACAATAGGTGTAAACGACAGAGAGATTAGATGGGAGGGGATATCAGGGAGGACATAAGGTGAGGTCACAGCCCTGAGTTAGATAGAATATTTACAGGAGGTATGAGCTGGGGGGAAGAGTTGCTAGGTAGAGAGACTGAGGGTTAGGAAAAACAAGGAGACAGCAGTTCTCAGAGGAGCAAAGGGTCTATTTAGGGAAGGCAGACAGTGAGAGAGATTTAGCAATTGAAGTAGTCGGGAGGAAACTTGAGAGGGGGAGAGCAGGAATGGGGGAGAGCTCAAGCCAAAAATACAGTAATCAGTGCATAGAAACAGTTTCCCAATCAAATCCCTAGCATCAATGCAGTTCGGTATGCAAGGTTAATGTTCAGCAATTACATGCAGTTAATAATGCAGATAAAAACAGGCATTTACAGACTAAATTTCTCTTCACTTAACTAGTCAGAGAGACACAAATAGGTCCCAGTAAAAAAAAAGCAGAGCTGCTTTTAAAAAAAGAGCTGCTTTTCAGCGAAGAGAAAGGCGCCAAAACCGCTATACAAAATGCAGCCAAAAGGCGCTCCAATTGGATGGCTCTGGTTGGTCGGCCGATCCAATCCCGGTCCAATCAGCCAAACACAGCACCAATCGGTGGAGAGCCAGAGCTCAAGTCTCTAGCAGCGGGTACCTACTCTGGCTGATGTCCGGTCTTGAGATCCAGGAGGGTGGGCAGGGAAAGCTGTCAGATCAGGTGGCGGCCACGGTGCTGGCTGTAGGTGCCACCTTGATTCCCGCAAGCGCCGTTCGGGCATGGGAGTCCTCTGGCTGGTGTCCGGTCTTGAGATCCAGGAGGGCGGGCAGGGAAAACTGTCAGGTCGTGCGGCGGCCGTGGTGCTGGCCATAGGTGCCACCTTGATTCCCGCAAGGGTTACTAGAATCCCATTAGTATTGGCCTTAGGTAGGTACAAAAGGCAGCTGGTAGAGAGCTTATTAGGGGCTTTTTACATAATGACATCATTGTTTACTCAGCTAGCCTGAGAGAGGGATGATTATGTCATTTAGAACACTCACAGCAGCACAACCAATTTTGAATCAGCTGCTCATGGGAAGTTTAGAATGTTTCAGTTAGTCTGAGTTAGAGTGTCAGAGTGGCAGGAGGTCTGCCAGTGGGGCTCTGCAAAGGGATCCCTGGTCATTTCTCACCGTAGTTTGCTAAAATCCTCAGTTTGCCTTTGAAGTGGTAGTAACCGTTCACCTGCAGGACTCTTAGTTTCACTCCAGGGGGAATGAGAGAGACTGCAATGTCTTGTGGATACAAGAGGCAGTCCCCTGAAGGTCCTGAAGCTTACAGCTGCCTTGGAGAAGTACAGTGAGGGGAATATGACAAGCTACCAGAGAGGAAAAGGTGCCTTTCTTTTGTTCTTTCCATGACTGGGAGGAAGGAGCAACTAATCTGTGAGTACAGAACTGGAGACTGTTCTCTTGGGAGGTTGTATGAGGTGCTTGTGCCCAAGATAAGGCTAGATCACACTGGTCAGGACCCCTTTTCACCTCAGGGTGCTAATTTAAAGTAAAGTTTGGGAGTCAGTCTTTAGAAATTCAGTGGGGACTGAAGACTTTCTTTTGGTGTAAACCTGAAGGAATGGCAGAGACTGTTTTGGGGCAAAGAGTGGGAGAAACGCCATCTGGAGTTTCAGTGCAGGGCTAACTAGTTCATTGATGGGCACCAAGGTTCCCTGAGCAAAGGCCAATACTCAGGATGATTTTAAGTGATGTGGCACTGGCCACAAGCATACACTTTAGAAATGGAAATGTTTTGAAAGTAGTTTAAGTGTGTAGCACAGGTCACAAGCATACACTTTGGAAAATGGATAGAGATGTTTCTGTGGAAAACAGTACTGCCTAGCAAAGTGTTTCTGCAAAAGAGAGTGTACATGTGTTGCACTGATAAACCATTGGGGGTCCACTTGTGTTTTAAAGTAACATCTGTGAATAAAGCCATACTGCACAATCCCATTTACTGCTTTGGACATTCAGCTTGTTGCTTCTGTGGAATGTTATTGGGGCCCCTCAGCAGTTAGGTCTAGCATACACCTACCATCCTCTCCCCTGGACCTGGTGGTAACTACAAAGGTTAATCTTTTAGTATTGTACCTACACCCTCTATATATTGAGCCTGGTATACACTCTAAAGCTAGGGGTGGTACCGATTGAGTAATTCTGCCAAAAGCAAATTGTATGCCATGATTTGGGCACTGTTTTTTTGGGGGGAGGTGGCAGCTGGAAAAAGTGGCAAGGGGGTTACAAAAATGTGGAGGATCATCCAGGATATGTTTTTTTTGGTGAGAGGAAAAATGCTGAGGGTATGTCCAGGATCTTCCTGTCTGGTGGCGGTGCACCATAACATAAGATCACTGCCAAGAAAAGCAAAGTCTGTGCCAAGGAAAATGCCCTCAAAAAGTATTTGCTGCCTGTGATCCTGAGGGAGAAAGTGGACACATGTGCTGTCTGTGTGTTTAAACTGGCTTCGACATGAACTGTTGAGCTGAGCAATGTATGCCTTTGCCCTGCCAATTAAAGTGCTTTAAGAACTGTTTAAAAGTTACACAGTTCAAGCAAAATGTATTTGTGAACTTTAGAAACAGCAACGTCTAAGTGCCCAGAAAGTTTCAAGTGTTTGCAGTGAAAATTGGGTGAGTCGCTAATAAAAATGTGCTAAAAACTGTACTGAAATGCCTCAAAGCACTTTGCCCCACTGAAAAGCAGTAGACATCCTCATCTTGATTTCAGCAAAGCCTTTGACTCTGTGCCCCACAAAATGTTGATCAGGAAGTTTTTGGATCTCGGGGTTGGGGAAAAGATGGCCAGATGGGTGGAAAACTGGCTGAGGGACAGAACCCAGAGGGTGGCTGTGGGGGGAGAGTTATCTGGCACCATAGAGGTAACCAGTGGGGTCCTGCAGGTCTTGGTGCTGGAGCTGATGTTGTTCAATGTCTTCATCAATGACACTGGAGATGGCATTAAGGGCAAAATGTGCCTATTTGCGGATGACACCAAGCTCTGCAGGCGAGTGGACACAGCTGAAGGGATACAGGACCTACAGGAAGATTTGGAAAAGCTGGGACGGTGGTCCAGGATCTGGCAGCTTGGCTTCAATGCCAAGAAATGCAAAATTATGCATATTGGAGCCAAGAATCCCAGGACAGAGTACTACCTGGGTGAAGTCTGAGTATCTGCATCAGAGGAGGTGAAGGACCTGGGAGTGATGATGACTAGTGACCTGAAGCACTCCACACAGTGCAAGAAAGCAGCAGCAAAGGCAAACAAGATGCTGGGATGCATATCTAGGGGGATCAGTAGTAGGAGAGAGGAGGGTATACTGCCCTCGTACAGGTCACTGGTAAGGCCGCATCTAGGGAATGGAGCTCAGTACTGGTGCCCACACCTCAAAAAGGACATTAACTTGCTGGAGAAGGTCCAGAGGATGGCTACAAAGATGATAATGGGTCAGCAGGGTGAGGCATATGAGGAGAGGTCACGGGCACTGAACATGTACTCCCTGAAAGACAGGAGAGAGACAGAGAGAGGACATGACTGGGACCTTCAAGTACTTGAAAGGGATAAATAAGGTTGATAAGGAAAGTCTCTTTAAGCTGAGTGGCAACCATAACATGAGGGGGGCACAGTCTTAAGCTGGAGGGTGGGAGGTTTAGGAGGGAGGTCAGGAAGCATTTCTTCACAGAGAGGGTGGTGGACATTTGGAATGTGCTGCTGGAAGAGGCAATCTCAGGTACATGTCAATACACTCCTGACAATTCACTCCCGTGGTATTCACTCCCAAAAATTCAGTCTGACGAACATTCGTGCCTATATCATTCCGCTCCGTCAAATTCGCTCCTGCACTCAACCTGTCAAATTAGCACCTGCATGGTATGATCACTAGAGTTTGACATCTAATCATTTTTGCATCATCTTAGTTCTGCACACAATGTCAACATGGCTGCATAGAGCTATTGTATTGGGCGAGGAACACACACCAATTGGCACTTAGTTTGCATGCAATGTCCAACCAGAATTGATAGCCAGCAGTATAAATCAAGCATGTCAGTGGCTACAGCTCTGTTTGTGAGTGCATCACCTTAAAAATGACTTGCCACTTTATCAACTCCAAGTGCCAGAAAAAAAAGTTAGTGGATGAAAGTAACTTTATTTACACATTTCACGAACGTGGGGCAGAGGAAAAAGGCATATGGCAGTGTGAGTGTGCTGTACAGAAAGTGAAGGCCTGCAATGCATGTGTTCACACAGCTTCCTATGTTGTTTACTGTTCATTAATTGTGTTATAAAAGCATTTGCAGTACCTACTGTCTTATAAAAGTATTTGCAGTAACTACTTGTAGGAGCGAGTAAGGGAGCGAATTGTCGCTGTAGCGAGTTGCACCAGGAGCTATTTGACATCGGAGCGGGTTGTTGGGAGTAAAATGGTAGTGAGCTAGTAGTTGGGAGCAAATTGTCATGCTCCCAGTAATCTCACTGAAGACAGTAGACAGCTTTAAGATAGGCATAGGAGGAAGGTAAGGATCATGGGTAGGGAGGATGGGAGGAGTGGGGTGGGAGGGCAGAGACATTAGCTCAAGCTGTGGATCCCGCAACATGAGCAAATTTGATAGACCAAATGGCCTTCTTCTGCTAGCTTCTTTCTTCATACGTTCGTATGTAAATTGCCAACTGAGAAAAAAAGTGACAATTTGCACTTTAAATTTGCCCTGCTCAATGATCATCATGAAGGAGTACATTCGAGAGAGAGAGAGAGACAGAGAGAGATTTAGAAAGAGAGAGGAAGCTCATTTGAAAGGCATCATGTGATTGGTCCAGCAAAGCCAAGCCCTACCCTTTGCCTGAGTCTGTGTGTCTGATGAGTGCTCGAAGAGGATAGCGAGCAGCGTTCGAGCAGTGCAGCAACAGGAGAAATAGCCAAGAGTATAGGACTGTTTAAAAACACCACTTTTTAGACTTTACAGTTTAAAACCGGGCTCAACCTGTTTTCCAACCACCGGAGTAGCGATCGCAATGACTTTGCAACTGATCCACGGGTCTACCAGCTCAATCCACCGGAAAGACCCATTCAAACTGGCAGTAGGCCGCTTACCATCTGAGGAAGGAAACAGCTAATGCCGGAGTGAGTACAAATAGCAAAGTAAAATGAACTGTGAGCAAATTGGAGAACTGTAAAACAGTGCAGCAAAGTTAAAGCAGAGAGAGACTGTGAGATTTAAAAGATGGACCGTGTGCAGTGACTGTGTTTGATAACAAACTCAAAGGCAGTACTAATCAATAAGTCCATACAAGTGCAGTAAATGTATGAATGTCCTGAATTTGAGCAAAATTTGAGATTGAATTTGTGCACAGAATAAAACAGTAAAATACAACATGGGAAAATGTTTCCAGCAAAGTGAACTGTGTGTGATGAAGAAAAAACTTATAGCTGCCACTTTGGGCGTAGTCAGCAATGTAAATAAAGCAGCAAGCACCGTGATGAGCCAGTGTCTCAGCAGTAGCAAAGTTTGAACTAGTTGAGCAAATGTTGTGAAACAAAATGCAAGCCAGGCAGCCTGTTCAGCAACATAGCAAAAGTAAACAAAACTGTTGCAGCGTGTGTTAAAGCCAAAACTCAGCTTCAAGTACAAAATTGTAATAGGGGACTTGTGTGGTTTTTTTTTGCAGAAAATGGCATCTAATATTCCTCACTACCTACTCCATGCCAGGGCATGGATTGCACAACAAGAGAAAGAGCCAGCTCATTTCGAAAAACTTTACAACTGTGAAGCAGCACCATCTGATGTGGTTTTATCGAACTTTCCGGTTAATGTGTGCATCATCTGTTTAAAGCCAGGAGGGGACGTTCTGTTAATCCCACATTGTACAGACTGTTGAAAACAATATGGGATGTGTGAAGCGGGTGGTACAGTAACTGCAAAAGCCAAAAATGTCCACATGGACACTGGCAGGGAACTCTGTTAGATCAGAACAGCAGCAGGCTGGTTGCAGTCAAGGAGACCCCCCTGAGTTTATCAGCGAATTCTTGGAGAACTTGAAGACTATGCCTGTAGTTCAGTGGACAAACAATCAGCCACACCCCCTTCCTGTGCTATTTAAGGAGTTCCTCTAAGCCTCTCTCTCAAGCACTTTTTCTTTGCACCCAGAGGTTCTGTCAGTCTGTCCTTTGCGGCCTGCTGGGGCCTGCCCCCACCTCCCCCCGCCTTGCTGTGTTTTGGGTTCTGCGTGTTTCTGCTGGACTTCTGTTGTCTGCTCTCCTTCATTTGTATTGTTTCCTCTGGATGTGTGCTTCTTTGTGTAGTTTGTTTCCTGTTCTGTGTTTGTGTGTCTTTGGTTTTGCTTTCTTTTTGGGGGGGGGGGCTTCTGTTTCTAAACTCCTGTATTTTTGCTAATCCAGAGTTCATGCTACTTGCTCCCATTTACTCACAATGCAACTGCATTCATTATCTGTGTGTTTCAGCTCAAACTGCTTCCCTGCTGCTGCTCTCCATGCTATGCACCTTAATTGTTTTCACCTGGTTCAGGCTCACTCCGAACCCTAGCCCATGCAGCTCAATCCTGCTTCCTGAACTCGTACCACGTACCTCATTGCTGCTGTTTTCACTGCACTGACTAGCCAAATTGCTGCTTTCAGAGCATTGTCTCCCTCCAGTCAATGTTCATTTGACTTGCTATCCCTATAACTTATAGTTACACAATACTGATGCTGCTCTCTTATGTGTGTACACTGCTATTATTCTGTGGAGGTCAGCTAAGCTACCATTGATGCTGTAAACTAGTTTTAATATCTGCATGTGGGTCACGATGCCTTCCACACTTTCTTGTTTTTTCTACGGCCGGGACTTGGGGGTGTTGGGGGAGCCATGGCTCCATGTGGCATACTTACCTTATGTTCCAATCCTGCCTCTGCCACCAAAATCCTCAGAGTATTTGTCACCTTTCATTGGCTTCCTTGAATGCCTGGCTGTCTTGTCCCGCTGTTCATATTTGCTGCTTCTTTGACCTCCGTGCAGGTCCGACCATTTGCTTACTCTGCTTATTGACCTACATGTAGGTCCACTTATTGCTTACACAATTCATTTGCCCAGCTCTCACTACTACTACCATGTCTGACCTACGTGACTGTCCCAGCACTCAACGCTTCATTCAGCTCCTCCTCAGTTGTTTCTGGGGCATGCCAACTATAACGATTCCATGGTGCAGGACCTCCCTGCAGTCGATGGTCTCGCTTTTCACCTATAAAGTCCACATCTTGAGTATGCCTGATGGGGCAGGGTCCTTCTGACCTGGCCCATAGCTGGGAATGTCTTCGCTCCAGGCGTGGCTTCAGCCATTTGAGACTCGATGGCAGGTTTTGGTGCAGAATTTAAGACTAGCCATGAAGGGTGGTTACAGCGATCTCCTTTGGCTCTAGTATTCTACTAGCAAGGGACCTTCACCACATTCTCCCTATGACTGCCTTTGGTTCACCTGATTTGTTTTTAGGGTGGGTAGGTCAGGTGAGTGCTTCACCAGTCATTGTGTAACCCCCTTGCAAATGGGGGTTTCTAGAAATGCCAGTCTGGGTTTCCCTTAGCCTGGTTGTTCTCTCCTTCTCCCGCTGTCTCTCGAGCTTCTCCTGACTTGACTTCTAATGTTTCTGGCTTCCCAGGTCCTGTTTGCCCTCGTGTGTGCCCCAGCTAGCAGTCAAATGAAAATCCAGCCCCTCGGGGCTTAAACTACTGACCGCGAGCTCCCATTGCAAAAGTGCTGCCTCCAGGGCAGAGGGAGTCACGTTGGTGCACTAGGTGCCTTTGATGTGGAGCCACTTGTTTTGCGGTTGCCTCGGGGACTATGCCGAGGGTCCCTGGATCCCTTCCACCTATTTGGGACCCGGTGACCACGGACAGCCTGCTGGGGGACCACTCAGATGGGAATTAAAGGAGTTCTGACTGGGGCTCATTTGAGTATGCCTGTGCAGGGCCCCGGTCATCAGAATAATGCATAACAGTGTATCTGGCTGCCTCCAGGGTAGCTATGTTCAGTTCCAGCCAAAAAGTAAAGAATTAAAATGTTTTACATAATGGAACTGTTGCTGCTTGTTGGGAATATACTGCGCATGTGGGGAAAAGTGTTTAAAGTTAAAATGAGTACTGTTTCCCTAGCAATTCCAGTATCTGGGACTCTGTGTGTCAGCCTGTCAGCTGCTGCAAAGGGAGGTTGCATAAGTGCAGTAGCGACAGGAAACGTAAAAGAGCCATGTTTTTCATCTGTGCAGCGACTGCAAATACAGCCTTTAAGCTATAGAACTGTGGGGCATGTGGGGCAAATAATTGCTTCTTTCTGGCTGCACCAGGACATTATTCGGGACTGTATCTAATCTGCTATAAGGGACAGTGGGTTAAGCAGCCATTGCCAGCAGTACAGCCAATTGGAATTGCAGCAATAGATAGCCAGGACTTGTGGGACATTCACTGCATCTCATGTGTAAGCACCCAAGTGCTTATGGAGGCTTACAGGGACATTATTTTAGGCACAAATTCCACAACCCAATTGTGCCTCAAGTGTTCTGATTGACAGGTCCTTCAGCAACTTGGAGACATGTCACCCCATCCCTGCTACCAATCAGGAGTTGAGCTAGGAGCTCTACAAAGCGACAATGTTGCCAGTTTGTCTGGAGATTCGGAGGGAGATTAAGAGAGAGAGAGAGCAGCAGAGCAGGCGCCAGCCTGTTGGGAGCCCCCCATGGGGGAGGGGCTCAGGCTCCAGCCATGCCATCAGGCCTGGGCCACTTAATTCAATCCCTTTCAGTCTTCAGAAGGCATTTGTTATTTTCTTCAGTTAACAGTTAACTAGTTACAGTAATTGTGCTTTCTGCAACAGCTAGTCTAGAGGTTGCCAGTACTGTCCTCCAGAGGCTAGCCTTCCCTCCCACGTCGGGGAAAGATGTGGACCGAAGAATCAGATGTCCAGCAGCGGTGAGAGCGCTGACCAGACCAGATGACATCATGCAGTGGTGAGAGCGCTGACCAAGTACCTCAGCGGTGAGAGAGCTGAAGAAGTCTTCAGGATGCCTTTGATTGCGGATGAGACCCATGGAGGACCTGAGTGAGTACCCTCGTACCCCCAGGTGCGAGGGAGAAGTTAAGCAAGTAATCTTGGGGACTCCATGCCCCATTAAGAAATGTGTGCTGTTAAGTGTGAAGTATTGAAGTCATCAGTCTAGGATACTAATCCCATAAGAGACTGCCTAGTTCAAGTAATGGATGCATCTTGTCTGTGGCCCAAATGGCTAAGTTGCAGGTGCAGCAAGATGCTGGGCTTAGTGAATCATATAAATGTGTAGCTATGGGTTAGAGTCCTGCCATTGTGGATCTGTCTGCCAAGAAACGCTTGCCACTTCATGAGACAGGAGGCCCTAGAGCATATTAATGTCTAAGATACCTTGAGGAGAATGTACCTGTGTCTGAACAGAATTTCGTATGAGAGCACTTGGTATGAGTGTTCAATGTCTAGATGTGCTGGATAGAACTCAGCTTGTGAATAATGTTCTTGGTATATAGAATGTACTGGATGTGACTGCCTGTGACTAAAGTATGCGATGCTTGATAAGTGTCGTTGCCAACTTACTCTGGATGGATGCCTTTTGGTATATAAAGTACTGGATGTGACTGTGTTTAAACTTCGTTTAGGATGCTTGACAGAAGCAACACTCTCATTGCATTGGATGGGACTTTCAAATATTGTGCTGAATGTTCTGGATGTAAGATCCACATAGTTTATGCTGGAATGTTCGGAAGTCTGCAAGTGCAGGACAATCCCTAATTTGTCTGCAAGTGCAGGGCAATCCCTGCTGTGGTTGTAAATAGTAATTTGCTGCTTTACAAAAATCTGTTTCCAAGTTGCCCCAACTCTCAAATTAATAGCCGGCCACCTCGACCAGCTGCAACTCCATCAGGCCTGCAACATCTTGGACTGTGGTATCTGTGTACCTCTGTCAACTTGACTATAACCGAAAAGATGGATATACTTGACGCATTCAATAACCACTTTGCTACTGCAGGCATGGCATTTGATAACTCCCCTGCAAACATACTTCGCTCCCAGACTGCCAGCCAACTGCCTGAAACTCCGATAGCTTTGCCGCCTTTCTCACTTCAACCTGCCACACTGAAAGAGGTAGAGGACCTCTTGCTTCAGTTGGATACTAGAAAAAAGTGCTGGGGTCGACTCCCTTGACCCTTACTTCCTAAAAATTGCCTACCACGTACTAGCAATACCCGTCACCCACCTTTTTAACTTATCCCTGTCTCAGGGCACCTTACCACCTATATGGAAGACAGCACATTTCATACCACTGTTCAAATCAGGTGACCGTGGTGATCTCAATAACTACAGGCCAATTTCCCTCCTTCCGGTCCTGTCCAAGCTCCTAGAGAAAATTGTAAATGCACAGCTGAGGACTCACCTTGAGTCTAGGGAACTGCTAAATCCTATGCAGTCCGGACTCAGAGCTAAACATAGCACTATCTCAGCCCTCGCCAAAGTTACTAACGACTGGCAGCGTAATCTTGAGAGCAAAAACTTTATTTGTGCTGTTTTCCTTGATCTAAGAAAGGCTTGACACACGTCCGACCATAGTCTGCTCCTCTCCGCCCTTCAAACCATAGGTGTGGACCCTCCCTCTGCATTGGTTCACTGACTATCTTACAGGGCGCCTTCAACAAGTTAAAGCCGAAGGAGGCCTGTCCCCTTAAAACTCTGCAAAGAGGGGTACCTCAAGGTTCTATATTAGGGCCCTTACTTTTTGCAATCTACATTAATAACATCGACTACTGTATAAAAGAAGCCAACATCCATCTGTTTGCAGATGATACAGTTCTCTACGTGAGTCGCCCAACACCTGAAGCTGCCTACAATGACCTACAGTCAGAATTCAACCTTTTGCAAAGCCAACTCCTCCAAAAAAAGCTACTCCTTAATGCCAAAAAAACTAAAGCGATGGTCCTCTCTCCTTTTATCCGTACAGCTAACCCTGTGTCCAGTGGGACAGTTCCCCAAATTGCCACAGTTCTAGGTGAAAAACTAGAATTTGTTACAAAATTCAAGTATCTGGGAGTTTGGATAGACCAAAGACTCTCCTTCATTGAACATATCGAGGACTTGAAACGTCTTGACAAAGGCTTGGACTGTTTTTAGAATCAGCCAATTTCTCACCAGAGATGCCAAGAAACAACTGGTCCAATCCATTTTCCTATCATTGGTTGATTACGCTGACTTCCTCTACAGCCAATGCCCCAACTCTTACATGGCTAAACTGGACACACTCTACCACCGAGCACTGAGGTTTATAACGGGACTCCCTTCACACATCACTGCACCCTATATGCGGCAGTGGGATGGACATCACTAAAGTTCAGGCGCACAGAAACGCCGTCTCTGGACCTATAGAGCCATCTCTAATAAGCTGCCTTACTATATCTCCTGCTGTCTTCCCTGAGTATAATTGGGAAATCGCTAAGAAGTTACTCAGCTATTACACTTAAAGTACCCAAAGCAAAATTCGCCGACAGGGCAGCCATAAGTCAGGCTACCTACCTTATGGAACGATCTACAAAAACCCTCAAATTAAGCACTCTAATCGGTATAAATGCTTTCAAGATGCTTTATTTCCGTACAATCAGAGAAGTATGTAACTGCTTCACCCACTCAGACCCAGTACCGGTGTCTGCACTGGTATATATACGCCCTAGACCCAATTTAAGTACTGACCCCCCAGCTTGCTCCTCACCAGCCTAATTGTTCTCTCTCTTATCCCCTGTCTTATCAACACTAGGCCCATCCATCCCCTATTCTTCCTTTCCCAACCTCGGATAGGAGCTCACTACCCTGGGTTGTGACATCCTACCATGCCCGTGCACTTTATAGCATTCAATCGGGGCTCACATACTCCTTTTCTCCATCCACCTTCTCTACATCCAGCTTTACCAACTCCTTTCTGTGCACCGTGCCTCCTAGCCTTTCTCCCCTACTTCCCTCCTCTTCCCCTACCTTCACCTCTACCTGGTGTATATTTTTATTTTATTTTTTCTTCTGTTACTTCCTCCTGCAACCTTAGATAACCTGCTTTATCTTCCTATAGACACTTCTATGTATGTAAATACCGTGTAATCTGTACAATATCTGTATAATTCTATGTACATATGAACTTCTTTTTCTTCCTCTCTGTAAAGAGTATTATCTGTATTGCCTTGTAAATACCTGTGTTGACCTGTATATAAAATTGTTCATGCTCCACCCAGGTCCATCTTGCAAATGAGCTTCTGCTCAACGATGAATGCCTGGTTAAATAAAGACTTGACTGATTGATTGATTGATTGTTTAACCAGTATGGTATGAGATTGCGGGGTTTCTGCTGTATCTGGGACTGGTACCAGTGTGGGTATTATTAATAATTATGTTTAACATCTGATTTATCAGCAGCTAGATAGCCAGGGCTCTGGATGTCTTAAGTTGAATGGTAAAATGTGATTTATGTCTGCCTTTAATCTGTAGCCACCCAGCAGGAGGGTTCACCAGAAAAATCCAAAATGATCTCTGTACATGTGTAAATATGGTAAGATATCCTCTACCCCTCCTGTTTCCCTCTCCTAGCTCCTTTATTACTCCCCAAAATAAATATATTGTTGTTGTTTGAAATCCTGTGTGAGCATATTATTAGAGAGAGCCTTTAATTCAAAATGTGTAAATGTGGGGAGCTGTGTCTTGGGGCATGTCTGGGGAGGGTAACTGGTCATCGTGGGTGGTGTAGCAGCTCAGGGGATTGCACCCAGCAACATCTCACCCATGTAAAGCACCCTGAGTAGAGGCACTGCGCAAAGGTTTTAAAAAATGTTATTAGCTAGCGAACCCAAACCCCTTAGCCTATGTTCAGGGTAGTAGGCAGGGGTGTAACATTGGGGGGTGGCGCCACCCAGGGGTTACAATTGCTCTCCTCTTCATGCCTTAGTTGCCTGCGATGTTGAAGAGCACTCTCACAGCAGTCCCCTTTCGGGGGATCGAGCGAGAGCTTTCCTCCAAATCGGAATATTTTCCACCCCCTTTAATTGGGTTTCTAAATTGCAGCAGCAGAGCTGTCACTAAACAAACATCCCACGCTTGGAGGGAAGGCAACCTAGGCCTTGGATCCCCAGAGATTTCCTCCTCAAAGGTTTTTTCCTCCTTCGTGCCTCAGGCCATAACCGTTAGTTAGCCGTAGTTAGTGTTCCCTAGTTCCTTTAGGTAGGTTCCGCTGTTGGATGGAGATGGATGGTGTCCCTACTTGCTGTTCCCTCTCTCTTTAGGAGGCCCCCTCAATCTCTAGTGCAATCGGTCGTACCCATGCCATTGCTAACCTGTGCATCTCATTACATTATCAAGCTGCCTGGTACCTAATCTACTACTATGCCTCACAGCTACTAATTGGTAACGTGCCTTCATTCTACTACATTTCTTTTTGGCAATGCTTCCTAAGTACCTTTAGCAAAGGGAATCATCCCACGGCACCTCTAGGGGTGGAACCCTCTTCGAGGGTTCCTTGCCTTTGGTACCCACACAGGGTGGTAATTCCTCTGGAATAGAGAACGCGAATGGCCAAACCAAGTAACACAGTTGAAGAAGCATAACATCATACTGGCTGTGTAGGCCACTGAATTGGAAGGCTACGCCTGTAGTTCAATAGACAAGGAGTAAGCCACTCCCCCTTCCTGTGTTATATAAGCAGTTCCTCTGAGCTTCTCTCTCAAGCACTTTTTCTTTGCCCCACCATCCTCCCCATCTCCTCCAGTGGCATCGCCTCTCTCCTTGGGATGCTTCCTAAGGTACCTTTAGCCAAGGGGATCATCCTGCTGCACTTCTAGGCGTGGAACCCTCTTTGAGGGTTCCTTGCCTTTGGTACCCCTACAGGGTGGTAATTCCTCTGGAATAGAGAGCACGAACGGACAAACCAAGTAATGCAGTTGCACAAGCATATTGTCACACTGGCTGCATAGGCCATTGAATGTCTGTAAGGATACCTTGCAAGGGCAGGAAGGAATGGATTTTTCCATGCTGGAGACGGTGGAATTGGACACTGCAGAAGCAAGATCTATAGATCCATGGGTGGAAGGCCCAAGCTCAAGCCTCGTGGGTGAGGATGAGGTCGATGAAGTGCTCTGTTGGGAGGCAAATGCCTCTGTGTGCAGTGAAGAATGGACAATTTTGGAAGCTGAAGCAAATGTCAGCTCCTGGGCAGAGCTTGTGGAACAGGAAGAAATGGAGGAAGTTGAAGCAGCTATTGTAGGCCACTAAGAGTCACCACTAGCCTTGACTTCAGTGGAGCCTTCAGAGACAGAGAAGGGCTCAAGCAATATGCAATTGAGTGCAGAGGTGGACTGTTTTTATTCTGCACTGAGTTTTCAAAGCTGGTTTAATCAGGATTGGCCTCCCCCAAGCTGTGCTTCTGGCTCAGACCTAGTGAAAAGCAGCAAGGAAGACTATGTGATTAGACGCAGGGCTGAAGCCGAATATGGACATATCCATTCTTTCCTAGAAAAGTTTGAGAAGAAATTGAGGGAAACAGGCATGCCTGGTTGTGGGAGGAAGCTTGTACCAACCTGCATCCAAAAGTAAACAAGTTTTTGCGAATTAAAGTATGTCATGAGAGACTACAGTTTTGGAAGCTTGGCAGGACTCTGTTTATAGACTCTGTGAGAATAGTGGACAAGGCTGGCCAGGAGACATTCTACAGTGTCAGAGTGGTTCGTCCGGACAGAGAAACAGTTCTTACTCCACACTCAGAGTGGTATTAGCCATAAAAGTGCCATTTGCCAGTAACCATGCCAGTATGCCAAGTGAATGCAGCATGGCCAGATCATCAATCTGCCACCAAAGTAGCAGGAACCCAGAAGGAGGTACACCTCTTCTGGTGATCCAGGTTCATCTGCAGCAGCATCCAGGTTTGTCTGCAGCAGCATCCAGGATCATAAGGCCAGCAGAGGGAGAAGATTTCCCATCCAGGTCCAGCAGGAGGCGTGGAAGAACCCGATCCAAAGATTTTGTCTGTCCAGCAGTAGAAGATCATCCGGCCGCAGGTACAGAGAAGTGATGTAGACATCCATCTTCTGCCTAGAATCTGGTAAGGCATACTTTTTTCTTCTTTACATTTTAATATGACTGTTTTGCCTGCAAATGAGGATGTCCCAGGAACTTTGGTTCAGACACTCCTGAACTGGACTGCAGTGCTAGCAGGTCTCGCACCTGTCCAAGAACAGTTTCAGCAGGTTTTGGCCTAGGAGAGACTCTATGTATAGTGTCATGGGCACTCTAGACATTCTCCATAGAACATCAGACTTTGTAGGGTTTCCCTTCCCAAAATGTTTTTACAAATGCTTTTATTTTCTATTTTTTGTACTTTTATAGAAAAAAACCCTTTTAAAAAATAACATTTGGCATTGTGTAGTATCTGCGGTGGGAGGTTTTGGTCACTGTGTGGCTTACAGGTTGTGTTTTATTTGCAGAATGTGTTTTGCAATGTTTTCTTTTGCAGGTGTTCCTGGAAGAAGAGAAGAAGAGGATTCTTATGACTCTTCAGAGTCCTCCTTTTTAAAGTCACTAGGCTTGGTGTAACTATGTAGAACAATGCTAACCATTTTTCTGCTTTCCAGGTGTAGAGTTTGTAGTTCTTAGATTTGGGAAATGTAGTGCTAAGTGCATGTTTCTAAAATGGGCTACAGTTTTAAAAGGTGTAAAATATTTTTTGGGGTGTGGGCACCTGGTAGGTAGCATAGGTCAGATAGTTTTTCCCTAGAGGGCAGAGGGGTAGACAAGCTGGAGGTCCTAACTCGAGTACGGGCTTTCAGTGCTGCTCTATTAGGACATGCTTCAGGCAAACTCTTGGAGCCACTGAAAAATCCATGGATAGTCATAGTGTAGGAGCTGAAGTTTCTTCAGTGGGCCTCTAACCTTTAGTGTTACCTGCCTGTGCCTAGCACATGGTAGGGGATGACCTGATCAACCCTCTCCGTAGGGATCACAGCGGTAGAACAGCCTGGTACTGGACCATAACCTGGATGTGTGCAGCTAGTGTGTCTGGTTGCTGTGAGTGTAACCACCCAGTCCCCTGGGGTTACTAGAATACCATTAGTACTAGTCTTAGGCACGAAGAAAAGGCAGCTGGTAGGGAGCTCATTAGGGGCTTTCTATAAAATGACATCACTGTTTACTCAGCTAGCCTGAGAGAGGGATGATTATGTCAGTAGCACTCTCACAGCAGCATAACCATTTTTGAGTCAGCTGCTCATGGAAAGTTTAGAATGTTTCAGTTAGTCTGAATTAGAGTGGCAGAGTGGCAGGAGATCTGCCAGTGGGGCTCTGTGAAGGGAGCCCTGATAATTTCTCACCATAGTTTGGTAAAATCCTCTGTTTGCCTTTAAAGTAGTGGAAACCGTTCGCCTGCAGGACTCTTGGTTTCACTCCAGGAGGAGTGAGAGGGATTGCCATGTCTTGTGGATCCAGGGGGCAATCCCCTGAAGGTCCTGAAGTTTACAGCTGCCTTAAAGAAGGACTGTGAGGGGACTCTGATAAGTTACCAGAGAGGAAAAAGTGCCTTTCTTTTGTTCTTTCTATGACTGGGAGGAAGGAACAACTAATCTGTGAGTACAGAATTAGAGACTGTTCTCTTGGGAGGTCGTATGAGGTGTGTGTGCCCAAGATAAGGCTAGATCACACTGGTCAGGACCCCTTTTCACCTCAGGGTGCTAATTTAAAGTAAAGTTTGGGAGTCTTTTGCAATTCAGTGGGGACTGAAGACTTTCTTTTGGTGTAACCCCAAAGGAATGGCTGACTGTTTGGGGGCAAAGGGTGGGAGGAATGCCATCTGGAGTTTCAATGCAGGGCAAACTGGTTCATTGATGGGCACCAAGGTCCCCTGGGCAGAGGCCAATGCCCAGGATGATTTTAAGTGATGTGGCACTGGCCATGAGCATCCACTTTGGAAATGTTTTGAAAGTAGTTTAAGTGTGTGGCACAGGCCACGAGCATACACTTTGGAAAATGGATAGAGATATTTCTGTGGAAAATAGTACTGCCTACAAAGTGTTTCTGCAAAAGAGAGAGTGTACCTGTGTTGCATTGACAAACCATTGGGGGTCCACCTGTGCTTTAAAGTAACATTTGTGAATAAAGCCATACTGCACAATCCCAGTTACTGCTTTGGACATTCAGCTTCTTGCTTCTGTGGAATGTTATTGGGGCCCCTCAGCAGTTAGGTCTAGCACACGCCTAGCATCCTCTCCCCTGGACCTGGTGATAAATACAAAGGTTCATTTTTCAGTATCGTACCACCCACACCCCCTCCCCCGTCCTCTAGATAATGAGCCTGCTATACACTCTAAAGCTAGGGGTGGTACCATTTCAGTAATTCTGCCAAGAGCAAATTGCATGCCATGATTTGGGCACTGGTTCTTTTGGGGGGGTGCCAGCTGAGAAAAGTGGTAAGGGGGTTACTCAAGTAGGGGTGTCCCTTCTTGCCACTGCTGTTTGCTCTGTACATAAAGCATCTAGCTATAGATGTTGGGTCAAACAAGAAAATAGAGGGCGTGCCATTGGGCGGGCAGAAGTATAAAATAGCGATGCATGCCAGTAACATATTATTAACTCTACATATTACTTGCTGAATTGGGGAAGGAAATGCAGTGATTTGAATCAGTGATAGAATTTAAACTGAATGTATTGAAGACCGAGACTCTATAGTTCAGCTGGAAACCCACCCCAGAGACGAAACGTAAGGTCACTTTTCGATATCATAAAGGATTATTGAAATATTTAGGTATATGTATCCTGAATTGCCTAGAACATGTGGAGCATCTTAGTTATGAACTTTTGACCCCCAAAAATTGCAGAAGATCTCCATCCTTTGCTGTCTTTGCTGTTGAGGTTTTCGCTAGGATAGAGATGGTCTGCATGAACATCTTGCCAAAGTTACTGTATCATTTCCAAACTCTCCCCATGGTTCCAGCCAAAATGTACTTCTGATCCTTGAACAAGTTGGTGCCTAGACTTATATCGGATGTTCAGTGCCCCAGATTTGTTTTACTTTACTGCATTTACCTGGAGACGGGGGGTCTTCCTTATTTTCACTTATACTGTATGTACAAGCAGCACAATTGTATACAATATGTAAATGATTATCCCCTACTTGTGTGGCTCATTGGAAGAACATCAAATTTAATTTTAATGATCTGTACAAAATTGATCAGCACCTATTTGCTTCCTTGTTCAGTATTCATCCAGTTTCTTATTTTACTACTTACACAGCGGAAGCTCTGAAGACATGGTGCAAAGCAGTAAAAAAGAAAGCTTTGCAGAATTATTTTTACTTCTGCAGAGTCTCAGCTTATGACTCCACTTTTGCAGCAGGTAGTCCTGACATCTCCTATAGATGCTAGAATCATGGGGGCTTTCGTATATATTTCAGTTTTTAGAAAGTCAAGGGGTCCTCCAGTTTGAGGGCTAAATACCAACTTCAACAATTGGCCATTTTAGGTGCGCAGAGGTCCACTATTATTTAATGGACTCTGGCTCTATCCCCTATGCTTTACCATATTTTAAAACACTGTCAATGAGTGTGATAAAAGGTGAGCATTGGACCTATCTGGTAGGCCACCTTTATAAGGCCTTGATGTTGTTCAATGGCTTACGCAGCCAATAGGATATTATGCTTGTACAACTGTGTTACTTGGTTTGGCCTTTCGCACTCTTTATTCCAGAGGAATTACCGCCCTTTAGGGGTACCATGGCAAGGAACACTCGAAGCGGGTTCCACCCCTAGAGGTACAGTGGGACAATTCCCTTCGCTAAAGGTACCATAGGAAGCATCCCAAGGAGAGGGGCAATGCCACTGGAGGAGGAGGGGAGGATGGTGGGGCAAAGAAAAAGTGCTTGAAAGAGAGGCTAAGAGGAACTGCTTATATAGCACAGGAAGGGGGAGTGACTGGCTGCTTGTCTATTGAACTACAGGCATAGCCTTCCAATTCAATGGCCTACACAGCCAGTATGATGTTATGCTTCTGCAACTGTGTTACTTGGTTTGGCCATTCACATTCTCTATTCCAGAGGAATTGCCACCCTGTATGGGTATCAAGGCAAGGAACCCTCAAAGAGGGTTCCACCCTTAGAGGTGCCACAGGACGATTCCCTTGGCTAAAGGTACCTTAGGAAGCATCTCCAAAAAGAAACGTAGTAGTATGAAAGCATGTTAGCAATCAGTGGCTGTGAGGCATAGTAGTAGATTAGGTACCAGGCAGCTTGATAATGTAATGAGATGCACAGGTTAGCAATGGCATGAGTATGATGGGTTGTGCTGGAGATTGAGGGGGCCTCCTAAGGAGAGAGGGAACGGCAAGTAGGAACACCATCCACCTCCATCAAACAGTGGAACCTACCTAAAGGAACTAGGGAACACTAACTACAGCTAACTAACGTTTATGACTTGAGGCATGGAAGAGAGAAAAAAAAACCTTTGAGGAGGAAATCTCTGGAGATCCAAGGCCTAGGTCACCTTCCTTCCAGGCCTGGGATGTTTGTTTAGTGACGACTCTGCTGCTGCAATTTAGAAACCAGTTACAGGGGGTGGAAAATATTCCAATTTGGAGGAAAGCTCTCACTCGATCCCTCTAACAGGAATGCTATGGAAGGCTGCGAGAGTGCTCTGCAACATCAGGGGCAACCAAGGCGAGAGGAGGAGAGCAACGACTGATGAGGCACTCACCTGGCCTACCCACCCTAAAAACAAACTGGGTGAACCAAAGGCAGTTGTAGGGAGAATGCGGTGACGGTGCCTTGCTAGTAGAATACTAGAGCCAAAGGAGATCAGTGTAACCACCCTTCACAGCTAGTCTTAAATTCTACACCAGAAGCTGCTGTCAAGCCTCAAGCGGCTAAAGCCAGACCCGAGTGAGGGCATTCCCAGCTATAGGCCAGATGAGAAGGACTCCATGCCCCAAATCAGGCATGCTCAAGACGCTGACTTTATAGATGCAGAGTGAGACCGTCGGCTGCAGGGAGGCCCTGCACCATGGAATGGTTATGGCTGGCATACCCCAGAAACAACTGAGGAGGAGCTGAATGAAGTGTTGAGTGCTGGGACCCTCACATAGGTCAGACATGGTAGTAGCGAGCGTTGAGCAAATGAATTGCGTAAGCAATGAGTGGACCTGCATGTAGGTCAATAAGCAGAGTAAGCAAATGGTCGGACCTGCACGGAGGTCGAAGGAGCAGCGAATATGAATAGTGGAGCAAGCCAGCCAGGCATTCAAGGAAGAAAATGAAAGGTGACAAATACTCTGAGGATTTCAGGTGGCAGAGGCAGGATTGGAACATAAGGTAAGTATGCCACATGGAGCCATGGCTCCCCCAACACCTCCAAGTCCCGGCCATAGAAAAAACAAGAAAGTGTGGAAGGCATCGTGACCCACATGCAGATATTGCTAATTTACAGCATCAGCAGTGGCTTAGCTGACCTCCAGTGTATAATGGCAGTCTACAAACATGAGAGCAGCATCAGTATTGAGTAGCTGTGAGTTATAGGGGTAGCAATTCAAATGAACAGAGACTGGAGGGAGGCAATGCTCTGAAAGCAGCAATTTGGGTAGGCAGTGCAGTGAAAACAGCAGCAATGAGGTATGTGGTATGAGTTCAGGAAGCAGGATTGAGCTGCATGGGTTAAGGTTCAGAGTGAGCCTGAACCAGGTGAAAACAAGTAAGGTGCAAGCATGAAGAGCAGCAGCAGGGAAGCAGCTTGAGCTGAAACACGCAAATAATGACTGCAGTTGCATTGTGGGCAAATGGGAGCAAGTAGCATGAGCTCTGGATTAGCAAAATACAAGGAGTTTAGAAACAGAAACCCCCCAAAAAGAAAGCAAAACAAAAGACACACAAACACAGAAGAACAGGGAACAGGCAACACGAGAAAGCACACAGCCGGAGGCAAACAATACAAACCAAACACAGGAGAACAAAAAAGAGAAGTCCAGCAGAAACCAGCAGAGGCCAAAACACAGCAAGGTGGTGGGAAGGCCCCAGCAGCTGCAAAGAACAGACCAACAGAGCCTCCGGCTGCAAAGAAAAAACGCTTGAGAGAGAGGCTCAGAGGAACTGGTTATATAGCACAAGAAGGAGGTGTGGTTGGCTGCTTGTCTATTGAACTATAGGCATAGCCTTCCAACTGAGTCCTGACTCTACAATTCCAATATTGCAAAAATTGAATTCTGAATTAGATCTTTTTGGTACCACATTAGTGGTATAAGTACACTCCACTGGCAGTACAGGTCAGTCACATCCTTCAATATTTGGCATGAATTCACCTGAAATGTAGATCTCAGTATGTTACAACTCCAGCAGTACAAGCTAAGTACTGTTTATGCAGGCCTGGTGGCGCTGAAGGTTGAGTTGCTGGACACCACACCTCGTGTCACGCTGGCAATCCAGGTTCAGAAGCAAGCTCAGGCGCCGGGGGTTGGCGGGGGTGGGTGGAGGATGAGTGCCCTTGTGATGCTCTCCTCCCCAGGAAGCAGGGGTGGGATGTCTCTGCCTGTTAGCGGCCCCCAGTGGAGACCGGGGGCACTGCAGCAGGTTAGGCATGCACATAGTAGCAGGGCCAATGCTGGCATGGTTGCCGTGCGCATGATCGTTGGACGTGCACCTCACAAGGGGCAGAAGGATGGGGGGATAGTACAAGAATCCACAAGCAGGAAAAAAAAACCTCCAGAGGGACTGCAGAGATGATGGGGACTTCCAAGGCACGGCTCACACCCCACCGCTGGCCCAGCTTGTCAGGATCTTCCCTGGTGCCAACCCGTAGGCTGCATAGACCCTAGCTTGTGCCGGGGGGGTGGGGTCTGGTCTGGGCAGTGCAGGTGGAAAAGTTCCATGGCATGGGGGTTCAAGCAGGGAGTTAGAGGCCCTAGCCCAGTAAGTACCCCGGAAGGATGCCCAGCCCTATGGAGTAAATAAATAGACTCTAAAAAAAAAATGTACTGTTTATGAGTGAATAGGGGAGATGCTGTTGTCATATACCTCTCTTCCACCATCCAATTCACTCCTGTACTCTGTTACCTTCCCTTCTGCTTATGGATTTCCCCTACTCAAACTCTTTTTCCCCTTCTCTGTTCCTATCTTCATGGCTAGTGTCTATTGCTGTCTTGTCCTGGTTGGTTCCCCTCATCAGTAATGGAGCTTCTTACCACTATCTCTATCCATGTCTCGTCTGGAGAACTAGTCATGCTTGGGGGACTTTAATATTAATTGGCTCTCCCACTCACAGACTAAACTCTGCCAAAACATCAAGTCTCTTCAACTTACTCAATTGATCTTGGACCCAACCTGACACAATCCTACATCCCACTGTCATTCCTTACTGAACTGGGTACTTATTTCTCACCCTCACCCTCACCATATCACAGCAGCTGGCATTCTCCCTGATGCCTAGTTACCACCATATGGTCTACTGTGTGAGCAAAATTCATCACCCTAAAGCCCTTCCTAAAATCTTCCAGATCAGATCCTTCCAATCGCTGGACTTATCCTCTCTCCATGCAGACTTGGTTGCCACTGGCTGGTCTCCCATCTCTTCAGCCAGTAATATCAACTCTACCCTCAATTACTTATTCACAAAATTCATGTCTATCTTGGATCTGCATGCCTCCCCTCAGGAGAACCAGGGCCTGTTGTTCCCACCTCCCCTGGATCTCAGCTGAATTACTAGCCTGCCTACATGCTTGTGATCTGGTTTGGAAGGCTCACAAGCCCTTTGGTTCACCTGCTACCCTTAATAGGTACTGAGCATTTAAGAATGCCTGTACGACAGCCACTAGACTTTCCAAGACTGAGTACTTTTCCTTTGCCTTCTACAACAACCTGTCACCCCTTTAAGTTCTGGAAGGTCATCCATTCTCTCTTTTCCCCTCCTACACAGTCCTCCTGTCCCATCTTCAAGGTAGGTAATAGCCTTATCTCCAACCCCCTTTCTGTTGTGACTGAGTTTAACTCCTTCTTTACCTCCTGTGCCTCCTCCCTTCTCGCCTCCCTCCCTCTTACCCCCTCTTCTCCTCCCACCACCCTTCCTCTACTCCATCTTTCTCCTTTTCTTTCTGTCTGTCACTCGTACTGCTTCCCTTAAGGCTCTTTTGCCCCTCAGCTCTTTCAAGGGTAGGAGCCCTGATGGGCTCAAACACAGACTCCTACATCTCTCTGCCCCTGCCATTGCTCCCCCAGTCTCCTCCCTTCTCAACCTCTCCTTCCTGGCGTCTGTTCCTGATGCCTGGAAACATGCCATGTAGGGCTCCAGAAAATATTTTTTGAGATGAGTACTGTACTCCTCATTTTGAAAGTGAGGTGAGTAAAACTAAATTCAGATGTGTAAAAATGTCTAGACGGAGTGAAGTGAGGAATACATTTTTAAAAACAATGTCGTTTTTTTCTATATAAGAACTGATCAGGTGTCACCAGTGCCCCAGATAATAATGGCAGACAGGAGTAATTTACTCACCAGTTTTGAAATAAAATTGGGATGCATATAAGTGCTGTAAATCTGGAAAAAATGCGTCATTGGAATGACCACTTATGTTATGAAGCACTGTTCCATGGAGTGTGACACATTTACAAATGTTGGGTGAGTGCTGGTACTCATTAAAAAACAATTTCTGAAGAGTATTTCCTAATTAGAGGTGAGTAAAATAGGTCAGAACTCACCTTATCTGGAGCTCTGATGCCATGGTTATACCCCTTCCAAAAGGAGGTGACTCCTCCAGCCATGGTAACTACCACCCCATCTCCTGCTCCCCACCTTAGCTAAACTTCAAGAACACACTGTGTTATCTCAACTCTCCACCTTCCTTGATACTTCCTCTTTTTTCACCCTATTCCAGTCTGGCTTCCATAAACACCACTCCACCACCACCTCCTCCCTCCTTTGGCTTACTGACTCCATTCTCTCAGGCGTGGATCAGGGCTTCATCCTTTGACACTGTTGCCCACCCCCTCCTCCTTGTTAAGCTCAAGGCAGTGGAGCTCTCTATCTCCACAACCAACTGGTTTTGCTCTTACCTTGAGGGTAGATCACAATCTGTTATAAAGTACGGTTACGTAAGAACTTACTGTAACAGTAAATCTTTGAGAGGAACACTAGCAGCAGGTTACACCATAAGGACTGAAGCCAGCAGGCACCAGGACCCCACAGAAAACTTTGAGCTAGCAGTCTATGGTGGGGGACCGCCCACTGACATCAGCCCGACGTCGGCCAATGGTATAAAATGGGCAGTCCCTCAGTCCCACCTCAATTCACCCACCAGAGACCCTGGGACAGGGAGAGAAACTGGCAAACCAAGGAGGATCCTCAAACTGAGGAGAAGACAGAACTGCAGAAACAGAAACCAGGGAGAAGGAGGGAGGGAAAGCAGCACCTGCTGCAAGAGCTCCTCTCGAAGATCTACTATTACGGTAAATTCTTACGTAACAGCACTATCTCACTTTGAGGGGGAACTCTTGCAGCAGGTTACACCATAAGGATAAAGTCCCAAGCAGTACAAGGACAACCCTTGCTAAACGGGTGGAGGAAAAAAGGCAGGAACTGAAATCCTCATGAGAGTAGACCCTGCAGGGCAGCGGAGCTGAAGCCTATCCTGTGCCTGGAGGATATGTCCAAACTATAGTGCTTGATGAAAGTGTGGACGGAACTCCAGGTGGCAGCTGTGCAGATATCTGTCACTGACCTGTTCAACAAAGATACAAAGGAAGCAGCAACTCCCCTGGTAGAATGGCCCTGTGCTGGTCCCGGTAAAGGCTTGTCGCACTTCTGATAGCAGTACACAAAGCAGTGAACCAACCACTTAGACGTCTGCTTAGAAACAGGCACCCCTAAAATCTACAGGGCAAATGAAACAAACAAATGATCAGACCTTCTGAGATCCTGGGTACCAGTCAAATAATAACGAAAGACCCGGTGAACATCCAGAGTATGCAATAGAGCCTCCCCTCAATTTGAGTGCTCTGGATAATAAGATGGGAGATGGATGTCCTGATTGAGGGTAAATTCTGACACCACCTTAGACAGAAACTTAGGACTGGTCCTCAAGGACACCCTGTCCTTGTGGAAAACTAAATAAGGCTTTTTGCACATCACAGCCTGGAGCTTGGAAATCCTCCTGCTGTAGCTAAGACAGAGAGCCGCCACCAGCTTCCTTAAAGCAAGGAAGTGACTTTTTAATACAGTACACTGAATTGAATTCTTAATTTTGAATCCTGTGTAAGTAAGTAGAAGTCAGTGTTTTGGTGCTCTGTTTTGGGGGTTGACTTTTCTCAGTGTAACTTTTATTTGCCAGGTAGGAAATCTAGCTGGGAGAATATTTGCAGTCATGTGTGACTAGACATGTTGAACTCTATGAAACAGGTGTCTGAAAGGAAAGAAGATACTCACTGGGGTGGTGGGTCAGAGTTGTAGTTGATTGTTTCTGGAGGACACTGGCTTAGTCCCACCACCCTGCCCCTCACCCCACCTGCCCCAAGCACATCATTTCCTTTATATTGGGGGTTCTGACATCACTTCCCCAAACGTGCAAAGGACATACACCTGTTCATATCCTTAACAGCACAACACACAGAATAGGGGGTAAACACACTCACACACTAAAAACAAAAAAATAACAAAATACAAAAAATAAAAAATTTAAACAGGAAGAGAGACAGACATGTGGGGAGTGGTGCAAAGCACTGTCTGTGGCATGGCAGTCTTCCGGGAGACGTTCTGGAGGCTATGTTGCTGCCCTATTTGCAGGCACCTCTCTGGTCTGAGGGAGGAGGTTGCCCGTCTCCATGCTGATCTGGCAAGGATTTGGGAAACCAAGAAAGAGGAGCAGTTGAACCACGGTGGGCTTAGGGAGGGTGAGGGTAGTGCAACAAAGGCGCATCCCTCCAGTTGTGTCTCTCCACAATTTATTCGCCATTCTGGTGGTGCGTGGTTCCTCTATGGAGGCACCCACAGTGGAGACCAAGAAGGGTGCTGGGAACCTCCACAAAGGAGACCCACAGGAGGGTGGCACAGGACCTTACAGGGGAAGGAAACAACTTCTGGTGGGAGACTCAGTCGTTAGGAGGGTAGAACTGAAGGAAGGAGGGGAGAGGGAGGTAAGGTACCTGCCCGGTGCCATGGCTTGGTAGAACAGGAAGTGAATCCTCAGGATCATGGAAGCAGCAGCACAGTGGAAGCAGCTGGATGTCATTGTCCACCTAGGGACAAATGACCTGGCTGGGAATGGGATTAGAGCAGTGCAGCAGGAGTTTGTGGAGTTGGGGAGGGGCCTTAAACAAGTAGGATGCATGGTAACTTTCTTGGAAGTGCTGTCTGTCTATGGCATGGGTGAGGCTAGGGTACTCCACACCACGGGATTCAATGACTGGTTGAAAAACTGGTGCGGAGCTCAGGGATTTGGCTTCATTGGGGACTGGGGATCCACCTGGAGAGATGCAGGCCTATACTGGCTTGATGGTCTGCATCTGTCTGGGAGGGAAACCAGGATCCTAGGTGATAAGTTTAAATGCTTCATTGGCAAGCATTTAAACTAGCCAAGGGGGTAGGCACTGAAAAGAAGCAGGGAAATCCCAGCCCCCCTCCCACACAAAACAGGGCAGTTAGTGAAGTAGACAAAAAGGTAGAGAAGTCAATAGGGAGTGGGACGGGGTAAAGCCAGAAAAAGGGACAGGCAGTAAGGACAGGATGGGCTTAAAAGGGGTAAGGCCATCAAAAAAATGGAGGGCGATGAGTACCAATGCCCATAGTCTGGTAACGAGCTCCCTGAACTAGTGGCCTTGATGGAAGAGGGATGCCTGGATATTGTGGCAGTCACAGAAACATGGTACATGGAGAACCATGACTGGGATGTCAACATACCAGGGTACACAATCTACAGAAGGGACAGGGAGGGTAAAAGAAGAGGTGGAGTAGCTCTCTACATAAAGGAAGGGATCAAAGCTACAGAACTAAAAAGTAAAGGGGGAGGACAAGAGGCACTCTGGGTCACCTTGGAGACAGGGAATGGCATCACAATCCACACAGGAGTTATGTACAGACCCCATCTCAAGGGAAGGAAATGGACAAGAAAATGATAGAGGACGTTCTCAAAATGGCTGAAAAAGGAGAGATACTGTCGATGGGAGACCTGAATATGCCAGATGTTAACTGGATGACATGGACTGCAGCCACATCCAAGAGCAGAGTCATTCTCGATGCCCTACAGGGGGCATGCCTTAGACAGCTAGTGGTGGAACCCACTCAGGAGGGAGCAATATTAGACCTGGTACTCTCAAATGGAGAGAGGATCACAAATTTAGAAGTCAGTAGACATCTGGGAACAAGCGACCACTGCACAGTGTGCTTCACAATAAACACAACCATGGAGACAAGCCCTACAAAGACAAGGATACTGGACTTTAGAAGGGCCGACTTTGGCATAATGGGTGAATACCTGAGGAGTGCATTAGCAAATGGCCAGAAAGGAGGGGCGGAAGAACAATGGAGAAAAATCAAAATTGCCATAATGGAGGCAACAAACCTTTGTGTGAAACAAATAAAGAAAACAAAGCGGAATAAAAAAAAAACCATGGTTCTTCAAAGAGGTGTCAGGGAAGGTTAAGGAGAAAAAGGCTGCATTCAAAAAGTATGAGGAATCACAGAAGGAGCATGACAGGGAACTGTATCAATTAAAGCAGAAAGAAGTGGGGAAGGCAGTCAGAAACGCAAAGGCCCAAACCGAGGAAAAGATAGCCAACTCAGTTAAGAAGGGGGATAAAACCTTTTATAGGTACATTAGGGAGCATAGAAAGGTTAAGGGAGGGATAGTGAAGATTAATAAAGGAGAGGGGAGGTGGGCAGAGGGAGACAGTGAAAAGGCAGAGATACTGAATGAATACTTTTGCTCAGTATTCACAAAAGAAGAAGAGGAGGAGTTACCTAAACCAAACAATAGAAGCACTCTGTGTAGTGGGGTTGACGCCAGTCCATTTACAAGAAAGAGTCCTGAAAGAACTCCTAAAACTCAAGGTGGACAAAGCAATGGGGCCTGACGGGACTCACCCTAGAATCCTAAAAGAACTAAGGGAGGACCTAGTGACACCACTGACCACACTTTTTAACAAATCATGGGAGGATGGGGTGGTACCTGATTACTGGAGGAGGACAGATGTGATGCCCCTTCACAAAAGTGGGAGCAAGGCAGAAGCAGGAAACTACAGACCTGTTAGTTTGACCTCAGCGGTGGGGAAAATGATGGAATCACTTCTGAAAGAAAGAATTGTTGAGTACCTAGAGGACAGCGGCGCATAGGACCCAAAGCAGCATGGATTCACAGCAGGAAGGTCATGTCAGACTAATCTAATCAATTTCTTTGACTGGGTGACCAAAGTAATAGACCAGGGAGGGGCTGTGGATATGGCCTACCTAGACTTTAACAAGGCATTTGACACAGTCCCGCACGAAAGATTAATAATCAAGTTAGCCAGCCTGGGAGTGGGTACCAGGGTGGTAGCCTGGGTAGCAAACTGGCTACACAACAGGACACAGAAGGTAATAATGAATGAAACACATTCCGAAGAAAGGGGGGGTTACTAGTGGAGTACCTCAGGGCTCAGTACTGGGTCCAGTCCTCTTTAACGTCTTTATAGGTGACATTGCAGAGGGTCTGGAAGGAAAGGTATGCCTCTTTGCAGATGACACAAAGATCTGTAACAGAGTTGATACACAAGGGAGGGTAGAAAGGATGAGAAGGGACTTGGCAAGGTTGGAGGAATGGTCAGATGTATGGCAACTTAGATTCAATGCAAAGAAGTGCAAAGTAATGCACCTGGGAAATAAAAATCCAGGAGAAGAGTACACAATAGCAGGGGAGGTACTAACAACAACAATAATGGAAAGGGACCTGGGGTAGTCATATCAGATGACCTAAAGGTGGGTAAGCAATGTGAGAAGTCAGTAAGGAGAGCCAGGGGGATACTGGGATGCATAGGGAGGGGCATCACAAGTAGAAAAAGGGAAGTGGTTATCCCTCTGTACAGACAGTTGGTGAGACCCCATCTGGAGTACTGCTTGCAGTTTTGGAGACCTCATCTTCGCAAGGACATAGACAGGATAGAAGCAGTCCAGAGGAGGGCAACTAAAATGGTGCAGGATCTACATCAGAAACCATATGAAGAGAGACTGAGAGAGCTTAATATGTATACCCTTGATGAAAGGAGGGATGGGGGGACATGATGGAAACTTTTAAGTACTTCAAGGAATCAACAAAGTCAGGAGGGTAGCATCTTTCAGAAAAGATGTGTAAGAACAAGGGGCACAATTTAAAGATAGAGGGGATGGCTCAGGGGTAATGTGAAGAAATCTTTTTTCACAGAGAGAGTGGTGGGTGCATGGAACCGCCTTCCTGGAGGGGTTGTGGGGTCCAAAACAGTGGGAGAATTCAAACATGCATGGGACAGACATAAGGCAGTTATAATGGGGGGTTGCAGGAAGCAGGCTGTTGGTTAACTAGAATTTGCAGCTAATCCAATAGGTAGGAAAATGGGCAGACTGGGTGGGCTAAGTGCTCCTTATCTGCAGTCAAAGTCTGTGTTTCTATGTTTCTTTGGGGACTCTAAAATGGTGTCTGTCTCCAGGGGTCTAGTAGGAGCAAATTTCTGTAGGAATTGTAGTTTTTGCACTTTGGCACCTAAATGGACCTGGAGGGGGAGCCCTTGCTTAGACAGACTGATGGATTAACCAACCAGAACTTTTTGGACTGAAGGGAAATTCCCAAGCTGCCTGCTGCAGTGTGCTCAGTCTGGAGTTAGAGTTTGAAGAGTAAACAGCTCGAGTGATTCGAGCAGCTGCCCCTGCATAGTAGCGCGGGAAATCAGTGGAAAGGCTGAGTTTGGCCTATCTGCCTGCTGTCCCTCAAGAGGGAATCCTTTGAAAAGGCTTAGTAATCGGATTGTATCCGAATTGGAGTGTGACAAAGCCACTGAAGAGTGACCAGATTTAAACCTGAAGAAGACCGAAGATTTGCTGTACGCGATCTGCCTGTCAGGAAATCGATTCACCATAGAACTCCCGATTCTGCCCAGAGACACTTATATTGCTGCCAGACTGCTATCCACATTGTGGTATGCTGATTGCTTTACTATAAATGTGGTGTTTGCTATTAGTGGGTTGCGATTTGGTTCCCCGCTGTTTAATTGTGCCATGCTTGCTGGAGGCTGCATCCAGCCTTCCCGGACTTATATCCAAACTGTCTTACCTGGCCTGGGCCCTGCCACACTGGCCCAGCCATCTACTTCAAGCACAGAGAACACCATTGACAAGAGACCTGCCTGGGGATCAGCCCCCTGCTCAACACCACGAACAGGAATGATACCACAGTGAATTGTGTATGCTCTGCTTCTCCTGGCAAACCAGCAAGTCATCCTGCAGTCTTCATTTTGTCCATCCTGGGTAGCATGAGTAAATACCAGGGTAGCTCCCTGCAACAACAGCTCAATAAAAGTGTGTCATCTGATTTAATTATTTTGTCTAATCATCACAAACTGAGTTTCCTTGCTCCAGATTACAAATTGTGTGGTTGTGCATGCCTTTCATTTTCATCACAGGGCCCCAACCAGCTGCACGCCGGCCTACTCTGGGCAACGCATCAGGCTACCCATCTCACCAACTGGGTACCCAGCGTGTGTGACTGTGTTGAGGGACTAAAAAGTGCATGCATAATCAATTAAACCACTGTATATAAATGTATAGCTTGATCTTACTGCTTAGACCCTGTATATATTCCTTTTTGTATATTTGTGCAAAACCGTTGCTCTGTATAGCTATAACTACAAATTGTTACCCAGCCTACTTCTCTGTAACCAGTTGTTCCTATGTGTTCACATGTTACCTGTATTTTTTGCTTGGATATGCACTATGTATTACTGCTATATTTTCCATTTTCTGTTGCCTTCCTATTGGCCCAGGTCGTGGCTGAAATCGTTCCTGTTGGATCAGTCCACCTACCCGGTTATCAAAGACAAAAATAAATAAATAAATAAATAAATGCCTGACTAGATCAGTTATAGAATCAATCAACCTAATTATGCCCCTACCTTGTTCAAGTCCCCTGAATAAATCAGATCTAACTCTTTTTGCATCTAAGTTGACTGTGGTTCTAGTTTGTACTAAAAGCACTGTACTGTTGTTATATGCTGTGCCTAACCTTGTTTTACAGGGGGTCTCCAGGGTCAAACTGATGGGGCCAGCCCTGGTGGTAAGTGCAAACAGTGTGGGGATTTGTATGCTAAATGGGGGCTATTGTGAAAGTGTTTGTTGCATATTGTCTAGGCCACTAGAAGGGAAGGAGGGGGATTACAGTGTCCTGGAGGGCTGTACCCAGGTTAGCCTTGCTACTAACAACCCTGTCCTCCGGGTGGAGACGCCCATTTCAGTACCCAGGCCCCTTAACCTGCAACTAGCCAAGCAGGCAGGGTTAGTAGCCCTTCGGATAGCGCCACCTAGGGGTTACATCTTGGAGGCACCACTGGGATTAGTGCCCCCTAGTGGTCAGACGTTAGAATCATTGTCGCTGGAATATTGCTACACCAGTAGAAGTCATTGTGCACCAGTTGGTGGGGTGGTGTACGGGGCAGGAGGTTGACCCCATCCTGCCGTACTTATGCTAGACATTCCCTTGAGTATTAGTACGGACACAGTAGAAGGGATTCTCTCCAAAGTCACAGGTTTGAAAAACGCTGTGGTGGTGGGTCAGTAGGCTGATTTAATGACCAAAACCCTCATGACTATTACCCCGAAGGGTCCCCAACTGCTTGGAGGGTAATAACTAAAGATAGTAAGAATCCCTTAGAGGATGAGATCCCACCATTATCTGAAACTTTTGAGGAGAAATTTGTTAAGCTGTTGCTGGAGAGGCCGGCCCGGTGGCTCTGAGGGTTGAGGCACTGGATGCCACACCTCGCACCATGCCGGCGACCCAGGTTCGGGAATGAGCCCGGGTTGTTGTGGGTCGGTGGGGAAGGGAGATGATTGAGTGTCCGGAGGACAACTCTCATCTCCCAGGAGGGACAGGGGTCCCTGTATGGCACCTGGCTGCTCTCTGGCGGAAGCTGGAAACACAGCAAGCGCCAAGGAGCAGAAGTAGGAGTGGGGGGAGTGGCAGACATCGGAATCAACGCCTTGATGTCAGGGCGCTGGCCACTTCCCAGAAAAAGGGGAAAATGCATCTCCACTCTGGCAGAGATGGAGCACCGGAGCTTGCCCCCGATTTGCGGCTGCCCTCCTGGCACCCTCCCGACCGATGTTACTGCAGTGCTGGGGTGTTGAAACCCACCTCATCCCCACCCAGGGGGGTAAACCGAGGCTACATGGGCAAAAGAGGACTGACCCAGTAGGAGCGGACCACAGGAGGATGACTCCTTGGTGCTCCCGAGGAGACCAGAGCCGAGGTGAAGAAGGAGGAATAAATAAGAAAATAAAAAAAAAAAGAAAAAAAAAAGCTGTTGCTGGAGGAAGGGAAAACTGTAGAGGACTTTAAGCAATTATTCCTGCCACCTGGAGGTGTCCTTCCTCCACGCCCTCACCCATTCCTGCACCTACACTGGTGCCTGCAGTTAGTCATGACACGTACCGCAAGTTGGGGATGTTCTCAGGTACCCTTCCCACCCCACAGGGGGGAGGATGACTGGGAGACCTGGATCGACTATGTTGCCCCCTTGGTACCCTAGTGGCAGTGTGCAGAGGCTGAGAAGCAGAAGAAAATCATGGAAAGTTTGAGGGGTCTGGCCCTGGAAGCCATTAGATTTCTGACGTCCACGAATCCTGAGACATCTGCTCAAAAGTACCTGTCTGCCCTGGAAGGCAATTTCAGAAGCACTGAGTCAGGGGAGACTTTGATGTGGCAATTCAAAGGTACCAAACAGTGGATAGGGGAAAGTCTGTCTGTGTATGCTACTCCCCTAGAGAGGGCCCTGCAGAGAGTTTATCAAAAGGGTGGAGTAGCCGCCAGTAACTTGAACCATGCGAGGGCACATACTACAGCACGCCAAGCACTCTAAATTGCAGATTATCCAGTTAAAGCTCCAAGATAGGAGAGATAACCCCCCTGACTACTGCGACCTAATAAAAGAACTCAGGGAGGTTGAGGGTGAAGAAAGAGATTATGATTATGGGGTGGGCGCAGCACGAGTGACCACAGCACAGAAAGACCTCTCTGAAATGGAGACCACTAAGGATATTCCGCTATGGGCTGAATGCTGGAGAGACAAGCTGCTGAAGGAAGTCAGAAAAGTACCAACGGGTGCCTTTACGGAGGCCTCCACTGCAGACAAATACCCTGGTCCCTCTCAGAATGTGACTGCCATGGGGGTGGGAGTGCACCCTCAGGCATCTTCTGCTGAGAGTGAGCCCAGGCTGAGATCAAAGAATTGACTGCCACCCTAAAGGAACTGTTAAGACACGTTGCGTCACCTTCGCCGCTGCAAACAGATATCGGACCCCGAACCCTTCAGTCCCTCATGCAATGTCCTCTCCAAGGATGATCCGGAGTCTATCATTTATTACAACTGTGGAAAGGATGGCCATATGAAGAGAGAATGCTGGTCTCAGAAAGACTTAGATAAAGTTGTGTACAGACTTCAAGGGGTGCTCTGGAAAGCGAGACCTTGGGCGAGGGATGCTGGCAACCACCGCCATGAAGGATCAAGAAATCCTAATTCAAACTTCTTTGTGGCTAAATCATCCATCCAGGCCCCTGCTACTGTCTCTCCAGACTGGTCCAATATAGTAGGCTCCTCAATGGAAACTACTGTGACTGTCAATGGTATCCATGCTCGGGCTGTGCTCGATAGTGGGTCTCAAGTGACCATTGTATTCCAGGACTGGTATGACAAACACTTATCTGATGTGCCATTACAGTCTCTGGATGGCCTACATGTGTGGGGCTTGAGCGACAAGTCTTATCCCTACCTAGAATATGTCTGGCTCTGGCTGTCTTTTCCTGAAACTGTAACTGGTGTAGTTGAACAAGTAGAGACATTAGCCCTGGTGTGCCCTCCTACCAGATTGTATGATGGGGTTCCCCTGTTAACTGGAATAAACACCCACATGTTTTAGAGACTAGCACAACTCTGCCATGAGAAAAAAGATCAACAGTCTGGACGGGCCCTAAGAATTCCAGTATTAATCAAAAGGGCTTATGACTTGCAACTGAAACCCAATGAAGTGGACCGAGATGAGTCAGTGGGGATAGTGTGGAAAAAGGATCCTGACTCTTTGGTGTTGGCCCCCAACACCCAGTGTACGATCCATGGAAAAGTCTGCCTAAGTAGAGGTGTAAAGAACAAAATATTGATGATAGATGACCCTGGTGAAGGGAAGCTGCCAGAGGGGTTGATGGTTAAGCCCAGTATACTACCTGCACGTGCTCATGCCTATGCTCGCCGAGTGATGGTGCAAGTGAGAAACATGTCAGACAGGGAAGTTCGTGTGAACCGGGGATGTACGCTGGGTACAGTACACTGCCCAGACACTGCAGTATTACCCAGTAACACGTACTCTCGCAAAAAGGAGAAAGCGACCCCGGACTTATATGACTTCAGTGTTCCCCTTTGTCTGTTGAATGGAAGACCTGAATTAGCAGGAAACTTGCTCAGAGAGACCAAGTGTTCTCACTAAAAGAGCGGGCGTGGGGTGTGTCCATGGTGCCAGGCATAACATACGCTTGCATGATGACTGACCATTTCGAGAGAGGTACTGATGCCTTGCCCCAGCTGACATAAATGATGTTAGGAGGCACTACAGGAAATGCTCGCTGCTGGCATTATTCAAGAATCAAAAAGCCCATATGCATCCCCAACCGTAGTGGTATGTAAAAAGAATGGATCCGTGAGGATGTGTGTGTGTGTGGACTATCGGACCCTCAACCGACGGACTATCCCAGACCAATACACTGTGCCATGCATACAGGATGCCCTGGATTGCCTGAATGGGGGTCAGTGGTTCTCAGTACTGGATCTCTGCAGTGGATATTATCAGATTCTGATGACCCTGGAGGACCGTGAGAAAACAACCTTCATCTGTCCTTTAGGGTTCTCTGAATTCCTGAGGATGCCACAGGGGATTTCGGGTACCCTTGCCACCTTCCAGAGATTGATGGAACATGTGGTGGGAGACATGAACTTGCTGGAATGTTTAGTGTACTTGGATGATGTCATTGTTTTTGGATGCATGCTGGAGGAACATGAGACCAGACTGTTCAAAGTCCTCAATCGTTTGGAAGAATTCGGTCTCAAGTTACCCATAGACAAATGCCATTTTTTTTCAAACAACTGTGAAATATGTGGGACACATAATGTCTGTGGAAGGGATACAGACAGATCCCAGTAGAGTTGAAGCTTTGACCACTTGGCCCCAGCCCAATAGCCTAAAAGAGCTACAGCGTTTCCTGTGGTTCTGTGGCTACTACCACAGGTTCATCAAATACTATTCAGAGGTGATTCGACCACTCCTTAACCTTACCCAAGGCTACCACCCCCCTACCAACTGCAAATACAAAAAGGGAGCTATCAGAGACCAAGAGAAAATGTATTTTTGAACAGGTGAGCCTTTTGGGACTCTGTGGAC
Source organism: Neoceratodus forsteri (assembly GCA_016271365.2). Lineage (NCBI taxonomy): Eukaryota > Metazoa > Chordata > Ceratodontiformes > Ceratodontidae > Neoceratodus > Neoceratodus forsteri. Next base: position 1,537,777,097 of record CM057455.1, read on the forward strand.
ACCCAAATGTGACGCAGTTTTCTTTGAAGTCATATACCAGCTCACCCATGCCCCAGTCCTTGCCTATGCTGATCCTACCAAGCCCTATGTTCTGCATACAGATGCTAGTTTGCAGGACTTTGGGGCTGTGCTATATCAAGACTACAAAAGTGGCTTGAGACCTATAGCTTTTGCCAGTAGTAGCTTGACCCTGCCAGACCGGAACTATCCGGTCCACAAGTTGGAATTCCTTGCTTTAAAATGGGCCATAGTTGACCAGTTTCATGAGTACCTCTACGGGGCAAAGATATTAGTGAAGATCGACAATAACCCACTGACCTATGTGCAGACTTCAGCTAAACTGAATGCCACTGGGCACCATTGGCTTTCTGCCTTATCAACTTATGATTATGCTGTTGAATACAGACTGGGACAAAACCACATTGATGCAGACACCCTGTCATGAAGGCCAGCTTCCAAGGACAACTGGGTCAGATTGTCTGAACCTGACATCAAAGCAGTATGCCAAAAGTTTGATAAAGATCAACAAATATCTGCAGACACAGTGGACTGCATAGTAGATTGCTTGGGCCCTCCAGATACCTGCATACTGGCGCCTATTGCTGTGTTTCTGCTTTAGATATTAGTGCACTACCTCAGTTCAATAATGACAGTATTCAGTGGGCTCAATCCCATGATCCCAAGATTCAACCAGCACTTGATGCCCTGCGTGCGGGGAAAGATGTGTCCAAGTTGTGTTCCCCAGACTTTCGAACCGCTCTATTGTTCAAGGAAGGCCCCAGGTTAAAGTTGCATGATCAGTTGTTATATAGGGACAGTGGATCGTTGTGGTCAAGTAGACAAGCAACAGTTGGTCCTACCCATGGCCTTTAAGCAGCTGGTACTGAGGTCTCTCCACAATCACATGGGGCACCTCGGTATTGACAGAACTCTCGACCTGGTATGATCCCAATTCTACTGGCCAAAGATGGGGGCAGATGTTGAGAATCATGTCAAAACTTGCAGTCGCTGCCTCCAGTGGAAAGCTTTGCCCCAGAAAGCTGCCCCACTTGTCAACATCACTACCAGTGCCCCCATAGAACTGATCTGCATAGACTTATTGTGCTTAGAACCCAACCAAAAGAACATTGGCAATATGTTGGTACAGTAGTTACTGATCATTTTACACGGTACGCACAAGCCTTCCCAATTAAAGATCAAAAGGCCTCTACTGTGGCCAAGGTGCTAGTGGAAAATTCTTTGTTCACTATGGTGCCCTCCAGCGGATCCATTCTGACCAAAGGCAGAGACTTTGAAAGCAGATTGATTAAGGAGATGCTGTCTCTGTGGGGGGTGTGAATGTCTAGAACCACTCCTTACCACCCACAGGGGGGCCCCCAATCTGAACGTTTTAACAGGACTCTCCTGGATATGTTTTATTTATTTATTTAGTTTTTGTTTACCGGGTAAGTACACTAGACAAGTTTTATGCCTATTTTCAGGAACGACCCGGGAGAGTACAAAAGGGTACAACAGGAACATCGATACAGTAATTGGTTCTAACGAATACATTTAGGTACAGAAACAGGAGAAAAGACAATTTTTACAGTTATTACATTTACGTGGAAAGTACACCCAGATACAATGCTGGGGCAAGGTATAAATTAGAGATAAATACAATGACCAACAGGGCTAGTGAGGATTTATGAGCATAGGAACATCATAGAGTCGGTCAAACAAGGAAGGGGGGGGGATTTGGACGAGGTCATAGCGCAAGAGTGGTGACGCCAGAGCAGGAGAGAAGAAGCCGGCACCAGTGGGCACCGGGTGACTAAGGAGGCTTAGGACATTCACAGCGAGAGGCCAACTTAAGATGATCCCACAGGGAGGTCCAGAAAAGCTTGTGAGAGGAGGCAGTACGGACTCTTTCAGGAAAGGAGTTCCAGAGCCTGGGACCATGGACAGCAAAACTCCGGTCCCCCATGATGGTGCGGGTGGAAGGTACATTTAGTAGGCTGGGGCCTTGGGATCTCAGCAGGTAGGGGGAGAGGTCAGCAGGGGCAAGAAACCGGGCCAGTTCCGGAGGGGTGCCGGAGCTAAGTGCTTTACTCGCGAGGCACCCAGTGCTAAAGTTAAGGTGATTGAGCGGGGATAGCCAGCCAAGCTTCTCGTAGAGCTCACAGTGATGGGTGAGGCGGGGGGCGGCCAGGGCAAACCGACAGATGTTGTTGTACATTGTGCTCCACTTGCGTAGGAGGGTCTTAGAAGTATGAGCAAATATGGGGCCGTAGCTGAGGGAGGAAGTAGTACTCCCTGGCAAGAGCTAAGCGAGCCGTGGGAGTGAGGTTGTACCGAGCCCTGTAGGCCATCCCCAGTTCTGGGTTACCCCACTTGCAGGCATTATGGATATGACTACCAAGGTCAGTTGGGGATCAGCGTCACTCCAAGATATTTGAGGAGGTCACGGTAGGGAGGGCCATCTTCATAGTTGATATGTAGGGAGTTGAAGAGGCTCGATTTTGGCAGAGGAACCGAAGAGCATAGCCTGGGTTTGTTTTGATTGAGGACCAATTTATGGTTGGAGAGCCATGCCTGGATGTTCCAGAGGTCTTCAGATAAGTGACGGTTTAGTGTGGCTGTATCACAGGAGTGGGCCAGGAGAACCAGGTCATCCGCATACATGATGACACGGCAGCTGGAGACCACATCGGGAGATTGTTGATGAACAGGGAAAATGCGGGACCCAGCACAGAGCCCTGAGGACACCAGAGGTAACAGGCCGGGGGCAGAGAGGACTTTATTGAATTTAGTTAGTTGTTTTCTGCCATATAGGTAGTCAGAGACCCAGTTTAGGGGAGGGGGACAAACCAAGGGACCTCATCTGCAAGGCAAGCAGGAGTCGTGGTCAGCGAGGTGAGCATGTGGATAAGTCAATAGATACCACACACAAGTTTCCCTGATCCATAGCAGCTCTGCTGGAAGAGACAGAGATGAGAGCCGTGGTAGTGCTGTGCCCTTTACGAAAGCCGTGTTGGGCCGGGGTCAGCAGACCATGGGGGTGGATATACTCCGAGATTTGTTTGGCGACCACCTTTTCCAGGAGTTTGCTGACAGCAGAGAGGATAGCTATGGGACAGTAGTTGTCCAGGATTTTGGGGTCACCCTGCTTAGGAACAGGGACGACCTTGGCAACCTTCCAGATATCCGGGATCAGTCCCTGGGTAAGGGATAGGTTGAAAATGTGGGCCACCGGGGAGGCTATAAGGGGGGCACCCAGTTTGAGAAGCTTGGGCTCCAGGTCATCAGGACCGGGGCTAGCATTCTGGGAGAGACCAAGAAGGAGAGACCTCACCTCGCTTACCGATACCGCCCTTAGGTAAAATGGAGGGCGGGGCAGACCAGACTCCCCCTGGGACGTGGAGGCAGAGCAGTTTGAGTTTCGGGCTGAGGACCTGAGCGGCAGAGCAGAAGGGAGGTCAGTGAAATGAGAGTTTAGTGCATTAGCAATCACGTGAGGATTGTTGCAGGAGACTCCTTCGATGAGCATGTCAGTGACACCGGAGTAGGAGCGACCGCCAACCAGTGATTGGCTGGTTCTCCAGAACCGTCTGGGGTCTTTAGCAGAGCTGAGAAGGGCGGCCTTGCAGAAGTCGCTTTCCCCCTGATCATTTTCTTGCACTCATTTCTGAGTTTTCTGTATTGCTGTAACAGGGCAGTATCGTGTGAGCGTTTTACCTGATGCCAGCATTGTCTCTCGCTCGCATGTGGGAGGGAGACCCCATGCAGCCACTGGGTGGCTGTCCCACAGACCCTACGCCTAGTGATAGGGGCATGCCTATCTTGTAGATCCACAAAGATGTTGTGGAATGCGGCGACGGCAGATGAGGGATCCAGTGCCCTGTAGACTTTTGACCAGTCCGTAAGCCTGAGTTCCTCCAAGAACAGGTCCGGGTTTAATCTGGCAAAGTTTCGAACCTGGATGATTTTGTGGGGAATCTTAGGGGAGGGGATATTCCATATACACAGAACTGGAGAGTGGTCCGATATGGCGTCGGGTAGGGCCCCTACTGAGGAGATCCTCTCGGGACGGTTTGACATAATCCAGTCCAAGAGGGAGCAGGAAGTGCTGTTTGCCTTGCGACGGGTGGACTCCCTTACAAGTTGTGTTAGGGATTTGGTGGCAAGCAGGGCCTCAAACTGCTTGATGTTTTCCCCATCCCAGTTTAGGTTAATGTCCCCCAAGATAAGGAGTTCGTTTACCCCTGTACTGGGACAGACAGTATCCAGGAGATGGGAGAGGCCCTGCAGCCCGCCCTTTGGTGGGTTGTAGAAGCATACCACGTGCAGTTTCTTGGTGTTGCCAAGCAGCAGCATGGTGTGGAGGAGCTCGCAGGTTGACGGCAGCACGGAGGTGTGGTTTATAAGGGATACGTTGAGGTGGGCCCTGTAGTAAATCAGGATACCTCCTCCCCTTTTGCTCCCTGTTCTGTCCTGCCATTTGAGCTCATAGCCAGGGAGCCTGCAGACCGAGTCGGGAATCTGGGGTTTAAGCCAGGTCTCGGTTATCCCCAGGATGTCAGGCTTGTAGAGAGTGACCCATGCAGTGAGCTCGTCAAGGTTGGGAAGTAGACTCCGAATGTTGATGTGAGCAACTTTCAGGCCCTTTTCCATCCACCATTTCTGAGGAGAGTCAAGGGTGGTGGGGCCAGTATTGACTTCAATGTCACCAGATAGGGCAAGGAACAGTAAGATTAGCCACAGGAGGGGTCCTCTCGGGGGGGACCTTTTGATTTCTGGCCTCCAGACCCGACGTCGCTCTATCTTGATTTGGGGCAGGACGAGTCTAGGCAGCAATCTGCTAGGGGGATAGCGGGGACCAACGGCATTAGCCATAAGGTTAGAGGACGTAAAATCGGTCACGGAGCAGTGGTGGATGGACCTGCCACTGCCACTGTCCTGTCCGGGGGCAATGTCCGAGAGGAAGGGGATGAGTCCCAGGATAAGGGTAGCCAGGAGAACAAAGTGGGGAGGGGGGGGGACGGATTTCTTTAACAGAGATCATGCCGAAAGGCCGATCTTGGATTGAACAGGGGGAATACTGTAGAGGACCTAGGAGCAGTGAGGTGACAGAGAGCAGAGTCAGGCAGGAGCGCCGAGCAAACACCAGGGGTGAGGCTACTGACCTGGTGTGATAACGAGCACCAGTGGTGTGGCTACTGACCTGGTGTGATGATAACGAGCACTAACTGGAGGTCCAAAGACACTTTAGCAATGACAGTAACATTTTGGTTAAATAACAGTTTCAGGATACTGAGCGACTGCCTGAAAAGGTTAAAGAATTGTCACATTAGGAATTAGCAGTAAAACACTTTTAGTAATTAGCAGTAGTCACAGGATACACAGCAGGTTACTGGAGTGATTTGGATAGAACAGGGTTTGCAGGCTCAGTGGACACAGAAAAAGGCAGGGCGTAGGTGAAAAACCTGGGGAGGGGGTAAATCGACTCCACCCTATCCAGCCAATAGACGAGTTAGCTGGCAGTGGGCGGGGTAAGGCGATGGATTAAAGTCACCTCAAAACCAAGGCGGTGGGTGGGCTATTAAAAAGCCGTCGCTTCACCAGGGATCGCCGCTGGGCTGCCGAAAAGAGTTCTCCTGCAACCAGCAGGGCACGTTGTATGTCAGATTTTTGTGATTAGTTCAGACTGGGTCGAGGGAGGCCGCGGTGCTTGCCAGAACAAGCCGGCACCTCCACTCGGGAGCGCTACCTTATGGAGGCACGAGTTACGCTGATGCGAGGGCGGGGGGGGGACCCTCCAGGTCAAGGTCTCCCTCTCTCCCCTCCGATTGAAAACGAGTTAGTTCTTGTAGCTGGGGAGCTCCATTTAAGTCAGGAGGGCTTGGAAGAAGAGTGATGACATCAGCCAATCCCCGGCGAGATGGACGAAGACAGATGTTGGGCACTCTTCATCCCAAAGACAAGTCCAGATGTAACCAACAGATTAGCACATTGGTACATGCATACAATTGCTCCAAACGTGATGCTACTGGGTTCTCTTCCTTTTTTTTGATTTAGTTGTTTAACCAGGTATAGCACACTAAGCTGAAAGCTTTTTTACAGGAGCGACCTGGGAGCACAAGGAGGTTAAGTGACTTGCTCAGGGTCACACAGTATGCAAGTGGAAGCTGTGGGATTCAAACCCAGGTCTGGTCTGCTGGATGTCACCAAATTTGCAGCTCAGAGCCTTAGACCACTGCGCTATACTGCCTCCTTTTGCCTCATGTTCGGGAGAGAAGCCCAGTTGCCTGTAGATGTCTGCTTTGGAGTCTCCCCGGATGGGGTCAGAGCTAAGAATTATTTACAATATGTGCAAAGACTGAAAGTTCAATTGAAACATGCATACCAACTGGCTCAGATAATGGCTGCCAAACAAAACCTTGCTAACAAAGAGAGATATGATCGACAGGTGAAGGCCCAAGAGTTGTTTCCCGGGGATCAAGTGCTATTACATAACTTGGGACTGCATGGCAAGCATAAAATCACCAACAGGTGCCATCATCTTCCACATGTAATAGTTAGTAAGCTGTATGATTTACCTGTGTACAAAGTGCACCCTGAGAATGACTCTAAAGCTGTCAAGACCATGCACAGAAACCACCTACTGCCTATTGGCCAAGTGATCATTGATGCTGAACCACCAGACGTTGCCTCTCCTGGGCTGGTGACTCAAGCTGCTGCTAAAAAGAGACAGAGTCAACCTGCCCCAGTTGTTACAGACTCAAGGCTTTTCCCTCGGCAGGCCTAGAATGATAGTGACTGTCAGTCCACTTCTGATGATAGTGTGACAATTATTATTACCCTTCCTATGAACTGAGTCAATTGTTTCAAGGTAACCCTATGTATAACTGTGGGGATGAAGCTGGGCCTTCCGGACTGCATAACCCCCCAGCTTCCTCCTTGGATCCTATGCTCCCTGAACATGAGGTAAAAAGTATTATGTCTGAGGTAGCAGATTCACTGTGTCTAGTAGAACTCTTTGAATTACCCGAGGAGGAACCTGATGTCATAAGTCTTCCTGGTGACATACCAGAACTTGAAGAACAATATGAAAGTGTTGACAGCACCCCTTCAGTGCCGCAGAGTTTAATTGTGCAAGAGTCTCCTCAGAATGAGCAACCTGGACCCTCTTCAGAAGATGATAATGAGCAAAGCATTGTGGAAACAGAATCTGCTGAGCAAGGAGCTGATAGTGTTCCCAATCTGGACATTTCAATCAGTGCAGAAGCATCCCTTACTACAGGAGAAGAAATCAATGCCAGTGTTGACTGCCTAGAACCTGTGTCTGTTTCCACCAGAAAGTCTGGGCGAGTTGTTAAGCCGGTGATGCACTTTAGCTCTGACTCCCCTGGGAGGCCTGTGGATTTGCCTCTCAATGTTGTCCACAAGGGTGTTTACATTTCCAAGAGCTCACTGCCCAAACTGAGCCTGTCTGACACTTCTATGTTAATTGTTCTACCCTCAGAAAATGATGCCCCTGCCCCGTCTAGCCCTAAGGTAGCAGATACGAATGGGCCCCCACCTAGGTTATTCAAAGTGCAAGAAACTATTACATGAAAAGTATAGTAATGTTATTGCATAGGTCATAGTAAAAATCAGTATTGAATGTATGAAATATGCAAAACTGTTGTCATTATGAACATAGTATATGAATAGAGAACACTGAATAAGTATAGTAATGTGTTATGTTTATACTTACTGATGCATCAATCATTATTGTATTCTGTAGTAATGTCATGTATATAACATATCACATATTATCTTTTTCCATGGTATTATGGTATAGACTTGACACGGACGCCAAGTTCTTTACAGGTAGGGAAGAGTGTAACCCCCCCTACAAATGGGGGTTCCTGAAAGTCTTCCTTGGGCTTGCCTAAATGCCCACTGCCAGACTGGTGTTCTGTGTCCTAGTGATTTAAAAGTGTTTGCATGTGAGTGCCCTGTTAGTCTCTTTAAGAACTGCCTATCTTGTGGTGTAAAATTAATCTGGGTAGGGACCGAGTAGTTTCAGGCTCGAGTCCTGCCAGAGGGAGCCCTGCTAGGAACTGTGACTGTTTACTGTTTCTCTGTTTTAATAATCATAATAATAATAATATTGTGGTTTGTCTAACCTGCTTTCCCTTGCAGCATGGACATTTCAGTATTGCCCCACCACCTTGGTTCTGGACTGCCTATTGGGACCAATCAGTACCTGTGGGGACTCTAAAATGGTGTCTGTCCCAAGGGGTCTTGTGGGAGCAAAAGTTTGTAGGAATTGTAGTTTTTGCACGTTAGCGCCTAAATGGACCTGGAGGGGGAGCCCTTGCTTTGACAGACTGATGAATCAACCAACCAGAACCTTTTGGACCAAAGGGAAATTCCCAAGCTGTCTGCTGCAGTGTGTTCAGTCTGGAGTTAGAATTTGAAGAGTAAATAGCTCAAGTGATTTGAGCAGCTGCCCCTGTGTACTAGCACGGGAAATTGGTGGAAAGGCTGAATTTGGCCTGTCTGCCTGCTGTTCCTCAAGAGGGAATCCTTTGAAAAGGTTTAGTAATCGGACTGTATCCAAATCAGAGTGTGACAAAGCCACTGAGGAGTGACCAGATTTAAACCTGAAGAAGACTGAAGATTTGCTGTATGCGATCCGTCTGTCAGGAGAACCATTCACCACAGAACTCCTGGTTCTGCTCAGAGACACTGATATTGCTGCCAGACTGCTATCCGCATTGTGGTATGGTGATTCCTTTACTATAAATGTGCTGTTTGCTATGAGTGGGTCGTGATTTGGTTCCCCACTGTTTAATTGTGCCACGCTTGCTGGAGGCTGCATCCAGCCTTCCCGGACTGATATCCGAACTGTCTTACCTGCCACACTGGCCCAGCCAACTACTTCCGGCACAAAGAACACCATCGACGAGAGACCTGCCTGGGGATCAGCCCCCTGCTCAACAACACGAACAGGAATGACACCATGGTGAATCGTGTGTGCCCTACTTCTCCTGACAAACCAGCAAGTCATCCTGCAGTCTCCATTTCGTCCATCCTGTGTCCTGTACTGGGTAGCATGGGTAAACACCAGGGTATCTCCCTCCAACAGCAGCTCAATCAAAGTGTGTCATCTGATTTAATTATTTTGTCTAATCATTATGAACTGAGCCTTCTGGCTCCGGATTACAAATTGTGTGTGGTTGTGCATGCCTTTCATTTTCATCACAGGGCTCCAACCAGCTTCGACGCCAGCCTACCCCAGGCAATGCATCAGGCTAGCTTATCTCACCAACTGGGTACCCAGCGTGTGTGTGTATGAATGTGTTGAGGGACTAAAAAGTGCATGCACAATTGTTTGACTAGATCAGTTATAGAATCAATCAACCTGATTATGCCCCTACCTTGTTCAAGTCCCCTGAATAAATCAGATCTAACTCTTTTTGAATCTAATTTTACTGTGGTTCTAGTTTGTACCAAAAGCACTGTACTGTTGTTATTTGCTGTGCCTAAGCTTGTTTTACAGGGGGTCTCCAGGGTCAAACTGGTGAGGCCAGCCCTGATGGTAAGTGCAAACAGTGTGGGGATTTGTATGCTAAATGGGGGCTATTATGAAAGTGTTTGTTGCATATTGTCTAGACCACTGGAGGGGAAAGTGGGGGGTTACAGTGTCCCGGAGGGCTGTACCCAGGTTAGCCTTGCTACTAACAACCCTGTCCTCCAGGTGGAGGCACCCATTTCAGTACCCAGGCCCTTTAACCTGCAACTAGCCAAGCAGGCAGGGTAGTAGCCCTTGGGATAGCACCACCTAGGGGTTACATGTAAACCACACTGTTTGGTGTTCGCTTGTTATCAGATGGCTATGCACTTCTAAATCTGAGATCCTCTGTCCATCCCCGTTTGAGAGTACCAGGTCTAAGATTGCTCCCTCCTGAGTGGGTTCCAACACTAACTGTCTGAGGCATGCCCCCTGTAGGGCATTGAGAATGACCCTGCTCTTCGATGTGGCTGCAGTAAAAGTTCTCCACTTAACATCTGGCATATTCAGATCCCCCATCAACAATATCTCCCCTTTTTCTGCCATTCTAAGGAGTCCTTCTATTATTTCCTTGTCCATTGCCTCTTCGAGTCAGGGGTCTGTAAACAACCCCTGTGCAAACTGCGGTGCCATTACCTGTCTCCAGGGTGACCCACAGTGCCTCCTCCCCTCCCTGTTTACCCTTTAGTTCTGTTGCTTTGATTCCTTCCCTTATGTAGAGAGCTACTCCTCCTCCTCTTTTATTATCTTTATTATCCAGGTGTGAAGGGGCACCTCCCAAAAGAGAAGACTTGGAAGAGGAGGAAGAGCTGCGGCTAGAATTCTCCGATGAACTGGATCTACAGGAGGAATGCCAATGCTGAGATCCCCTAGACCAGCATCTGTACCTATCTGAGAATCTGGAGGAAGAACAATGTCTCTTACCTCTACGACCCAAATGACCCCTGTCCGAGCCCTCCAGCTGTGGGGTTGGTTCCCTAGGTTGGGGAGTAGGCTCCCTGGGTTTAGGAGAAGATCATTTTGGGGGTGCCTCCAGAGTAGTGTAGTGCCCCAAAGTATGTGGCTAAACAGCAAAATAATTAAATAAACAAGGTGCCTCTTTGCGCCCCCTGTCAGAGTGGGCATCAGGGCAGCGCAGGGATAGTGGTTAGGAACCCTTCTGCAGTGTGTGGGACCCCTCCTTTTCCCTGGTGCAGCAATGGCCAGAAGTATAAATGAAAAAAAGGTTTTTCTCTTTCTGCAGTCCCCTGTTCTGGAATTCTCCCTCCCTTTAGTAAAGCAGCGTGAGCCAGGGGAGCATTTTCGGAAGTTCAGTCCATGCTAGGCTGGTGGAGGGCAGCCAGCATTGCTAGGGACATGACATCACAAATGCTGGCCAGAAAAGAAGAAAAGTCAGTTGAAGGTCTGCCTGTGTGGGAGCAGGAGTGAGGATGCCAGAAAGCCAGGGTGGACAGAGTGGGCTTACCTGAGTAGATTGAAGCCATCCATAGGGCTTGTCTGGGTGACTCCACTCTCCTTGAAGACGTCCAGTGAGCAGTCTGGTGTATCATGGCATGGCAGTGCTGTCGGGTCACCTGGACAGCAGAAGTGGTCGGCGGTCCCCAAAGTCCTGATTCATTCGCGGTGTAGTAGTAGTAGTAAAATGTTTATTCATAAATCACTTATGAATCAGGATAATCTCGACTGAGAAAAACTCATTTGCAATGAGGTCCATAAATTACAAACAACAATATTATACAAACACTTATAAATAAATTCATGATACAACACCAATAATAAATATCATATAACAAACATAATAAAAAGAATATAGAAACATGATATAACTCATGACTTGTACTTAAGTTACAATAAGTTCCTAAACTCGAGGGACTGTACAACAGTGTCTACAGTTCTCCAAGGTATCTCTTAACCAGAGTTTTATTCCCCTCCAGGATTTATATTTATCCATAGCTCGTAAAGTGGGAGGCAGATTATTCCAAATCCAAGGACCCCTATAAAATACTGATTGTCTCCTGATTTCCATATTATATCTAGGTATTACTAAATCTAAGGTACTCACAGATCTAAGAGAAAGGGAACCAAATTATCATTAACATAATCAGGCAGTTTACCAGTTAATCTCCCATGGATAAAGGCTAAAAGATGTTCCTAAGGACTTTCATGCAAGTGCAGTCACCCCAGTTGATTATATAAGAAGCTCTTGTGAGTCAGGCGTGGCCCGGGGCCTCCAGTATGAATCAGGCCAGTCTACCATAACACACATCCAATTTGGCAAGGTCTTTCTTCAGTCCACATGAGTACAAAATATCCCCATATTTGAACAGGGGTAAAATCATATAGTCTATAACCTGCTTTCTTGCCTCTGGGTTCATATATGCTTTTACCCTATATAAGACACCTGGCCTTTTCACTACATTTGAGATCAAGGTATTGATATGGATGTCCCAACATATGGAATCATCCAGCCATAGACCCAGATATTTATAGGATTGCACCTGCTGGATCAGGGATCCCCCAAAAGTGACCAGATCCAAAATCAGGACCTCAGATGCGCCACCCGATTTATGAAATAAAATGGACTGCGTCTTCTTCACATTCAGCACCAATTTACTACTGTCCAGAAAGGCCTGCAGCTCATCAAATGCTCCCTGCAACCTAGTTTGTACAGCAATTATGGCACTATCAGCAGTGCATGTTACAATATCATCTGCATACAAATGATAAGAAATGAAAGGAGTGGAAAAACACACCTGATTAACAGTGTCAGTGGCTCAGTGGGTAGCACACTCGCCTCTGATGCCTGGAGAGCAGAGGGCTGTGGGTTCAGTTCCCACATCTGGCACTTGGGATAATATCCCAGCATTGACACTGTAGTGCAGCATGAGAGGGGTGTTGCACTTCTGAGGTGCCGTCTTTCGGATGAGACATTAAACCGAGGTCCCATCTGCCTGGATTGGTGGTAGTTCAGGTAGATGTTAAAGATCCCATGGCACTTATCGAAAAGAGTAGGGGAAAGTTTTATTGGAACAAGATATTATACAATATACAGCAAAACAGAACCAGAAAGAAAAAAAACAGTACATAAAAGGAATACATTGCTATACATAATCCAAATCACTACAACAACAAAAAAAAATAATACAAAAGCAAGGCTGGGGAGAATCTATCAAGTTACAGCTGAATCAGAATCAGTTATCCAAGGAAGCGCTTTCCATAGGACAAGCAACGCAGACTCCATGTGAAATGTTCGTTCATAATCATAGATGGCCTTTAAATCTTTCACAATTTTAAGTTCAAGTTCCAAATATGTACAGTCCCGTTGCTGTAGAGTGAACAGACATCTTGCCATCCAAATATTCCACTTAATCACAACAAAAATAAGGTTTAAAGTGTCCGAATGCCAAGATGACCATTGTGGAGAGAAAACACCATACATGACTGTCTGAAAGGAAACTGACCCAAAAATTGGAAAAGCCCACTTTTGTGCCAAAAAATTCCACCACTGTTGAATAAAAGTGCATTCAAAAAATAAATGAGATATCGTTTCCAGAGCAGCATTACATAAAGGTTTGGAGCATAATCTATCTTGAAGTTGTTTATGTTTATGGTTGGCTTTAACATTAATCCTTTCATGGCAAGACAGCCAATGAAAGTCCCACATGTGTGCCGGAACACGTTTACAGCGTAACTAAGATATAAGGGGAGAAAGATGTTGGACGGACATTTATCAAAAGGGACTGAGTCCCACAGACAGAAGAAAGAAGTAACTTGTATAGAGCTTTATGAGTATGAGCAATAAGCATCTGTGGTGTTACGTGCCATTGCTTTAAGTGTTGAAACATATGTTCTCATATATAGTGGCACACCTTCAGTGTTACGCAGGACACGTAAAGAGTTATGTTCCCACTGGTGAAACCAAACTCCGCAGGAATCGTAAAACCATACTTCCCATCCTTTCTGAGAGTTGATCAGGAGAGGCCACAAATTTGCCGTGAAAAAAATGCTGGAAAAAAACAACAAAGGATTTACCATACACACACCACCCTCCACAATGGGTAAATAAGTGATATTCCGTTTAATCGGATTCAGCCTACTCCCCCATAACGCCTGAAAGAACAGGCTGAAACCGCTGTTTCCATACCCTGCGGTATAGGAAATACATAACTCAAATAAAGAAACAAAGATATCAAATAAGTTTTTATCAGATAAACCCTTTTCTTTTTTCCAATTTGCCCCCTATTCCAAGAGGCAACTTTCATTCTACCCTGTTGCAGCTTAGCATCCCAATTGTGAAAATCCGAATCCCGGGTTCCGAAATATACCCCCAATATACGGATAGGGCCTTCCACCAATCTCAGCGGGCCTATACAGTTATGTTGGGTGACAACGGATCCCAATCTTATACCCAAACTCTTACCATAGTTTATACATGCTCCCGAGAAGTTTCCAAACAAGGAGCATTCTTGTAAAGAGGCCGTCACCGAGGCTTCATCAGCCACTAGGAAGCAAATGTCATCAGCATATGCTATAGCCTTATATGGTGCAAGTATAGCAGAGCATGTAATAGCATGGATCTGGGGGTGAACATTCAAACGGCGGAGTAGGACATCTAAAAACAGGACATATAGTAGAGGACTCGCAGGACAACCCTGACGGACACCTCTTTTAACAGGGATCATAGGTCCCACCCAACCATGTACGACAGGAACAACTGTGGCCGTCCTGTACAACTTACGCAACCATTGGACCATGATATCTGGAACACGTAAAAAATGAAGTGCTGTCCACAAAAAATCATGATTAACCGAATCAAATGCCACCTTCTGATCCACTGAAACTATAATACCTGAGGTTAGACCTGCCAAGCCATGGGAAAATAATTCCCGTAGGAGAATCAGGTGATCTGAAATTCGCCTGGTAGGTATGGAACACAACTGGGCCGGATGCAAGACCGTTTCTGCAATACCGATCAGACGCTTTGCAAGAATTTTCATTAGTATCTTAAAGTCAGTTTTAACATACAGAGAGGGCGCCAATTCTCCAGAAAGTGGACGTCACCTTTCTGCTTGTAAACATAAATTAAAGCACCTTTCGTAAAGTCTAATGGTATAGACTCACTACAGAGCAGGGAATTATACACAGAGGTCAGTTCAGTGACCAAGTGGTCACTTAGTACCTTATATAAAGCAGCCGGGAGACCGTCCGGACCAGGAGTTTTCCGTAAAGGCAACGAAGAAATTGCTGCAGTCAACTCCAACTCTGATATGGCAGTACAAGCTGCAGCCTCACTCTGCTTCGAAGGGAATGGAACACCAAGATTCTCATACAAGGTGGCAGGGTCTTCCTTAACAGCTGGGAGGGGGGAAAATAATGCAGTCGTATGTTCCGTCACAATCTGCTGGATGTCAGTATGTGCGGTACATAAAGCCCCTGCAGAATTTGCAAGGCACAGCATTGTTTTCTGGGCAACTTGTCGGGAGTTAGATTCAAAAGGGCAGACAACTTCCCGTGTCCCAGTCACATAAAATCTGTGTTGGTGATATAGTTGTCGTGACGTTCGAGATTGGTAATACAACATATCCTTCCGAATTACTTGAATTTGGTGGGATAAATCCTGCCCAGTCATGTGTGCCATGGACAGCAGAGATTGTAAGTGTGCTCTTTTCTTTAAATAATCCAAATAGTCTCTCCTACTTTTCCTACGACTGTAATTTTTTAGAAAAATAATCAAAGCATGTTTAGTATCAAACCACCATTGTACCGGGTCATCATAACAAATAAACACAGACTTACGAGCCAAAAGAAAAGATAGGAGAGACCGTTGAAACAGCTTGTCCTGTAACAGGGATGTGTTGTATTTCCATAATCCCGGTCCCTTACAAAAAGGGGCAACTGACCCTATACCAACAGAAAGTACTTTATGATCAGAGAAAGCTACCGCTTGAACCAAAGCAGAGTCAATCGGTATCGAACGTGATAGAAAAATAAAATCTATACGTGTTGCCAAGTTGCCTTTTTGAAATGTAGGGGTATGCAATTTTGTAAAAGAAAGATAAGCATCAGTCAAGTGTGCAGTACGTATCAATTTACCTAAGTCATGGGAATCACAATAGAGTTTCTTGGTGGTGGCAAATGAACTCTTGTCTTGTAGACTTAGACCACAGTTAAAGTCTCCAGAAAATATAAGTTGGAATGAAGTATGGAGATAAGGACGTATTAAAGAAAGTAAGGCAATACGGGCCGTCTTAATCTGGGGGGCATAAATGTTTATCACCCAGTACGGGCAATATCCAATAACAAAATCTAAAACTAGAGCTCTACCAGGAGCTAAATCAACCAGTTTCAGTAGACGGAAGTCCGGCACATTGAGTAAGATGCCAAGTCCCGAGCAGGGGTCCTGTCCTATTGACCAAAACGAAGGGCCCAACAGCCAGTCACGTGTTGCTTGCCGAACCTCATGTGTTGTATGGAGTCTCGTGTCCTGCAAGAGAAAGATACCTAATGGCAAAAGCCTCAAAAAGGAAAACACTAACCTTCTTTTATCAACACGCATCATGCTATTAACATTGACAGTGTGGCAAACAAATTGCGCCATAATACAAAATAGAAAACATCACAGAACATCACGACTTCCGTTTCCCAGCCACATTTTTCCCTTTTAGCCTAACTTTTGCTTTACGTTTTTGCGAAAGACCCATACCCAGTTGAAATTCCGAATCAATAGTGCCATCAGGGAGGGAGGACGCCACAGAGGAGGAGTCTGACTCACCTCCAGCATCGTCAGAAGTCATCTGAAGCACCTCAAAGGTGTTCAACAGGACTATGGGCTGAGACAATAAAGGTATCTTAGGAGGCGTCGAGGTGCGAGGACCAGTCCTCATTGACCTTCGGCGCATGACAGTAGTAGATTCACTAGGTGGTGGCATAGTACTTGGACCCGGGATTTGGTCATGGTCCCACTCAGCAGACTGCACATCCATCAATGTCTGGGGTTCCACTATAGAAAGGGGTTCAACGTTAACAGCTTTCAAGGACAACAACCTGGGGTGGCACAGGCACAGGGACCTGCCGAGGCAGGGTTCGGCACCTCAGCAGCAGAAGCTGCTGAGGAGGCCGAATCCGAGCCTTTTGTGCCACGTGATCACAAAGCGCTGATCAACCCGCCATCATGAGATGACTGAGCATGGGCAGCCCATTGACAGGTTTGAAACGTATGGCCCTGCTCATCACAAAGATTGCATCTGCTAACATTCTGGCAATGAATCCCTACATGACCCAGCTCACCACAGTTATGACATGTCATCTTATCACATACATTACTCAGGTGCGAGGGTCCCCACACCTATAACAGGCCTTAGGCTGACCTGGGTAAAATAGGACCCCTCTATCACGGCCTAGAAAAAAGGAATTAGGTAAATGCACTGGACCAGAATCATTAGTGTGTAACACGACCTGAAACTTCCAGCCCCCTGTCCAAATATTTTCCGTGTCCAATATAGCTTCAGGATGGCCCTGCACCATACAGTGCTGCTTCAGCCAGTACACTACATCAGACACCTCCACACCTTCGTTCCGAAACATAACCGTGATGGTCTTGAAGGCAGGTTTTGAGGGGGGGGATGGACTGAAAAGGGGTCCATAAAGCATCGTTCCTTAAGGCGTAGTATCTGGACCAGAAACGATCCAATCCACGAGACGTCTGAAAACTCACATCAAAGGTGGTTTCGCCTGATACATGAATCAGGGCATAGATCTCGTGGGCGAAAAATTTCAAAGAATCCTTCAACAGAGACCTGGCCACATACACACGGTCCGGAGGGTTAGATAGTCCCCCCTTATAGATAAGCTGTACAGTGTTATGACGTTTAGCAGCTAGAACTGGTTGTTTAAACAAAGAAGAAAATGAACGTGTCAGCCCCACCTGTTTGGAAGGCTGTTTTCCAGACTCAGAAGCAGTAGTGTCCTTACGACCCTGAACAGAGATGGCCTCCAACGTAGACCCCTGCCTGAAGTCCAAAACTGGATTTTGTGTAAAGTGCAATTCCTCAGGCAGGCTCAAGGGGTCAGAAGAGCCCTGAGTATCCTGCAGCAGCTGTCTGTCTTCCAGGAAGTCCTCCGGACGGGAGGACCGAATTGGGGACGGACCAGAGACCCACTTTCCTATCCTGGGCTCCTGAATCCACCCTGCACCTTGTAATGCTGATTCTACCGACCAGGTAGGGGGCAGAAATGTTTTTTTCAGTACTGGAAACAGTTAATGAGGGAGGCTGCAAAGCAGGGGAGAAAGCTGTGACTAAGTTAGTGTCTGTAGGAACATGTCCAAGCGGCAGCTGTACAGAAGACTGAGCCTCGGGACAGATGTCAGTCAGCACCAGACTCGCCGTCAAGGCCGCCTGCTGAGAGAACGGTACAGGGTTCCCCATACATTCCACAAGTGAGTCAGAGGTGCAGTTTCCTCCAGTCGCGCCACTCGGCGAATTCAGAAAAGTCTGGCGCGAGTCGAGATGTGAGGTCACAAAACGGCTATCCGTCGTTTCCAAGTGCACATGAACAGCGCGGTCACCCACTTCAGTTGGTGTAGAAACCATAGGCAAATCGTGCTCCGTTGTAGCAAGAGTAGTAGAGCAAGCAAGTCCAGCAGGGTCTCAAAAGAGAAACAGGTGTAACAGCAGGTGCATTTTGATAGTCACGTACAAGCAAAACAGAGTCCGTCACAACCTCAGCGTTATTTGGAATGGTCTCCAGATGGTCAGAGACAGGAGTAGAGACCAGGTCTCCCGTCCCCTCAGCCAGCTCTGCAGGAGGCAAAGAAGCGTCCGCCATCTTGGACAGATTATTCCCCTCTGAAGAGTAGGGGAATTTCCCCAGTGTCCAGGCCAAATTTCCCTCATTCACTAAAAAAAATACCACCAACAGCTTAATCTGGTTCAAGGTCAGTTGGCATTCATCTGTATCCCCCTCCCCCTGGTCGGGCCTGAAAATAGGCAGGATTTGTCTAGTGCACTTACCCAGTCAACAAAAACTAAATAAAATAAATAAGATGTTGAATAATAAGGGGCCTAAAATGGATCCCTGGGGGGACCTCCGACCCAACAGGAAGCAATCCTGAGGCCCATGATACCAATGAAAACATCCGGGATCTACCCCTTAAATAAGAGGTCAGCCATTTACATGACAATCTATCCAGGCCAAAGGATGCTGCCCTGGACAGGAGGATACCATGGTCCAAGGCATCAAATGCTTTGGATAAATCAACAAACAATGCACCTACTGGCATCCTCCTGTCCAGGGCTGCCTGAACGTCCCCCACCACTTTCACCAAAGCTGTAGTTGTTCTATGGCAGCTTCAAAAGTCTGATTGCACATTATTAAGAAGGTTTTGAGAGCCAAGGTGTTCTTTTATTTGTGTTGCCACAAGTCTTTCAAATATTTTTGAAGACTGGGGCAACAACGAGATTGGGCGATAATTGCCCAAATCCATTTTCTTTCCCACCTTAAAAATAGAAATAACCTTAGCTCGTTTCCAAGCAATGGGGCAGTCTCCTGAAATTAATGATAGGTTAAAAAAATATGTCAGGGGATAGGCAATGACAGGGGTAGCATACCTTAATAATCTAGATGAAATATTATCCAAGCCGACTGACTTGGTAATATTTATACTCTGCAGTTCCCTAACTACAGACTGGACTTTTATTTCTGTAAATGAAAACTGTTTGACTGAACCTGGATCTCCCCCCTGACAAATTACCTCTCTTTTCAAATTATTTGAAAATTTTCCTAACCCTGAGCTAACAAAATAAGTGTTAAACCCTTCAGCCACCCTTTAAGATGCAGGAATTAACTCATCTTTTATATTAAATATGTTCAATATATAATTTTCCTGTCCATTCAGCAAGGTATTTACTATTTTCCAAAAGTCCTTAGGATGTTGTGTATGACTGCTATCCAATATATGGGTATCATGTCTCTGTTTTGCAATCCTGACCTGCTTAACAAAGGTTATGAAGTTTCCTGTACTGAACCCAATCCTGAATCTCCCCACTCTTTTTAGCTCGCTGCCATGCCTTATCCCTGCATAGTTTTTGCTTCCTAAGATCATTTGAGTACCATAAGGCATTATTCTGCCTCAGTATCGTAGATTTTAAGAGGAGCATGTCTATTACATACCACCATAAATTCACTTAGAAAATATTCCCAGGCGTCATCTACCATAGGACTTAATTGTAAACAGTCCCACTTTATTGCTCTCACATCTAACATAAAATTGACATAATCAAAATACTTGTAACTACGCCAGTGAATAAATTTACTACCTTCCTTCCCAGAGGTTTAATCTTGGAACAGAACATAAATTGGTGATCGGAGATGGAGTCAGGCATAACACTACTCTCCGATACGTTGACTATTACATTCGTAAAAATTAAATCCAGTATTGTAGAGGGGGCCGGGTTAACCATATTGATTCTTGTTGGTTCTTGGATCAACTGAGTGAGCCCCAGAGTTTTCTGGAGCTCAGCCAATGGATGCACTTCACTGATATTTTTCCAGTCAGAATTAAAATCCTCTGCCATTAACCTTCTGCAATATCAGCTCATAAACAAAAAGCTTTTGCTCAATGCGAAAAGACAAAGCCATGCTCTTCTCCTCCTCCTCCTTGCATGCGGCATTTCCTGCTTGGGGCTATCCCACAAATTACCACTGCTCTGGAGAAACAATAGTGTATGTAGCTACAGTAAATTCAAATATTTAGGAGTTTGGCTCAATCATAAACTTTCCTTCACCAACCATCTCGAAGAACTACAGAAGAAACTAAGGCAAAGAGTAGGACTATTCTACAGAATTAACCACCTGCTCACAAAGGAGGCCAAGATTCAACTGGTTCAAGCTACCTTCCTATCTTTAATAGATTACACAGCCCTGCTGTACAGCCACTGCACTGGCTAAATTGGAACCCTCTACCACAGAGCTATCAGGTTCATTACTGGCCTTCCACTTTCCACACACCACTGCTCCCTGTACTCATCGTTAGGCTGGACTTCCCTTCACTATAGAAGGAATAGAAACACCGCCCTATGGGCCTTCAGAGCGGTGACCAACAAGCTCTCCTCATATAGAAACATAGAAACATAGAATTTGACGGCAGATAAGGACTGCTTGGCCCACCTAGTCTGCCCATTTTCCTACCTAACAGATAAGCTGCAGATCCTAATTAACCAACAGCTTACTTCCTCTTACCCCCCACTAGGACTGCCTTATGTCTGTCCCATGCTTTCTTAATTCCCCACTGTTCTTGACTCCACGACCTCCTCAGGGAGGCTGTTCCATGCATCCACAACCCTCTCTGTGAAAAATACTTCCTCATTACCTCTGAGCCATCCCTCTATCTTCAAATTGTGCCCCTTGTTCTTGCACATCACTTTTCTGAAAGATGCCACCCTCTTGGACTTTGTTGATTCCTTGAGGTACTTGAAAGTTTCTATCATGTCCTCTCTCCTCCTTTCCTCAAGGGTATACATATTAAGCTCCTTTAGTCTTTCTTCGTATGTCTTCTGGTGCAGACCCTGCACCATTTTGGTTGCCCTCCTCTGGACAGCCTCCACTCTGTCTATGTCTTTGCGGAGATGGGGTCTCCAGAACTGCACATAGTACTCCAGATGGGGCCTCACCAACTGTCTGTACGGAGGGATAACAACTTCCTGTTTTCTACTATTGATGCCTCTCCCTATGCATCCCAGTATCCCCCCAGCCTTCCTTACTGCCATCTCACATTGCTTGCCCACCTTTAGGTCATCTGATAAAATTACCCCCAGGTCCCTTTCCATTTTTACTGTTGTTAGTATCTCACCCCCCATTGTGTATTCTTGCCCTGGGTTTTTGTTTCCCAGGTGCATTACCTTGCACTTCTTTGCATTGAATCTGAGCTGCCATACATTTGACCATTCCTCCAACCTTGCCAAGTCCCTTCTCATCCTTTCCACTTCATCTGGTGTATCAACCCTGGCCTGTTGCAGATCTTTGTGTCATCTGCAAAGAGACATACTTTTCCTTCCAGTTCCTCTGCAATGTCACTTATAAAGACATTAAAAAGGACCAGTCCCAGTACTGAACCCTGCAGTACCCCGCTAGTAACCCTCCTTTCTTCACTGTGGACTCCATTTACTACTACCCTTTGCATCCTGTTGTCTAGCCAATTTTTTATCCAGGCTACCACCTTGGGACCTACTCTAAGGCTGGCTAACTTGTGTATTAATCTTTTGTGTGGGACTGTATCAAATGCCTTGCTAAAATCTAGGTAAGCCATGTCCACAGCCCCTCCCTGGTCTACTACTTTGGTCACCCAGTCAAAGAAATCTATTAGATTCATCTGACACGACCTTCCCATCGTGAATCCATGCTGCCTTGGGTCCTGTGCCCCACTGGCCTCTAGGTACTCAACAATTCTTTCCTTCAGAAGTGATTCCATCATTTTACCTACCACTGAAGTCAAACTAGCAGGTCTGTAGTTTTCTGCCTCTGTCCTGCTCCCACTTTTGTGAAGAGGAATCACATCCGCCCTCCTCCAGTTCTCAGATTGTCAGAGATATGTCTCAGATTGTATTCCCCAAAGTGTGTTAGGCACCTACACGCTAAGGAGCTATTCCCTAATTGCCCTCCAAGTTCCAAGGGTCAACACTCATTTTGGCAAAGCTGCTCAAAGCTTCTCTTTACCCACATTGTGGAACAGTTTACAAAGGAACTTGAAGCTGAGCTGCCCTGTTAGCCTGAATATCTTCAAGGCGCTCTATGATTGCTACATGAAAGCACCTTGCAAATGTTTTCCTCACCACCAGCCCACTAATTCCGCAACTCCCCCTTTCCATCCTGACACTTGCCATGTTTCTACCCCTGGCTCTCACATTTTCCCTATTAACTCTTCCTGCTGCACCCACCCTTCCCTGTCTGCTCCAGCCTGGCTAAAGTCCCAGCCCATCCATAGTAGTGTCCCAATTATCTACCCCTCCTCCGTCATTATCATAATAAACAAGTACACAACAGCCATCGTCACTTTCTGTGGTTTTAGCTCAATTTTTCCCCAGTCATCGGTAATATCACTCTTCTTTACCTCTCTAACCTGCCACCCCATACACAGCCTCTTTCCCCTACATGTGTAGTTGCCAGCTGCCTCACTCAAAAGATCTCTGCTTATAACCCCTGTATGCCTATGGTTGATTGTACATCTGCTGACTTCTTCAATTTTAAAATAATGCTGTTTTTTTTATTTATTTCAACCTTGTACTGTACTGTATACACTGTATATACCCTTTCTTCCTTGTATATTATTGCTTTTTGTATACCTGCTTCTGTACTGTACTTTAATGTATTCATAACCAGGTCCACCTTGCAAATGAGCCTTGCTCAATGGTGCCCGCCTGGATAAATAAAGATTTTGATTGATTGATTAAAATTTCATGACTATTAACAAACTCGGACAGTATATCCTGAAGCAAGTCAAAAACATGGGGAGTTATCTTAGGTGGGCGATAAACCCCCACCACAAGAATGTTTTATTATGAGGCAATCTTAGTTCCATAAACAACACCTCTAGTCTCCCCAGATCCTGATCAGACTTTATCTGGGTCATAAATAAATTTGATTGCCCATAAATCAAGATACCCCCTCCCTTCTTGTTCCTGTCCTTCCTTCATAGATTATACCCTGGGATACTCGGTAAACAATCGTCAGTTTTGTCATTCAACCATATTTCAGTTATTATGACAACACCGGGGTTATTCTCCTTAATCCATACATTTATTAAATCGCTCTTATGAATCATACTACATGCATTGAAATGAATCAAGGTAAAACCCGACTCCCACCCTTCTATAACTGGATTTTTGGGCTTAGTTACACCTAGCAAGGGGCTAGAAAATTCCTGTGAAGCTTCACCATGAGTTTGCAAATTAAATGCTGCAAGCCCAGGATTAGGGTGTATATCTCCACAGAACAGGAGACATACCAGGAGCAGTCGCTTGAGAAAATAAGCAAACATATTAAAATGCATCTTTTTATGATTCCTTTAATAACCATGTTGTTAACCTTGGGCCCAAGTGTGGGCCTGGTCTAGGGTTGGTTAGTAAACAATACAGTCTAATCAACAAATTATTAAAAAATGTAACACACTAACCTTGGTGAGAACATTAGCCCGAGTAGCAAGGCTACCCTCAATCCACGTACAGTGCTTAATTAAAACATGCTCCAGTAAGGCAGAATTTATTTATTTATTTATGTCTTTGCTAACTGGCTAAGTGCGCTGATCCAAAGGACTGTTTTCAGTCACGACCCGGACCACAAAGTGGCAAACAACACGGATCACAGCAGTACATACAGGGCATTGTAAAACACACCTCAAGCATGAGGTGGTATGGAAAATAAAAAATATACAATGGTGCATATAAACGTATGAACAAACAGTCACAGGGAAACCTGGTAACTAGTAGGTAAAGCAATGGATCAAGTATACTGTCTTACTGTATCAAATTAACTATTTTTCCATCCCTGCGTGGATGGTCACTGCTAGTTGTTTTGCTGTTGACTCCCTCTGAGGTGGTCACTATTGTATTTTTTCTGACCATTTGTATTGTTCAATTTCATATATGAATTTATTCACCTGGCTATTTGCAGGCCTGTACTGACAACTGTTTTGTATGTGTTCTTGTTGATTGTCGTTGATTGTTACTGTACCCTCCCGGGTCGTGCTCGAAAATAGGCAGGACCAATGCCTAATGCACTTACCCGGTTACTAAACGCTAATAAATAAATAAGTGCTAACAGAGAATGGCTAAATCAGAATTTCAGTACATCCTGATGGCTCAGTAGGATAGATGCTGGGGGTGGTTGCTTTGATAGGTAGTGGGTACTAGGGTGGGTTACGGGACCTGGATCTGTCTAAGGAACTGCTACAGGTACACATGGACCCAGCCAGTAGCCACACTCTTAGGCTTGATTTGAAGGATTGGTGGGAGGTGGATGACTGGATGGACAATGGGAGGCACCCTTGACAAGGGTGCCTCTGCTGCTGCAAGCAGCCCGGTGGGTCCCCTCTGTCCACCGGCTGCCTCCTGGCTGTACTGCCCGAAAACCACCAGGCGAAGGTACGCTGCTGAAGGTTCTGGCATATCCACTCTGACTAGCCGGATCCATCGGCTCTGCCTGCTGATTGGCTGCTACACTTTTTGAATTCTTTGCTACTCCTATTCCTTTTGGACTTTAAGCTAATTTTACTGATTCGGGTACTGGTTATGTTTCTCCAAACTGCCCTGTGAGTGCTAATTTAAATGTGAATCTGAGCCTGTGTACAGCAATTTTGCACTCAAGGGTTGTTTGCAGTGCACGATCCTTTAGAGTGCATGTTTTTTCAGGTTTTAAAGTAATACAACTCTCTTTGTTTCAAGGTCCAGTGGTACTGTACCCTGGATCAGAAACTAAGCTTTAAAGTGATACAGCATTTTGTGAACACTTCTTTGTGTAGACCTAGTTTAATATGTGACACAGTTGTAGCTATGCCCTGCAAATAACTCCATTTTTGTTTCACTTTCTCTCCTTCCTGCTTAAATTTTTCTCTCTCCCACCTCCCCCCAGCCTTTATTAAATACTCTCCCTCCCCCAGTGGCACCACCCCTAGGCAACCTTCATCCTCCCCTCTCACTAATATTGCAATTTCCCTTAAAGATACAGAATGCAGTTATAGGGCCCAACACTTGTCGGTGTTAATCTTAGCTCTTTAAGTCTCATTTACTGTGTTGCATCCCCCTGCCCCTGAACTAAGTTCTTATCATAGTATTTGGGTGGTATTTCCACCATAAGTATTAGTCTTCCAATCTGCCTAATTCCAAACCTAACCCTTGACAACAACAAACAACATGAGCTGCACTACTCTCCTACTCATTGCCATCACAATTGGGTCAGTGGGCCCAGGCGCCCTTCAGGTCACCTGCCCCTCTTCAATCTACCCAGAACACTGCCTCAGAACCGGCTGCTGGCTAACAGTACCAGGAGCAACCTCCACAGAGGGGGCATACCAGCAGTACTACTACAATGGGACCACAACAGCGAAAAATGCATCCGACGCACACCACGGCTCCGCCAGGCTACCACCTCTCACACACACCCCTCAGAAAGTGGAGAAGCCTCTCCAAGGTAAAATCAGGAAACACAAGTCACAAATCTCTATAACCCTCTGCATCACAGTGAGGATACTTATCCTACAGCTCCCCCTGTCATCTGAGAATGTGCACCCAAATCCTGGCCCTCCTCTGCCACCTGGATCTATGGGTATCAAGACATAGGTGCCTGACAATAGCTGCAATGAATATTTGCAGCCTAATAGCAAAGTTTACACAACTGCAGGCCTGGATGGCCCAATACAAACCGGACATAGCATGCCTAACTAAGACTTGGCTGACAGGCAATATAAAAAACAACGAAATAGTGCTACCTGGATACCAGGTATTCAGGAGCGATAGACATGGCAAGAAGGGTGGAGGCTGTCTTATCTACACAAAAGACTCCCTCCACGGCTCCTTTCTCCCTATTTCGAGGATGGCCGCAGACCACGAGCTCCTTGTCGTGAAAATACAAGTCGGACAGCTGGGTAAGACACTGACCATTGCATCAGCCTACCTGCTCCCCAAAAAATCAAGGCACGGTGTGCCCAAGGTCTTGGATGCAGTGGCCTCCCTACCCAAGGACAGTTATTTAATTATCACAGGGGATTTCAATATAAACTGGGAAAGCGACAACTCCACGGCACTCAATGATACTGTGGCAATCACATACCTCACACAACTAGTCACAGAACCAACCAGAAGGAACCACAAGACAGGCAAGAGCTCGCTCATGGACTGGATCCTCACAAACTCCCCATCATGAATATCTGAGATCAAGGTGCTACCAGATACGCTGAGCAACCACTCCCCTGTCACCCTCAGATGGTCAAATAAGTTCAAAAACAGACCCTCCCCATCACTATACAAAGCAGGATCCTGAAAAGAGGTCAGTTAGGATTGCTTAAAAATGCCCTATCCCACCATGACTGGTCACCCATTGACACACTGCCAGACCTGGACCAGGCCCTGAAGTACTTCACAGATGGAGTCAACAATATTTACAACTGAGACACACTGTTAAAAAGGAGGAAAGTGGGGGGGACCACTAATGGTTAGATCGCAGGTGAGCTCCTAGCCATGATGTAGAGGGACAACCTCTGGTTAAAAGCCAGGGTCTCGGGTAAAGACCATGACCACTAGCTGTACCAGGCAGCTAAAAACCGCTACACACGTGTAATACGGAGGGCTAAAGCAGATCACCACAAGGAATTGCTTGATAAAAGCTGGGGTGACAGCAAAAGGTTCTGTGGAAACATAAAGAATCTCTTGGGGGAAGAAGAAAGAGAAACCCACAGTTGCTCCACATTAACGGCTCTACTACCACGGACTCACACCTCATCGCAGAGTCCTTCAACTCTGCCTTCACAGATCTAAGCACAATAACTCCCTCCTCACTACCTACACCCTGCCAAGATTCCCTCAGATGACAAAGCACCTAGTACCTCTCACTCTACCTTCTACCTCAAGAGAGTTACTATAAAGGAGGCAGCATTCTACATAAAATAAAGTGCTTGTGAAGACCAGAATGGGTAGCATTGGAGTAGACATGAAGCTGGTGTCTCAAACTCTTGACATGCTCATCAAGCCTATCACAAAACTATTCAACAAATCCCTGACCCTGGCACAATCCCCGGCCACCTGGAAGCAAGCGCTGGTCACTCCTGTCCACAAAAGTGGGGACAGGACCAATGTGTCCAATTACTGGCCGATCTCAATCCTCTCCCCCCTATCCAAGACCCTTGAGAAGATTATGGCAGACCAACTAACAGACTACATTAGCAAATACCAACTGCAATGCCCCAACCAGCACGGGTTCAAGCAGGGGCATAGTACCACGACTGCCCTTGTAGAGTTCACCGACTATGCTGACAAAGCTATGGATGAAGACAAACTAGTAGGGGCAGTGTTCATAGACTTAACAAAAGCCTTTGACACTGTCAACAACACCCTCTTACTGGCCCAGCTTCAAAGCCTGGGGGTGGCTGCCAATGCAACACTCTGGTTCCAAGACTACCTTTCTCTCAGGTCACAATGGGTAAAAATAGGACAAACAGTGTCTGACCCCAGGGAAGTCACACTGGGGGTCCCCCAGGGATCCATCTTGGGACTACTGCTCTTCAGCCTGTTCCTAAATAATCTCCCTCAAGCCTGTGATGCCAAGATAATCCTATATGTGGACGACGCTGCCATCCTCAACAGCAACTCTTGAACTGAGTCACTCCAAGCAGCACTTCAGCACTCCTTCAGTAACACAGAAGACTGTTTCTGCGAGCACAAACGTCTGCTCAATTACAAAAAAAAAACAAGACCGTGCTCCTATCCAGCCCCCAGCTCAAGAAAAGGTTCCCCACCATAAACCTCAGCAACAATGTACTCGCCCCCTTGGAACAGGTACACTCCTTCAAATACCTTGGAGTCACCCTGGACGACATCTTATCCTATGCTCAAAATATCGAGCAGGTGGTCAAGACAGTCAGCACTATATTTGGTGTCCTTTACAGGCACAGAAAACACCTTACTATGGCAGCCATCCACCTATCAGTAACAAGCTCCATCCTCTCCACCGCTGACTATGGCCTGGTTGTCTACAGTGCAGCATCAGACTCTGTGCTCAAGAGGGTGCATGTAGCTCTCAACAAGGCCTGCAGGCTCATCCTGAATGGTGATCAAATGACCCAAACCTGCTCCCTCTATGAACAGACACACCTGCTGTCTCTTGGGTGCAGGACTAAATTCCTCACATGCCTCCTAGGCGAAAAAGCATTACTGGGGGAAAGCGCCCCCCCCCCCATGCGTAGCAGACATCTTCTCCCTCTCAGGCTCAGAATATATAACCAGAAACAGAACGCAGGGAGCCCTCGTGGTGCCATTCTGACACACAGCTCTCGGACAGCGTGCCTTCTCCTACAGAGCCCCTCTCTGGCTTAACGAGGTACCCGAGTCTATCCGGAACTCCACTAGCCTGTCCGGCTTCAAATCAGACCGTAAGCACTACCTGACCTCTAACTCTGTATGCACCTGCTTCTCCAACAGCTGACAGACTCTGGATGATAAGGCCTGGCTCTGCTAACAGCAACTATTCTCAGCACAAGACAGAAGCAACCCTACCACACCCTCTTTGACAATGCCTCTGAATCACTCTAAGGGGCTGCTTCTGTACACCCCTCACCCCCCTCTCCCCCCTTCACCATGCTAGCATAGGGTTATGCCTCCCTGGCCTCAGCCCTGCCTCGAGCACTTTTACTAGAGGACTCCCCTCCTCCCCTACCAAAATCCTGTCTTTACTGACCCTCTGCCCAACCTAATCTAACCTCTAGCGCCTCTGCACCTTACCTGCACTTGTAATCAACTAAAGTTGATGTCCATATGCTACATAGTTTTATAAATTACTAAGAAACTCTGTAACCTTTTCCTGATTGTTGTGCTGTTCAGTGTCTCAAATGTCCTAAAACTCTGTAACCTTCTTGATTGAATATCTATGCTCTGTTCAGATGATGTGAAACCTTTGTAAGAGAGCATTGGCTCAAAGGTTATTTTCCGAATAATAAATAAATACAAATTTAAATATTCTAGAGGAAAGGGGCGGAGACCAAGAAAGCTTTGCTATCCATAGAAGTAGTGGTGCAAGGGACTTCCAGAGGGGAAACTGAGGAAGCCTGTAGGCACCGAGAGGACACCTTGTCAAAGAGTAGAGCACAGTAAGGGGACAGCTGGAAGTTCCTGTGTGGTTTCAACTAGACAGCACATTGCGAAGTCAAAATGCCCCTGAAGTGTGAGCCAGCCTAGAGACTGATATAGCAAGCAGTGGTGGGTGGAGAAAGGAGCTTGAAGGGCAAAGCGACAAATGGAGTTATATGTGGAGTTAAGGCACAAGTGTAGTGAAGGGGGCGCAGTTGAGTATACATGGAAGCAGTAATCGAGAAGGGGCAGCATATCGCAACCACCCTGCCCACCACCCTCTTTTTCCAAGAAATTCCCGCTAGAAAAAGTATCCCCAGAATTACTGAAGTAAGATACATTTCTAGTAAGGAATCCAAGGTTCCCCACCTAACTAAAATCCCGGTCTACAACGAATATAGTTAAGAACAAAATCTGCTACAGTCTCAAGTATCTTCCCAAACAAAAGTCTGCTGCAGAACAACACTCTTTCCAAAGCTCCACCCTCCAGGACCTCTGCAAGATCACAGGTAGGCTAAGTATTTTCTAAGATTGAGTGCGCCACGTTCACTCGCGCCCTGCAGCACGGGCCTTAAATCTGGTCAAGGCACCCCACTCCCTCGGTAGCTAGTTCTGTGTGTGATCTGCCGCTGGGCCCACTTCAATCAGAGCACAGTTCAGGTTCATTCAAAGTGCAAAGCACACCCAATGCAGGTAGCAGATGGTTTAACACAGTCACAGTACAGAAGTCTTCACAGGAGCCCTCCTCCGCCAAACACAGCTCTCACCTGGGGCAGAAATGATGGTTCAGGCACTCTGTGATTTCAACCGTGGCACGGGGTTTAAATCTGGTCAAGGCACCCCACCCCCTCGGTAGCTAGCTCTGCGTGCAGTCCACATTTGTTCAGCCCCATTTATTATTCTGATTGCCCAATTCTTTTAAAAACAAAAAGAAAAGTCTTTCTCCCCATCCTGTGGCGCGGTCAAGCGTGGGGTGCAGCCAGAGAAGTCCCAGGAGGATGAGAGAAGAGGACCCGCAAGGCCCCGAGCTGTCCCTCCTGAGTGACTATCTCAGGGATCAACCTTAACCTTTTTTTGTACTAGCCAGCAGGTCAAGTTGATTCAAAATTGCACTAGCCTGCTGATAGTTGCACTAGCCCTTAATTATAATGGTAAATTTTGATGACGTATACAGGAAACAATGCAAGCCAAGAAATACTGATTATTGCACATTTATCCTGCTCCCACATTGCTTTCAGCTCCCCAGCAGAAAAGACTGCAATGCCGTCATACACAGTGAGCCCCCCCCAATTGTTTTGTACCATGGCCTCCTCTCTTTCTCTTTCTGCCCCCCATCCACCCACCACCACCACCACCGTCCACCACACCAGAGGGCATCACAACAGCAAATGTTCAATCAAGCAGTCCTAGCTCTGCACACAATAGCTGACATCATCATGTAGCTCACCACACTCTCACCACTACCCACAGGGCAATAAATAGTCAGGCAGAGAAAGACACTCTCAGCCCCCACCCTATAGTCAACTGGAGACCTGCACTTCTGGTAGTTTTTGTATAGTCTCAAGTGAGCCAGGAGCACATCTAAGATTTCTTTGGGGTTGGGGGGCTACACAAACCTAAGGGACTTGGTAAATAGAAAACTATGACATTTTTATTTCATCAGCCCATGGGAAATAGGCATAATGCTATACTTTCTCTATTTCTGTATAAGATGATCTATGTACCCCAGGAATGCTTATTTTCAGCTTTCAAATGATGTATTTTATTAAGGTTTATTTTTGTACCATACATGATCTAAAGCTTTGTTTTTAGGATGAAAGGATATGCTTGGTGGGATAAGGGTGGAACTGTATAAATGTTGATGGCTGGTATGATCCATTTAGAAGAACTGGGGACCACCTACACTAGCCAGTAATGGCAGCTGTGGATCTGTGGATGGTCATTTCAGAGTCTGGTCTGCAGTGGTGTCCAGGGAAAGAACAGAGTTAAGAGGTTTGGAGGGGAGACAGAAGTTATGGTGAGGCTGGAAAAAAACCAACACCTGCAGGGCTGATCCTGTATACCTCCTTGCAGTTTGTCAGTGAAATGTTGGCTACAGACACTCAAAATGTAGGGAAATGAGAGGCACTGATCTTAATAATTCGGGACAAATTTTTAGACAGAGACATATTCAGAAAACTGTAAGCTAGTGACTTAACACTGCACACTACCCTTGACCACACCTTGGACATTAGCTGAATGTCCTAACAGTGGAGTGATAATGACTCACATTGAGTCTTTTGTGGGCTCTCCCTTTTGAACTGCCAGATAATTGCAACTCTTAATGAGCTGTTAATCACACAATGCCATCTGGAACATTGAGAGAGATTAGCATGAGGACTAGAGCCTGCTAAAGTAGAGCCTTTTTTAACTTCAGTGACGGCCATGAAAATCAGAACTAGTCAAGCTGGACGAGCAGAGTTAGCTGCACTAGCCCTGGTCAATTTGCACTAGGGTTTGGGCTAGTAAAATAATGTTAAGATCGACCCCTGGCCTATCTCCACCCACAAGTCCCTCCCTCTGCAGCAACTCCTCCCAGTCTCCTGAGCCAGCATTCTTCTCCCCAGGCCAGGGTGGTGAGTCAGCAGCAGCACACAACACAAGTGGTGACCACCAGCAATTAAAGTTTTTTTTTTAATCAAAGGCGCTAGGTGTGAAAAGAATCATTCGATGGCCGAGAGGAGGGGTGGGTCTGAATTTTAAATTAATCAATATTCATCGGGGGTGGCAACGCCCATAGGAGGAGTCAGGCTAAAGGCCCATAGAGAAAGGTTTTAAAATATTCATAAGGGTGCTGAGGTGGAGCCAGGGTGGGGCCTAGTGCAGAAAGGCATCTGCTATGGGGAATATATATATATTTTTTTATTGAGCTGTTTGATCCCTGTCGCCTCCTCCTGCCAACTTGTCAACTGGAACACATAGGTATTTTACAGGTTTTCTACCCTTGCTTCCCCACCGAGGCCGACACATGGCCGTGCAAGCATGTGGAGGCACATATGCACTCCATGGCACCAGCTCAGCCCCTTCCACCTCCCATAACTTTTTGCCACCCCCTCTCTACCTACACTACTCACTGGACCTCCACCCGGTGGGAGCGGAACTATGGGGGGGCACCAACCCACCCTCACCACCCTCAGGAGAGGAGAGCTGTACATCAGTATGCTCAATCCTGCTCTGCCCTCCCCACAATGGCACCCCAATGACCAGAGATCGTTCCCAAACCTGGGTTGCAGCAGTGCGAGTGTGGTGTCAGTGCCTCACCCTCTGTGCCACCGGGCTGGCTTGAGGGAATATATTTAAAAGAGGCCCACAATTTAGCTGGCCCGGTGGCGCTGAGGGTTGAGGCATTGGACGCCACACCTCGCACCATGCCAGTGACCCGGGGTCAGTAGTGGCCTCTGATGCTGGGGGTCGGCTGGGTAGGAGGAGGAGGATTGAGTGTACCAAGGAATGACCATGGCAGTACCGGCTCCTGGCAGTGGCTAGGAACTGGTGCTGGGCACGGTCCATTGAGGGGTTGATGCAGGCCAATGCTGGACGTGCCAGGTGCGGACATGCACCCAGCTAGTCCTTGGTGTTATTGCGCACCTGTGCCAGGGGAGGTGAAACCAGGAAAAAAGACCATGCTACTACCTACGCACACAAGGAAGGCAGGATCTGGTGTGCCACTGCAACAGTCACACTCAAGCAGCTCCCCTGGTGTGTCTGCCCTCTGGTCTTCCACTGCAAAAGGGTGGCACATCGCAGCGATGTGGCCAGGAGGGGGAAATAGTTCCAGAGCTCTGGCTGCGGGTTGGGGCAGCGCTTTAAGTGATAGCTTGAAGATGGGTGGGGAAACCATAGGTAAAAAAAATCCAGCTGAGGAAATGGTATTAAAAAAAAATAAAATGTACAACAAAGAGGCCCACAGTTTAATGGGGCTCAGCCACAAGTAGGCCCACAGTTTAAAGGGGCCCGGCCACAGTAGGCTCGCAATTTAAAGGGGCCCAGTCACAGAAATCCCATAGATTTACAAGAGGCCCAGCCAGCAAAAGTGTACCCCATAGCTAAAAGGGGTCCAGCCAGCAGATTTAGCCCTACCTTCTGCCCTACAGCAAAGGGGGCCCTGTATTTTAGTCTCATAGTAAGGAGGTCCAGTATTGAGAACCTTGTGCATCCATATGGGCTCAGCTAAGGGAAATCCCAATTTAGATAGAGGCACCCCATTTCAGTGCAACCTGTAGCCAGTAGTGCCCTAGAAGGAAGTGCCCCATAGCGTGAATCATTAGGCATTTGCTCATTTAATGTGGTCTGGAACTATTGAGACTGTGATACTGACCATCACTGTGTGCACTGTGACATTTGCCTGATTTACTGAAATTGTAATATTGTGCATCACTATTCGAACTGTGACCTTTTCTGAACTGTGTGTATTGTGATACCTGCCTGAGTACTGTCTCTAGCACAGTGATTGCATACCACCCCAATCAGAGGGTGGCCAAGACTATCCATTTGTTCTTTCACCCTGGTAGTTGCCCCACACCTGGCAATTACCCTGAACCTGTCATTGGCCTGTAGTTCTCTGAGCAGCAGCTGCTCAGCAGTGTGCCTCCACCTGGTAGTAACTTTGTCAGGGACCATCTGTCTTCCAAGAATCCCTGGAGGGTGTTCAGCTGGTGCATCCCACACCCCCGAGGTGCAATCTGCAAGCAAGTTTCTGCTGGGGAGGGCCTTGGAAATATCTGTCTTCACACAGCATCATCAAACAATGTCATGTTTGTTGTTTTCCTCAAAAGTCCCAGTGTACCGCCTGGCCCAGTGCAGAACTTGTCGTTTGCTGCAAGTCACAGTCCGACAAAATCTAGTGTGATTCACTGCCGCCGTTTCCTTGTTTTCTTGGTTCTTCTTCATCAGCATCTTCAAGATCTTTTGTTCCTGTTCCTCATTCAATGTCACATTTGTTATTTTACATTGTACCTTGGCTCGTCCAGCCTTGGTACCCAGAAAGTCATCCCTTGTCCAACAGAACAAGATAGCTTCATCCTGCTCCTCAGTTCCTGTGAGGTCCTCCCATCCTTTCCTGCAACGTGTCCCAGGCGGTCGGAGAAGAGACCGTGGCTGGGTGGTTCCTGCATCGTGTCCCAGGTGGTCAGAGGAGAGACCGTGGCTGGGTGGTTTCTGCTTCTCATTTTTCCCTATATCATGTCCCATGCAGTCGGAGAAGAGACTGTGGCTGAGTGATGTTCAGCATCTGTTTTTCGTTCCGGCAACCTGACAGAAAGGTTCAGAGCCAAGAGATTCCTTACAGCTGTTCTTCATTTTTGCAGTCCAACAGTGGGTTCTGAGGCAAAAGAGTTATTGTGATTGCTCCTTGTTTCCGGCAACCCAGGAGTGGTGGGTGTAGCCGATGGACCTATGGCCCGTTCATAAAACCTCTCCATTCCCCTTGGTCTTACAGCAACCTACAGTAGCCAAGCCAGCCAGCAAGTCTGCTTTTCATTCTTTCCCCCTTTCAGGATCTTCCTTGCCCCCTTTTTGTCCAGCATTCTTCAGCCATCCAATGGACAGAGACTTGATAACTGTATGCAAAAGTGCGAATTGTGTTCATTGTAGAGTCTAACTCTACTCCAGGGATAACCATTTGGAGTAGAGGTGCACCTCAGGGTCAGGGTACGGTAACCCGTACAGTGATAAGAAGCTCTTATAGCTTAGCTGTTATAGCAATCTCCATTTTAGAGTTTTCCTTTTACAGGAATTGTAGGGATTTGAGTAGACCCCTCTTCCCCATGACCCTGTCTTCCCTACCCTGGTTATCAATAAACTGCAAAGCATCTGAAACTCATTCATAATTCCCGCCTCTCTCTGTCAAGTGACAACATCCATTTCCTTGGGAACCTGAAGTGTCCTCCCGCCATTCCACCTGCAGGGAGCGGCACTGGTGTTGGTAATAGTGTGCAATTTATTTGGGTCATCACGACACTGTTGCTGTATCCACCCTTTTATCTTAGTGGATCCCAGCACACACTACCTGCTGCCCCTCCCGACAGGACATCATCAACGTAGCAGGCACCAGGGACCCGACGGCCTGCTGCCACCACTCACAGGAAAGGGAGCAATCAACTGCAGGACCAGCCATGACATCGGGAGGGATGCAGGACCACAGGTAAGTCCCTCCCTTTGGGTGAGCCCCGATTGGCCTACCGCTCCTCCTCTCACTCGATGCTGCTCCTCCTCCTCACTCTCCCTAATGAACTAAGAACGGCTGTTGCCGTTCAAACTAAAGCTAAGGATTCCATCTCAGAATCTTCACGAGCCCATCCCTGCCTGCCTGCCCCCACAACCGGGACCCATGGAAGTAGGTTCCTGGTGCGAGGTAACTGGGGGGGTATCTGAAGGAGCAGGTAGGGAAGAACGGAGCAGAAAAATAAACAACATTTCAAAACATGGCCCAGCTGGGGCTTGCATTTGGAGAGATACCTAACTCTAACTGGGGCACCTTTAACAGGGGCAGCTAATGAGGGGACCTATCCAGGGGCACCTCTCCTATCCCTGGAGCACACCTATGCTGCCTAGCCACCCCTGGAGCACCTGGATACCAATTTTTGGAGGGCATCAGGGACTCTGGGGCACTACAAATTCGCCCCCACAAAAATATATATATGTTCCTATGTATAGCTAGCTTAACCTAAAAATACTATTCACTGTACATTACACCCTTGTTTGCATTCCTATCTGAGTCACTTAACGCTTTGGGTTCCTCGGAGACATGCTCTACATCCTGCCAACTATGTCAAATTTTGTGTAATGGGCAAGGGAGCCACTGACACCAACCACTCTCAAAACGGTCTGGACGAAGCTGGCCCATCAGCGTAGCGGTTGGATTTTTGCTTGTGACACCGGCAACCTGGGTTCAGGAATGGACCCGGGTCATTGGAAAGCCGACCAGGGGGAAAAGGATGGAGCATCCTAAGGGCTGCTCTCCTTCTCTGGGGGGAGGGAGGGGAGTGTGACTGGTGCTTGACGACTGATCCCTGGCGGAGGCCGAGGGGTACCACAGCAACCAGCACCAGAATGTTCAGGAGAGTGGAGCAGATGCTGGATGTCATTGCACATCCCAGCCCCCAGGAAACAGGGGAAAAAATACTGCTGCCTTCCACCTGGATGAAGCCTGCCCCTCCACTCCAATGAGCTCCCAGGCCTGCTCCCTGATTTATCCCATAGATTGCAGCATTCGGAGCCCGTGCCACAACCCCACCCTCATGAGTAAGCCAGGGGGTGTCAGGAAGTTGCAGCTAATTTGAGGGTGGGAGCGGAGGGGGCCATGTCCAAGGCTGAGGTAACGGCAGTGGGCAGTGCG
Organism: Neoceratodus forsteri; assembly: GCA_016271365.2. Lineage (NCBI taxonomy): Eukaryota > Metazoa > Chordata > Ceratodontiformes > Ceratodontidae > Neoceratodus > Neoceratodus forsteri. The sequence goes on from CM057455.1 coordinate 1,537,813,839, forward strand.
AAAAAGTATACTAAATAAAACACTTTTAAAAATGGCCTGGACAGGTCAAGGCACAGAACCACCCCAGCTACCACTTGGAGGGAAAACATGAATTCCAACTACACCAACCACCGGGAGGTAGATTTTGTGGTGACACCTGGCCAGGGGGTGTCAGGGAAATTTTGGGGAAGGGGGCCCAGGCCTAACAGCTACTAGCTGGGAACACAAGGAGAGGCATGGAGCTGACTCGAATGCAAAACAAGGCAAATGTTTATTGAACATAAAATAATAACATTACACTAAATATCTAAACTCTAAGAGCTTATAGCCGGCCCGGTGGCACTGAGGCTTGAGGTGCTGGACACCACAACTCACACCACTCCAATGACCCAGGTTCGGGAAATCAGGGGCACTGCAGAAGTGGTGCAATTGGGGTGAAGTGTGGTGGACGTCAGCACACTGTGCCTGGACATCATTGCACATTTGCACTTCAAGGGGCATACAAAAAAATGGAGGAAAAATGGCAGTCAACTGGGCAGCTTGATGGCCGTGCCTCTACATCCAGGAAGCCTGTCATGGAATCGCACTCCGGTAGTGGATCCCGGCCTGGTGAGAGGGAGTGAGGACCCCTCCGTGAGCACATAGCATGCCTGCCGGATGTGAGTGAGCCTGCGGGCAGACATGGATGGAGGACGACGGCTGGAGGTAAGGCAGGTCGAGCTGCAGGAGCAGAAATAATAAGAAATATAAATTCTAAGAGCTTTAAATGTGTAAAACATTGCTAAATCACTATTACTGTAACCTAAGTTCTATGCTAGTGATAAATCACTCCTAATGCTCTACATTCTCTATTGTACATCAATTATTCCTATGACTCTACATTCTGTACATAAACCATGACAGAGACTTTGCGGTAATGTACTTTCGACCAGCCACCCTTGCATATCTATACAGAAAAAAGAAGGGAACAGGATGGGGGACCAGCTGTCTGGGGCAGAAAGAAACACAAAACAGGATACAAAGGACTCTTCCGAGGTGGTGCGGATCTTTGGCTTACAGGTCTCTATGGACCACCGGACTGATCACCCCTGCAGGAGCGGGTCCAACATCACCCAGCCATAGCCCCTCTGTGGACTGCTGGGACACCAGGATGATCAGGAATACAGGAACCTAGAAGAAACAGATGGGGACAAGACAACTGGTCCAGGAAAAATAGGGTTGGGGCACCTGGGACAACACACAGGCAGAGGGGTGGCGGCACAATAAAAACTTTTATTTAAACTTTTGTGTTGATGTTGGTTATTTCTAGCAAAGCATTACTCAGTTCGGGCACTTTGCAAACAATAAAACAGTTCAGGTCACCAGATTAAATAAATCACAGGGGCACTGTCTCTTAGTAGCCATCTTCCGCTGGTACACAGATGCTGAAACAGTAGACAATATCATTACAGGGGCCCAAAACATCACAATTAGTCAATTCTGTACAGTTCAGTCAAACACTTCCTCAGTGAGGTGCATTGCCCCTTTAACTTTGGCCCCTGGTACATTTTCCGTTTAACTTTAGCTTTAAGGCATTAATCCATATTCATTTGAACATTTGCATAGTCTGTGCCCCTTCTCCTTCTGTCACTTTTGGGGCTTTTGCTTTACTCTGCCCCATGGGCAGTCCATAGGTGGGGTTACCCGCCCCCAGAGTCACTGGCTTTGGTTGCTGTCACCGCACCTCCTGATGGACCTCTGCTGCTGCTATGCTTCCAGAGGGGCCGGCCTTGATCCACTGCCTCTTCTGAGGGGACATCATCACCGCCGCAGGCATGGAGGATCCAACGGACTGCTGCTGCCACACACAAGAGAGGGAGCGATCGACCGCAGGACCAGCTGGGACATCAGGAGGGACACAGGACCACAGGCAAGTCCCTGCCATTGGCTGAGCCCTGACCAACCTACCACTCTTCCTCTCACTCGATGCCACTCCTCCTTACTCTCTGTAATGAACTAACTAAGAACAGGTGTTGCCGTTCAAACCAGGGCTGAGGATTCCATCTCGGAATCCTCTCGAGCCCATCCCTGCCTACCCGCCTGCCCTCGTGACTGGGACCCATGGAAGCAGGTTGCCGGCCCAAGGTAACTTGGGGGGGGTCTGAAGGAGCAGGCAGGGAAGAACAGAGCAGTAAAATAAACATTTCAAAATGCAGCCTAGCTGGGGCTTGCATTTGGGGGGTACCTAACACTACCTGCGGCACCTCTAACAGGGGCAGCTAATGAGGGTACCTATCCAGGGGCACCTCTCCTATCCTTGGGGCACACCTATCCTGCCTAGCCAACCCTGAAGCACCTGGATGCCCTTTTGGAGGGCACCAGGAACTCTGGGGCACTACAGTAGGCTCCTTAACAGGTTGCGAGGAAGGCTTGTCTTGAAGAAGACCACCCCTAATGGTGTTCCACCAGTCCATAAAGAGCTCTTTGACATCTGATAGTGGGATCCTGGGCTCAGGGGGCGCACCCAGTGTCGGAGGGTTCAATGGGCTGGGTGCCGGTCCCTGAAGTGGTGCTAGTTCCTGTAGAATAGAAATAACCAGTGTCGGTTGTACCAAAGTGTGGCCATCCGGTGGTGACAGTTGTTGGACAACGATCCCTCCAGCGTCAGTTGAGGCTCTGTATGGCCATTAGCTGGCGATGTACGAGGGTCTAGCGACACAGGCTGAGAGGTTGCTGGAGCAGACGCCGGGGATGCTGGCATCGAAAAGACTGGTGTATGTTAATAATAATAATAAACTTTATTTCTCTAGCGCAATACAGAATATCAAAGCACTTTACAAAATTATATCAATAAATAAATAAAATAATCAGTAATACTAAAAATCCATCCTGATTAATTCCTCAATTACAAAAGGCAAGACTAAATAGCTACATTTTCAGTGTAGCTTTAAAGCTCTCCACTGTCAGGCACTCCTGAACCCGATGAGGTAGAGAGTTCCACAGGATAGGGGCTACATATACAAATGCCCAAGCACCAGATGACTTCAACCAAACCCTGGGAACCTCCAGCAATCCCTCGTCAGTGGAGCGGAGTGGGCGAGAGGGGCAATAGGGGTGCAGAAACTCTTGCAGGTAGTGCGGTCCCAGTCCATGTAGGGCTTTATAGGTCAGCAAACCGACCTTGAAGGTGATCCTCCACTGCATTGGCAGCCAGTGCAGCTCATACAGCACAGGTGTAATATGGCTAGATCGAGAAAGCTCAACCAGTATTCTGGATGTCGCATTCTGCACTAGCTGCAGCCGGTGGACGTCAACCCCCAGCAGCCCGAGGTACAGGGAGTTGCAGTAATCCAAGCAGGAGGTCACAAAGGCATGGACTAATGTCGGTAAGTCGTCGGGTGGAACCAGATGTTTAATCCGGGCCATATTCCTCAGATGGTAGAATAAGGTCTTGACAACTGATGGCACCTGAGCCTTCAGGGTCAGCCCCTCGTCAAGAATAAAACCCAGACTCCGCACCTGCTTAGCAGTCTTCAGTTGGCAGTCACCTAATACAAGACCAGTTGACTGACCTGCCAAAGACCCCTCAGCTTGCCGACTAGGATCCACAACCAGCACCTCAGTCTTGTCTGAATTCAGCTTCAACCAGTTGGCACTCATCCAATCCAGGATCTCAGATAAGCAGCTGTTAAATACCAAGACCATGGTATCCTGTTCAGGCATGAAGGACATGTACAGCTGAGTATCATCTGCATAGCAGTGAAAACTCAGCCCGCACCACCTTATAATGTCCCCCAGCGGCAACATGTACACCATGAACAACATGGGAGACAGCACAGAGCCCTGCGGAACCCCACGTGGCAGGAAGAATGGGTCAGAGGAATAAATTCCCAACACCACTCTCTGAAACCTGCCAGTGAGGAATGATTGAAACCACCTGAGGACTGTACCCAGCAGTCCACAGATAAACCACAGGTGCTCTAGCACTATCCCATGGTCCATGGTGTCAAATGCTGTGGAGAGATCAAGGAGGACTAAGATGGAACAACTCTTCCGATCTCTCACTATAAGGAAGTCATTGAGCACTCAAACAAAAGCATTCTCAGTGCTATGCCTCTACCTAAATCTCGAATGAAAGGGATCATAGATGTCATGGATGGCAAGATGGTCCTCCAGCTGCAGCACAATCACTTTCTCAATAACCTTCCCTGCAAAGGGAAGGTTAGAGATCGACCTGTAGTTAGCGAGACAGTCCGGGTCAAGAGAAGGTTTTTTGAGGAGTGGAGTCACCACTGCCTCCTTCAGGGAGTCAGGAAACACCCTGGTCTCTAATGAACATCGACATTGGCACCGGTCCAGCATTGCGGCCGGTGTTGGCTTAGGTGAGGCCCATCGAGGGCAGCTAAGTTCCAAGGAAGCCAGAGAAGTCGGCCTTCCAGGGAGGCGAGCTCATCCCCTAGGCGCTGGTCCAGGGAATCAGTGCTGGAAACTGTGAATGACTTAGAAGATGCTTTGGCCAGATGGACGACAGGTAAGGACCCGACACCTGAAGAGGAACCAGCCAAACCACCTGTCTGCTGGCCCGAGGTCTGAGAGGAGGGCTGTAGCTTCAGGGGCTGAAGGGTCGAGGACTTGGTCCCGGACCCAGAAGAGCCTCCGCCTGACATCAGTACCAGGGTGGGAGGCTTGATACAGGTAGTCCGGAGGAGGTGAGGGCGGCCTAGGGAGTCGAGTCCATCCTCCCGTGGGAGGAGGACCCGGAGACTGACTTGTGCGGGGACCGGAAGGGGGAACCCTTGTCCTTGTCCTTCTCCTTATGGTGATGCTTCCCTGATGATTTCTTGTGGTGATCCGAGGAAGTCAAAGCCCCTGAGGGTGAAGAAGATGAACCTTTCCCCTTCATCTCCTTCTGCATGGCTGCAATTAGTTTTTCTAGTAAGAAGGATTTGAGGGCTTTCTGCCGGTGAATCCTGGTCCTGCTGTTGAACTTCTGGCAAAGCTTGCAGGCCTCAGTGTTGTGGTCTGGATCCAGGCAGAAGAGGCAGGCCGAATGGCCATCTTTCAATGGAATTTGCTTGCCGTAGGCACACTTGGATTAGTGCCATTCAATGAAGGATGACGGAGAATATGACATGCAGAGTAAGGAATAATTAAATAATTTTTTGAAAATAAAAAACTGAAGAAAAAGGTGGTCGACTAAAGTCCATGGAGCCAATGTGCGTGGGTTGATGGCAGGAAAAGAACTGGGGGACGACCCCTTTTATACCACTGGCTGACGTCGGGGGCATGCCAACGTCAGGAGGCAGTCTCTCACCAGAGACTGCTAGCTAGAAGTTTTCCATGGGATCCTGGCATCTGCCAGCTTCAGTCCTTGTGGTGCAACCTGCTGCAAGAGCTCCCCCTCAAAGTGAGATCTGGTGATTCCTTATCCCCCCCCACACACACACACACCTATAAGCACTTGTGTCTCCCAAGATTCTTTCCTTGGCCCAATACTCTTTTTGGTTTTCCTAAACGACCTGCCCTCTGCTTGCTTATCTGCATCCATCCATATGCATGCTGAAGACACAGTCCTCTTTGCCTCTGGATCCTCCCCCTCTGAACTGATGACAAGGCTTCAACTAGACTTCAACAGTGTTCAGCACTGGTTTCAATTAAACCAGTTATCCTTAAATGCCAGGAAAACAATCTCTATGACCTTTGGCACTAAGCAGAGGCTCTCCAGTTCTCCAGGCACACCTTTCCTCCCTCAATCTGCACCTTAGATGGGACCACTATTGATGATGTTCCCTCATTTAAGTACCTTGGTTTCAGACTTCACCGGCACCTTGACTTTTCAGGGCACGTGGATGCCATCCACAAAACTCCACCCAAAACTCGGCGCTCTATACATGAATAAAGGCTGCATCCCTCTTTCTGCCCATCAAGCTATTATAGTGTATGGTGGAACGTTATACTAACTCAATTTTCCACCACTTGAAATTCTTGTTCAGCCACAGTAACACAAATGAATGGAATGCTGTTCTGACTGTACGTGCAGAACAGCATTCCATTCATTTAGACTTTTAAGCGCGAGATTGTTTTCAAGGCAGAAATGGAAAGCCTCCGCACGTCAGTATTCACTGTAAACAGATCTAGGATGACCGCGGTGGTTTTCAGCCATGGGATCGAGTTTTACAAAATCATAAGTTTACTCACATGTTTTGGCCTCTGGAACGTTTCTTTCCTCGCTAAGCGAGACGTCCGGCCGCCATTGTTTTTTTTTTTCTAAATCACTCCCACAGTACCCACAGTAAAGTGGTAAACAATCAGAGTGTGCACTGCTAACGTAAGGACGCCCAGTCCCTAGCAACAACACAGCTCTGTGCCCTGGCACTGAGAGTCAGCAATTCTTTCTCCATGAGTCAAATAAATGTGTTAAGTATGAAAATGTTTTAAAATTTATTTGAGAGGCACCATACACTATAAAAAATACAGGATGGGTAACCCCATGCAGAACTAGTGTGTTCTGCCACCTCGGGGTCTGATTCCCAAGGACCTCTCGCGCTTCGCTCTCGAGGTCACAGGGAATCAGACCCCTCTGTGGCAGAACACACTGATTCTGCATGGTTACCCATCCAGTATTCTCTATATCCTAAAATGATTCTCCCCACTTTCAACTATGGTGACAGTCTATAGTGCTCCACCAAAGACTAGTCTTGCCAGACTGAACCCCCTCGTTCACAACTTCTGCCAGTTTGCTTTGGACTGTCCACCACGCACTCACCATTGCTCCTTATACTCCTCCCTCTACCTCCCCTCCCTTGAAGCCAGATGCCTCATTCATTGTGCCTCCTTTATCTTAAAATTCTGGCTTGCCTCACTCCCTTCTTACTTTACCTCTCTCCTCTCCCTTTCTCTGCCTTCCTCATACTCCTTTCGCAACTTTAGCTATCACTCCCTCTCCCCTCTAGAAAATCTCCCGCTGGACAGGCAACTTTCTCCTATTGCTTCCCTAAACTCTGGAACTCTCTTCAACTATTCATCCATTCTGCCTTGACCCAAGGCACTGGAATGGATTGTGTCAGACCAGCTCACTGACTTCCTAGACAAACACAACATCCTGTGCAAGGAGCAACATGGCTTTAGAAAAGGTCATAGCACCTCCACGGTGCTACTTGAATTCACAGGTTCAATCCATCACTCACTAGATAACAGTCAACTTACTGGGTCCATCTTGATTGACTTAACTAAAGCCTTTGATACTGTCAACCATCATCTTCTACTTGCCCAGCTTCGGCTAGCAAGGCTCTCAACCAACTCGGTGAATTGGTTCAAAAGCTACTTAGACAACTGCTCTCAAAGAGTGAGAATTGCTGACACACTGTCAGACCCAAGACCAGTCCAGTCCGGTGTCTCACAGGGTTCAGTATTGGGCCCCCTCCTATTCAGCCTTTTCTTGAACTCACTGCCAGAATCCTGCCCTGAACAGATCCTACTCTACGCAGATGATGCTGTCATCCTGGCATCCCACCATGATCCAGTGCATCTACAAGGAAACCTCCAGCAGGCCTTCTCTGCAGTAGAAAACTGGTTCTCAAAACACAAACTTATTCTAAACCAGAAAAAAAACAAAGACCATGATTTTCTGCAGTTCCCACAACAAATATAAACAATATCAACTCTCCATTAAAACCAAGCAAGGAATCACCCTTGAACAAGTTCATATCTTCAAATACCTTGGCCTCACACTTGACTGTAATCTCTCCTATGTTCCACACATCAATAACATGGCAAAAGTAGCCAACACCAGGATGGGCCTACTATTCCGACATAGGAAACATCTAACCCCTGAAGCTTTGTCCGTCGTTGTCCAGAGTTCCGTCATCAGCATCATTGACTACGGTCTCATTATCTATGGATCTGCCACAACATCCTCTCTCAGACGTGTGTTTCAACTTCCCTCAGTCAAGCCTGCCAACTCATTACTGGTTCCCACCGTCTCACACACTCCTGTGACCTATACTCCAAAACAGGTTGGCTGCAACTGAACAACCGAATCAAATAACAAACCTGCATCACAGCAAAGAAAATTATGATGGGCAAGGCGCTGCCAGGAGTCAGCACCCTCCTTAAACCCAAAATCAACAACCTCAACACCAGGAGTTCTAAGCCCCAAATCCTTCAAATCCCCCATTGCCAGACTTTCCAAGGCCAAAGGTCATTTGCATACAGGGCGCCAAGTTGGCCGAACGATCTCTCTAGTGACACCCCCTCCGCAGCAATGCTTGGTGCGTTCAAAACCAAGCACCTGTGTTTGCACCGCATGACATCATTGTTCCCTACGCGGTTTCTGACCTCGCTAGTGTCTGTTTTTGTCCTCTCCTCTTGCACTTACCTGTCCACTGCAACTTCAAATGCACTTACCCCGTGTCTGTCCTGACAAGGTCCCTCACCTACCTCACACTGCCCCTCTGCGCCTATGCCACCCCCTTCTCTGAGCCCTCTCCCCTCCTTGCCTTCTCCCTCCTAGTATTCTTTGTGTAACGCATCACTTAATCAGATTATGTCAACCAAAGTTACTGTCTAATACCCTGTACCGTGTAAAGTATTTTATGTTTACTGTCTGTAATCATGTAACCAGCCTGATGATAATTGTCGGTACTTCTGACGTGGAACCTTTGTAAAAGAGCTTTGGCCAAAAGGTGTCTTGTAATCCTAGACAAATAAATAAATAAAACACTCTCTCTCCTCCATAACTTCACCCCTCACACCTGTAACTGCACCTGATCCATGACCCACTCCTCTCCTCATTACTCTCTACCTATCTTCCCCCAATCTTCACCTGTTTACCCCCCCCGCTTTTGTTTTTCTTCTTCCCCTTCTGCATGTAACCCAACACTCCCTCCTCCTTGGTGCGCATTTCATTTAAAATAATTGGGCAGGCCTTCCGCCCACCTCCTGTACAACTTTATTTTTGTTAATGCATAGTTTCAACTTATGTTTAATTTATTATTTTATTGTTTATTCTTCAACATATTGCATAATTTTACTGTTCAGTGTATTCTCGACCTCCACTCCCCACGGATGCATCTGGAAATGAGCTGATATTTAGCTTAGTATGTCTCTCCTAGTGAAACTTTTGAAATAAATAAATATTGGTGACAACTGGGAGACCAGACAGAGATCATCTTTACAAACATGAAACTGGTGATAGCATCAGCTGTCCTACTTTCTGTTCCTATCACTGACTTAGGCCCTAGGACCTGACAGCTTTTTAACATGTTTATGCTGGCAGCCAGGAAGCTGATTACCCATCATTGGCTTTCATCCTCAGCCTCAACTCTGAAGCAATGGCAAACCATAGTCTCTGATATCTACCGACTGGAAAAGATGACATACGGTACTTAATGAAGCAGACAGCAACAATTCACAGACTTTTGGGGGAGATGGGTTCACTGCATTATGGAAATGGATTCTTCCTTTCAAATCTGATGCTACATTTTTTTTCTCTTCAATGGATCCTGGGTGTATGAAATAAGGTGTTTCCTTTGCTAGTGAACTGATCTCTTGATGGTACCTAAAGGAAAGACAGTAGTGGGCAACCATCTAGGGATATGTTTCAGTCTTTGCAGATGTTATAACCACTCACTAAGTTCTCAATATCTGTAAGGTTTGTCTTTAAATATGCGTAGGGAAATGGTAACTCACTTACCTACTGCTGAATGATGCTTCATGATAGCTATATGTAATAACATATTGTACAAATGTTTGTACTTTGTGTTGCATTGTTTTATACACTGAAAATTTAGTAGACTGCAAGTAAAATAAAAGGAACATGCTAGGGAAGGGAGCAAACTGTACTTGGTCTTGACCAGTGACGACTGTGTGTGGGGAATTATCGGTGGGGAAGGAGTCACTTGGAACAAGAGCCAGAGCACTCGGGCGCTGGACTTCCAGCAGGCTAATTTCAGGAAGACAAAAGAAGATCTCATGGCAAACCTGGTCAAATACAAACATATTAAAGAGCAGGAAAAAATATGAGTTCATAAAAAAACGAGTTTACAGAGGTAGCTAAGCGGTGCCTTAAACAGGCTTGGTTCACAAAAGAGGTAAGTAAAGTGGTTGCAACAAAGAGGATGGCTTTCCAGGACTACAAGAAATTACAGTCGGAAGCCAGTAGGGAGCTATATCTGCCAAAGAGACGAGCAAGGCAGAAAGAATGGCAAAGGTATCCATGGAATTCAGGAGAGCAGAGGGCCCAAAGACAAACAATAAGGAATTTTTCAGCTGTATAAGAAAAGAAGAAATAGAAAAAAAATGGAATAGAAATACAGAAAAAGGGAGGCTCTTGGTTTGAATTGAACAACCAGAAATCCAAAATCCTGAACGAATACTTTTGCTTGGTCTTTACGATAGAAATAAAATGGCCCTCTCTCTTTATTCAGTTTAAAGGCCGAAGAGGAGCTGACATGAACCAAGAGAACCCATTTTGGAGGGAAAAGTGTTTAAGGCGCTGTTGGGGTTAAAAGAGGAGATGTCACCTGGTCCAAAAGGACTGCAGCCCTGCTAAAGGAACTGGACTGAGCTCTGGCAGACCCAGTGAGAGACCTGTTTTTACTGTTCCCTGGATACAGGAGAGGTCCCATGTGACTGGAGAGTGTGAGACATCATCCACTGCATATGAGCCGAGATATTGTAGGGCAGCCCTAGAAATCTACAGGCCTGTAAGCCTGACATCCATCTTGATTAAGCTACTGGAGTCCACAGTGAAAGAGCACTTGATGGGATTTCTGAAGGCACAAGGGTTCCAAGATCCAAGGCAGCACTGGTTCATAAGGGGATGATCTTGTCAGACAAGCTTCTCTGAATTCTTCAATGGGTTTTGCAAGATCTGGATAAAGGAAAGGCCCTGAATGTCTTGTACTTAGAACTTCAGTAATGATTTTTGACATGTGACCCACAATCGATTAGTGAAGAAGCTGAGGGATGCAGGAGTGGGTGACGCACATATGAGGTGGGTGGGCAACTGGCTTAGGGACAGGACTCAGGGTAGTGATTAATGGGGTTATGTTGGAAGTGAAGCAGGTGATGAGCAGCATAATGTACACAAAAGTTATTTTTTGTCTTTTTTTTTCTGTATCATATCTAGTATTGTTATCCTGGGTCGCCCATGAAAAAGGGACCTTCAGGGCTCAGTGGGCCTACCCAGTCACCAACTGGCATTTTAGGCATCAGCAGCAGTCCACGTACAACTACAGACAAGCATGGGGCTCTGCCAGAGTAACAAGGGACAAAAGGTAAGGAACTCCCAAGCTCTGGGTACATTTACTGTTGGGGATAACTAAGTAGCAGAAGGTAGTGGGGTAAATGGTAAGGCACGGGGTCATAACCCTGCACAACAAAAACAATGCAGCAGACAATGCCGCAAGCAAAATGCTGCAAACGAATACAAAGTCGGTGAAAACACTGACTGGCACAAAATGCCACGAATGCAATGTTAACAAATTGACAAACAGGATATTTCTTATTTTTCTGGAGGGCTCTGCCCACCGCACCCCTTGACAAGGGGGGCTTCCCCCACACCCCCAGAATTATAATTATCAACTCAGAGGGGGCATGGACCACAGGGACAGGGAGAAACTCGGGAGGAGGGAAATTTCTTTAAAAAAAAAAAAAACATTTCCAACATTGGTAATGAGGAACCAAACCCTGATCCCTAGCTCGCCTTCTCTCCGGGTGCTAGTACCTTAGCCACTCCACCACAGAAGCAACTCAGCCAGAGCAACACACCCAACCCTACTTAAAGCCTTCCTCCAATCTGCCTACAACAACAGGGGTAGCGGCAATTCCTTATCACTATTCTACCCCTGTCGCTGTCAATGTTTCTGTGATTTTTACAGCATGGTTTCTACTGTGCTCTCACGGCAGCGACATATTGATCTGGTACTAATGGGGCAACTGATGGGAGGCTAAGAGTCAGGTATTAACTATAGGTGGGAATATAAGAGGCACCCTATCTGAGGTAGGGTGATTTAGCAGGTAAGAAAGGACAATAGGGGAAAGCTGTCAAAAGAGAAGAGTAAAGGCATGAAGAGGCAGGGGAAACAGAGAGAGCTTTACCTAAAAATAACAACCGTCAAACAGGATAGCAGGTAACACCCTATTTATGGCTGGTTGGTAAAGTAACTACTGATGGAGGGTGTGACGTAGACAGCCAGCTCTGAGTGCTCAAGTGCTGTATTAATTTTTGTTATTACATATAAAATATGTGAAGAGAAGGGTCAGTTCAAGGAAAAGGCTGTCTTACTGGAACTGACACATCAAGACCCCCAAGGGATAAGTTCAAAGGACAGGAGGTATTTTAAACTGCAGAGATCTGGGGTGCAATTACCTTATCAATTTGCTTTCATCCCAGGAAATAAGATTAGCCATTCATAATGCCCTCAGGGAGATCCTTTGACTTGCATATTTGCCAGGAAGGACTTGTGGGGAGGAGTGTCGAGAGAGGCCAGAATGGACATTGAAGAGGTTTGATGTCTGAGCCAGGGAGGACCCAGACGGATTTGGAAGGTCCAAAATACATTCCCGGGGAACCCTTGAATTACATCAGAAAGACCTGAGGTGTAGATTCCAAGGTCCAGAGGGAATTAAAGAAGTCAATACATTTTTGCTTTGAATACAGTGACTTAGATCAAAGAAACTTTTGAAATGTATGTGTAGCAGAACAAACACGAGTTCTGACCAGTTAACCTGTGGAGAGGAAAGTCAGTGAGGTCATCTCATATGTTTTTTTAAATATTTTATTTGGAGACCCTGTATTGCAAAATATAGAGTTTGATATATCAAGGGGGAGTTAGTGACCTCATGAGAAGGCCGGCTCAGAAGTGTGTTTAAGTGCTGAAAGAACTTGACAGAGACACACACAAGAAAATATTTCTAACTGACACAAGAGAATATTATCTGACTGAGGGAGAATCATCACAGCACTGAAAAAGAATAAGATTAGACCAGTCTAAATGTATGTATTGTAGGAACTGTACTTTTTCCTGTTTGTTTTAAGGCTGTATGTGTTGGGATATATATATAATTTGTTCTGTAATTATTGTTCTATTTTGATATTTTTAAAGTAAAGATATTTTTTTACAAACAAAACTGCTGGAGTGCCTTGACAATTCTTTTTATTTTAGGTGGAGCTTTTAAAGGTTATAAGTACACTGTGTATGGGCTTATTGTATACCAAACTGAGAAATGGATAGAGTTCTCTAAAAGTCTTGCATTGAGTTCTAAGGGTTCATTTGAAAGACCTGGTTGGGTGCTCGTAGGCAAAGATATCTGGCCCCCCGAAGACAGAATTATCTGAGCCTGATAATTGGGTACGCTAACAATAGGTTATCAGTTTGAATCCTTACAGAGCTTGAGACTGAGGTGACTTGAACCCACAAAACAGACAAGAGGGTTACCTTGTCTGTTCACTGTACACAAATCATACGCTCAGAGGTTGGCACTTTGTGAGTAGAGGTTGACCAGCTGAGTGAGTTTGTGACAGATTGGTTGGCAGCAGTAGCATAAAAGTTTGGTGATATAAGCTTCATTGTTCAGTGTGTTAGCTTGAAACCGTTTAGCTCACTTGGAAAAAAGAAAGGCAGTGTTTTATTTCAAAAGGAAACAGAACTATATCCCTTGACTTACAGTTAAGTTCCCACCCATTTTTTTTTCTGAAGTGCCAGTCAGTATAGTATTAGTAGTGAGAGAAGAAGAAAATGTCTTCCGACTACAGCAAGCACACTGCAGATTTCTTAAAGCAGTTGTGCGGGGACAGGGGAGTCCCGTTTGGAGTGAAAGCCAGTAAGCAGAACCTCATAGAGGCACTGATGGTAGCAGATACCCAGAGCAGCGAGTCACCAACCATGACTGAAAGGGACCAGACCTCGAGTGTGGCAGAACTAGTGGCCAGTGAGGGGTCCCGAGCTGATGAGGTGGACAGCAGGGCCACTGTCAGTGAAGGGCCACAGCAGCAGGGAAGGTCACCAGTATCCTGAATCCAGAAGTGCATGAGCTGCAAATTGAGTTGTGGAGGATAGAACTGGAGGCAGAGGCGACAACAGAGGGAGGTGGACCGTGGGTAGGGCGACAACAGAGGGAGGCGGACCGTGAGGCAGAGCAACAACAGAGGAAGGCAGACCGTGAGGAACGTGAGTGCCAGCGAGAGGCAGGGGAGAAAAGAACGAGAATGCAGAGCTGCAGAGGACAGGAGAGAGGAGCACCAGTGGCAACACGAACTAGAGAAGCTACTACTCCAACCAGCGGCACCAGGGCAGGTAAGTGGCTTGGGTTTAACTGGGACTGCAGGACTGGGTTACAAATTGAACTCTAAATTAACAGATGAGTTTAAAGACGGGGAGGACATAGACGCCTTTTTAAATTCTTTTGAAAAAGTTTGTATTCAGGCTAAAATTCCTAGAGAGTCCTGGAGCTTCCAGCTATCCCCGCTACTTACCGGAAAAGCTCGGGATGCATTGGATCACATGGACAATAAAGACAGTGATGATTACAGCAAGTTAAAAGCAGCACTACTAAAAAAGTTTGAATTAACTGCTGAATCATACAGAGCTAAATTCCGTAAGCTCAGGAGAAACCCTGATATGAGCTATGAGGAGCTAGCCATGAAACAACGGTCAGTTTTTAAAGCGTTGGTGGGAAGGAATTGAGGCAAACACTGTTGATAAAATTGACAATGTGATTTTATTAGAACAGTTTTGTTGGGCATGCCCAGCAGAGCTAAAAACCTGGCTAGAGGACCAAGATCCAAAAACAGTGCAAGAGGCTGCTGAACTCTCGGACCTCTATGCCAAGAGCAGAACTGCTCTGAGAGCGAATGGGGCGAGTGTGGCAGCGCAGAAAGGGAAAAGCACGCCTTCAGGACAGCTAAAACCCTCACTGCCTCCACCGAAACCAGTTAGCCCCAGGTTTCAAAGAAAATATTTCTCTGAAGTAAGAAATGTTTGTTGGTTATGTAAAGAAACTGGGCACATTGCCAGACAGTGTCCAAGAAGGGCAAGTAATAATACACAAAGTAGTACCAGAAAGGAAGTGGGTTGTTTGTGTGTCCCTGGAAGCATGCCAGTGAACATGAGGGGAACACATGCACCCAGTCATGGTAAATGGCGTACAGACACAGGGGTTAAGGGACCCAGGGGCATCCCTGACATTGGTAAATGGGGATCTGGTACAGCCTGGTCAGCTTATACCCAATAAATACGTGACTGTACAGGACTTTTCGGGTGTAGAGAAAACATTGCCATTGGCCAGTGTTCTCCTGGACTAGGGTGAAATAGGGGGAACTGTGCAACAGGTGGCTGTAGCTAACACATTAGCAGTGGATGTGATCCTGGGTAACAATCTCCAGCAGGGGGTGGTATGTGCAGTTACCCGTAGCCAAGCGGCCAGGGAAAATTATAGTTCCCTGAGTCCCCCAGAAGCCATTGGAGAAGATACTGAGAGGCTGGTTCCCCAGCTTGTGTCTCCAGAGGGGGAGACTGATAAAAAGGGGGTAGAAATTTCCCCAGGAGCAAGTAACCACCCAGCTACAGAGGGTTACTCCAAAGAGAGAGGGGTGACCCCTTGTCAGAGGGTAGGGATTGACAGCGATCCTGAGGGCCCTGACGCTAGTGCTAGGGACCCTGGTTTAGCGACTGAAGGGGACATGTCCCATGCCTTGGGAAGGTGTGAGGGGTTCGCAGCTGCTCAGAGACGTGACCCTAGTTTAGAGAAGCTGAGGGCTTGGGCAGACTCGGACGGTGCACTGGGAGGTGACGGAAGACATAGGGTTTATTGGGAAAATGGATTTATGTATACACAAGCAGTATAGACAGAGGGAGGGATGCTAGGCAGGCAGCTTGTTGTTTCCCAGGGATATCGTGAGCAGTTGGTCAAGGTTGCCCATGATATTCCCTTATCTGGTCATCTGGGAATCGCACAAACTACGCAGTGGTTGGCCCAGAATTTCTACTGGCCTAACTTCACCCAGCAGGTGAAGGAGTATTGCAGGTCTTGTCACCGGTGCCAAGAAATAGGGAAGGTGGGCCAGAAAACCCAAGCTGCCCTAATTCCATTGCCCGAAGTGGAGAAGCCATTCCAGAGGGTGAGAATGGATATTGTGGGCCTTTAAATACCCCCAGCCCTCGGGAAAAGGTTCATCCTGACTGTGGTGGATTGTGCCACCCGTGCCCAGAGGCAGTCGCCCTTTCCTCACTGAGGATGGACAAAGTGGCAGATGCCTTGCTTGGGATTTTCTCCCGTGTTGGGTTTCTGCAGGAGGTAATCACTGATTGAGGGTGTTCCTTCATGTCGAACCTAAAGAAATGTCTACGGAAGAAGTGTGGGGTGGTGCAGAGATGCACGACACCGTATCACCCACAAGCCAGTGGGCTTGTGGAATGCTTCAATGGTACCCTAAAGTCAATGCTCCAGGCATCTGCTGAACAGCATGGGAGGGACTGGGAGAAATACCTTTCCCACCTGTTGTTCGCATACAGGAAGGTGCCTCAAGAGTCTACAGGATTTTCCCCCTTTGAACTCTTGTATGGACGCCGGCTACGTGGGCCCCTAGACTTGATCCAGGAGGACTGGGAAGGCAAGCACACCACCCAGGGAACTTCCATTGTGGATTATGTCCTAAGGTTTAGGGAAAGGCTGAAGGAGCTTATGGGGACAGCCCAGAGCAACCTGGCAGCTGCCCAACAGAAACAAAAGGTATGGTACGACCGCAGAGCCAGAGCTTGCTCGTACATGGTGGGTCAGGAAGTCATGGTCCTTATTCCGGTCCAGAAAGACAAGCTGCAAGCTGAGTGGGCAGGACCGTACAAAGTGGTTAGGAAGGTAAATGACGTAAACTACATTGTGGAGTTATCTGACCGTAGACAGACAGAAAGGATGTACCATGCCAACATGATGAAGCCATATGCAAATAGGGCTGACATGGTGTTCACAGTGTGTAGTCATGGGGAGGGGATGGATGAAGGAGACCCCCTTCTGGACTTGCTGGAAGAGAGTAAGCGGAAGTCCTCTGTGGAGGCAGCAAAACTGTCTCCCCAGCTGACCCCAGGCCAGATCCAGAAAGTGAAGGAGGTTTTAGCAGACTTTGCCCCCTTGTTTAGCACCAAGCCTGGACTAACCCCCTTAGCAACACATGATGTGGAGACAGGGACACAGACCCCCATACGGCGGACAGCATATCGGGTGTCGGAGGCTGTCCAAAAGGACATTAGGAGGGAAGTTGAGGAGATGTTGGATTTAGGGGTAATCCAGAGATCCCACAGTCCCTGGGCCTCACCTATAGTCCTTATACCCAAGCCAGATGGCTCGACTCGTTTCTGTGTAGACTATCGTGGATTGAATGCAGTCACGAAGTCAGACGCCCACCCGATGCCCCAGACGGACGAACTCCTGGACAAGTTGGGGGGGGGGCTACCTTATGACCATTGACCTGACAAAGGGCTATTGGCAGGTCGAGTTGACGGACAGAGCTAGGGAGGGGTCGGCCTTCATCACTCCGATAGGCTTATTTGAGTTCAAAGTAATGCCTTTCGGAATGAAGAATGCCCCAGCCACTTTCCAAAGGTTGGTGAACTAGGTGTTAAATGGTGCTGAGGAGTACACCATGGCGTACCTGGATGACATTGCCATCTTCAGTACCAGCTGGGAGGAACACCTGCCACACCTTAGGGAAGTGCTGGGCAGAATACTGAGGGCCGGGCTCACTGTAAAAGCCGAGAAGTGCCAGGTGGCCATGGGAAAGTGGCATACCTCGGGCATGTGGTAGGCCGGGGACAGCTCCGTCCTAACCAGATAAAAATAGAGTTAATACAGGCATGGCCCAGACCAGAAACTCAGAAGCAGGTCAGGCGTTTTCTCGGGACAGCAGGGTACTACAGAAAGTTTGTACCTAATTACAGTGCCCTGGCTGCTCCCCTATCTGACCTGATAAAGAAAAAAATGCCAAGGAAAATTACCTGGGGTCCAGCCTGTGAGGAAGCCTTTACCAAACTGAAGGAGGAACTGTGCAGTGCTCCTGTTTTGACAAGTCCGGACTATAGCAAAACTTTTGTAGTTCAGACGGATGCCTCAGACATGGGTATTGGGGCAGTACTAAGCCAGACATCCAGCGAAGGGAGGGACCACCCGATAGCCTACCTGAGCCAAGAGCTGCTCCCCAGAGAACAAGCATACTCCACGGTGGAAAAGGAGTGCCTTGCCCTAGTGTGGGCCCTAAAGAAATCAGAGCCACACTTGTATGGGCAGCCTTTTGTGGTGCAGACTGACCACAACCCCCTGGTTTGGTTGTCACAGATGGGGAAAAACAATGGCAGACTGCTCAGATGGAGTCTTGCTTTACAAGGGTATGATCTGAAAATCATACATTGGGCCGGAGCCAAAAATAAGAACTCAGATGGACTGTCTAGGGTCTATGAAGAGTGAACTGATTTGGGAAGCTCATCCCATGTAGGGGATGGATCCCCCAAATTCAGTCTAGGTGGGGAGGAGTGTGAAGTAGACAGCCAGCTCTGAGTGCTTGAGTGCTGTATTAATTTTTGTTATTACATTATAAAATATGTGAAGGGAAAGGTCAGTTCAAGGAAAAGGCTGTCTTACTGGAACTGACACATCAAGACCCCCAAGGGATAAGTTCAAAGGACAGGAGGTATTTTAAACTGCAGAGATCTGGGGTGCAATTACCTTGTCAATTTGCTTTCATCCCAGGAAATAAGATTAGCCATTCATAATGCCCTCAGGGAGATCCTTTGACTTGCATATTTGCCAGGAAGGACTTGTGGGGAGGAGTGTCGAGAGAGGCCAGAATGGACATTGAAGAGGTTTGATGTCTGAGCCAGGGAGGACCCAGATGGATTTGGAAGGTCCAAAATACATTCCCGGGGAACCCTTGAATTACATCAGAAAGACTTGAGGTGTAGATTCCAAGGTCCAGACGGGATTAAAGAAGCCAATACACTTTTGCTTTGAATACAGTGACTTAGATCAAAGAAACTTTTGAGATGTATGTGTAGCAGAACAAAAACCAGTTCTGATCAGTTAACCTGTGGAGAGGAAAGTCAGTGAGGTCATCTCACATGTTTTTTTAAATATTTTATTTGGAGACCCTGTATTGTAAAATATAGAGTTTGATACACCAAGGCAGAGTTAGTGACCTCATGAGAAGGCTGGCTCAGAAGTGTGTTTAAGTGTTGAAAGAACCTGACAGAGACACACAAGAAAATATTTCTGACTGACACACGAGAATATTAGCTGACTGAGGGAGAATCATCACAGCACTGAAAAAGAGTAAGATTAGACCAGTCTAAATGTATGTATTGTAGGAACTGTACTTTTTCCTGTTTGTTTTAAGGCTGTATGTGTTGGGATATATATAATTTGTTCTGTAATTATTGTTCTGTTTTGATATTTTTAAAGTAAATATATTTTTTTACAAACAAAACTGCTGGAGTGCCTTAACAATTCTTTTTATTTTAAGTGGAGCTTTTAAAGGTTATAAGTACACTGTGTATGGGCTTGTTGTATACCAAACTGGGAAATGGATAGAGTTCTCTAAAAGTCTTGCATTGAGTTCTAAGGGTTCATTTGAAAGACCTGGTTGGGTGCCCATAGGCAAAGATATCTGGCCCCCCGAAGACAGAATTATCTGAGCCTGATAACTGGGTACGCTAACAAGAGGTTATCAGTTTGAATCCTTCCAGAGCTTGAGACTAAGGTGACTCGAACCCACAAAACAGACAAGAGGGTTACCTTGTCTGTTCACTGTACACAAATCATACGCTCAGAGGTTGGCACTTTGGGAGTAGAGGGTTGACCAGCTGAGCGAGTTTGTGACAGAGGATGTAGGTGAGAAAGGAGCAAGTAAAAGGGATGGGACAGTAGGGGCAAATTACATTAGGAAACAGAAGGCTGACATTCATATTAACAGATACAGGAGTGGTGCAGTGTACTGGTGTGGGAGCTGCAGTATTCTGGGAGATATTCTGGAGACAGAGGTCCTGGCCTATCTACATGCACCTCTCTGGTTTGAGGGTGGAGGTCGCTAGTCTCCGTGCTAAGCTAGCTAGGATCCAAAGGACCTCTTGCCCACCCAGGGGCCACTGATTCTGCCATCATTGCTCCTGAGGTTGCCTAGGCAGAGGTGGGCTATAGGAAGGTGGGGGTGGCAGGTCAGGAGCACATTCTTCATCCCATGCAACTACAGAATTCCTTTACCATTCTGTTGGGATGGGACTACTGAGAGGAGGCACCCAGAATGGTGACAAGGGAGGAAGTGGGGGACCTCCGAAGGCAAGACCCCAAGGTTGGAGGTAGAAGACCCCAGCAGAGGAGAAAGCAGCTTCTGGTGGGGAACTCGACTATGAGGGGGATAGACTTGGGAGCAAGAAGGGGTGGAGACAGGGAGGTTACCCTACATGTATCCTTGGCTCAGAGGAATGGACAGCAGATCCTAATAAGGATCACTAGGATGGCAGGGCAGGGGAGTGGAGCTGGATATCATTATCCATCTGGGGACAAATGACCTAACAAGGGATCAGGCTGAGGTAGTAAAGGCAGAGTTCAGGGAACTGGGCAGGGGCCTAGGGCAAGTAGCACTGTGGAGGGGTTGTGGGATAACAGATGGACCAGACACCGAACTTCAAGTTTAACACACAATCTCTGTATGATGTTTATTCAAAGTACAGGAAATAAGCTTCTGCAATGCCATATTCCTTCTTCAGTACATCAGTTTGCAGCAACAAACTATGTATGCCCCTTCTCTGCACTTAGCCAGCACCTACTGAAGCTGATCTCTGATTTAAACATTTTTAGTGAAAACTCTTCATCCCTATGTGGGCCTTGTTTGCTTCGGTAGTGGAGGCTCAAAAAGAAAAAAAAAAACAAGCTATAGACAAAGAACCTCAATTCAGAATCACTGAAAAAAGGTTACCCCAAAGGGTATTGGCAATAAATCAAGTTTCAAAGAAATACAACATCATACATACTTCCATAATGCAAAGCATCATGGGATATATGCAAATCACCATGACATTTCAGACTTGTTCAGTTTACTGCAATTTACATGCATTTTAAATAGCACAACTAACTTAATTTCTATAATAGTCACCAAGTACTTTTTATCATTATCAAAAACACCTAGTGCCATGGTATTTTCAACACTTACAGGTTTCATAAACATAAGGTATATACATCAAGGTATTTTATGACACAGTGCTATTGCATACTAAATCCAACAATGATAAACACAACCTCTTTTACATACACTTGGAGGTCACCACAATAACCTCCCTGTATGAGGACCTGAGAGGTTAAAAGGAAAATTAAAGAGGACACTATAGCATAGTCAAGAAAGAGAAGGGGGTGCCCATAGGTGGCCAACCTTATAGACTAGAAATAGTAAAGGATAGATTAGGCTAAGAAATAGAAGAACTGTTGCAACAGATTTAAGAAAAGGTCGGTCCTCAAGAGTGGCAGGAGCTCCCAGTCACAAGCACAAACTGTGACATTCGCTGAGGTGCCACCTCACTACAGCTGAGAGGTGGATAGGGTACTCTACACCAGGAGCTTCGACGCTTGGTTGAAAGAATGGTGCAGGACGGGGTCCGGCTTCATTGGGGACTGGGGTCCAACTGGGGAGGATATTGGTCTATATAGAGGTGATGGCCTGCATCCTTCTGGAAAGGGGACCATAGTCCTCAGTGGAAGGTTTAAATGTTACTTTGATGAACATTTAAATTAGCCATGGGGGGAGACAGTAATACAGAGGGAGGCATAAACTGCCCCACACAGACAGAAGCAACAGGAACAAAGGGCCCAAAAAGACAAAACTCTCCCAGGGCACAAGTTAAAGGAGCCAGAAATACAGTGGGGGACAAGGAGGACAAGCACAAAAGATGTGGAAAGGGCAGTGTTCAGGAGGCACGGCACAAAGTGGGTAACAAGGGGAGGGAAGTTTTAAGTGACAGCAAAGAAAGGAAGGGGGAACAGGTTACTGGCAGAGTGTGTAGGGCTATGTGTGCCAATGCAGGAGTCTTGGAGATTTATTTATTTATTTGAATTTTGGAAATAAAATTCCAGACCTCAAGGCCATCATGGCGGGGGCACACCTGCATCTTGTGGGCATAAATGAGTCACAGTGCACAGGGAGCCATGACTGGGACATGGCCATACTAGGCTAAAATCAGTTCAGAAAGGAGAGGGAGGGGAGGCAGGGTGGAGGTATTGTACTGTATGTGAAGGAGGGTATCAGGGTGACAGAAATACAAAGGAACCTAGGAGTCAAGGATGGGTTGGAGGTGTTGTGAGTCACCCTGAAGACCGGAGCCAGAGCCACTATTCACACTGGGGTAAAATACAGACTTCTAACACGGGGAAGAACTGGAGAAGGCACTGGGGAAAGCCATCAGTACCACAGCAAAAAAGGGGGATGTGCTACTGGTGGGTACTTCAATCTGCTTGATGTAGTTTTGGGTCTCTCAGTAATGCCATAGCTAAAAGCAGGACCATCCTGGAATCCCTGCAAGGGGCATTTCTCAGGCAACTAGTCAAAGAGTCCACTAGAGATGGAGCAATACTGGACCTGGTGCTCACAGATGGGGACGATATTGCAGACGTCAAGGTGGATGCCAGCTGGGGACCAGCAATCACTATATAGAACATAGGAACATATGAATCGTGTCAGCAGATGGGGACCACATGATCCATCTAGTTTGCCCATGTTTCTGCCCACCTCCCTATTTAGACTGCACCCTGATGTATCCACAATGTCTGTCTCATGCGAGTTTGAACTTGGATTCCACCACCACCTGAGGTAGGTTTTTCATGGGTCTATGACCCTGACTGTAAGGAAGTTCTTCCTGAGGTTGCTTTTGAACCTGCATCCCACCAGATGCAAGTTGTGCCCCCTTGTATGTGCATCCCTGTTTTGCAGGAAGAGGTTTCCTGCTTATGTTGTGTTGATTCCCTCAACGTACTTAAAGTTTCGATCACGTCCCCTCTGTTTCTTCTCTGCTCAAGGGTGTACAGATTTAGTTCCCTGAGCCTTGCTTCATATGGCTCACGATGCAGCCCATGCACCATCTTTGTAGCCCTTCTCTGTACTGTCTCCATGCAGTCTATGTCTTTTTTGAGGTGGGGCTTCCAAAACTGACCACAGTACTCTAAATGTAGCCTCACCAAAGACCTGTAGAGAGGAATGATAACCTCACTCTTTCTACTTGTAATTCCCCTACCAATGCAGCCAAGGATGCCACTCACCTTCTGTTCTGCCTTATCACAGTTTTCCAACCTTTAAGTCATCCGCAATGGCTACTCTAAGGTCTCTTTCTGTCTTTGTCTCCTCTGATGCCCTCCCAGTGTGTACTCTATCCCTGGGTTTCTTTTTCCTATGTGCATAACCTTGCAAATCTTGGCATTAAACTTAAACTGCCAATCCCTGGACCATTCCTCGAGTTTTTTCAGGTCTGCTTCCATACCTTTCACTCCCTCCTGCATGTCTACTCTTTTGCGGAGTTTTGTGTCATCTGCAAACAGGCAAACCTTCCCCTTCAAGTCGTTTGCAATATCGCCAATTAAATATGTAAAAGAGGATAGGTCTCAGCACAGACTCCTGTGGAATGCCACTGGTCATTTTGCCTTCCCTTGATAATGATCCATTGACAAGCACTCTCTGCATCCTATCTTGCAGCCAGTTGTTGAGCCAGTTCACTATCTTATGACCGACTCCTGTATGCTCTTATCTGAGCCGAAAGAGCTCTGGGAGGTGTTGAGTGCGTCTTTGACAGTCCTATTCAACAACTCACTGGAAAAAGGAGTGGTTTCAGAGGACCTGAGGAGGGCAGATGTAGTCCTGCTTCATATAAACCACAGCAGTGAGGAGGTTGGCAGCAATAGGCTGATATGTCTAATGTTAGTGGTGGAAAAGCTAATTATACCACTAAACGCAAGGCTAGTGGAGTATCTGGAATTCAGTGGATTACAAGATCAGAGTCAGCATGGATTCACCGGGGGGTCACATCAGATGAACCTGATCAATGATGAATCTGACTGATTTCTTCGACTGGGTTACCAGGGAACTAGATCAGGGTGGGGCAGTGGACGTGGCCTACTTAGACATCAGCAAGGCCTTCAATACCATATCACATAGGAGGATTATAAAGAAATTGGGCAGTTTGAGGGTAGAACCCAGGGTGGTAAACTGAGAACGAAACTGGTTGCTGGATAGGTGACAGAGGGTGGTGGTAAACAGCTGTCACTCTAATGAGGGGTGAGTGACCAGCGGGGTACCTCAGGGCTCAATGCTGGGGCCAGTCTTCTTCAATGCTTTCATAAGCGGCATTGCCGAACACCTGGAAGAGAAGGTATGCCTCTTTGCAGATGACACCAAAGCAATAATGTACTGTACAGAGGACGCATGTGCCGTACATTACATAGGGCGTATACCCTCTGGATTTGCATACGGTGGCTGGCTGAGGAGGTGTGAGGAGGGCTATGCTGATTGCTGTATGGGCTCCCACAGCACCAGCACTTCAGGTAAGTGAAGGGTGTCAAGGTGGGTGGTCAGTGCCATGGGGGGGGCACTAGATGCCAGGGACTGATGTGTGGATGAGGGATTTGTGATCGGAGGGTGGGGGGGTTCCACAGGACACCAGGAAATATTATCTTGTGTTATGTGCGCTACACCTTTGTATTGCGTGACTACTCACTGTCTACACATTTAGAAGGTGATTGGGGATGCAGTACTTGGGGGGGTCATTGGACGTCAGGGAGTCTGTAGTCATTCATGGGCCTAGTCGTCAGGAACTGGGAGGGGCACTGGCCACTTTTTTTTTACAGGGCTGGGGATTGGTTACCGGGGGGTACCACTAGGCACCAGGGAATAGCTCTATTCTATGTGGGCTGGTGATCGGAGGTTAAGGGAACCACTGGGCACCAGGAATTTTGTTCATTTATGTCAGGCCAGTGATCAGCGGGAGGAGGTGACAGCTAGGCACCAGGAATACTATTTTTACATCATGGCACAGCAATTGGGGGGGGTGCTAGATGCCAGGAAGGTCCTGCTTGTGATGGGTCTAGGCACTTCGGGTGGGGGCAGATCCGTACCAACCTGCCACCACTACTCATACAAATGAGCCCCTAATGGGCATTCACATGGACCCTTAGTGTCTTTCATGGGTCACTTTGAATATCACGCCTAGCATGCCAGTGCTATAGGGTCTGGTTGCACTATTCCCTGTACAGCAGGGATCCATGTCAGGATAGTGTTTTTTGACTTAGTGCTGTCCTGACATACCCCCATATTCAGTCGGATAGCACCAGTGCACTGTCTGACTGAATACAGCATCCTCAGACTCCAGGGCACAGGCAAAGCACAGCACAAAACTCTGCGGTCCACTTTGCCCAGTTTTGAATATCGGGCCTGAGGTGTGCAGTTCAATTTAGCCTGTTACCATTTTGTCCTTTTGCCTACTTAATCCCAAATAGGAACAAACAAAAAAGAAATGCTGTACAAGGAAAATTCTCCCCAGACCCCCCAGAGAGACTTTAATATGCCTATAAAGGCTCATAACTTGTTGGGCAACTTGTAGATTACCAGAGAAAATGGCCCTGAAGCCTTAAAACAAGGCAAAAAGTTAATTTATTACAATACAATGTTAACAAATTAAACGCTAACCAGTATATTTAAGAGCTGATGTATGAACTGTATTAAAACCAACAATAAAAGTCTGAGGTTGTCACTTCATTTATTGCGTTGGTCATGTGATTGGTCACATGATTTCACTGCTCTTCATTTATTGCGTTGGTCATGTGATTGGTCACATGACTTCACTGCTTTATTTCAAAGTACCCAATTTTCCCTTAGCAAGTTATAACATCCTGCCACCAGGAGTCAGTAGTGAGACCTCATCTTTCTGTCCTCTCCCCCAGTGGTTTTCTGCTCTCCTGTCACTCTAACCTACCTCGAACCTCCATCTGCCCCCTAGAGTTATCCTCTAGTATCTCCACTATCCAACCTCAGCTATATTAGTGCTCCAGCCAGACTCGAACCCTCCACCTTCTCCACCAAAGGCAGACACCCTACCACTACACTATTCTTGCAATCTCACCTCTCCCTATACTTCTCCTAACCTCATAATCTGCACCCTAACCCACAGTCTGGACTGTTTGCAAAGAGCCTCCAGCCCTGGTATGCACCCCTTTTTTTTCTTCCTCTGTGAAACTTACACCTTATGTCCTGAATTTTGTCCCATGACTCTGGTCACAACCTGCAAGGCCAGTCACCTCCAACTAAAACATGTACTCACACTCAACGATAACTGTGTTGGTTTCCCTAACCTCCCTGCTACTAGCAACTAATATTTGTACATCCATTCTGGTGGTCGAGCAGCAAAAGCTAGGCCCTTCACCCTCCACATACAACAACTCAGATAACCCAATTTATGTGTGGGGGCATGAAATCACTCTCACAAGTGAAATTCTTCTGACCCTAATGTCTAACTATGAACAATGACTACTTGGCCTATTTATGCACTCCTTCACCCTCCAACCTCCCCACTGGCACCCGTCAACCTGCCCCTCCTAGCTCTTCTTCTCCTCTCTAGAGAGATAGAACCTAACCTCGGCCCCATAAATGCCCACATCAACCATACTGATACCACTTGGGCAAAACCTTCCAGACTAAAAATTGCTCTCATGAATATCTGCAGCCTCCCATCAAAGTTCCCGGAAACCGAGGCATGGGTGGCCCTGTACAAACCACAGGTGCTAGGCCTCTCTGAAACCTGGCTTAAACCCTACTACCTAGACTCCCATTTCCAGCTACAGGGATACTCACTCCTATGCCAGGACAGACCTGGCAGAAAGACAGGAGGAGGCGTAGCACTATATGTGCAAGAGCATATCACTGTCTCCAGTATCAGCTGTTCCACCCCCACCTCACCAAGCGAGTGGCTCATCGCTGAACTAATCCTTGGTGTGTCCAAAAAACTCCACATAGGCTACTGCTATAACCCCCTGGACTATCCAACTTCCTGGACGGTGTGGGGAACCTAGCACCTGCAAGAGACCTGTTTGCGGTTAGAGATTTCAACCTCAATTGTTTGGATGACCCTGTGCCAGACTATGCAAACCTGTTGAAGGAACATAACCTGGAACAACCTATCTCCACCCCCACAAGACACAATGCCTGCACCCTAAACCACTCCCTCATTGATTGGGTCACCACCAACCGTGCAGACTTAATCCTCTAAGCAGGTACAATGTCTGATTCAATCAAAGACCACACCCCAACCTATGCTATACTGTCCACCAAGTCAAACCGCCCCCCACACAAGCTCCTGTCCTTCCGAAGGTTTAATCATTTTAGTCTGTCTACTTTCCCATCTGCAAGTTATACTATCTCACTACTAGGTGTCACCTCTCACACCATTTGCTTCAGAAACATTTCACTATCTGGCTCCAGCAACAGATTTCTGTTACAACTGTTCTAATTTTTCAACAGCTGTTCTGCTCCCTCTGATCCCTGGTTCCCACCAACCCCTTTTCTTAGCCCAACTGCTGTACTACCTTCCCTCAGTTCTATTATCCCAGTCCCCTCAATCCTGCCTAGTTTTTGCCCCTTGATTTATCGCAGCTGCTTCTCTATCTCTAAGAGTCTTCTCCCTTTCTTATACCTCTCCAAGTTCTGTCCTGCCGTTTTTCTTTATCCCTCCTACCACGATGACTTGGGCTGTTATGCGTTGCCTAACCTCTACAGTTGCAGTTCTCCTCTCCCTCAACTTCTTATCCCTCTTCATGGGTTCCCCCACTCCCCTGCCTGTGACGTCCATCTGGGACTTCACCTACTCTAACTATGGTGGCTGCATGTGCCTCCACACCTACTCCCCCTATGTATCTCAGTCCTAAACCTCTAGGGTCACTACTGAGATTTATTGTCAACAAGAAGCTTACCTCCCCGGGTTTAGTAGCATGTGCCATTGCTCTAGCTATGATTTGGACTACCACGTTATCCCTCGCTCTAGCTGGTGATATTGGAACTAATCCCGGCCCTCAGGTCATTCTTCCCCAGACCAATACTGGGGCCACTCATCTCTTGCCACAGGCTTCAGGACTGACCTTTGCCCACCTTGTATCCATGATCTCCAGCCAGCCTCACGACCTGGAGGCTTGGTCCAGGTGAATAATTCGAAGATATCCTCGTGCTGTGAAGCCTGGCTGAAACCAGCCATCTTGGGTCAGGCTGTATGGACTACGGGCTATTTTATGCGGGCAGACCCGATCACACACAAAAAGAGGGGCGGACTTGCCCTGTACCACAGAACTCACCTGGATGTCGCCCTCTATCTTACCCCCTCTTTCCATAATGGCGAGGCCATACATGCAGTTCTACTTCTCAGCGGAGCCAAGAAGCTGCACATTATTGGGACTTATTTACCTCCATGTACTAGTAAACTTGGACTGGAGGAGCTCATTGAACATATTCATGCCTTGACCAAAAAAAACCGAGGTAATCTGTCTGGGTGACTTCAATCTTGACTGGCTTGGACCGACCACTTCTTCCCTTGCTTCTACCATCAGTAAGGCCAACCTGTCCCAACTCATCTCCTCCCCCACTCGTAAGTTGCCGAACAGCTCCAGCTGTACTATGGTTGATTGGATTCTCACTAACTGTATGGACTGCTACTCTTCCGCTGGGGTTTTACCCGATTCTATCAGTGACCACTGCCCTGTCTTCTGTGTGCGTGATTTCTCCCCGTCCTCACTACCCCACAAAGTCATATCCTTTGCTAACTTCTCTCTACTTGACCCGACCAAGTTCCTACTTGATCTCAAAAACACTGACTGGTCTCCGCTATTCACTACCGATTACATCAACAAAGGCCACTGACTACTTCAATACAACTTTACTTGCCTTACAGCACAAGCACATCCCATACTGTAAGTGCAGGGTTAGAGGGAAGGTGACCAAATGGCTGAACTGCCCTCTCCTGAAACTGCTCAAGCAGCACAATAAACTATGGCTAAAATGGAAATCATCCTCCAGTCAGTCTGACTTTGTTGAGTACCGCACCTTGTGTAATACCTGCAAGAAGTCTATCCGAGCTGCCAAAAGCAACTACTACCGCGGTCTCCTTCAGTCTTCGGCTGCTGACCCCAGGAAATACTGGACCCAGATTAACAAAATCTTGGGTAATACTAAACCATTGGCTCCCAAAGACATGTTAATTAATGATTCTATCTGCAACAATGCCCACACGATTGCCAACGCCTTCAACTCGCTTTTCACGGAGGTTCCCAACATCCCCCCTCCAGGCCCTAGTGACTCCCAGCCCACTCTTACACCTCCTTCACATACTTCCCCAACCCTGGTGCTTTCTCCTATCTCCTGCCTTGACGTTCTTAGGTTATTACAGTCCATTCCCCTCTGTGGCAGTGCAGGACCTGATGGTATTGAACCTAGGGTACTCAGAATTGGTGCCTCACTCCTAGACACTCCAGTCACTCGGCTGTTTAACTTGTCCATTAGCACCTCCATAGTGCCTTTAGACTGGAAATCAGCCAGAATCATACCAGTCTTCAAGAAAGGTGACCCCAAAATTCTGTCCAATTATCACCCTATTGCACTTCTACCTACACTCAGCAAGACATTGGAAAAACTTATACACCGTCAGATCTCTGCCCACTTATTAAACGTCAATCTTCAGTCGCCAGTTCAACATGGTTTCCGGGCTGGTCACAGCACCACTACAGCCCTTACCCTGTTCACTAGCGAGGCTAAGTCTAACATGGACTCTGGCCTACTTACTGGAGCCATGTTCATTGACCTAACTAAAGCTTTCGACCTGGTTAATCACCCTCTGCTCATACACAAACTGCAGTCTCTTGGGGCCTCCGGTTCGCCTTATCCTGGATCACCAGTTGCCTCTACAACCATTTCTAATCTGTTTCCTTCAATAAAGTCCTTTCCTCTCTGGCTTCTATCTCCTGTGGCATCCTTCAAGGATCCAATCTTAGACCAATGCTTTCTTCCATTTTTGTCAATGATAGTCCCTCTTCCTTCATCAAGTGCAACTCCATCATGCACGCTGACAATCTGGTGCTCTACTCAGCCGCCCGTTCTGTAGCCGACCTTAATGTTCGCCTATCATCTGCATTCCAAATGCTCCAATCCTGGCTCCAATCCAACTCCCTGATCCTCAATCTCCCAAAGACACAGGCCATGCTCTTTGGGTCTGCTAGAAAAATCCATGCTGGGACCCCTAAGCTTTGCGTGCGCTGCTGTGATGGGTCTGTAGCCCTGTCCACGTATTCCTTCAAATACCTCAGACTGACCCTGGATCCTGCTCTTGATTTCTTTTCTCATTTATTGAAGGTGTGTAGATCCGTCAACACTGAGATTGGTGCTGCATACTGGGTGTGTCACTCCCTAACCCCTACTCCTAGGATCTCTGTGGCCAGAGGGGTTTTGCTTCCTAGGCTCCTGTATGCCTTCCCCATCTTTTCCCACACTAATGTTGGTATTCTTCATAAATGGGACACCACATACAACAACATATGCAGATTTGCCCTGTCTGCCCCTCGCCTTACTCACCACTGTCTCCTGTACTCCACCCTACACTGGCTGTCCCGCAAAAACCTGCGCTTATACACTCTGGGCTGCTTCACTGACTCCATGACAAGACCCCCTCACCCTGACAGCATTGAGGCTATGTCACCCCGGTGTCACACTCCCGACTACTGAGATCCTCTAATTCCTTTTCACTCTCCATCCCTTACTGTTCTACAAAAATGGGGGAACAAGCTTTCTCTCACTTTGCTCCCAAATTCTGGAACTCTCTACCTCCTAGTCTTAAATGCTCTCCATCTCACTCCTCCTTCAAGACCGTACTTTTTTTTTTGCCTACCTACTTGCACTTGATTCCTTTGTCTGTACCTAACCCCCTTCTCTAGTTTTCCTTGAGCTAGCTTACCATTGTCACTGCAATTATTGTCTGCTTTGCCTTGTTTCCCATGCCTGCTTCCTTCCATCCCTGCATGGATGGCCACTGTCACATGTATATTTTGTTTCCACAACTATCCCAGCGAGGATATCTACTGATCTGTGTTATTTGCTGCTTGTCTTTTGTAAACTGTATGTTGTACTCTCTCGGGTCGTGCTTGAAAATAGGCAGGGTTTTTGCCTAATGCACCTACCTGGTCAACAAAAGCTAATAAATAAATAAACCACCAGGATCCACAGCCTGTCCTCAGAGACACTGGGGCGATAAACTGGTCTGCCCTCTACCGTCACAGTAACATCAGCGATGCAGTCACTTTCTTTACCTCCACCCTCTCTCGCATACAGGAGACCTATTTCCCTCTCACAACTATAAGGGTAAGAGGCAGCTCTACATGCTGGATATCCAGGGACCTCCTGGCTTTAATGAAAAACTGGGATAGCAAATGGAAGGCTTACAAAGCATCCCCTTCCCCTCTTCTCTGGAATACCTACCGGCAGCTGAGAAACACCTGTAAGCAGACCGCCAAGAAGCTCAAGCGGCAATTTTACCTAAATCAACAAAGCAGTGACCTTGGCAACCCACACACTTTCTGGACTGCTATCAGATCTCTCCTAAACCCCAAGAAAAGCAGACAGATAACCCAGTTTGCATCCCCCACTGGTCACATCTCGGACCCCACTGAAATTGCAAATGTTTTCAATGTAAAATTCACCGACCTATCCCCCTACCTTATCAAGCTCCCCCCCCCCAGGCCTCCACTCACCCAAACCTCCAGCCAAACAACCCCCCCTCCTCCTCCTCAGCCACCACCTTCCCCTCCCCTTTCATTTCAGGGCCACTAGCCACACTGACACCATCAAGCTACTAACACCCCTATGGGCTAAAGGAAGTCCTGGCAGTGTTGAGCTATATATCCTGCCTTCCTAATACTCATCTTGCCTGCAATTGTAAAACCCCTTACTTACATCTTTAATCTTGCCAGCACCACAGCTACTGTACCCGACTCCTGGAAACATGCCAATGTCGTACCAAACTTCAGAGCTGGTGACTCCCTCTTTCTGGACAATTACAGGCCCATCTCCCTCCTCCCCCACCTAAGCAAACTGCTTGAAAAAATCGTACATGCTCAGCTGTCAGAACACCTGGATAAACACAACCTCCTCTGTCCCCTCCAACATGGTTTCTGCAAGCAACACAGCACCTCATCTGCTCTGGCCATCTTCACCAATCATGTACTGAGGAACATGGACCAGGGTAGACCCACAGGTGTGGTCTTCGTTGATCTATCTAAAGCATTTGACCTGGTGGACCATCACCTCCTCCAATCAACCATGCTATGCTTTGGCTGCTCCCAAGGACCTGCTCCCTGGTTTCACAGCTACCTATCTAACAGGTCTCAGTTGGTTATTACTGGGAAAACATCCTCTGCCCCCCTCCCTGTACACACTGGTGTCCCCCAGGGCTCCATACTTGGGCCTCTGCTCTTCTCCATGTTTATTAATACACTCCGGAGGGACAGCCTTAGCTGTAACACTCTTCTCTATGCCGATGATCTAGTCATCTATCACAGCGACAAATCGGTTGACTCCATCTCCTCTGCCCTCACGCGCAACTATGGTTCCGCCCACAAATGGTTCCTCTCCAACAAACTACTAGTAAATGAAAAGTAGACAAAGTCTATGATCTTTGGCTCTAAAACCTTCCTCATGAAGGCTGCCAAAGCCAAATCCTCCCTCCGGGTGCTCACCCCAGCTGGTCCTCCCCTCAAAAATGTTGCATCATTTAAATACTGAGGAGTCACCCTCGACCCCACCCTCTCTTTCTCTGAACATGTCAATCAAACCACACAAAGGATCCACCAAAAGTTGAGCGCTGCATATCGACACAAACGCTACCTATCTGATGAAGCCCACTTTGCCATCGCTCATGGAAACCTACTGTGTCTCCTCGACTACTGCTCCCCGGTCTACTCACACCTATCCTCTACCCTGCTCTCTTGGCTAAAAATGACCTACAACTCTATATGTCATTTTGTCCTTCTATCTCTAGGCTTCTAACCCTGGGATGGCTCCTGCTACAAGGTCGCTTTAACTATGCTATGGTCTGTCTGGTAAGCAACTCACTCTAAAACCAGCACCAGTCCCCATATTTGCCCCTACTGACAGATACAGTGGTCTCAAAGAATCTCAGGGCCTCCTCTATTCCCCTGCTTGAAGTACCCCGCATCACCACTAACATGGGAACTCAAGCTTTCTCGGTTGTGGTTCCAACCCTGTAGAATAAGCTCCCTTCTTTTTTTTTTTATCATATATAATATCTGAGAGGTTGCCCAAATGGGTAATTTCCCCCTGTTATTACATCCAATTTTGTCTGGTACGTACTTTTGTTCTAGGGTGATGATTTTACTTTTTATTAATTGCCATATCTCTTCTGGTGATGTGGACCCAGTAACCACTTCCAAGCAATGAGTTCTTTTTGATTTGGTCAAAAATTTGCCGACCATAATTTTTTAAAAGTTGCTATACCTAGATTTTGTTCCAGAATAGTTTTTGTCTTGAAAGTTATTATACAATGGTCACTATTTTGTAGGGGATCCCACATTTTTACATTCTTAATTTGATGATTGATAGCTGTTATTAATAAGTCGAGAACATTATTTTTTCTTGTTGGTGTGTGTATAAGTTGAGTTAGTCCGTGTGACTCACATAAATCCAGGAACATAGTTTCCATTTTGTTATTTATTGTACCCTTTTTCAAGTTTATTCCTGGGTGATTAAAATCCCCTAGTAATATGACATCTCATTGATCCATTTTATTATTTATATTATCCAGTATTGCCCGATGTTCTTGTGGATCAATACTGGGGGGCCTGTAACAAAGTCTCACCAATAATTTTGTTTGTTTCTCTCTTATTATTTCTATCCACAATATTTTACTGGATACATCATCACTTGGTGCATTAACAGACTTGTATTTAATACTATTTTTAATAAAAAAAAGGCTATCCCTCCTCCCTTTTTAGATGTTCTGCTTTTGTAGCCAACGATGTTTGTATTCCAGCTGGATTTGTCCCCTCACCAAGTTTCGGTGATTGCATCTATGTTGATGCTATCCCTACGGAGTTGTACTTCTAGCTCATCTAACTTTGTAGCATGAAGATGTCTTGCATTTGTGAGCAGGAAAGACACCCATGTTTCTTTTGATATTTTTTTGTACTAGTATTGTTAATATGTATATCTGAATTTTTCTAAGTATTTTGTTTACTGTCTCCCTTTGCCCCTCTGAATTAAGTTTTTTGTTGTTTTAAGATTTTTTATTATGTTAAACATGGTGTACCCTAATATTCTTGTACCTTTTTAATTCAGGTGTAGTCCATCATAACTGTATAAATTGTCCCTCCCTTCAAATATTTCCCATGTTTGTATACACTTGATATTATTTGTAAGGCTCCATCTTCGTAGCCAGTTATTATAGGCTTTTATATTTCTTGTTCTGTAATAACTGGCTCTTGGTATTGGTAGCACTTCAGAAATAATGGGTGTCACATTCAAGGTCTTTAATGTTTTTATAGCTTCTTCCATGTCTTCTGTTATACTTTTGACCTCCTGCTTCCGAAGTTATTTGTCCCTACATGGATGATGGCTGTTTTGGGATTTCTGATGTTTTGAAAGATGCCTGGGAGCATACTAGTCACATCTTTTATAGTTGCTCCTCTGTAACTGCAGCTTGCCACATTTTCTTGATTCCCCTTGTGGTTTATCTATTGGTATATCTGGTAATTGAGTCTCACAGGATATAGATTTGATCAGGCAATGTGTCTTGTATTGGGGTACCAGTCACATATTGATATATTGTACTTCTGGAGGTATTAATAGTACTTTCTTGTTTTGGGAGAGGATGGGATTAGAGTCTTATATTGCTATTTTCTGCCTCTAGTGGTGATAGGGGCTTTGACTGAACATCAGCAGTATGATTTAAGGACATAATGAGGGGGACAGATGTTGATTCTATACATGGTTCCTCATCTAAAAATTGTATCAGAGGGTTGAAATTATTAACTAAGGGTAACAAAAAGCCTTCTGCCTTCCTTCCCTTCTCTTTTGCTGGCCTAGCAGCTTGTACGGTATACCAGTTATTATCATCTGTTTCATCGATGTCCTCTAATCTAATTCGTTTTTCTGTAGGGGTACTTCTACTGTATTTACAACTTGTTTATTGGTACCAGGGTTCCCATCATAATTTTTGTCATTTATATGTTGACGAGGGGGGAATGGACTTGATTGTCCACTACGTTGATTATAAACATCATTTCTATCCAGAATATTTGAATCTCCACATTCTCTTTCATTTATTCTGGAAGCCATACTTTGTTGGCTACATTCAAGGGCCTGTAATCTGGTACCAAATGCTGATATTTCAGCTAACATGTCAGCATTTTGCTTACATTTTAAGCATACAAAAGGGTTGTCCAATATAGGTATCTCTGAAAATAAATACATCTCACAGGATAGGCACTTTGTTCCCTCTTTACACAAGAACAGTGTATTGAAGTCCATTGTACTCTTAGTAGTAGTGGTATGCATGAATTTGGGCTGCTTACCTTAAGGAACTTTGTTTTTATTAATCCCACCTAACTTCCGTGGTTCCTCACGCCCCCACGCAACACGCGGAACACACACTGACACACGTGTTTCTGTGCGCAAGAGCGTGTGCCCTGCCCGAGCTCGCCCTGCTCACTGTAGGGCTTACTTTTGTAGTCCTAGTGTGACCCGGAAGTACCTCCTGGGGTCACAGCACCCTAGTGGCCCCAAATACATTTGAAATAAAGCCCAATATACTGCTATGCAGGACACTCATGCGTGTCACTTGCACAAACAAAATAAAATTGTCTAAAAAACATAAAAGTAGCCCAAGTTACACAGCACTGTTGAAGGCTTAGCAACAGTTGCTATGTGCACATACTCTCTTCCTGTTTACCCAAGGCAACAGGGTGCCAGTAAAAACTAACACTTAGGTCACATAAATAAACATATAGCACAATATAGCAGTGTTTTATCAGGCTCTCTAAAGTAATACATGGTGGTTTGATATATATTTTATCTCGCCCGCTCGCTGCAGGGCTTACTTTTGTAGTCCTAGAGTGACCCAGAAGTACCTCCCAGGGTCAGAGCACCCTCGTGGTCTAAGACACCCCAAATATTTAAGGGGGGCAGCAAATAGGTTCTGAACTGCTTCTTTTGTCCATGAAAATGTAACACAGAACCAACTGGACCTTTCTGTAATTTTATTCATTAAAGTCAAAACTATAAAAATTGGTTACTGACACTGTCTTTGCATCCCAATGACTTTACAGCTTTACAGGCTCTGGGCTGGAATGTGGGTGTCTGAGGGAGCAATGTATTGCATCTGTATTTATCCATGCAAGGGAGGCAGCAACCAGTGTAATGAGGTACAAAAGTTGTATTTATTATGTCAAATGGGGCAACAAACACAGACCTGGTGTACATACTTATATTGTCTGGCTACACCCTTGGCTTGCGTGGGAAGGGAGGTACATGTTGTAGAACACTAACAAAGTAAAATAAAACTACAACTACTGAATCTCAGTAAATTTAATCACTATTACTATCTATTACAATATTTCTATACTATCATTATTAGTAGTAATTTAATCACTAATTTAATCTAGTACCAGTAGGTGGCAGGACTATTCTATGTTAAATACACATATTCATTTATATTCTTACATATTTACAAATGTGTTTCCAAATAAAAAAATGCTTTTAAAAATAAAGGGCATTTTTTTAAGTGCAATAAGACACTCCAGAGGTGTGCATTGTGCTAAGATACCCGCACTTCCAGGGCCTGAAGGCACTTGGCATAACTGTGCCCCTGGGCATGCAGTTATCTCAGTACAATGCACACCCCATTGTGTCTTATTGCTTACTTAAAGTTTTGTGTTTTTCTGTTCTGTGCATGCTCAGTAGCGTTCTTGGGATAACATTCTGATATGACACCAAAATTTCTGTGTTGCAAGATCGTTTTTGGATTCTCACCATTTGCTTCTCACAGCACAAAACTTTTTTTTGTGCCGTGAGAGCCGCCATCTTGTTTCTTTTCCCCTTGAAATAAAAAACGTGCACAATACATAAAATGATGTCATTTTAAAAACAAACACCTGAACCTAGCTAAACAGGATCTGTTTAGCTAGATCCTGGTATTTGCTTTTTAAAAAACTTTACCAAAATACCTTTACTGGGCAGCCCAAAATCCAGGGTGCCCAGCTTAGCAAGGGGAGCCATTCGCCCACATTCTCTGTATGAGAACAGTGGGATTTTGTTGAGTTCTGCAGCTGCATCTGGAGTCCTGCTACAGGCTGAAGTGAGAGGAGTGAGCCGCTGATCCCTCCTTCTGTCTGTTTCCATCTGTCTGTCTATCTGTCCATCCATCCCTCCATCTACTTACCCATCTGCTTTTTGTTTTATGAAGTGGACTGGGGTACCCACCCCCGGTCCCACTTCTTCCCCCCCCCCAGGTGTCCCACTTGGCCTTCCCAATCTAAATGTTTATTTATGTATTTATTTATTTATTCTTTATAAATGTATGTAAGTGGACTGGGGTGCCCACCCGGTACCACTTCCCTGGACCCCCCCCCAGGTCATCCAACCCTGTTTCTATAAGTGCTCTGACACTGGGGTGCCAGATCCAGTGTCAGACTGTAACCTGAAATAAAGAAAACCATCCCTCAGTGATTTTTTTTCTTGTTTTAAACCTGCAAAAAAGAAAATGATCCCTTGCTGTTCTGACCCAGTCACCCCAACCTCCCACTCAGCGCCCATCACCCCACACCTGCCACACACCCTCATTCACCTGAACATGTCCCATGGCGAAGATCCACTCTCTGATTGAAGCCACATCTTGCTGCTGGAACCAC
Organism: Neoceratodus forsteri; assembly: GCA_016271365.2. Lineage (NCBI taxonomy): Eukaryota > Metazoa > Chordata > Ceratodontiformes > Ceratodontidae > Neoceratodus > Neoceratodus forsteri. The sequence goes on from CM057455.1 coordinate 1,537,851,762, forward strand.
CGACTGCAATATGAGAAACTAAGGTAAGTGCGGTTCAATGTATTTCCAATGGAGTTTTGAACTTTGATACATAACTTTGCCATTTTGCATATTTTGAGCCCACATTTTCAACATTGCATTTTTGGGATACCACTTCATGACCAGTGGTGGTAGAATTATGCAAATCAGGCCCAAAAGGCATTTTCTCAGTCGCTTGGTGACATCACCTTTCAGGCAGGGCTAGAAATGTTTCACCACCCTTGTTCATGAGGTGGGGTGATAAGAAGGCTAAGCTGAAAAATTGGGGTCACAATATTTAAAAGTGATAAAGTTATGAGTGTACACTGAAATTTTGCAACACAAACTCATCATTTTGGTAATTTTAAATATTTTTACCCCAAATTTTTTCACATCACCTCATGAACGTGACAACTGTCATTTTTCAAATCCTGGCCAAAATGTGTTTCCTCACCTGTAGTGCGCAATGACATTGTCACTGTGAGAAATCACCTTTCAGGTGGGTTTTGAACATTTTCTCCACCCCTGTGCATAATGTGGGGTCATAAGAAGGCTATGTTAAAAAGTTGGGGTAAAATTATTACAAAACAACAAAGTAATGACTGTACGTTGAAATGTTGCAATGCACACTCATAACTTTGTTAATTTTAAACATTTTGATCCTAAATTTTCAACATAGCCATTTTTTCACATTATCTTATGAATATGGCAACTGTCATTTTTCAAAACCTGGCTGAAATGTGTTTTCACAACTATGCTGCAGAAATACAGGTTACTTACCTGTAACAGGAGTTCTAGGAATGGTATATGTTGTTCATCCACACTGTCTGGCAGGTATCCTTGCCACTTTAAATCTTGCCGGAAGGTCTTCAAGCTGGCTCCTCCCACCAACCCGGGTGGTAAAACTCTTGGCTCCGCCCCATGACACCAGATCTGGCCCGCTGGAAGCTCAGGTTGTGCTGCCGGGCCGAGGTCAGGTTTATGTGATGAACAACATATACCATTCCTAGAACTCCTGTTACAGGTGAGTAACCTGTATTTCTAGGGACATGGATATGTTGTTCATCCACACTGTCTGGCAGACTCCTAGCAGTTCTCCGGGAGGAGGGAGGCAAGCGCACACCCCCTACTTAGGGAATAGAGACTGGAGAACCGAGGCCCCAAAACCAGCATCCCGGCGTGACTCAAGGTCAATGTGGTAATGGGTAATAAAGGTGTGTGCTGACTTCCAGGTAGCAGCCCTGCAGATTTCCTGGATAGGGCGTCCCTGGAAGCAGCCACCCGATGCAGCAGTATGATGGGTAGAATGAGCCTTATCCTCTGGGAGGCTCCATGCCCGCCAACTTATAGCAGAGATCTATGCAGGAGGTGACCCACCTGCCTATCGTCCGCGGCTGCAGGTCTGCCAGGTGCGGCTTCAGCGTAGGTGACAAACAGCTGGCGAACCTCTCCCCGAATTTCAGCCATGCACTCCTTATAATAAGCGAGCGCCCTTCTGGGGTCCAAAGTATGGAGCCTGTATTCGGCCTCCGAGGTGTGATTGGGGTAGAACACCGGCAGAGTCAACACCTGGTTAAGGTGAAACTCCGACACCACCTTCGGAAGGAATTTCGGGTGGGGGCGCAGGACAACCTTGTCCCTGTGGAAGACCAGGTAAGGAGACTCAATGCAGAGCGCCTGAAGTTCTCCCATCCTTCTGGCTGACGTGATAGCCACCAAGAAGGTGGTCTTCCACGACAGGTGAGAGAGATCACACCTGTGCATTGGTTCGAATGGCTTGCCCATGAGCTTTGCCAGTACCAGCAGTAAATCCCATGGAGGTGGAGGTTCTCGCACCAGAGGGGAAATGTGATCAAGGCCTTTGAAAAAGCGCCAGACCACCTTCTCCTGCGCCACTGACTGCTCCCCGGCCCGCGCCCGGTAAGCAGAGATGGCTGCCAGGTGCACCTTTAGGGTCGTCGACCTAAGCCCTTGACTAGAAAGGGACCATAAATAGTCCAAAATGCTTGCCACAGAACAGGAGGAAGGGTCCAAGCCCTTGCCCTGACACCAAATGGAAAATCTCTTCCATTTGAAGGCGTAGCATTTTCTGGTCGACTCCTTACGGGACGCCTCAACAACATTGAGGACCTCGTCGGAAAGACCCAAGGCCTGGAACTCTAGCCGCTCAGGAACCAGGCCGTCAGGTGCAGGGATTGAAGGTCCGGATGGAACACCTTCCCCTGATTGACTGAGAGCAGGTCCCGGCGAGCTGGAAGCTGCCTCGGGAGCCTGGAGCTGAGGCTGAGGAGATCTGGGTACCAGAACTGGCAGGGCCAGTCTGGGGCTATCAGAATCACCTGCGCCTTGTCCCTCCTTGCCTTGAGAAGCACCTTGTAAATCAAGAGAAATGGGGGAAAGGCGTAAAAGAGGCCCGGGGTCCAGAGCCTCGAGAAGGCATCCCCCTGCAGCGAGCCCTGCTGAGGGGGGCGGGCATGAAACAGCCTCAGCTTCGCGTTCTCCCTGGAGGCAAACAGGTCCACCTGAGGTGTGCCCCAGTGGGAGAACAGATCTTGTACTACCTCCAGCAGGAGAGACCACTCGTGGGATGCAGCCCCTATCCGGCTCAGGGCATCGGCCAGGGTGTTGGAGGCTCCTGCCACATGAATAGCTAGGAGATCCGCCTCCAGGCTGCGCACGAGTGACCAAATGCGGAGAGCTTCCTTGCATAGAAGCATGGAGTGCATCACGCCCTGGCGGTTCAGGTAGTACATGGTCGTGGTATTGTCCATCTGGACTCGGACCACTTGACCCCGGAGAAATGGAGCAAAGGTGGTGAGAGCTAGGCGGACTGCTCGGAGCTCCAGCAGGTTGATGTGGCATCGGGACTCCCGCGGGGACCAGAGGCCGTGCACTCGGTGTTCCCCCAGATGGGCACCCCAACCCATCAGAGAGGCATCGGTCGATAGAGAGACCGTCGGCTCGGGGCGGACAAACGGGATGCCTTCCTGCAGATGAGATGGAACGGTCCACCACTGGAGAGCGTTCCACATCTCCCGGGTCACTATCACTATCACTATCACTAGCTGGTCCAATGGATCACAGCGTTGTGACCACTGGCTGGCCAGTCCCCACTGAAGGGGGCGCATGTGCCAGCGTGCCCAACGGACCACGCTGGTACAGGCCGCCATGAGACCCAGGAGGCACAGGAAGTCCCGGGCAGGTCGCGATTGCCCAACCAGAAATGATTGGGCAAAGGAGGTAAGAACCTCGGCCCTGTCGGCCGGGAGCCGTGCTCTGGCTCGAAGAGAGTCGAGCTCTGCCCCGATGAACAGGATCACCTGCTTCGGCTCGAGTTCCGACTTGGCCTCATTGATGAGAAGGCCGACTTGAGAGCAAACCTGGAGGGCCAGATCTCTGGACCGCTCCACCTCCTGTCTGGAGGGGGCTGCTATCAGCCAATCATCCAGGTAAGGGTACACCCGGACCCCTCGGCGCCGCAGGAATGCTGTCACCACTGCCATGCATTTGGTGAAGACCCTGGGAGCTGGAGATAAGCCAAAGGGCATGGCTTGGAACTCGAAGAGAGATCCCTCCGCTCAAAAGCGAAGGAATCTCCGATGTGACGGACGGATAGGGACATGAAAGAACGTGTCCTGTAGGTCCAGAGAGCAGAACCACACGCCGTGTTCCAGAGATGGTATTATCTGCGCCAGAATGACCATCCTGAAGGTTCGAGACCTTAGGAACTTGTTCAGGTCGTGCAGGTCGAGAATGGGGTGCCAGTCCCCCGTCCATTTCGGAACCAGGAAATACCTGCACACGAACCCCAGGTCTGGGGGGGGGGTCCTCTACCTCCCTGATCACCTCCTTTTGGAGGAGGAGAGCGATGTCGGCTCGATGAGCCACCAGTGAGGCTGTGGACCCTGAGGCCCCCCGAGGTGTGACGGCTCTGAAGGGCGGGGCCTGCTCGAATTCTAGAGGCAGGCCTTTTCCCACCACCTCCAGTACCCACATGTCCGTGGTAACAGCGGACCAGGCGGAAAGGAAGTTTCGGAGCCGTCCCCCATGGGGGAACAGGGAGTAGATGGCCCGGGGATGGGGCGACACCTAAGCCCGTCCACTGGGCAGGCTTGGAGGAGGGACCCGCCAAGGGACCTCCTGGGCCTTTTCCTCCCTGCTTCCTGTTGGAGGAAGCCGATGGCTTGGGTTTGGGATGCCAAGCTCGAGCCTGCTGGCCCTGACGTTGCTGGGCTGGACGCGGCGGGCGCAGAAGGACGAAAGGGCTTAGGCTGTGGCTTGCGGCCTTTGTCCTTCTGAGTGGAAGAGACTGAGTCCGGTAGCATTGGACTTCTCGATCCTCTGCAGGTGACCTTCCACCCCAGGGCCGAAGAGGTCAGTCCCCAAAAGGAACATCCACCAACTTGTGCTGGGTATCCGAGGTAAGGTGGATATCCTCAGCCAAGCCCGACGACGCGTAGCCACTGCGGCCACGCCGACCTGGCACATGAGCCCCGATGTCTAAAGCAGTCTGGAGCTGCTGTTTGGCCACTGCCCTGCCCTGGTCCCGCACCTGCCTGACCGTAGTCTGCAGATCCGCGGGAAGATGAGGGACAACCTCATCCAGGGAACCCAACAGGGCATGAGAAAAATGTGCCATGAGGACGGCCGAACTGGCCTGACGAAGGCCGAGAGAGGACGCAGCATAGACTTTTCGCCCGGCATAATCCAATTTCTTGGATTCCTTGTCAGGAGGTTTGTCCACATCCCTGGCATTCCCGGCACGCCAGAAAACGCTGTCGGTAACCAACCCCTCAGCAGAGGGGTATTCCGAAAAACCGGACAGGGAACCGGTAGGGACCGCATACTTCCTGGCCATTCTGGCCGAAGGCGCAGGGCAGGAAGCAGGGCACTGCCAAAGCTCCAAGGCCGGACCCACTATGGTCTCAGCCACCGGAAAGGCCTCCGTAGGAGAATCCCCTCGGTCCAGAATCTCCGTGAGGGGATACCTGGCCCGTTTAGAAACAGGTTCGAACTTCATCCCGGTGGACTCTGAGATGAGCTGAAGCAACCCTAAGAAGGACGAAGGGCTATCGTCCACTGACTGTCCTCCCGAGGACTCCAAGTCCATGCGCTTGGAGAAAAGGGAGGAATCATCCTCGGACTTGGAAGAGTCCTCAAAGAGCTGCCTCGGGCCTGAGCCACCCTCCACCTGCCGAGGTTTATCAGGAGTGAGGGTGACAGACAGCCTATGGGGCAAACCCATAGCCGACCGAGAATTTTTGGTCGGAGCCCCAACTAACGGCTGTGGAGGCGGAGGTTCCACCAGAATCGGTGGGGCAGCTGGAATTGGCCGAACAACCGGCCTGGGAACAGGCTCCTCGGCTACAAACGAGGGGTTGTTTCGGCCGCTCGGTGACAACCACTTAATGGCGGGGAAGGCGACTGGGTAGCTTATTCCCGATCAAAAGAGCTGTTGCCACATGAGGTTCCTCATACCTCCAGCGCAACTTAGCGGCCTCCCCCATCCGAGGAGGAGGAAGAGGAAGAAGCGGCCCGGTGCGCTTGGCGTGCCGAGACCGAGACCGCCTATGACGGCGGGATCGGCTGGACCGCGAGGATGTCCGAGACCGAGACTGAGAGTCTTGGCTAGGCCGAGGACGGCGAGGGGAAGTGTCAGGAATCGGCACTCCCCGCGACTCGGACGATTCCACCGAAGGCTCCGGAACCGGAGGCACGGACGAGCCGACGGGATCCTCAACTCCCACCGGGGGAACCGGGGAGAGGGGATTCTCAGCTTCTCCAGCCGACAACCCGTCTAACGGGTCGAGAAAAATCTCGACCGTGTCGACGGGAGTCTCGGTCAACTGGCCTGACGGGGACACCGTGAAGCCAGTGGCCGAAGCTGAGGGGTCGACCGAAGTCGACTGTCGACAAGAAGGGAGGGGGATCTTTCCCGCTCCCAAGAGCGTCGACGGAGAGACTTACTTTTGCTCTTTTTGGACCTGGAAAGGGTCCAGAGGAAGTTGGACCCTCACCTTTCGTCGAGAGGGTCAGACAAAGCTCCTTAAAAGAAGCCGAGTACGAGGCACCGAGAGAGAGCAGGACAAATGCCGCAGCCGAGGTAGAAGCGGCCCGCGCCGCCTCCTCTTCGAGGGCGATCATCTGCTCGAGCTGATCCGCCGAGCCCGCCGCCGCGGACACCGCCAACTGGGCCTCTTTAGATTTAATCGGTGGAATTCTTTTCTCGGGGCGCCCCAGTTGTAATCGGGCAGCACAGTCTTCAAGGACGTAGGCCGAAAAGGAAGAGCACAAGTCGCAGGCCTGCGGGTCGTGCTCAAGGGCCAAGCAGTAGACGCACGTGGAGTGTGGATCTGTCCTAGACATCTTCTGCCTGCAAGGGCACCTCCGGAAACCGGGAGTCAATTTGTCCATCGCAGCCGCGAGGAAAGAAGACCGAAGTCTTTTTAGCAAAAAACTTTTTGATTTCGAACTTTCAAAGAATTAGGAACCAGTCTTATACGCAGAGCGTTAAGGAGGGAACCTGAGCTTCCAAGCGGTAAGGAAGATCTGGTGTCATGGGGCGGAGCCGAGAGTTTTACCACCCGGGTGGGTGGGAGGAGCCAGCTTGAAGACCTTCCGGCAAGATTTAAAGCGGCAAGGATACCTGCCAGACAGTGTGGATGAACAACATATCCATGTCCCTAGAATAAACATTTCGGCTGAAATTTGAAAATTTTCACCTACCGGGTTCTTGAGATGGGGTCATATTGGGACTATGTTGAAAATCTGGTGTCAAAATAATAAAAAACAGCACCGTTATAAAGGTATGTTGATATTTTCCTAACACGTTAATAACTTTGGTAAAGTTTGACATTCAACACTGCATAGAATGGCAGGGTCAGCAGGGCCCTTCACTTTCGTAGGCAGATGGAGTCTTCCCTTGGCGCATGCCCTCAATGGCCTTGCGCATCTGCATCTGTTCACAAAGGGACCTGTGTGAATGAAGGTACGATTCCACCATCTGAAAAAGAAAGGAAATTATTTGCAAAAAATGTTGTCAATGCACCAGTTAGGGTAACGTAATGCCACAAAAGTAAGGAAATGTGGCATTAGGATTTTCAGTCCTAACTCCCCACCCCTACCCACAAAGCAGTGATTGGAAAAAACATTAGGGTTTTAGGTCTCCCGGGTCTTGGTGAACCAGTGGTGGGGTCTTCTCTGGGGTTGTCAACCCAAATGCAATATTCTAAGAGGTGGTTTAACATATGATTGCTATTCAGTTTTGTTTTTTTGTTGATACAGTTTTTATTCAAGTTTGAACAGGTCTGCACAGTACATAGGTGTAGCAAATCTGATTATTACAAAAGATGTGGGGCTCTTTGTCGCAGACTGAATTACTAGGTTACATAAACTGTATGGTTACATAGCCTGGGAGTTAGCTCAGGATTGAAAATTCCACCCACCTGTCCCATTCCTCCTCCCATTAATGGGCTCAAGCCACTCTCACCTGGGGGTTGTACTATGCTTAGAGTGGGTGATTGGCTGGTCCTACTGTCTGTCCCCTGTGGGGATCGAATTTGGGAGGGATTAATTCTGTCCTCACAACTCTAGGGGACTACTTGTATGACGCTGCTGCCTTTTCCCCCCTTCTCTTCCATACCTACTATGGGGGTGTTGCCTAATCCTCTGGGTGGTACAGATGTTTATAGCTGATCTTTCTCTGCAGTCAGCTGTGGTCTATAAAGTTGTAGTCAATTGTAGTCACTTGCCATTGGTGACATGTGTTTATCTTATTGTCTGCCCTTGTCTCGCTGCCTTACCATAGGCTGCTTGCTTGAAAATTACTGTGTTGGGCTACAAGTGTGAAATAGGCTACCCAGCGGTACTCTGCTCCTGGTGGAGTGACGGCTGCAGGTCTAACTGTCCTTTTTGACTGCTCCTTAGTGCCCTCCAGGTAGCCTAGGGGGGTCTGGTCACCCCTATCTCCCTCATTTCTCCTGGGTCCTGGTTGTATTTAAGTCTGACTCTGGTGTACATTTAGAGCTATGGGGACCCTGAAGCATTCCAGGAGAGGGGGCTGCGTCAGTCCCCATCTCTAACGCCCTCGCCATAGGGCTGCTCATGGTATTGTTCCTCCCTATTATCACTCTGGACTGTGCTCCCCACATGGGACAACTCGGGTTCTCACCAGGATTACTTGATGAGTGGGACTTTACTTTTTCTAACCTAATAGCTACCAGGGACAGACAGACTCCCTGGCCCATCTGCTGCCTTAACCTGCAGTGCTTCCCTATACCCTATCAAAGTAGTCTGACGCCAGGCACGGGACGATCCACCTAGGTGGGCACTCCCCCCTCTGAGGCCTTTCCTCTGGCTCCTACTGGTGACACTCGTCCTGGCAGGGGATATGGAGTTGAACCCAGGTCCTACATGTCAAGTCCTCTCCTCTCCTGTGGGCTGGCAGTCAGAGAATGGGCTGAAAATAGCTCATCTTAATGTCCGTAGCCTTCTGCCCAACATGGCTGAACTCCATGCCTGGGTCACCCACTACAAGCCTGACATCCTAGGGATAACCGAATCTTGGCTTAAACCCTCGATCCCAGACTCTGCTTGTGTGCTTCCTGGCTTTAACTTCCTCAGGCAGCATCATCCAGGAAAAAGGGGGGGGTGGTATTCAGGTTTACTACAGGAGCCACCTTAACTTGTCGGTGCTGACCTGCCCTCAGCCAGAGCAGTCTTCCTGTGAGCTGTTGCACACTGTTCTGCTATTTGGGAATGCAAAGAAACTGCACATTATATGTACCTATAATCCCCCCATGGGTGGTGTACTGGGCTTATCCTCCCTTCTTGAATCTGTTGGTTCCGGGACAGGAAACAATGAGGTAATAATCCTAGGGAATCTCAACCTAAACTGGCTTGGAGGCAATGTCAAGCAGTATGAAACTCTGCTAGCTGGCTTCTCAATGTCCCAACTCATTCAGGAGCCCACCAGATGGTCGTCCATAGGTGGTAACAGCTCTCTCCTGGACTGGGTCCTGACCAACAGGCCTGAGCAGATTAGCTCCTCAGGTACCCTCCTGGACTCCATCTCTGACCATGCCTCGGTGTACAGCATATGGAAGATCTCTGCCCCCAATATCCCTCCCAAAATCATCCAGGTCAGGGACTTCTCCAGGTTTGACCTGAGGACTTTCCAGGAGGATCTCATGTTCCTTGACTGGTCTTCAGTGATGGATGCCCAGAATGCTTCCTCGGCAGTCTGTCACTTCAATAGTATCTTCGGGATGTTACAGGATAAGCATGCCCCCCTCGTCAGACAGAGGGTAAGGGGGGCTGTCACAAAATGGTTGCATGGGAGCCTCCTTGCTCTCATGAGGGCTAGAGATAAATGTTGAGCCAGTTTCAAGGTCTCAATGGACCAGGCCATATTCCAACGTCACAGGAGGCTCAGGAATGAGTGCAAAAAGGCTATCAGGGTTGCCAAAAGTGACTTCTGTAAAGCTGCCTTGCAGACCTCAGCTAAGGACCCTAGGAACTTCTGGAGGAATATTAAAACATAGTGAGTGCTCCTCCTCCTGTGAGGCTCCAGACATGCTCATTGATGGTGCTAGCTGTAATAATCCACTAACCATCGCAAATGCATTCAATGCTCACTTCTCGGACGTGTCTGTGTTCACCTCACTATTCTCCTCCACTGGTCATGACAGTCCTATCCAAGTCCCTCTGCCTCAAATGGCACCTCCCCCATCCTCCATTTTATCTCAAGGCTGTGACAGCAAAAGAAATGCAAAGATTGCTAACTGGTCTCTCACTCTTTTCTAGTGCTGGCCTGAATGGCATGGAACCAAAACTTCTCTGCCTTGCCGCTGCCTACATTGCCTGCCCTGTGGCCCATATCGTCAACCTATCCTTAGACTCTGGGGTTATCCCAGACCTGTGGAAGGTGGCACGGGTTGTCCCTGTGCTCAAGCAGGGCAACCCCAGGATCCTTGACAACTATCGTCCGATTGCCATTCTGCTTGCCATCAGCAAGCTCCTTGAGGAAGTTGTGGCAGGGCAACTCTTGGATTATATCCAGGTTAATGAGCTTCTGTCTCCGTCACAGCATGGCTTTCAAAAAGGGCACAGCACCACCTCTGTACTGGTCTCTGTCACTTCTGGGATAAGGGCTGCTATGGACCAGGGCAGACTCTCTGGGGCCATCTTTATTGATCTCTAAAGCCTTTGACCTTGTTGACCATGCCTTGCTATGCTCTCAACTTGGGTCTTTGGGCTTATCCCCTCCGGCCCTGAGTTGGTTCTCCAACTACCTTCATGGAAGGCAGCAACTGACCAAATATAGTAAGGTGCTCTCAGACGCCACCCCCGTGTCCTCAGGGGTCCCCAAGGGGTCAGTCCTTGGGTCCCTGCTTTTTTCCATCTTCATCAACGACCTTCCCTCCTCGGCGGCCTCCTGCAGGGCTGTCCTGTATGCTGATGACCTTGTTATCCTCACTCACTCAAAGGATATTGGGATCATTAAACACCAACTGAGTGAGGGTTTCAGGAGTGTCCATTCCTGGATATCATCCCATAAGCTGGTCCTAAATCTTAAAAAGACCCAGGCCATGCTGTTCAGTTCCCTGGCCAAGTTAAAGGCCTCCTCTGTTCCTATGTGCATCTCGGATATTGATGGCATTCCTGTTCTCACCACTAATTCCGTCAAATACCTTGGGGTGACACTTGACCCACAGCTCGATCTTGGTCAGCATATCCAAAATGCGTGTAGAGCTGTTAACTGGAAATTGGATCCGGCTTACAGGGCAAAGAATAACCTTACTCCAGCTGCTCACCTAGCATTGTCTAGAGGGGTGTTTCTACTCTCTGTTATGGGCTCCTTTTGTTTGCTAATACCTCCAAGATCCACCTCTCTAGATGGACCGTTGCCTATAATAACATCTGCCGTTTTGCTCTTGGGAGTCCCTCGTCTCACTCACCACTGTGATCTGTACAGTAAGCTCAGCTGGCTCTCCCCGCCCAATTATTTGAATTTTGTTGTGGGCAGTTTCACGGGTAAGGTACTGGGTACTGGCACCCCCCCTGGACTGGTGGAGCTCCTTGTGCCAGCAGCCCCCGCTACCTACCCCCTAAGGTCACTGGGCCCTGCTATCCTTAAGATCCCTCCTACTCATACCAAAATGGGGGACAGGGACTTTGCGTCATGTGCCCCTAGACTGTGGAACTCCTTTTCTGTCCAGGTCCAGACCTCCCCCCAGTCGGGCCTACGCATCTTCCTGTGGAACCACTTGAAGCTCTCGTCAGTATGTGACTGTCTTAACCCTCCCTGATTAGCCTGGCCCTCTGCACAGTATACTTGAGTGTATTCATTCCATGTATCTTGCAAATGTGTAAATTTTGTATATATATTGCTGGTGACATTGTGTCAGTAACGCTGTACCTTAGCATATTGACTATGATTACTGTCGTGACCTGAGATATCTTACTATGTATGTTATGCTTCTCCTGACATCTGTGTATCTGCCCTACTTGCTTCAAATTGTACTCTGTATGTTCTTTGATTTCCTGTACTCTCCCGGGTCATACCCGAAAATAGGCATATGTTTGTCTAGTGTACTTACCTGGTTAACAAAACCTAAATAAATAATAAATTTGGTAACCCATGACAGTGCCAATTTCAGTATACTGAATAGAGACCCTAAGTGGTGCAGGGGGGGCAGACCAAGGGGAGCTGACCACATTTATTGATCATCTCAGATGGAGCATTATGGTATGGGGAGAGAGGGGGAGAACAAGTGGCTCACCATGTCAGATGGGTAGGCAATCCTTATGTTACTTATTATGGGACAAAGTCCAGGTCCTTACTCATTACATGCAGGAGCCAACTAGTCCACCTAGAGTAACAGCATTCCATGCAATCATTCAGGAAGTGCAGCATTTTTTCCATACAACAGATAGGGTTAATGGTATCTCTCCAGGACTTCAGATCTGGGGGTTGGGGGGAGCCAGAGTCCAGTGATAGGAATCTTAGCCTAACAGGTATCTAGAATTAGGATCCCAAAAGCATGGTGGATACTGTAGGAATAGATAAAGCTCAGGTGTTAATGGTAATTGTCTACAGAATAGTTCCTCCAATTCGAGTTGCCTAAAAAAGGGTCACAATAGAGGATAAGCCCACATCACGTGTGTGTGTGTGTGTGTGTGTCACAGGGCTCCCCACAGTTACCTCAACAAGAGAAGTTTCATGTGGGGAGATAGTGGGTTAAGATTACTCACATTCAGAAAAAACAAATCAATTGTTTCCATGCATACTGTCACCATGGATGACAGCTGGTTACTTTAGAGGCAGCCTGGTATGCAGAGTACCAGGCTGGAGGTGGAAGTGGAAAGTCCACCTCTTCCTCCCACTTAAGTGGCACCTCAACTGAGCTGTCACCGGTAGAGTCTGTCAGGGAATTATAAATATTGGATAGTATATATGGTTGCATTCCAGACTTTAAAAAGTAATAAAATAGGTTATAATGGCTGGGTGAGCTTCAGGAGTGTGTGCTCTGACTGGAAGCCTTTGCATGTAATGTCAGACTTGGAGGTAGCTGTAAAACTCTGCTTGTCTGAAGCCATGTACTGTTTGAACCTCTGTGATGGACAGGATAGAGGAGCCAGACATATTTTGCAGGGAGTATCTCTCCCAAGTCAGAAATCCCAGGTCTACCAGGGCTGGCTGAAAGTTTTCCACGAGAGCAATCAGGCAAAGAGTCAAGAATTGGAAATGGTCAGAAGTGACATTCAGTATTTTGTAGGATATGGTTAAAACAGTCCTATGTGAAGAAATTATTAAGTTCTCCTCGGACTATAAAAAAATGCAGGTGGCACAACTGGACACATTACAGACTCAGTTGCGGGACCTACAGGATCAATATGCTACAGGGGACCGTTTAATGGCCCCTCTCCTCAAAGCAACCCAATAAAGAATACAAGCAATCGTAGACATTAAAACAGAATTAGCCTTACAATTTTTAAGGCAAAAAAATTACTGGGGGGAGGGTCTCTTGCTGTCCGCACCTTGGCTAATCAGATTTGGCAGTGCCTGGGTCATACAGTCATTACATAAATCCATTGTGCTTCATCTGGGACCCTACTAAAACAACTCCAGGAGATACTGGACGCTTTGAAACAATATTATCAAAACTTATATTCCTCAGACATTAACCCCAGTCCTCAAGACATTAATGCATATTTTGATGGGCTATATCTTCCCAAACTGAACCCAGACCAAATGTTCTTACTGGAGGCTACAATTACCTACACGGACATGGCAGTGGGCATTAAAAATATGAAATCTAGAAAAAGCCCCGGCCTAGATGGGTACACGGGGAAATTTATGAGCTGTTTCAGGATCTGTTGGTACCATCCCTTCTTGGTGTCTGTGGAGAAGTGCTGGAGGAAAAAAACACTCCACCCCCATGGGAATCCGCAACCATTTCCACTATTCCAATACCTGGTAGGGATAAAACCCATTGTTCTTCCTATCGACCCATATCAGTTTTAAATACTGATGATAGATTATTTATGGCCATTGTGGCCAAGAGATTGGAAGGACTCCTTCCCTCTATCATCCGATGGGACCAGACTGGATTCACAGTAGCCAGACAAACACAAGATAATATATAATGCACCTTCCATGTCTTGTACTATGCCATCCGGTCGCAAGTCCCCTTTCTTCTATGTAGTTTGCATGCAGAGAAGGGTTTCGATCAGGTGGCGTGGCCCTTTTTAGCTGCAACTCTGGGAAAGATGGGCTTCTCTAGACAATTTGGGAAACTCTTTAAACAGGTATATGACCCCCCAATGGCTTATGTGAAAGTGAATGGTCATATCTCTGCACCTTTTCCCCTCTTCAGGGGCACTTGTCAAGGGTGCCCACTTTCACCCATTATTTGCCATCTACCTGGAGCCTTTGGCACTGGCAACACAACAAAATGACGTGATTACTGGCATTACTTTTATTTATATATTTATTTCAGGTTCAAATTAATACCTTTGAGCCCACATGGCTCTTTTACAAAGGTTCCAAGTCAAATAAAACAAACAAACAAAACAATAAACATATTACAAGGAACAAAAATATAACAAATTGGCATAGTCATGATCACTCGTTGTAAAAGATGATGGGCATTAACAATTGCAAATGGAGGGAACATCAAGGCTTAAATCTGCCATTTGGTTTCTAGGTGCAGGTAGTAGGTGATAGCAGCCCAATAGGGTTTTGTCCTTAGGGCAGGTTAAGAAGGGGTATAGCTATAGGGAGAAGTAAGTGATTAGGAGGGACAATCACAGAGGTTTGTTTGGGCTAGGAATAATCAGAGCTCTCTTTTGAAAGGACCAATCTTTTTAAGCTGTAAGATGGAAGAGGGGAGGTCATTAACCCAGTGAGGCCCACAGTAGACAAGTGAATGCTGGGAAAAGGAGGTGCACTTGAAGGGGACCTGGAGCACACCTTTAATGGATCTTCTAGTCATTTTAGTGTTTGTAATGCAATGGAACAGAGTAGATGTGGAGTCAGGTGTTAGTCCCAGAAGTGCCTTTTTCCCCAATCAAGCAGGCTTGGTATTTAGCCCTAAGGAGCAGAGGGAGCCACCCAGTGTCTGAGTAAAGGCTACAAGTGTGAGTCATGTGTCTGGCCCCTAATACAAGCCTACAGGCCTCGTTTAGTAATATCTTGACCCTTTGCAGTGCTGATTCAGTGGCAGCGCCATAGATGACTAGCCCATAGTCCACAGTTAAGAGTACTGAACTCTGGATTACAAGACTCAGAGCCTCAGGGGTCATTGCCTGCCTGTGTCAATATAAGATTCCCAGTTTGGCATTTGCTGTTTTATTTACATGGTCTATGTATGTACTGAAGGAAAGGGTGTCACCTAAGTGGATGCCAAGATATTTAAAGAAAGTTACTTGTTCAATGACCTCTCCCTTTTGGCTAATGATGATTAATGGGACATTGTTCTTCTTTGAGTGAGGCAGTGAGAGATGCATGATTTTGTTTTTTTTTATGGTTTAAGAGGAGCCGGTTTGGAGAGAACCAGGGCTCAAGCTTCCTAAACTATCTTGTAGGTTTAACTGTAATTTCTGACAAGCGGTTCCCTGGCATGGAGATTACTGCATTAATATGCACTCGCTGGAGGAGAGATGAGAGAGAGGGGACATGATAGAAACATTCAAGTACCTCACAAATATAAACAGGGTGCAGGGGGGAGGAGTATCTTCCAGTACAGGAGGAGTACAAGAACTAGGATGCATGACATGAAATTGGAAGCTGGCAGGTTAAGAGGGAATGTGAGGAAGTATTCCTTCACGGAGCAGGTGGTGGATACATGGAATGGTCTGCCACAGGAGGTGGTGGGAGCGAGCACTGGGGTTGGATTTAAACATGCATGGGACAGGCATAGGGGAACCATAGAGGTTAAGCAGGGGGAGCGTCAAAAGCTGTAATCAAGTACAGGACTTACAGGCAGACTGGATGGACCTAGTGGACTTATCTGCCGACAATTTATATATTTCTATGCATCATCTGCATAAAGCAGCATCTTAGCTGGGCAAGCAGTAGGAAGTGCGTTTATAAAAAGGCTGAAGAGTAGGGGTCCTAGAATTGAACCTTGGGGGACCCCCAGCGTTACTTCCCTTGGATCAGATGTTACCCCTCTTGTTCTCGCACACTGTGATCATTGTGACAAGTAGCTCCTAAACCAGGAGACCGCGTTGAATAACTGGCTTAACATTAGGAGGTTGTCTAATAGGATACGATGATTCACAGTATCAATGCTTTAGTGAGGTCTATGAAGATTGACCCCACTGTCTTGCCGGTGTCAAGGGCATCATACAGGTGTGAGGTATAGTCTATGAGCGCTGTGATTGTGCTGTGTTTTTGCTGATACCCCTGCTGTTGAGGGCAGAGAAGATTATATTTGTACAGGTACTGAGTAAGTTGATCAGACACAATTCTTTCGAGTGCTTTTGAAAGGGGGGATAGTATGGATATGGGACTGTAATTCACCAGGCTGGTTCTATTGCCATTTTTGAAAGCTGGGGTGACTAGAGCTGTCTTTCATTTCTCAGGGAATAGTCTTGTTCTTAGTTATATTTGTGACGTAGACAGCCAGCTCTGAGTGCTGTATCATTTTTTTTAATATAAAATGTATGACTGACTGTCTCTGCTAAAAAAAAAATCTGATGCTCTTAGAATGACCTCACTCACCCCACCCCCAGATTTTAGCTAAAAGATGAAAGCCATAAGAAAAATGCTGACAGCATGTAAGTTCACACACTCTCAGTTTTTAGAGACGATGTGTTACATGTAAAGCCTTAATTAAGGATCTTGTCTGTCTGAGTTAATTACAACCATGGTTGCTATACCATATCCATTTTATGACGTTGAAAGGAAAACCCAGGTTATTACACAGAAGTACGAAATCATAAAGATGCTGTCATGTCCTGGAAGGAGGAAGCTTATTATGAGATCAAAAGAAGCGTCATTTGAAGGACATGAATTATGCTGAAGTTGCAGAATGTAATACTTTTGTATAAGATATATATATATTTTTATACATAATCTGACAGAGAAGGAGCAAGCTGACCTCACACAAAAATGGGTTGTCCCATACAGTTGTTTAAGGAATACTCTGTTTTATTTACACACACTTTTACCTAGACTCTGACTGAGGAAAGATCTTTGGAGCACTTGTAAACAGATATTTAGAAAGATTTCAAATCTACGCACTGTAAGTAGGAATTTGGACTGTTTAAACCTTGTTTCTTTTAAAAGATTTGTATGTCTGGGGATATAAGAATTCTGTATTTCGGGTTTTACATATTTCTAACTATTTTAGTAAAATTCTTTTTAGAACTTACTTGGTCTGTTTTTGACTTCTTTTTAGTTGTAAGAAAAGTATATGGTTATTGCAGATACTAAACATAAGCTTGAACGATGGAACCAAATTGGAAAGAGAAGCATTTTAAATCTGAGGTCTTTATTAAAGTTTTTAAGGGTTCATCTCTGTATACCTGGTTAGGAGCCCATAGGCAAAGATATCTGGCCCCCCAAAGACAGAAATACCTGAGCCTGTGCATTGGGTATGCTAGCAAGAGGTTCACAGTTTGAATCCCTCCAGAACTTGAGACCAAAGGTTGATCCGAACTCATAAAAACAGACAAGAGGGTTACCTTGTCTGCTACACTGTTCACAAGACTGCGCTCAGAGGTTGGCACTTTGGGAGTAGAGGACCTGACCTGCTGAGTGGGTTTGTGACTGATTGGTTGGCAGCAGTGGCATCATTTTGGTATCACAAGCTGGTATTGTTCAGTGTCAGCTGAGACCGTAAGCTCTCTTGCAAAGAAAGAAAAAAAAGGCAGAGTTGTATTTTAAAAAAGGAAACAGAACTATATATCACTTGGCGTACAGTCCAGTTCCTACCCATTTTATTTTTTTTTTCTCTAAAGTGCAAGTCAGAGTAGCCATAGTCAGGGAAGAAGAGGATGGCTTCTGAAAACAGCAGGCACACTGTAGATTACTTGAAGCAGCTGTGTGGGGACAGGGGAATCCCGTTCGAGGTGACAGCCAAAAAGCAGATCCTCATAGAGGCCCTGATTGTAGCAGATACCCAGAGCAGTGAGTCATCGACCATGATTGAAAAGGACAGCAGGGCCACTGTCAGTGAAGGGCCACAGCAGCAGGAAATGGTCACCAGTATCCCGAATCCAGAGGTACTCAAACTGCAAATTGAGTTGCGCAGGATGGAACAGGAGGCAGAGCGAGAACAGAGAGAGGTGGATCGAGAGGCAGAGCGACAACAGAGGGAGGCAGACCGTGAGGAGCATGAGCGCCAATGAGCTGCCGAGGGAAAAGAGAGAATGAGAACACCGAGACGCAGACCATGAGGAGAAGGAGCACCACAGACAACACGAACTGGAGAAGATACGACTCCGACCAGCAGCAACAGAGCAGATAAGTGGCTTGGGTTTAACTGGGACTGCAGGACTGGGTTACAAATTGAACTCCAAATTAAGGAAGGGGAGGACATGGATGCCTTTTTAAATTCTTTTGAAAAAGTTTGTATTCAGGCTAAAATTCCGAGAGAGTCCTGGAGCTTCCAGCTATCCCCGCTACTTACCGGGAAAGCTCGGGATGCATTGGGTCAAATGGACAATGAGGACAGCAATGATTACAACAAACTAAAAGCTGCACTGTTAAAAAAGTTTGAATTAACTGCTGAATCATACAGAGCTAAATTCCGTAAGCTCAGGAGAAGCCTTGATATGAGCTACGAGGAGCTAGCCACAAAACAACGTCAGTTTTTAAAATGTTGGTGGGAAGGAATTGAGGCAAACTCTGTTGATAAAATTGAAAATGTGATTTTATTAGAACAGTTTTATTGGGCTTGCCCAGTCAAGCTAAAAACCTAGCTACAGGACTGAGATCCAAAAACAGTGCAAGAGGCTGCTGAACACTCGGACCGCTATGCCAAGAGCAGACTTGCTCTGAGAGCGAATGGGGTGGGTGTGGCAGTGCAGAAAGGGAAAAGTGCGCCTTCAGGGCAGCTAAAACCCTCACTGCCTCCACCAAAACCAGTTACCTCCAGGTTTCAATGAAAAGATTTCTCTGAAGTAAGAAATGCATGTTAGTTGTGTAAAGAAGTTGGGCATATTGCCAGACAGTGTCCCAAAAAAGCGAGCAATTATACACAACAGGGTGCTAGAAAAGAGGTGGGTTGTTTGTGTGTCCCTGGGAGCATGCCAGTGAACATGAGGGAACACATGCACCCAGTCATGGTGAATGGTGTACAGACGCAGGGGTTAAGGGACACAGGGGCATCCCTGACATTGGTAAAAGGGGATCTGGTACAGCTTGGTCAGCTTATACCCAATAAATACGTCACTGTCCAGGACTTTGCGGGTGAAGAGAAAACACTGCCACTGGCCAGTGTTCTCCTGGACTGGGGTGAAACAGAGGTAACTGTGCAACAGGTGGCTGTAGCCAAAACATTAGCAGTGGATGTAATCCTGGGTAACAATCTCCTGCAGGGGATGGTATGTGCAGTTACCCATAGCCAAACATCAAGGGAAAATTGTAGCTCCCTGAACCCCACAGAAACTAGTATGGAAACCACTGAGAGGCTGGTTCCCCAGCCTGTGTCTTCAGATGGAGAGACTGATAAAAAGGGAGTAGAAATTTCCCCAGTAGCAAGTGACCACACAGCTACGGAAGGTTACTCCAAAGAGGAAGGGGTGACCCATTGTCTGAGTGTTGGGATTGACAGTTATCCTGTGGGCCCTGATGCTAGTGCTAGGGACCCTAGTTTAGCGACTGAAGGGGACCTGTCCCATACCTTGGGAATGAATGAGGGGTTTGCAGCTGCTCAGAGGAGTGACCCTAGTTTAGAGAAGCTGAGGGCTTGGGGAGACTGTGACGGAGCACAAGGGGGTGACGGCTGACAAAAGGTTTATTGGGAAAATTGACTTATATCAGGCAGTACAGACAGAGGGAGGGATGCTAGGCAGGCAGCTTGTCATTCCCCAGGAGTATTGCGAGCAGTTGCTCAAGATTGCACATGATATTCCCATGTCTGGTTATCTGGGAATCGCGCGCATGATGCAGCGGTTGGCCCAGAATTTCTACTGGCCTAACTTCACCCAGCAGGTGAAGGAGTATTGCACGTCTTGTCACCGGTGCCAAGAAATAGAGAAAGCGGGCAAGAAAACCCAAGCAGCCCTGATTCCATTGCCCATAGTTTAGGAGCCATTCCAGAGGGTGGGAATGGATATTGTGGGGCCTTTAAATACCCCCAGCTCCTCAGCGAAGAGATTCATCCTGACTGTGGTGGATTATGCCACCCAGTACCCAGAGGCAGTCGCCCTATCCTCACTGAGGACGGACAAGGTGGCAGATGCCTTACTTGAGATTTTCTCCCGTGTTGGGTTTCCACAGGAGGTAATCACCGATCGAGGGGGTTCCTTCATGTCAGACCTGGTGAAATGTTTATGGGAGAAGTATGGGGTGGTGCTGAGATGCACGACACCATATCACCCACAAGCCAATGGACTTGTGAAATGATTCAATGGTACCCTAAAGTCAATGCCGTGGGCATTTGCTGAACAGCATGGGAGGGACTGGGAGAAATACCTTCCCCACCTGTTTGCATACAAGGAGGTGCCCCTTCAAACTCTTATATGGACGCCAGGTACGTGGGCCCCTAGACATGATCCGTGAGGACTGGGAAGGCAACCATACCACCCAGGGAACTCCCATTGTGGATTATGTCCTTAGGTTTAGGGAAAGGCTGAACGAGCTTATGGGGACAGCCCAGAGCAACCTGGCAGCTGCCCAATAGAAACAAAAGGTGCGGTATGACAGCAGAGCCACAGCTCATTCGTACATGGTGGGTCAGGAAGTCATGGTCCTTATTCCGGTCCGGAAAGACAAGCTGCAAGCTGAGTGGGCAGGACCATACAAAGTGGTTAGGAAGGTAAATGACAAGAACTACATTATGGAGCTACCTGACAGAAGACAGACTGAAAGAATGTATCATGTCAACATGATGAAGCCATATGCAAATAGGCTGACATGGTGTTTGCAGTGTGTAGTCATGGGGAGGGGACAGACGAAGGAGACCCCCTTCTGGATTTGCTGGAAGAAAGTAAGCAGAAATCCTCTGTGGAAACAGTAAAATTGTCTCCCAGCTGGCCCTGGACCAGGTCCAGAAAGTAAGGGAGGTTTTAGCAGACTTTGCCCCTTGTTTAGCGTCAAGCCTGGACTAACTCCCTTAGTGACACACGATGTGGAGACAGGGACACAGACGCCCATATGGAAAAACAGCATATCGGGTGTCAGAGGCTATCCAAAAGGACATTAGGAGGGAAGTGGAGGAGATGCTGGATTTAGGGGTAAGCCAGAGATCCCACAGCCCCTGGGCCTCACCCATAGTTCTTGTGCCCAAGCCAGATGGCTCAACTTGTTTCTGTGTGGACTATCATGGACTGAATGCAGTCACAAAGTCTGACACCCACCCGATGCCCTGGAAGAATGAACTCCTGGACAAGTTGGGAGGGGCGACCGACCTTACAACTACTGACCTGACCAAGGGGTATTGGCAGGTAGAATTGACAGACAGAGTTAGGGAGAGGTCAGCCTTCATCATTCCGATAGGCTTATTTGAGTTTAAAGTAATGTCTTCCGGAATGAAGAATGCCCTGGCCACTTTCCAAAGGTTGGTGAACCAGGTGTTAAATGGTGCTCAGGAGTACGCCATGGCATACCTGGATGACATTGCCATCTTTAGTACCAGCTGGGAGGAACACCTATCCCACCTTAGGGAAGTGCTGGGCAGGATACAGAGGGCAGGGCTCACTGTCAAAGCCGAGAAGTGCCAGGTGGCCATGGGCAAAGTGGCATACCTCGGGCATGTGGTAGGCCGGGGACAGCTCCATCCTAATCAAATAAAGATAGAGGTGATCCAGGTGTGGCCCAGACCAGAAACCCAGAAGCAGTTCAGGAGCTTTCTAGGGACAGCAGAGTACTACAGGAAATCTGTACCCAATTACAGTGCCCTGGCTGCTGCCCTATCTGACCTGACAAAGGAAAAGGTGCCAAAGAAAATTACCTGGGGCCCAGCCTGTGAGGAAGTCTTTACCAGACTGAAGGAGGCACTGTGCAGTGCTCCTATTTTGACAAGTCCTGACTATAGCAAAACCTTTATAGTTTAGACGGACGCCTCAGACATGGGTATTGGGGCAGTACTAAGCCAGACATCCAGCCAAGAAACAGATCACCCAGTGGTGTATCTGAGCAGAAAACTGCTTCCCAGGGAGCAAGTGTACTCCATGGTGGAAAAGGAGTGTCTTGTCATAGTGTGGGCCCTAAAGAAATTAGAGCCATACTTGTATGGGCAGTATTTTGTGGTGCAGACTGACCACAACCCCCGGTTTGGCTGACGCAGATGGGAAAGAACAATAGCAGACTACTAAGATGGAGTCTTGCATTACAAGGGTATGATCTAAAAATCATACATAGGGCTGGAGCGAAGAACGAGAACTCAGATGGGCTGTCTAGGGTCTATGAGGAGTGAACTGATTTGGGAAGCTCATCCCATGTAGGGGATAGATCCCCCAAATTCAGTCTAGGTGGGGAGGAGTATGACGTAGACAGCCAGCTCTGAGCTGTATCATTTTTTTTAATATAAAATGCATGACTGACTGTCTCTGCTAAAAAAATCTCATGCTCTTAGAATGACCTCACTCCCCCCCCCAGATTTTAGCTAAAAGATGAAAGCCATAAGAAAAATGCTGACAGCATGCGAGTTCACACACACTCAGTTTTTAGAGACGATGTGTTACATGTAAAGCCTTAATTAAGGATCCTGTCTGTCTGAGTTAATTACAACCATAGTTGCTAGAACATATCCATTTTATGACGTTGGAAGGAAAACCAAGGTTATTACATTGAAGTGCGAAAATCATAAAGATGCTGTCATGTCCTGGAAGGAGGAAGCTTATTATGAGATCAAAAGAAGTGTCATTTGAAGGACATGAATTATGCTGAAGTTGCAGAATGTAATACTTTTGTATAAGATATATATATTTTTATACATAATCTGACAGAGGAGGAGCAAGCTGACCTCGCACAAAAATAGGTTGTCCCATACAGTTGTTTAAGGAATAGTCTGTTTTACTTACACACACTTTTACCTAGACTCTGACTGAGGAAGGATCTTTGGAGCACTTAAGAAAGATTTCAAATCTAAGTACTGTAAGTAGGAATTTGAACTGTTTAAACCTTGTTTCTTTTAAAAGATTTGTATGTCTGGGGATATAAGAGTTCTGTATTTTGCATTTTACATATCTTTAACTATTTTAGTAAAATTCTTTTTAGAACTTACTTGGTCTGTCTTTTACCTCTTTTTAGTTGTAAGAAAAGTATATGGTTATTGCAGATACTAAACATAAGCTTGAATGGTGGTACCAAACTGGAAAGAGAAGCGTTTTAAATCTGAGGTCTTTATTAAAGTTTTTAAGGGTTCATCTCTGTATACCTGGTTAAGTGCCCATAGGCAAAGATATCTGGCCCCCCGAAGACAGAAATAGCTGAGCCTGTGCATTGGGTATGCTAGCAAGAGGTTCACAGTTTGAATCCCTCCAGAACTTGAGACCAAAGGTTGATACGAACTCACAAAAACAGACAGGAGGGTTACCTTGTCTGTTACACTGTTCACAAGATTGTGCTCAGAGGTTGGCACTTTGGGAGTTGAGGGCCTGACCTGCTGAGTGGGGTTGTTACAATATTAAATAACATAGTGAGAAGGGAAGCTAGTTCATTCAGAGAGAGGGTGACTAGCTTCATATCTAAATTGTCACTACCAATTCTTGTTTTGCCCAGGACCCTCTTGACATATTTGATAGTCTGAGCTCTAGTGACTTGCTTGAAGTAGAAAGGAGGCTGTCCAGGAGGAGGGAGGCAACAAAAATTGGTGCTATAGTGATGATTTGTTAGTTTATTTAACTTATCCTAATCAGGCTTTGTCCCACTTGTGGCATGCCCATATATCGTTTGGGCAACTGGCGGGATATAAATTGAATATGACCAAGACGGAGGTACTTTATGTGAATTACACTCCTTCCTCTGCCATGAGGAGAACCTATCCCTTTAGATGAGGTCTCCCCTTTTTGAAATATCGAAGAGTTCATTTTTTTGGGGGGGAGGGGCACTGGCACCTTGTATCATTTTAATTATGACCCCTTATTATGACAACCTATGACAGATATGGAGACCTGGAAGAATATTCCTCTTTCTCTCTCTCTCTTTTTCTGACACAACGCACTGATAACATTCATATGAACCTGTTTCCCAGGTTCCTATACTTAGCACAAACACTTCTGGTGACCCCCACCACTTTCTCAGGTATCTGAATAAGAAAATCTCCAGATATATATGGGAGGCTCAAAGGCCACAGATTAGATTTTCAATATTACAGTTACCTAAGCATATGGGGGCTTGGTTTTACCAGATATGGCACAAAGGTGGCACAGATCTGCACAGTATTTTCTGGTTAAACAGAGACTACCTGGTGCACTGGAAAAGCTTGGAACTGCAAGAGGAGGACTTACATAATCTGAATAAAACATTACTAGCCCATCCCTCTCCCCCCTACCGCCCCCTTGATGAAATCACACAAAACCCTTACACACTCGATTCCACTTGTGTGCCATTCGGATGTGTGCACATTCCAGTTGTGTGCACACATTCATCTGGTGCCGATTCTCTGCCTATTTGTTCAATGTTAAAAATATCAGATGCGTGCACTATGATTTTCAGTTATGTGCACAAATTTACTTTGTGGAGCTGCCACTGACTACACTGAAAAGAGGTTAAATGCATGTAATTAACTTGTAATGGCATGCTAAATGACCTGCAGAGCCCTAGCGTGACGTCATTCAATACTCGGATGTTAATCACACGGATAATTACTTTCAGGTGCAATCAGTTTAGGGGGATAAACTCATTGCTGTCAGTTCAGCTAGACCACTGCCACAGTCAGCAACATGGATAAACTGAAGCATAATGTGCTGAAGATTGAACAAAGGGTGCAGTTCCTTGATAAAGCTCTTTAACCCGGTGTGTCCCACAAGAAGCTTGCTGCCAGTTTTATGTGTTTGAAAGAAAGACTGGAGTCACAACTCGTACAGCCAGACAAGTCCAAATCACCAAATATTATTTTTGTAATCCTCCTGGACTGTGACTGGTAATGTATAGCACTCCTTTGCACAGCTGTTTGCTTTACCTTTGTTTATGCTGCACTGATTACTTTTACCAGTCTGTGTACATCAACTGTACAGAACGAGCATTTTTGGCAGTCGCATTTATCCATATGCAGTACAGTAAATGAATTTATTAAATGTACTTTTCTTTTAAATAGCAGTTTTTACACTGAAGTCTATGACTTGCTGAAGCTTTTGACATGTATTTAATAAACTGATGGAATGCTTTTACTGCTAGCATTCCACAGACCTGTATATCAATATGCAGATCGCTATTTTCAGATTAGTGCATTTTTGGATGTGTGCACATTTTCAGCATTCCTGACCATGTGCACACAAGCAAAATCGACTATACTAGTAATACCATCAAACACTGGAGAACCCTAATGGACAACATCACTTCCAGGGGTCCCGATATTTATAATATTCTCTTCCATACCTGGCTACATTCCTTCCAGTAAATATTGTTCTTGGGTTTCGGGGTTGGGAGAGACCAGGTTTACACCTGGTGGCACATTTTGTCAGAGATGGACAGATAATAGATAATACCTTTTCTGGAACTGCAGCAACAGCACTCACTGCACCCCTAAGACAGAGTCAACTACCTACAGGTGGTGAACTTTGTCAACAAACTGCTACCCTCATCCCAAGATAGGACAGATGCCCCTCCTGTTGATACAGTATTGTAATCAGCAGTGAAGGGTACTGCCCCCCCATATGATTTCTTACATATATGATGCATTACAACAGCTGCAGGCAGATAGTAAACATAATTAGACAAGCATGTGAGGGAGATATATGCAGCCCTACTGACAAGCGGAAGTGAAAACAGCATCTTCACTCTCTGCATTCCATTACAGCATCCCATGGGTGGAAGGAATTCTCGTGGAAAATTACAGTTCAATATTTTTGGGTCCCTGCTATACAACATAAATATGCCCCCGATAGGGGAGCGGCATGTTGGAGAGGTTTTAGCCACTCCACAGCCACACACGGACATGTTTTCTGGGACTACCCACTACTGAGGCCCTTCTTCTTAACCTTGAATTCAGCACTATCTGAAATCTTCAGAACGTCGATTCAGTTAACAGTGGACCTCTTCCTCTTCCCCCGTTTTGGGAGCCCACTATGCTCCCCCCCACCAGAAAATCATTAAACATCTGCCTTTTGGCAGCGAAAAAGGCAATTACAAAAAATGGGCTTATTCCCACTATACCCATAGTCTCCCTCTGGCGGGACCTGGTAATAGGGGTACGTAAAATGGAAAAGATTACAGCTCAGCTGAACCATCAGTCAGAAAAGTTTGAAATTTTGCAGAGACGATGGGTGGTGTATATTATGAGTCACTGGTAGGATTTTGTCCCCAAGAGGATTTAGGTCTTACAAGTTCATTTGTAGGAGGGCATGCTCTGTGGGCTTGGATCCATGTATACACTGTAAAACAGGTTCAGTTTCTTATTTTGATATCTGATAAGAGCCGATTTCCATCCCACGTTGATGACCTGGGTTCAGCAATGAGCTCAGGCTGCCGTGGGTCACCGGGGGGAGGGCTGAGAGAGGACTGAGCAACTGTAAGACAGCTCTCCTCCTCCGGATTGTTAAGTAAGGTCTTCCCAGCTCTTGGCTGCCACTGAGTGAAGGCTCGGTGGTAGCGCCAAGCAAATGGGGGACTGGCGCTAGGCCTGGTGGGTGGATGGGGTCACAGCTTCTGGAGCACATGCGCGCCTCCACATGCATGCATGTCCATGTTGCTGAGGTCCAAGGACATAAGGGGAGAAAAAGGGAAAAATGGCATCACAGGCTCCATGAATCCTTGCCTGTCCACCCTCGCTCCACATTGCTGCTGGTCTGCCAACCCACAAATCTGGATGCTGGGTCACTGGGTGGGAGGAGGATGGCCTTCCCGCCCCCACCACAGAGGACAATTCATGGAGGATGTGTGTCTTGGTGGGCCAGGGAGGCAAATTGCAGTGGGGGGCAGGGATGGGGCTGAGAAAGCTGCCTGTGATGTGCCCAGAGGATAAAAACCTTGATGGAAGAGGGAAAAAAAAGAGCTGATTTCTATTAGCTTATAGTTAGATGCTAATTTTGATATGACTCCAGCAGAGTTAGGGCATGTAGTATAAATGCTTTTAATACAGCCTAGAGAATTTTAAAAACTGCCCTGTTTCCAATGTGACTGTGCAAAATGAGAAAGAAAAACTATGACTGGTACTATTGTACGCAGCTTGTTCCAGTTTTGTATTTAACTGTGTTGTGCTGTTTGTGTACCTTTTCTCTAAATGATAATAAAAATAAAGTTTAAAAAACAAGAATTAGAAATGGTGGAGAACCCTTTTATGGAATACCAGACTTTCACTTGCTGCTGGAGCAATGGGTTGAGGTCCCTCATCAGCTCGGTAGGAGGTCCAGAATGATACAGCACCACCAGAAACTGTTTGTTGGGGAAACAGCTCCCGCTCCAAGTCAAGCCAGGAACTAGGGGATCCACCCAGGTGTCAGAACAGGATAAAACAAATGTGGGCTGCCCAACAATACATCACGAGCTGTGGTAAGGAGAGGCCACCAGAATGTTTAGGGAGGAAAAGAATCTTTCGTTTAATGCGCGGCCTCTGCCCAGCCCATAGGAAATGGGAAAATTCCCTGTTCCAGGTATGCCATGTGGTGGTAGCAAGGAACATTTTGGAAAAGGCAAAGGGCTCCTGAGAGTGTCACCATATGGAGAGCTTCCATCTGGCAAGAGAGGCTGAGGGAGAACGATCCCCAGTGGGCAAAATCCAGTGTCATTTTTTGAGTAACAGGTTGACAGTTATCATTGTAGGCTGTATCTGGGGACTGTGCCACATAAATCCTGTCTTATTTATTGTAACATCGGGAGCACCCAGTGCAGTGGGAATTGTCTGTCATAGACTGGAGGGGGGATGAAATCCAAGGGTTTCAGACTTATTAGTATTTAAGCAGTTCCAGAGACAGCTCCAAAAGACTGAAGAAGCGTAAACACCTCTGGAAAGGCCTCCGTGGGGTTGGAAAGATACAACATGTCATCTGCATACAGGCGATGCAGTGTTCCCTGCATGCAACATATAGATAGATAGATATATATATATATATATATATATATATATATATATACTGCAAATAGCAGCAGGGACAATGGCCACCCCTGTCTAGTGCCTCAAAGGAGGGAATCCAGTGAGTGGAGTCTGGTCACCTTAACACACACCCACAGTGAGCTGCAGATGCACTGAAGCAGCTGCGTGAAGGGGACTGGGAAACCTAGCTGCTCCAGCACCGGGTACAGGAACAGCCAGGAGAGCTGGCCAAATGCCTTTCAGGCATCAATACTGAGCAACAGGGAAGGGGAAGCAGACTGCTGCATTCAGTGAAGCCGCTGGAGAGTTCGCCGAGTATTATCATTGGTCGTACGGGATCGGACAAATCCAGTTTGATACCTGCTGATTAGAGGAGGGGAGTAGTTTATCTGTCTATTTGGTGAGGATAGCCATAAAAAATTAATAATCGGTATTTAGCACCGATAGGGACCAGCTCCTGCCATTACAGACCTAACTCCAATGAACTTACTACCTGACAAGCTGCCTCCCTGCCAAGCTTTGGCTGTGCTAAAACTCTGTCATCCATGTTATCCTTGTCTTTCAGTCACTTAATGTAACAAGTGTGCATCCTATACTGTGATGTAAAGTAATGCACTGCACTCTGTATGTAATGTTATCTCTGTATCACTCTATGTTTGACGTGGAACTTTGTAAATGAGTCCCTGACTCAAAGGTCTTTCTGAATATCCCAATAAATAAAAATAAATAAAAAACATGATATAGAGTGCATGGAGATTTTTATCTGGTTTCAGTATCATTGAAATAGCAGCATGGAACGGGGTGGGGGGGGGGAGCTGCCCTACAGAACCTCATTAAAAGCTGCAGAGTACTCCCTGGTGAGCTTGTAGAACTCTGCCCCATAACCATCTGGGCCCAGGGCCTTCATAGTTTTGGAACTTAAGATCCCCCCCCCAGCTCCTCCAAGGTGAAGAGGGACATAAGTTTCAACTCCTACTGGTGGGGAGTATCGGGAGAGAGTGGAGAAAGGAGTCTATTGCTTCCTGAGAGTTCTCCACCTCTGGGGTATAGACAGACTGATAGTAAGACTGCAAAATCAATGCTATCTCCTGAAATACTGTCAGGCGGGCACCCATTGTGGGGTGCACTAGATCCAAGATAGTGGCTGAGCATTGGTGTTTCCTTAATTGGTATGCCAGCAGACATTTGGGCCATGCCCCATTTCTAATACCTTTTTCTTAAAAATGCAAGGAAAATCCGTTTGTTAAAGGCAGACAGCATTCAGATCCAATAAACCTTCATGATCTGAGGAGTCACCAAGGCGTCCCCCTGCTGACGGGGCATTTGTAAAAATGTAATGGTTTCCTCTAGGGACTGTTAGTGTGCCCTTCTCATCTTCTTCTGGAAATCTGTGTATTGCATAAGCAGCCCTCTCAGAACTGCCTTTACAGTGCCCCATCAGATAGAACAGGTTATCTTCGGGTCTGAGTTATCTCAGAGTATTTCAGTCATTTTCTCCTCCATGTAAGTGTGGAAGGCCGGAGATTTTAATGGGTCTTCCGTCCCTCCAAATCCATGTCCCAGAGGCAACTAAGCAGAGCATGGTCTGACAGGATAATGTCTCCCATTCTGCAATCAGTGATGTGGTCCAGATGTTCCACCTGCATACAGCACTGGTCTATTTAGTAGTCAATGTATCTGGAAATAATATGAGTAAAACTGCATGTGCGAGGGTGAAAGGTATGCCAGATGTCTACCCAACCAAGTTCATGGATGAATCTCTTAATTTACAAAGGGCTGGCTGGCTAGGTGCACTGGGGTTGAAGGAGCCCCAACACAGCTGTAATGCATTATTAAAGTCACCAGCCAGGAGAAGGATACCCCTAGCAAGTGTGACAATGTGGTTGAGAAGCTTTTAAATCACTGGGGTATTAGAGCCTGGGGGGGAGATATAGATTAGCTAGGGTTACATCCAGGCCATGAAGGACCCCATAGAAACATAGAATTTGATGGCAGATAAGGACCGCTTGGCCCACCTAGTCTGCCCATTTTCCTACCTAACAGATAAGCTGCAGGTCCTAGTTAACCAACAGCTTACTTCCTCCTACCCCCCACTAGGACTGCCTTATGTCTGTCCCATGCATTCTTGAATTTCCCCACTGTTCTTGACTCCCGACCTCCTCAGGGGAGTCTGTTCCATGCATCCACAACCCTCTCCGTGAAAAAATACTTCCTCACATTACCTCTGGAGCCGTCCCCTCTATCTTCAAATTGTGCCCCTTGTTCTTGCACATCTCTTTTCTGAAAGATGCTACCTCTTGGACTTTGTTGATTCCTTGAGGTACTTGAAAGTTTCTATCATGTCCCCTCTCCCTTCTTTCCTCAAGGGTATACATATTAAGCTCCTTTAGTCTTTCTTCATATGTCTTCTGGTGCAGAACCTGCACCATTTTGTTGCCCTCCTCTGGACAGCCTCCACTCTGTTCTATGTCTTTGTGAGATGGGGTCTCCAGAACTGCACATAGTACTCAGATGGGGCCTCACCAACTGTCTGTACGGAGGATAACAACTTCCTGTTTTCTACTATTGATGCCTCTCCCTATGCATCCCAGTATCCCCCCAGCCTTCCTTACTGCCATCTCACATTGCTTGCCCACCTTTAGGTCATCTGATAAAATTACCCCCAGGTCCCTTTCCATTTTTACTGTTGTCAGTATCTCACCCCCCATTGTGTATTCTTGCCCTGGGTTTTTGTTTCCCAGGTGCATTACCTTGCACTTCTTTGCATTGAATCTGAGCTGCCATACATTTGACCATTCCTCCAACCTTGCCAAGTCGCTTCTCATCCTTTCCACTTCATCTTGTGTATCAACCCTGTTGCAGATCTTTGTGTCATCTGCAAAGAGACATACTTTTCCTTCCAGTTCCTCTGCAATGTCACTTATAAAGACATTAAAAAGGACCGGTCCTAGTACTGAACCCTGTGGTACCCCACTAGTAACCCTCCTTTCTTCACTGTGTACTCCATTTACTACTGCCCTTTGCGTCCTGTTGTCTAGCCAATTTTTTATCCAGGCCACCACCTTGGGGCCCACTCCAAGGCTGGCTAACTTGTGTATTAATCTTTTGTGTAGGACTGTATCAAATGCCTTGCTAAAATCTAAGTAGGCCATGTCCACAGCCCCTCCCTGGTCTACTACTTTGGTCACCCAGTCAAAGAAATCTATTAGATTCGTCTGACATGACCTTCCCATCGTGAATCCATGCTGCCTTGGGTCCTGTGCCCCACTGGCCTCTAGGTACTCAACAATTCTTTCCTTCAGAAGTGATTCCATCATTTTCCCTACCACTGAGGTCAAACTAACTGGTCAGTAGTTTCCTGCCTCTGTCCTGCTCCCACTTTTGTGAAGAGGAATCACATCTGCCCTCCTCCAGTCCTCAGGTATCACCCCATCCTCCCATAATTTGTTAAAGAGAGTAGTCAGCGGTGTCACTAGTTCTACCCTTAGTTCTTTTAGAATTCTTGGGTGAATCCCATCAGGCCCCATTGCTTTGTCCACCTTCAATTTTATTAGTTCTTTCAGAACCCTTTCTTCTGTAAATGGACTGGTATCGACCCCCGTCTTCAGAGTGTTTCTCTTGTTTGGTTTAGGTACCTTCCCCTCCTCTTCCTTTTTGAATACTGAGCAGAAATATCCGTTCAGTATCCCGCTTTTTCACTATCACCCTCTACCCACATTCCTTCCCCTTTATTAAGCCTTAGTATCCCTCCTTTGGTCTTTCTTCGCTCCCTAATGTACCTTTAAAAGGTCTTATCCCCCTTCTTAACAGAATTGGCTATCCTTTCCTTGGTTTGGGCCTTTGCTATTCTGACTGCCTTCCCAGCCTCTTTCTGCTTTAACTGATAAAGTTCTCTGTCCTGCTCCTTCTGTGTTTCCTTATATTTCCTGAATGCTATCCTTTTCTCCTTAACCTTCCTGCCACCTCTTTTGAGAACCATAGCTTTTTTCCTTCATTGTGTTTTATTGATTTACTTTACACAAAGGCTTGTTACCCTGTGATGGCTGTTTTGATTACTCCCCATTGTTCCTCCCACCCTCCTTCTTGCCTGTTTGCTGAGTGCTTTTCTAAGGCACTCTCATCTTTCAAAGTCAGCCCTCTAAAGTCCAATACTCTTTGCTTTTGTATGGCTTGATTGTATGGCTGTGTTTATCGTGAACTACACTGTTTGGTGGTCGTTGTTCCCATAGCTACCCACCTCTAAATCTGAGATTCTTTCTCCATCCCCATTTGAGAGTACCAGGTCTATGATTGCTCCCTCCCGAGTAGGTTCCAATGCTAGCTGTCTGAGGCATGCCCTGTAGGGCATCAAGAATGAGCCTGCTCTTGGATGTGCCTGCAGCAAAGGTGCTCCAGTTAACATCTGGCATATTCAGGTCCCCCATCAACAATATCTCCCCTTTTTCTGCCATTCTAAGGAAGCCTTCTATCATTTCCTTGTCCATTCCCTCCCCCTGAGATGGGGGTCTGTATACAACCCCCATGCGGATTGTGGTGCCATTTCCTGTCTCCAGGGTGACCCAGAGTGCCTCATCTGCTCCCTGTTTACTCTTTAGTTCTGTTGCTTTGATCCCTTCCTTTACATAGACAGCTACTCCTCTTCCTCTTTTATCCTCCCTGTCCCTCCTGTAGATTGTGTATCCTGGTATGTTGACATCCCAGTCATGGTTCTCTGTGTACCATGTTTCTGTGACTGCCACAATATCCAGGCAACCCTCTTCCATCAAGGCCACTAGTTCAGGGAGCTTGTTACACAGACTACGGGCATTGGTACTCCTCACCCTCCACTTTTTGATAGCCTTACCCCTTTTAGCCCCATTCCTGTCCTTACTGCCTTTGCCTTTTTTTACATTTACCTCTGTCCTGCTCCCTAATAACTTCTCTACCTTGGTGTTTACCTCACTAATTACCATGTTTTGTAGGGGGAGGCTGGGATTTCCCTGTTCCTTTTCAGTGCCTCCCCCCTTGGCTAGTTTAAATGCTTGCCAATGAAGCATTTAAACCTCTCACCTAGGATCCTGGTTCCCCCTGGACAGATGCAGACCATCGCACCAGTATAGGTCTGCATCCCTCCAGGTGGCTCCCCAGTCCCCAATGAAGCCAAAACCCTGAGCTCCACACCAGTTTTTCAACCACTCATTGAATTCCTTGGTGAGGAGTGCCCTAGCATCACCCTTGCCATAGACAGGCAGCACCTCCGAGAAGGTTACCGTATGCGCTACTTGTCTAAGGCCCCTCCCCAACTCTACAAACTCCTCTTGCTCTGCTCTGATCCCATTCCTAGCCAGGTCATTTGTCCCTAGGTGGACAATGACATCCAGCTCCCTCCCTCGTGCAGCTCCTCCCACGATCCTGAGGTCGCTTCCTGTCCCTCAAGCCTGCAACAGCCAGAAGGCACCCTACCTCCTCTCCCTTCCTCCCCCATTTCTACCCCCCTAATGATTGAGTCCCCACCAGGAGTTGTTGCCTTCCCCTGTGGGGTCCCATGCCACCCTCCTGTGGGTCTCCTTTGTGAAGGTTCCCAGCATCCTCCTTGGTCTCCACTGCAGGTGCCTCCATAGAGGAACCACTATCCACCAGAAGAGCGAATGAATTGTGGAGAGGTACAGCTGGAGGGATGCAACTCTGTTCCACCACCCTCTCCCTCCCTGAGCCCACCCTGGTCCAGCCTCTCCTCTTTCTTGGCAACCTCTGAGGTAGTGGCATTGGCCCTGGTGGTCCCTGGCTGGGGGAGGAGGTTTCACGAATCCTAGCCAGCTCAGCCTGGAGACAGGCAACCTCCTCTCTCAGACCAGAGAGGTGCCTGCAAATAGGGCAGCATCGCAGCCTCCAGAATGTCTCCCGGAACACTGCCGCCCCACAGCCATTGCACTGCACCACTCCTATCATGTCTTATTTTGTGTCCCTTCTCCTGTTTCTGTGTATGCTTACTCTCTCCTCTCCTTACAACTCTCACCATTCTTGTTCTGAGACAGCAACTTCCTATCTTCTTTAGTAGCCCCCTTCTTCCTTGCTCAATGTCAGACCACCAGCATCTGGGGAGTGAGCTACTTTTGTCCTTTAGGGTTGACAAAACTAATGTTTCTCTATGATCCTTCCCTTCCTACTGCCAAACAGGGAATTCTTGTTGACAGTCAGATCCAGTGGCTATAAAAGTAGAACTGGCTTAGGGTGGGTGGGATGGAGGGCAATTAGTAAGAAAAAAGGCTAGCAGCAGGAAGTTGTAATTTGAGTCACCTGCTTTTATAGTGTCTCAAGCCACACCCCCAATTAAGCTCTCTCTCCTCCTACTGGTTTAGCAAAGTCAGCTGATACAGTACCCTTCCCAGCACAGAACACACACTGACTTTCTTTCTTTTTTTAACCCTAAATAAGACCCCTTCTACTTCTAATAAAGTATCTGTCTACTTAATCTCAACAGACACTGACTCCTGCTGAGATATAAGTTTTAAATTAATAAGAAAATGTAGCTTTTTTAGTTAGCTGCTTTCTGCTCTACAAGCAAGGCTAGCAACAGCTACACTACACTACCCCCTACACTATAACCAATAAACTCTCTTGGTCAGACAAGGTCTTTATAAACAAATCATATTTTATTGAGGTTTGTCATTAAAGTAAAAGTTTACAAAAAATTAATCAATGAAATCTCCAATCCTGGCCAGAGCCGACATAAATATTTGCTCCATGGATTACAGGTTAATATATTTATCAGAGATTTACTCACATAACCCACAGATAGGTCTTCAAACCCAGTTTCTTTGCCTTGATTCAGTCAGGTTTCACCACCCTGCTTTTCTGATAATACAGTGTTAGCTTTTAACAGCCTCTAATGTGAACAGACCTCACATATGGCATTTATAGCAGAACACTTAATAAACAGAAGTAAAAGCAAAACTGCCTCCTCAAATTAGGCACTCCTCCAGACCCCGCTCTCTCTTCTCCTCTCTGCTCAACTTCTTTTCCCCAAACTGTTCCTGTTTTTAATTTGTTCTATCTTCCTCCTGTCTTCTAGTTCTTTTTTTTTTTGTTTGGACTCTGTCCTCTC
Organism: Neoceratodus forsteri; assembly: GCA_016271365.2. NCBI lineage: Eukaryota > Metazoa > Chordata > Ceratodontiformes > Ceratodontidae > Neoceratodus > Neoceratodus forsteri. Next base: position 1,537,886,715 of record CM057455.1, read on the forward strand.
CTCCATCTCCTGACTACAAATTTACATACGGACTGTGTATTCCTCTTTATCTAGCACTCCAGCTTAGTCGCAATTAGTACTTATCATAATTTTTTAAATCATGTTGTTTGTCAGTGTACTTGTACCCTTAATTTGCTTGCTAAATCTGTTATTGTAATTGTCGTACTGCTCTGTTATGCATTTTTACTGTATTTTGTCCTTCCTATCCCCCCCCCCCCGACACACCGGGAGACAAGCAATTGTACTTGCTCAGTGTGCCTTTCTTGGTGAAACGTTTCAATAAATAAATAAATAACAGTTATTAATAAATAACAAGTAACTTCAAACAGAACAAAACCATTAAGGGTACATGAGATGTGTTTGCACCCCCTTGGGCCCTCTTCTTTTTCTGTCATGCTAGGATCATGTGGCGTTATAGAGAAATATGCAGTATTGGCAATGGTTTCTGGAATCCAATGCATGTCTCAGATTTTTAGTTCCGGCAGTCTGTCCCGGATTTGCTCCCCCCCCCACCAAGATTTGCTCTACCAGGGCTACTGATTGTGAGATAGAGTCCATATGAACATATGAAGAAGCCAGCAGAAGGCCATTTGGTCTATCAAGTCTGCTCGTATTGCAGGGTCCACAGCATGAGCTAATGTCCCTGCCCTCCCTCCCCACTCCTCCCATCCTCTCTATCCACGATTCTTACCTTCCCCCTATGCCTAGCCCAGCCTCTCGTAAAGCTGCCGACTGTCTTCAACGAGATGACCTCTTTCGGCAGCGCATTCCAAGTGTCCACCACCCTCTCTGTGAAGAAGTGCTTCCTGACCTCCCTCCGAAACCTTCCACCCTCCAGCATAAGACTGTGCCCCCTTGTGATATGGTTGCCACTCAGCTTAAAGAGACTCTACTTATCAACCTTATTTATCTCTTTCAAGTACTTGAATGTCCCAATCATGTCCCCTTATATTATCAAATAGGGATCTCTTTCTTACTGACAAGTATGAGAGTTGCTCATACCCTGCCAGTTTGTGCTTGTTATCCTCACACTCACTGAGACTGGGTACTTCTTCTGACCTCAGTCATCTAAGTAACAGCCTTTTGGCTTCTGTAATAACTGCTATGAACCGCAGTTGTTGGGGTCTATGCTGCACAGACAGTCTCAAAGTGTTACCCGATATGAATGAGGCATCACTAGGGACTTTGACTGCCATGGTTTGCTCTATTCTGGCCAAAGCCTGATTCCACTAGCCTTGCAGGTTCGGGCAGAGCCATAAAATGTGAAGTAGTATGCCTTCCTGGTGCTTGCATCACCAGCACTCTGACATCACCAGTACATTAATTTTTTTCCCCAAAACTACTAGCGTGCAGTACCATAAGTTCTTTAGCTGCATCAGCTTTCCTCAGCTATCCCAGCAGGCTTCATATGCATTTATCCAGCAACATTCCCACTCTGCCTCTATAAGCTTGTGATCCAGAAGTCTCTTACATCTCTCTTGTACTCTTTTAGTGGAGGGTGCATACTCATTCAGCAGCCCTCGATATATCAAACCTATCTTGGTGGGGGGGATCCTCATACTGTGAACCACCTGTGAGTCCAATGACGTTCTCCCACAACCCCCTTGCAGGCAATTTAAGCTGGGACCCTATGTAAGATGTCATTAAGTGATGAATTTACACGTACTTCTACATATGCAACTGTGGGATAGAAGCCTATAACTTCAATTCTGCAAAGTCCTTAAAGTGATTTACCAACTTCCCCCGATGTCATGTTTGCAGATCACCTTCCCTTCATTGAGTGATGCAAAGCTCAGCTGCTCTGAAGTTAAGTATTAAATATATTCAGATGCTTAGTTTTTTAACATTTTTGTGCCACAGTTGTCTCTGCATGTTTTTTTTCTTTGTTTGAAGTTCACACATGAGCAGTGCATCCACATGCATGAGTGACATCAGCACAGGGAAGGTGTTCCCACTGCACCTTTCTCACTGCTTGTTCGTTCATCTTTCCTGGACCCAGCCTCAGTGAGTGTAGATCCAAAACTGAACTGGCAAAACTTACAGCAATGATGACTGAAACTGTTTGTTATATTGGCAGCTGTTATACTTGCTTTTGGGATTGCAGAAGTGGTAATTTCTCTCGATTTTCAATTTTACTCATCTGACTAAGCTCTGTGTCCTAGGTCTATCGGTTCTAGGAACATTACAATCTACATTGCTTGAGTACAGTGTTACAGTTTTAATAAGTGCTGCAAGTACATAATTATAACAAGTCTGTATAAAAAATATTTTTTTTTAACTGAGTGGAGCTGTAATGTGTAGCGTATTGGGACACAAAAGGACGACTTTTGAACTGGGCAGATCTATAAATTGAAGTAAGCTTTTCAGTATTGGTATACAGAGGTCTGTGTTAAATGGATGACTTTTTCAACAGTTCAGAATTGTAATGTGTAGCAAGAGTATAAGCACTGAGCTGCACAGTCCAATCCCAGGAGAACAGAGCAATAAACTGTGTATTTTTGGCAAATGCTGCTTCCAGTGTGATTGCTTCAGTAAACTGCCTTTGCTATTGTATTTCCGATTGTCACCATCATCATAGACAGTTTATATTTTTTCCTGTGCTCCTGTGTTTTCTTGGGCTCATTTGGTGTTCTCATGCAAGCACCATAACACTGATCACTAAAGTATGCTTAGATGTGCATGAATAAAGGGACATGGTGCACTGAATTGTTTCTCCAGCTTGCCAGCTCCTCGCTAAGTTTATAAATGAATGCAATAAAATCAGTTATATACTGTACATAGTTATACTATACATAGTTTACAGTGTATCAAAATTAAAAACACTTAGTTTTTTAACATTTTAACACACAGTCTTTATTTATAATTAGGATTATGGCATCATTGTATGTGCTCCAGAGCATCAGCAAAAGAAGAGACTGCCGTTGCCATCCTCTCCCGACACTGTGGTACCAATGTACGGCTTCTAGGGTGTTATATTGCAAAGTGTGCTAGTCAGTTCAGCATACTTAGGGACTAATTTCTGAACCAAAATATGGGCTACACAGCAATGAATGCAGAGAGTCTACACAATGCACCATGACATCGGTAAGGAATGGGAGACAGTATAGTGCAGCATCTGTTGTATTTGCTGTACACTTTACACATGTGCTTCAGAGATCCACTGTAATAGAAAAAAATAGGAAAACACAAATGGCTTGACACAGACCAAAGTGGTAATGAAGTATGGTGACATAAGTGAGGAAGGGTGGTTCAAATTAGCCTAACACTTGAGTACCTACCACAAGGATATGTCCCTTTTTGTAGTGGACCAATCAAATGGTACTTAGGCTATCTAAACTTAAATGCGGTCTCTTTCTCCATGAGAAGGGTATTGGCAGTGTCATTTTTAACCTTGGGGGTGGGGGACGATCACCGACTGTTCTGTGTATTTTTTGCTCAATTCATAATGCACCTGGAGGCACACTTGTAGCGGCAATAAGTCAATGCCAGGATGGTATTACAAATGCTTATGCAGACACTAATGACAGCTGCAGTCTGTATAGTTCCCTGAGCACTTAGAGGTAACACAAAGCTGGTGCAATAATTTGTAGTTTTAAATTTATAACATGCTGTAAACAGGGGAACTGGTGACTTCAACACGTTACTCAATCACTGATACCTCTAAAGGGGAAAGTACAAGCAGGCGCCCCACCCCCAAACACACACATACACAGAGAAGAAAGCTATAGCATAGACTAGTTGGCACTAATGCAAAGACAGACCCAAACAGTATAAATAATTTACAGATAATAAAAGTTCTATGCTGCAGCATTTTTCTAAGTGTATGTGTGCAGCTGGGGGGTTTGGAGTGGTTGGGGTACAAGGTGCCTGCTTGTAATTTCCACCCTGTGCTCCATCAGAATGAGTGACTGATAAATCAATTGGCGGGAGCGGGAGGTCACTACTAACTAGTACCAGCTGAGGAATTTGGACAAATTGGGAGCCATTTATCTTGCTCAAGCAATGCCACCAGATCGAGCCGTGCTCTCAGTGTCAAGCTGGAGTGGCCAACAACTCGTTAGCATAGGGAAAGCAATCCCCCCCCCCAAAAAAAAAGAAATATAAAAACCCAGAGTACTATCACTAGCATTTGTGTGGGCACATCAATGCTGGGAGTAACAGAACACACACCATACCTCGATTTTGCACAGTAAAATGACAGCAATGACAGGAACCAAACCGTAGCACTAAGTAGCAAAATATAATATTAACAGCCTGTGTTGCTAAGTCTGCTCTCACTGTTGTACTGGAATGGATTGGGACTACTGCTGTGACTGCCTGAGCTACTGCCCACATCATTCTTGCTGCTGTCATAGGGTCATCCCTATGGGGATCTACTATGCAGTGGCTGTCAAATTGTGGCACTATGTCAGTGTCCGAAAGATAACTGTTAGTGCAGGACAACATAATGCTTTCATCATCGGACCCTGTAAATGAACTGTTTGACATTGCTATTGTCATGCTGCATGCTGCGACCAAGAGCTGTGTTATCAAGACAGAATTGCTGTGACCAAGAACTAATTTTAATTGCAGAGCACAGATCTCCCTGTGGTGACATTGCAAAGGTAATGAGTGTCAAAGGTCACCAAATACAGGCTCCAATACACAAAATGACACTTCCTGGTTTGTGAGGGTGAAAACCTGATTTAATTTGCTAAAATAGACTGCATCTATCATAATACATTGCGAATTAGTTCTATATGCAGTCACCTTGCAGTATATGCGTTCATACAGTATATCAGAACTTGGTAAATCGCTTTAAGTGTCTTAGTAATAGGACAGAACAAGTCCCCTACCCTCTCTATGCTCCCTGCTGCCCATTCATGCCAAGCTAATTGGATGCCCCCATCTGACATTTTAGGTTGTGCCACAGGGGCCACAAATACAGAGGGATATCCCACATGCACTTGACTACTCTCTTGACCACCTGCTACACTCGTGGTGTGCAGGCATGCATGGGATGACCTCTGCTTTACCCGAACAGGTCCTACAGCAAAAGCTCTGGGTGTGTGCACCCCTTCTGTGTTTCATTGTCTAGCCATCTAGCCACTCCTTTCATCTTGTCTGCATGCATCCACATCCATATCTGTCTGAGCCCTGCAACCAGGTGGTACCACTTGAACCAAGAGACCCTGAACCCTCCATTGGATGTGGGGCTACCATCTAAAGCAGTGATCATCTGGTCCTTCCTCCTTCCCATAGAAAGCCCAGCATTAGGGAATTTAGCTGCTTCCATATTGTGACTGGTGTGCACAGTGGGAGGTATTGGATAAGGAATAGGACCCTGGGGAGTACATCATTTCAATGGTGAGGCAAAGATGTCGCCAGCATGCCATATCTTCTTTCAGGCTTCTGACCAATGGGTCAAAGTTTGCAGCAGGCCAGTTCTTCCAGCTTGGGGATATTACTACCCCTAAGTATTTCATTGGCTTAGTAGTCCTCTGCATCCCCAGCCCCACTAGGTTTACCTTTGCACATCTGGAGTTCAGGGCCATGACCTCCATTTTCCAGGCTGGACAACTCCACGCCCCAAATGAAAGTTTGAAGACAGTCTCCCATTTGTCAGCACTACCACCTGTGGAGTAGCATAGATAGTTTGAACCCATCTGACGAATGTCTCTCCCATTCCGAAGAAATGCAGGACATCTGTCAGGCAGGGTCACTGACCAGAGTCGAATGCCTTCTCTGTGTCCAGTGCCACAGCTGCCACAGGATTTGGCAAGGATTCCATGGCCCACATCAGATTGACTAGTCGCCTGATGTGGTCCGCCCCAACCCTATCTGCCACAAACCTAACCTGGCCCAGGTGGACCAACAGTGGCAACACCTTATTTAGCCAAATTGCCAAAACCTTGGCCTGAATTTTATAGTCCACATTTAAAAGGGAGATGAGGTGATAACTGAAGCAGTGATAAGGAGCCTTTCACATTTTGTCCAGGACTGTGATGATAGCATCACTCATGGATTCCTGCAGAACCTTGTCTTTTCATGCACCATGAAGTGTGCCTTCCAGCAAAGGATTAATCAGGTCCCTAATGGCCTTGTACACCTCTGCTGCAAAGCTATCTTGTCCTGGAGCCCCACCTTATATATCAAGGGGGGACTCCAAAGCAAAGATGAAATGTGTCTGTGTCTGTTGTCTGTTGGTGTCTTAGGAAGATGGCAGCCATGCTGGGCCGGCCTTCAGGAGTGCACTAGAGTTTTTTTATTTTTGTTTTGTTTAAAGTATATTTATTTATTCTCGTTCGTGGGTCTTATTATTTTTAAGTTGGCTGATTGTGTTAGTGAGTGTTCAGTTCACCGAGCGTTTTTGTTCCTGAAACACTTTCAGCGTCCGTTTAGCGGTTATGCTTAAACAACATTCCCTTTCATCTAATAGTCTGCTCATATTGTTTTGGAGCTGAGTGATATTTGTGGGCAGATAAGGAGTGTGTTTAGCATGTTATCAGCTATTTTTAAGCGCTTTTTCCTTCTATCTAATAGTCTGCCCATATATTGGTTTTGGAGCCGAGTGTCATCTGTGGGTAGATAAGGATTTGGATATGTCTGGAAGAAGAGGATCTTCTTTTGCTGTTTAAATCCCTGGACATTGTTTAGATTGGGGGAGTCTATGGTTTTGGACGTTATTGGACTTGGGGTTGGCTGTGTGCTGCTGGAAGAATCATGTGCTGAACTTCATGCCTTGGATCTGTGAGTGGAGAAACGAAGTGTGCTGTGAGGCCTGGGAGCTGTACTGTGTTGGGGGGCGGGTTTCTCCCTCTTTGTACCCAATGCCTTTGTTCCTGTGCAGCTCAGGACCAGGCGGGAGTACCCTCACTGCTTCTCTGGTGAGTCGGAGTGGAGTGGAGCCTCTCCTAAGCTGTCTAGGAGGTAGACCTTGTGGTCTGCCTCTGGGGCGACTGTGGCCATGGGTGGTCATTCCTGCTGGTGCAATTGGGGGGGGGGCTCACTCAGATTTCAGCTGTTGTCCCTGCATAGCCGGCTGCCTTTGGCCCTTGCTGCTGGGCTGAAATAAGTGACTTGGGCTGTGTGTGCTTAATTTGGATTGAACTGAACTTTCGGGATTCGATTGTTAGTTTGAACTGGATAAACTGTGTTCACATGGATGAGTGTTTCACTTTCTTCATGGGACCTTCGGAGAGATGTGACCTGGTTTGGATATAAAGTTGTTACAATTTTTAGTACTGTCCTTATCTGAATGACTTTTTTCTTGTCTTGTTTTCTGTAGACTCTCCCCGGCTACATGAGAGGTGGGGGTCACTGGTCATTTTGCCAGAGTAGTGAGAGAACTCTGGTTTCTAGAACTCAACAAAAAAAATTTCTGACTGGTGTCTGTTCGGACTATTTAACTCAACTTATACAAAGCCCTCGAAGTGAGAGTTCAAGGGGTATTGGGTTAGATATTTTGGTGACTAAATAGACTATTTTAGATATTCTGTTTGATTTATTTTGATTTATTTGTATTTATTTTGATGGAATGTTGGGGTTGATCTTGGCATTGTAAAAAAATGTTTTATTGTGGCTCTAACATTTATAGTAGGCTTTTTTAATAGTTAGCATGTGCTGGGATCATGCTTCGGTGGGCAGATGCTACTCCTCTTCCAGGCTGAGGGACCTGCACCCCTTTGATAGTCTCCCGTTGCAACCCGAGATGTATAGGCATTGTTGTGCCTTGGGTATTGCATGGAGGAGCCAAAGGGGTGGGGCCCCTGGACCTGGGGGGAGGAGCGGGGTGGGCGGATGGGGTAGTGAGGTTGAGGAGGCACCCTGGGGTGAAATGGGTCCAGGAGAGGGGTTTTTCATGCCCGGTATCCATACCCAAGGGCTCCACTGATAGTGGGCAAGTTGCCCACTTTTCCATGACCTCTCATCCAACTCGGGCGGTGCTATGCAATGACATAGAAACATAGAAACACGGAAGTTGACGGCAGATAAGGACCGCAAGGCCCATCCAGTCTGCCCATTTCTTTTTCTACCTTATAAATGTGCCATCGGCCTTTGCTCTGTCAGTGGCCTATCTATTCATACTCATTTGTATTGCTCCCATATGCCTATCCCATGCCTGTTTGAAGCCCTGCACTGTATTCATAGCCACCACTTCTTGAGGTAGGCCATTCCATGCATCCACCACCCTTTCTGTGAAAAGAATTTCCTCTCATTCCCCTTAATCAGCCCCTCTACTCATGCTGTTCCTCTTGTCCTGCTATTTTCTTATATTTAAACATGTTAGACTCTTTCACCTTGTTAATGCCCTTAAGGTATTTGAATGCCTCGATCATATCACCTCTCTCTCCTTTGCTCAAGGGTATACATATTGAGCTCTGTTAATCTGTCCTCATATGTCTTCTGATGCAGTCCCTGCACCATTTGTTGCCCTTCTCTGGACTGCCTCAATTTGGTTAATGTCCTTGTGAAGGTGTGGCTCCAATACTGCACGCAGTACTCCAGATGGGGCCTAACTAGTGTCTTGTAAAGAGGGATTATTACCTCCCTCTTATGACTTGTGATACCCCTACTAATACACCCTAACACCCCCCTAGCCTTACCTACTGCTTTAGAAGTCTGCTTGGATTATTTCAGGTCATCAATCAGTGATGATGATGCCCAAGTCTCTTTCTTCCTTTGTGACTGCAAGCAACTCCCCTCCCAGCCTATAGGCAGCTTCAGGGTTTCTCTTCCCTGTGTGCATGATATTGCACTTCTTTGCATTAAATCCCAGTTGCCACTCTTCTGACCATTTTGCTAGTTTATCCAGATCTCTTCTCATTCTGCTCACCCCATCTGGATCATCTACTCTGTTGCGGATCTTGGTGTCATCTGCAAACAGACAAGCCTTACCCTCTAGTTCATCTGCAAGGTCACTAATGAAGATGTTTAAGAGGACTGGCCCCAGGACTGATCCCTGAGGTACCCCACTTCTGACTTGCATCTCTTCTGACTGTATACCATTTACCACCACTCTCTGTTTTCTGCCCATCAACCAGACAGGTCAATAAAGAACAAGACAGCAATTATTGCTGATCTTGTTGAGAAATCTGACCTGGTTTGCATTACCGAGACCTGGCTGGATGAGAATTCTGGTCCGGTATTGGAGTCAGCGGTTCCAGCTGGGTACTTGGTGATACACCACCTGAGATTGGATCGAAGGGGCGGGGGTGTAGCCATCTGTTTTAAGATGGAACTGGGCCTTGTAGAGGTTCCAGTGGGGACCACTAGATCCTTTGAGTGTATCATGGGAACAAGTGTGGGTAGCAAGATTCTTCTCATCTAACATCCACCCAGAGATGAGAAAGTTTTCCTGCAGGAAGTTGCAGACTTCATGATCGACATGGTGTTGGAATCCTCCAAGTGGTTGGTCCTGTGGGATTTCAATGTCTGGGTCGATGATGAACTCTCGCATTTTGGTCAAAACTTCCTCCAACTGATGATCTCGTTGGGCTTCACACAGGTAGTTACCGCTGCAACCCATACTCAGGGTCACTCCTTGGACCTGGTGTTCCTCCTGGGGATGGAGGCCGCTGACTTGGTGGTGGAACCAGTTGGATAGTCGGACCATTCACTCTATAAGGTTCAGTTTCGCGGCTCCCCCTGTGAGACCTGCCCCTCTAGAGATGGTCCGGTACCGCCCTTTGAGGGGTGTTACCCGGAGGGTCTCATGGAGGTGCTGGACCTATCGAGTTGGCCATTGGAATGCTTGGATCTGGGAGACCTAGTAGTGCACTATAATAGTATGATGCTGAGGGCCCTGGATTCCATAGCTCCTGTCTGAGTTCGCCCTCTCCCTCTCTGCCCTCAGTCCCCTTGGTTTGAAGGGACTTTGAGGGAGTTGAGGAGAGTGGGGCAAAGGTTGGAACATTGTTGGGGGAAATCTGGCCTGGAGGAGGACAGACTTAGGTTGATCGCCCATTATTCGGACTATCAATCAGAAATCTCTCATAAGAAGGCAGAGTTCCTGTCCAGGGAGACTGCTGCAGCAAGGAATCAACCGGCTCAGCTCTTTCGGACCATGGACAGGCTGTGCAATCCAGCCTGCCTTCAGGGTTGGAGAGCTTTTTCACAATCTAAGTGAGATGCGTTCACTCATTTCTTTGCAGATAAGGTGTCTTCCATCAGGTCGGAGATCTGCTTGACTCATTCAGATGAGTATGGCGGTGGTCAATGCAAGGGCGCAGGCACCTGGTCTGTCTGGGCAGATTTTGACCAGCCAGCGATCGTGGATATCATGAAGATTGTTCGGGGCTTGTGACCGACTTACTGTAGTTTGGATCCTGGTCCAACATTCTTCCTTTTGGGGTGTATGGATGTCATCAGACTGATCCTTGCTGAGAGAGTCTGGTGCTCGCTGGACCAGGTGGTGTTTCTGGACCCCCAAAGGAGGTTATGGTGACACCCCTTTTAAAGAAATCTTCCTGCGACCCAGACTGTCTTGCGAACTACAGACTGGTCTCTAACCTGTCCTTTTTGGGTAAGGTTTTTAAGAAGGTAGTCGTGTTGCAGCTCGAGAACTTTCTTACCACCCATGAAGTCTATGATCCTCTCCAGTTCAGTTTCAGGAAGAGGCATAGTACCGAGATGGCATTAGTTTGAGTACTTAATGATCTCCTAATAGCGAGGGATCGGAATCGTCATTTGATTTTGGTTCTCCTTGATCTCTTAGCAACATTTGACGCTGTGGATCATGGAGTATTGCTGGAACGCCTGCGGCTACTCGGTGGACTGTCGGGGACGGTCCTCAGGTGGTTCCATTCTTTTCTCACAGGCAGGACTCAGAGGGTGGTGTCAGGGATTTTTTCCTTGGCCCCCTTCACCCTGCCTTGTGGGGTGTCTCAGGGTTCCGTGCTGTCCCCCATGTTTTTTCCATAGTGTACATGTTGCCATTGAGAAACATAAGGTGGTATGAGCTGAGTTTTCACTGCTATGCAGATGATACTCAGCTCTACATGCCCTTTGTACCCGAACAGAATAGCACAATCTCGGTCTTAACAACTGCCTCGCTGAGATTCAGGACTGGATGAGTGCTAACTGGTTGAGACTGAATCCGGATAAGACTGAAGTGTTGGTTGTGGACCCAGGTCAGCGGGTAGAGAAGTTGACTCCTGGGCAACCATCTGGCCTTGAGCTAGGGGGTAACCAGTTGAGACCTTCTGAACGGGTGCGGAATCTGGGCATTGTGCTTGATAACGAACTGACGCTAAAAACACAGGTGTCAGCAGTTGTCAAGTCCTCATTTTACCATCTGAGGAACATTGCCCAGATAAAGCACCTTGTACCACCCGAGGACCTTCCTATATTGGTTCATGCCTTTGTGTCCTCTCGTCTTGATTACTGCAATGCTCTATACCTAGGGTTACCGGCGGTGGATCTCCATCGCCTGCAGCTGGTGCAGAATGCTGTGGCCAGGTTGTTGACAGGGTTGTCAAGAACTTGCCATGTCATGCCTGTGCTGCGCAAACTGCACTGGCTGCTGGTGCGATGGAGGATTACCTTCAAGGTCGCATTGCTGACCTATAAGACCCTACACAGACAGGGACTGGCTTACTTGCAAGACCTCCTTCGGCCTTACTGCCCCCTCCGTCCACTCCGTTCTGCCAGTGAGGGTTTGCTAGAGGTTCCCAGGGTCCATCTTCAGACATCAGGTGCTAGGGCTTTTGCTTTTGTAGCCCCAACCCTGTGGAACTCTCTACCTCATCGGATTAGAGAGTGTCTGTCCACCGAGATTTTTTAATCCTCATTAAAAACTTACTCAGCCTAGCATTTGGGGATAATGTTTAGTCTTATTATTGCTGCCTTTTTATTTTTATGTGTTTTATTTGATTAAATGTCTGTTTTTATATTGTATATGCGCTTTGGTTTTGGAAAAGCGCTCTAGAAATAAAATTTGATTTGATTTGATATTGCCTCCTGTACTTCTTGCAACATGATGGGATGCCAGACATCACCTCTCCTCTTTGGCCAATTTAGGTAGTGTGACTGATGCCAAGAATTCCCGAATGGCACCCTCTTTTGTATCACTCTTCTGTATTCTAGATGAGCAGAGTCCATGAAAGTAGTCTCAGAAGGCTCCATTGATCCCTGCTGGGTCCACTGTTACCCCCCCCCCCCGTGCTATTCCTGATCCCGGGAATTTCCCCTTCCACTACCATCTTCTTGAGGTGATAGGAAAGTAGCCACCCAGCCCCCCCCATTAGGCCTGCCTCATAGAGTAAGACCAAACTATGCCTGCTGCATGTTCAGTGTTTTTATCTGATATTGTACTGCCCTCATATCTTGCAACAGTGTGGGAGATGTCTTTCCCTCCTTGTGTCTCTTCTCCAATTCACTGAAACTCTGTACAAGGGCCTCCATCTCCTTACTTCTCTCCTACTTCCTTGCTGTGTCATAGGCTATTATACGCCCTTGGAGGTGCACCTTCATCCCTTCCCAGACCATTTATCTGTCACCCCCCCTTATCATTATCTGCCAGGTAGTCTTTGACCTCTTGCATCAGCCATAATTTAGAGTTAACATCTCCCAAGAAGCTCATACTGCATCACCACCTCTTCTCCACTGTATCCTGGCCCCTTTTCTGAAATGTAAGGGTAATCAGAGAATGGGTAGAGGTGAGTAGGGCTTCAGTTGTGGTAAACTCTGTGTCTTTACATTTCCCAATACCAAGAACACATCAATCCTACTGTAGATATCATGGGTTGGGAAGAAGTATGTATAGTCACTGGTAGACAGTTGCCTCAGTCTCCAGACATCCTGGAGGCTATGATTTGCCATCATGGTTAGAAGTGCTTTGGATCCTGGGGTTTTCCGATAGGCTTTCCCTCTGCTCCTGTCACACAGTGAATCCAGGACCTCATTCATGTTTTCCCCTAGCAAGGTATTGTTCACCTGCAGATCTAGTATAACTTGGGACAAGTTATGAAAGAAATGGGCATTGTCTTTGTTTGGGCCATATACCATTCCCAGCATCTTAAGAGCACCATCAAGTCTCCCTTTCACCAGCACACACCTACCCTCTGTGGCAGCAAGAGTAGGCCTGAAGCCAAGACCTCTTATACCCATGTGAAAAAGTACTGACTGACGTCAGCAGACGTTGAGACCAACGTCATCACCTAGCAACCAAGGCTGTATGGCAACCGGATGTGTCACGTGGGTAAAAGGGGCTAAACTCTAATGAGCTTGCACAGTTTTAGTGACTCCGTATTTAATCTTACAAAACCTATAGCCTGTGATGTTATTAACTGTGAAGTGTCACCAATCAGCAGGTTGGGCGGGAAGTTACCTATAAAAAATAGCTTAAAAACGGTGACATACTGGAGTGGGAGGGGAGGGCGAGGTAGAGTATTCAGCTTTGGGGTATGGAGGCCAATGGATATAACAATAAATTACTTCAAGCTCATTAGAGTATAGCCCTTTTTACCCGCGTGACACATCGGTTGCCATGCAGCCTTGGTTTCTTGCTAGGTGATGACATTGGTCTCAGTGTCTGCTGACATCAGTCAGTATGTTTTCACGTGGGTGTAAGAGGTCTTGGCTTCAGGGCCTACTCTTGCTGCCACACTGAAATTAAAGTAAGCACAGTCTGCAGCACGCCAAATAAGTCAGAACTCTCCTTTGTGTGTCTATATAAATGGTATTGTTAGTTTGAAACTTTTTCAGTTTAAAACAAGTGACACTGACATTCGTATTTCTAGAGCGCAAAGTTGCGGCCGACTCCAAATTTAAAGAAGCCAGGAGCTTGTTTTCAAAATATTACACAAACTGCAAGTACTTGAAATAGAAGTACAACTCTTGATTCTTATTTCTTGGTTCAAGTCATAGAGCTTTAGTCAAGGACGCCTACAAATCTGTTTACATTTTAGGACACCGATAGAAGGTAAAGGCATTCATGCTTGAGTTACAGATGCAACAGTGCCGCAGGTACATACTTTTGAGGAATTTTTTATGAGTACTACAATGTTTTATCTAAATTTCATCCTCAATAGAGTGTTTTTTCTTACTTGATGTGGGTAGTAAACAGAAATATATGATTTAATGGAGTGATGATTATATGATAAACAGAATTACAAAATACTTATGTATATCGGAATGATGTTTCCTAAATTCACCGCATATTACATTTTTGGTTTTGGTGTTAACTTTAGGGCAGTCCTGGAGAAATCAAGTGGCAGCACAGAGAACAGCCTTAAGCAGTAAACAGTAGGTAGCCATTTTTTGGCACGGCACTACAGTAAAGGGGCTAATGAATTTCTGGGTGCTTTCTGAGTAATACATGAATGATTTTTGTATATATTATGACATGAGTTTCAATATAGGTACATTTGGAATAATGGATAGGATGCTGCATACAAATAATTAATGATAATACATAATAGAGTTTTAATCTGTACATTTTGGAATATGTTTGGTATATCTTGGCATTTATTTGAATATATGATTTTTTAATAGTTCCACAGAAGAAGCCACCTTGTGGTGAAATGTTGGGAGATAACTGAAAAAAGATAAAATAATAAATTGATTTAAGGAGTTATGAACATTCGTGTTTGGATTAATTCCTGAGCAGTTGCGTTTTTTGTTCCTCCCTAAATCTTCCCCAGCTTTTCCACCTCCTTCATTAGCAGATGCGTCTCTTATAAAAAAAAAAAACATAATCCCCCCCAACACCAGCATGTAAACCCTCTCCACCAATACCAGCACTGCAGCCAAGTGGGCTGTTGAAGTGTAGTATTAATATGCAGCAACTGTGTAACAACATGATCCATATGGAATCAGAATAATTCTTGCCAATTTTTTTTACTGTACCCCCCAAGCTCATGAGTAGTGGTGCTCGTGGAGGCCACTTCAGCTCCTCCTGAGATGTGTGCTTCTCACTGTGACACTTGGACAGCTGGTTCTGATTACTCTATGATTTTTGTAATATAAAAAAATGTAGTGTGATTGTCTGTTATGAGAAATCCTGTGCTCCTGGGATGACCTCCCCACCCCGTATCACTTCAAAGGACAGGATATGTTAAACAGCAGATCTCTGTAATGTGATTAACTTCCAAAGACTAGCATTTTGTGGTCTTGTTGTTGAGCTGTGCTTCTTTGAAGGCCAGGAACAAAAATTTCCATTTTATGATGTCTTCAGAGGAAAGAACAGTTAATTTCAACTGGTGCTAAAAGAAGCTATATGTCAGCTAAGTGAGAAACTGCAGAGTTGTAAAAGTTCTTTGATGTCTTTGAAAAGCAGGAAAACACACTAGATCAAAGAGAAGCAGAAAACCACTCCAGATCAAAGAATCATATTGGAAATGAGTTTTTGCCTATGTCATCTTATTTAAAATACCTCCTGAGTGATAAGACATCCTGGTTGTATCATTTTTAATAAACAGAGGAGGAGCTGGGTGACATCATGGAGGAGGCAGGGTCAAAGACAGTTTTTTAACTATGCTGAGGCTGACCTTTAGTGACATTTTTGTTTGGACTCTGAAACAACAACATCTACTTCAAGCACTGTTAGAAGATATACATTAGCTAGACAAGTCTAATTGTCTGGTGGTAGGAATTTGTTTGCACTTTTTAAACTTTGTTCTTTTAAGTGATTGTATGCATTGTGATATATTGTTCTGTGTTTAAATTTTACATTTTGATCTATTTTAAAGTAAACCTCTATTTTAAAGAGACTTCTTGGTGTGCTTTCAAAATTCTTTCTTTGACAAGTGAAGCATATATGGTTAAAGTTGACATGACACTGTGCCTAAACTTAATAGTATACCAAACTGGAAAAAGGTAAGAGTTTATCTGAGGTCTTTCATAGAGTTTTTAAGGGTTCATTTTGTACACCTGGTTAGGTTCCCGAAGGTGAAAGATATCTGGCATTCCCCGAAGAGCAGAATTATCTGAGCCTGTACATTGGGTACGCTAGCAAGAGGTTCACAGTTTGAATCCCTCCAGAACTTGAGATCAAAGGTGATTCAAACCCACAAAACAGACAGGAGGGTTACCCTGTTATGTTCCTGTTCACAATACTGCACTCGGAAGTTTGCACTGTGGGAGCAGAGGGCCTGGCCTGCCGAGTGGGGTTGTGACAGTGATCGGGCCCTTAGTGGTTTCTATTCTTCCACCTCTTTTGAAAGATTTGAAGAGAATCGTCACTGATCAGCTGGTTGACTACATGGAAAAGTACCAGCTACAATGCCTGGAGCAGCATGGGTTCAGGCATGGGCACAGCACTACTACAGCGCTGATAGAATTCACGGGATACGTTCATAAATCCCTCGACCAGGGTCTCCTTGTCGGTGCAGCCTACACTGACTTATCCAAAGCATTAGACACGGTTAACCATGCCCTACTAGTCAGATAACTCGCAGACCCTGGTCTTTCTACCGATCCTGTTGCATGGTTCAACAGTTACCTGCTGAACTGGTCTCGGCAAGTCAAGACTGGCAATATCCTATCCGATAGCCAGGCTGTCCACGCTGGAGTTCCACAAGGGTCCATTCTGGGCCCTTTTTTATTCAGCATTTTTCTAAACCAACTTCCACACTCTTGCCAATGTCATTTACTGTTATATGCAGATGACGTTGTCCTGTTTACCAATGACTGAGAGCAAACTGCCCTGCAATGCAAGCTGCAGCACAATTTCACGACTGTCAAAAGTTGGTTTAAAGAGCACAAATTAGTGATGAACTATAAAAAGACAAAAATTATGTTGTTCTCCATGCCCCTTCTCATCTCTAATGAGGTGGGTTCTCCCCTGGAGCTGGTGCAACACTTTAAATACCTGGGGATTACAGTTGATAGCACAATGTCATTAGCCCAACACATCAACAATGTTGTGAAGGCTGTCAATACGTGCATTGGGCTGTTGCACAGGCACAAGCAAAGTCTGATCCCTGGGGCACTCAAGCTAGCTGTCCACAGTTCCTCGGTTTCACTCATTGACTATGGGCTGGTAATTTATGGGCCAGCCACTGACACCGCCCTTCATCACATAAAAGTAGCTCTTAACAAAGCCTGCCGACTTGTTATTGGATCCGCACGGCTGACTCACACCTGTGATTTCTATGCACAGGCTAACTGGCTACAGTTCACAAGCAGACTTATGCTCTAGTCCTACCTTCTCGCAAAAAAGTTAGTCTAGGCTTGATGTCCACAAGGGTACAGAATCTCCTCTCCCCATATGATAATAGATACTCCACCAACAGCTCAGAAAACCAAATCTTTGAAATTCCTCACTTGTAGGACCTCCATGGGTCAGAGATCTTTCGCGTATCGAGCACCACATTGGCTGAGCTCTCTTCCCTCCCAACATCTCCTCAGTTACTTTATTAGGCCTTTTCAAAAGAAAACTGAGACATCAGCTAGTTGCAAGCTTCAGCTGCAACTGCTTTCTATAACCTAGCTCCTTATTGACTTAGCCTCTTATTTCCCTTCTGTTTGCACTTATTTTCCCTCTAACAGACTTTGCTTGCACACAGCCTTTGCCTGCCTTTCCTTTGTTCCCCCCTTTTGATGCCCTAACTTTCCCCCTTGCCTGCCATACCCTCCCACTCTATGTCCTTCAGTCCATGCTCTCCTTTTGACCTACATACCCCATAGCCTCTCGCTCCCTACTTCTTTCTCTTGCCTAACTGATGAAGCCTTCCGGGCTGATGTTTTCTTCCCCCTGTAGTGACTGTATGTTCCTGCTGACATTCAATTACTAAGTGCTGTTAACATTTGTGTACTGCTGTCTTGGTTGATTACTCACTGTTTAGACTTATGCACTGGTTTTACTTGTACAATGATTTCTCTCAGTAATTCTTGGTATATCTCATAATCCTGCTTGTTTAAATGTTTGTTGATGTACTTATTCAACATTTTTGTTTTCACTTTTTGTATAACCTCTGATGTGGAACCTATGTAACGAGCTTGTTCTCAAAGGTGTTACTCCAAGACCATAAATAAATAAAGGCGGCCCAGTGGCGCTGAGGGTTGAGGCACTGGACACCATGCCGGCAACCTGGGTTAAGGAACGAGCATGGGCCACCAGGGGTCGACAGGGGAGGGAAGGGATTGAGCATCTGGTGGACTGCTCTTCCTTCCTGGGGAAGGTGTAGGGGTATGCGTCGCTCCTGAGCGGCCTCTGGTGGTAGTTGGAGGCATGCTATGGTACCTGCGGCACAATGCTGTGGTGGGGTGGAGCTGCAATGGACATCACAATGTCATTGCACGTCCGAGCTCCAATGAGGGAGGGAGACGGGGAGAAAAAGCATGGAAAAAAAACCCTATCGGCCAGGTGAGGTGATGGCAAACCACGGGAGCCCAGGCCCACATGCCCAATGTCGACCGCAATCCCCGACTCTACCCCCTGGGGACCCCCGGCCTCTCCAAGGGGACAGGAGAGCCAGGGTCCTGATCCTGATGCAGTCACCAAGGGGAGCAGTTCAGGCAGGTGGTCAGGAGCTGTGGTTGAGTGAGGAAGCCTGAGCGATGCCCCAGGAAGGAGAAAAAATAGTTAAATAAATAAATAAAAAATAAATAAAACTGGTAGGTAGGTCTTTAGGCCCCTCTTGAAGGTCTCTAGCAAAGAAGCCTCCATCAGAGACCTGGCAAATGAGTTCCACAGGCCAGACTAGCCACCTCGAAGGTGCAGTCCCCTGATGTCTTGAGACCGACCCTGGGAACTGCTAGGAGGCTCACTTCAGACAAGCGGAGAGGGTGAGCTGGGCAGTAAGGGAACAGGAACTCACTCAGATAACTCAGGCCCTGTCCATATAGGGCTTTGTAGGTTGGAAAACAGGAGCTCTCCCGGCAACCATGCTCAGGGGGGCAAGCCTGAGCATGGGGGATGGCAGGCAGGGTGGGTCTGAGGATTGGGGGGAACCGGGAAGAAATAAATAAATAAAACTGACCTTAGAGGAGGTTCGCCACTTCACCAGCAGCCAGTGCAGGTCATGCAGGACTGGGGTCTCATGACATGACCTCTGAAGCTCGTCAGTAACAAGCTGCTGCATTCTGCACTAGCTGTTGGCATCGTACAACCCCTCCACTGACCTAGAAGCAAAGTGTTAAAGTAATGGAGTCTGAAAGTCACAAAGGCATGTACCAGTGAGGGCAAATTTTATGGTGGGACCAAGGTTTTAATCTGTGAGATGTTTCAGAGATAGTAAAAGCCTTTCCAGACTACAGACAACACCTGAGCCTCACATGTCAGTCTTTCATCCAGAATGACACCCAGATTCTTCACCTTGGGAGAGGCCACCAGACTAGATGAACCAAGCACCAGGCCAGGCCTCTCCACTGTGGTCACCCACAACCTGCCATTGACCAGGCTTAATCACAGGCACCTCTGTCTTATCCACATTGAGCCGCAGCCAGTTAGGGGACATCCAGTCCTGGATCTCAGCCAGGCATAAATTCAGTACATCAACAATGCCAGGCATCCAAGGTGCAAATGAATACAGCTGGGTGTCATCTGCATAGCAGTGAAAATCCAAGCCATCCCATCTGATAATATCATGCAGGGGCAGCATGTACATTACTAACAATGTAGGTGAGAGGATCAAACAATGAGGTACACCACAGAGCAAGAGCTTTGAGAGTGAGAAAAAGTTTCCCATCACCACCCCCAACATCCTGCCATTGAGGAAGGACTCAAGCCAACTGATGATCTTATCAGCGAGTCCGCAGTACTCCCCTGAGATGATCCAACAATCACCTATGGTCCACAATTGCAAAAGCTGATAAGAGATTTAGTAGCATGAGAACTGACTGTTTCTCTCTATCTCTGACTCAGAGGAGGTTATCATAAACCCTGACCAACACAGTCTCCATACTACACCAGGATCTAAATCCAGACTGGAGCAGCTCATAGATGTTAAAGGCTGTGAGGTGGGCCTTGAGCTGCAGAGCCACTATCTTCGCAATAACCTTTCCTAAAAAGTTAAGGTTAGAGACAGGCCTAAAATTTACCAACCAGTCCAGGTCTAAAGATTTTTTTTTCAGAAGGGGTCTCAGCAGCGCATCTTTTAATGTGCTTTGTAAGGACCCCTCCAAAAGGGAGCACCGAACCATCTTGGCAAACATTGGACGCAAGAATCCTGCACAACTCACTAAGAGTTGCTTGCTGTTGCTAGCCTTGCTTGTAGAGCAGAAAGCAGCTAACTAAAGGAAGCTACATTTTCTTATTAATTTAAAACGTATATCTCAGCAGGAGTCAGTGTCTGTTGAGATTAAGTAGACAGATACTTTATTAGAAGTAGAAGGAGTCTTATTTAGGGTTGAAAGAAAAGAAAGAAAGTCAGTGTGTGTTCTGTGCTGGGAAGGGTACTGTATCAGCTGACTTTGCTAAACCAGTAGGAGGAAAGAGAGCTTAATTGGGGTGTGGCTTAGACACTATAAAAGCAGGTGACTCAAATTACAACTTCCTGTTGCTAGCCTTGCTTGTAGAGCAGAAAGTAGCTAACTAAAAGAAGCTACATTTTCTTATTAATTTAAAACGTATATCTCAGCAGGTGTCAGTGTCTGTTGAGATTAAGTAGACAGATACTTTATTAGAAGTAGAAGGGGTCTTATTTAGGGTTAAGAAAAAGAAAGAAAAGAAAGAAAGTCAGTGTGTGTGCTGGGATGGTGCTGTATCAGCTGACTTTGCTAAACCAGTAGGAGGAAAGACAGCTTAATTGGGGTGTGGCTTAGACACTATAAAAGCAGGTGACTCAAATTACAACTTCCTGTTGCTAGCCTTTTTTCTTACTAATTGCCTTCATCCCACCCTCCACCTACCCACCCTAAGCCAGTTCTACTTTATAGCCACTGGATTTGACTGTCAACAGGAACTTCCTGTTTGGCAGTAGGAAGGAAGGATCATGAGAAACACTGATTTTGTCAACCCTAGGAAAAAAGTAGCTCATTCTCCCTTCCCCCCAGCTGCTGGTGGTCTGACATTAAGCAAGGAAGAAGGAGGCTACTAAAGAAGATAGGAAGTTGCTGTCCCAGAACAGGAAGGGTGAGAGTTGTAAGGAGAGGAGAGAGTAAGCATACAGAGAAACAGTGGAGGGGACACAAAATAAGACATGATAGGAGTGGTGCAGTGCAATGGCTGTGGGGCGGCAGTGTTCCGGGAGACATTCTGGAGGCTGCGATGCTGCCCTATTTGCAGACACCTCTCTGGTCTGAGAGAGGGGGTTGCTCATCTCCAGGCTGAGCTGGCTAGGATTCGTGAAACCTCCTCCCCCACCCAGGGACCACCAGGGCCAATGCCACTACCTCAGAGGTTGCCAAGAAAGAGGAGAGGCTGGACCAGGGTGGGCTCAGGAAGGGAGAGGGTGGTGGAAAAGAGTTGCATCCCTCCAGCTGTACCTCTCCATAATTCATTTGCTCTTCTGGTGGATAGTGGTTCCTCTATGGAGGCACCTGCAGTGGAGACCAAGGAGGATGCTGGGAACCTTCACAAAGGAGACCCACAGGAGGGTGGCATGGGACCCCACAGGGGAAGGAAACAACTCCTGGTGGGGAACTCAATCATTAGGGGGTAGAAATGGGGGAGGAAGGGTAGAGGGAGGTAAGGTGCCTTCCTGGCACCATGGCTTGGAGGGACAGGAAGCGAATCCTCAGGATCATTGGAGGAGCTGCACGAGGGAGGGAGCTGGATGTCATTGTCCACCTACGGACAAATGACCTGGCTAGGAATGGGATCAGAGCAGTGCAAGAGGAGTTTGTAGAGTTGGGGAGGGGCCTTAGACAAGTAGCGCATACGGTAACCTTTTCGGAGGTGCTGCCTGTCTATGGCAAGAGAGATGCTAGGGCACTCCTCACCAGGGAATTCAATGAGTGGTTGAAAAACTG
The DNA here is from genome assembly GCA_016271365.2 of Neoceratodus forsteri. NCBI lineage: Eukaryota > Metazoa > Chordata > Ceratodontiformes > Ceratodontidae > Neoceratodus > Neoceratodus forsteri. The sequence continues at coordinate 1,537,908,552 of CM057455.1, forward strand.
GTGTGGAGCTCAGGGTTTTGGCTTCATTGGGGACTGGGGTGCCACCTGAAGGGATGCAGACCTATACTGGTGCGATGGTCTGCATCTGTCCAGAAGTGGAACCAGGATCCTAGGTGAGAGGTTTAAATGCTTCATTGGCAAGCATTTAAACTAGCCAAGGGGGGGGGCACTGAAAAGGAGCAGGGAAATCCCAGCCTCCCCCCACAAAACATGGTGATTAGTGAGGTAAACACCAAGGCAGAGAAGTTATTAGGGAGCAGGACAGAGGTAAATGTAAAAAAAGGCAAAGGCAGTAAAGACAGGAATGGGGCTAAAAGGTTTAAGGCTATCAAAAAGTGGAGGGTGATGAGTACCAATGTCCATAGTCTGTGTAACAAGCTCCCTGAACTAGTGGCCTTGATGGAAGAGGGTTGCCTGGATATTGTGGCAGTCACAGAAACATGGTACACAGAGAACCATGACTGGGATGTCAACATACCAGGATACACAATCTACAGGAGGGACAGGGAGGGTAAAAGAGGAGGAGGAGTAGCTCTCTATGTAAAGGAAGGGATCAAAGCAACACACTAAAGAGTAAACAGGGAGCATACGAGGCACTCTGGGTCACCCTGGAGGCAGGAAATGGCACCACAATCCACATGGGGGTTGTATACAGACCCCCATCTCAGGGGGAGGGAATGGACAAGGAAATGATAGAAGGCTTTCTTAGAATGGCGGAAAAAGGGGAGATATTGTTGATGGGGGACCTGAATGTGCCAGATGTTAACTGGAGCACCTTTGCTGCAGGCACATCCAAGAGCAGGGTCATTCTTGATGCCCTACAGGGGGCATGCCTCAGACAGCTAGTATTGAAACCCACTCGGGAGGGAGCAATCTTAGACCTGGTACTCTCAAATGGGGACGGAGAAAGAATCTCAGATTTAGAAGTGGGTAGCCATCTGGGAACAAGCGACCACCAAACAGTGTGGTTCACGATAAACACAACCATACAATCAAGAGTATTGGACTTTAGGAGGGCTGACTTTGGGAAAATGAGAGAGTGCCTCAGAAAAGCACTAGCAAACAGGCAAGAAGGAGGGGTGGAGGAACAATGGGGAGTAATCAAAACAGCCATCACAGAGGCAACAAGCCTTTGTGTAAAGCAAATCAATAAAACACAACAAAGGAAAAAAACGCTATGGTTCTCAAAAGAGGTGGCAGGGAAGGTTAAGGAGAAAAGGATAGCATTCAGGAAATATAAGGAAACACAGAAGGAGCAGGACAGAGAACTTTATCAGTTAAAGCAGAAAGAGGCTGGGAAGGCAGTCAGAAGAGCAAAGGCCCAAATCGAGGAAAGGATAGCCAATTCTGTTAAGAAGGGGGATAAGACCTTTTATAGCTACATTAGGGAGTGAAGAAAGACCAAAGGAGGGATACTAAGGCTTAATAAAGGGGAGGGAATGTGGGTAGAGGGTGACAGTGAAAAGCAGGGATACTGGCGAATATTTCTGCTCAGTATTCACAAAGAAAGAGGAGGGGAGGTACCTAAACCAAACAAGAGAAACACTCTGAAGACGGGGTGGATACCAGTCCATTTACAGAAGAAAGGGTTCTGAAAGAACTAATAAAATTGAAGGTGGACAAAGCAATGGGGCCTGATGGATTCACCCAAGAATTCTAAAAGAACTAAGGTAGAACTAGTGACACCACTGACTACTCTCTTTAACAAATCATGGGAGGATGGGGTGGTACCGAGGACCGGAGGAGGGCAGATGTGATTCCTCTTCACAAAGTGGGAGCAGGACAGAGGCAGAACTACAGACCAGTTAGTTTGACCTCAGTGGTAGGAAAATGATGGAATCACTTCTGAAGGAAAGAATTGTTGAGTACCTAGAGGCCAGTGGGGCAGGGACCCAATGCAGCATGGATTCACAATGGGAAGGCTGCGTGTCAGACGAATCTAATAGATTTCTTTGACTGGGTGACCAAAGTAGTAGACCAGGAGGGTCTGTGGACATGGTCTACCTAGATTTTAGCAAGGCATTTGATAAAGTCCCACACAAAAGATTAATACACAAGTTAGCCAGCCTTGGAGTGGATCCCAAGGTGGTAGCCTGGATAAAAAATTGGCTAGACAACAGGACGCAAAGGGTAGTAGTAAATGGAGTACACAGTGAAGAAAGGAGGGTTACTAGCGGGGTACCGCAGGGTTCAGTACTGGGACCGGTCCTTTTTAATGTCTTTATAAGTGACATTGCAGAGGAACTGGAAGGAAAACTATGTCTCTTTGCAGACGACACAAAGATCTGCAACAGGGTTGATACACAAGATGGAGTGGAAAGGATGAGAAGGGACTTGGCAAGGTTGGAGGAATGGTCAAATGTACAGCAGCTCAGATTCAATGCAAAGAAGTGCAAGGTAATGCACATGGGAAACAAAAACCTAGGGGAAGCGTACACAATGGGGGTGAGATACTGACAACAGTAAAAATGTAAAGTGACCTGGGGGTAATTATATCAGATGACCTAAAGGTGGGCAAGCAATGTGAGAAGGCAGTAAGAAAGGCTGGGGGGATACTGGGATGCATAGGAAGAGGCATTAATAGTAGAAAACAGGAAGTTGTTATCCCTCTGTACAGACAGTTGGTGAGACCCCATCTGGAGTACTGTGTGCAGTTCTGGAGACCCCATCTCCGCAAAGATGTAGACAGAGTGGAGGCTGTCCAGAGGAGGGCAACTAAAATGGTGCAGGGTCTGCACCAGAAGACATATGAAGAAAGACTAAAGCAGCTTAATATGTATACCCTTGAGAAAAGAAGGGAGAGAGGGGACATGATAGAAACTTTCAAGTACCTCAAGGGAATCAACAAAGTCCAAGAGGGTAGCATCTTTCAGAAAAAGAGATGTGCTAGAACAAGGGGGCACAATTTGAAGATAGAGGGAGGACGGCTCAGAGGTAATGTGAGGAAGTATTTTTTCACAGAGAGGGTTGTGGATGCATGGAACAGCCTCCCTGAGGAGGTCGTGGAGTCAAGAACAGTGAGGGAATTCAAGAATGCATGGGACAGGCATAAGGCAGTCCTAGTGGGGGGTAGGAGGAAGTAAGCTGTTGGTTAACTAGGATCTGCAGCTTATCTGTTAGGTAGGAAAATGGGCAGACTACGTGGGCCAAGTGGTCCTTATCTGCCGTCAAATTCTATGTTTCTATGTTTCTAAGAGGCATGTTGGACCTGGGACCAGTTCACATTAGATGGGCCGGAGCTCACAAATCACCCCACATACCTCTTCCACTGAAATCAGCTTAAACTCACCCTAGGCAGGAGGCATGGCTGAAGTCCTGCTGGGGGCAATTCCTTAAAAGCATAGCAGTGAACCATCTCCACAAGAGAAGGACACCGGGCGGGGGGTCACCAAACAAGAACTTTACTGTGTAGTGATCCAGTTAACTGACTGGATCAATTTTGAGGTTATTCATCTTGAGTCCCAGTGAGAATACTAGGTCCAAGGCACAATGTGTTGGTGGGTCGCAGTAGTAACCACTTATGTGAAGCCCAGTGATAACATCAGTTGAATGAAAACTTGACCAAATTGTGAGAATTCATCATCAACCCAGGTGCTGAAGTCACCCAGAACCAACCATCTGGATATACAGTACACTCTTGGTTCCTTCAAGTTCCTCGTCTTTTCCCCTGGGGAGTTGTCTCCCACTTAGATCCCACAGCCTCTGTTAGAGGTCTGGCTTGTGAAGACCCATGAAGGGAATATGCATCATAGCCAGGCTCACCTGCCACCCAGACTGTACATCTTCCAGATTAATGCCTGCATGCACAACTTCTTGTCTCTGGCTCCACCATACGAAACAAGCACACCCCACCCCATGTTGTGGCCTGACCTCATAGTAAAAAAAAGTTATCTGCATGAGTAGGAAGGCAACACCACTGCTGGCCATCACTCCACTTCAAGTCACTGTTTTTAACTCGAGCGCACACACACACACGTTTCGAGTCCCTAGTTCCCTGTGCAAAGCACGCAGCTTTTCCCTTTCCTTCCCCAATTACCACAGACCACCCGTGACTGAAATTTCTTCTCAGACCATAAAAAACTGCATTATTCCCTCACCTCCTGGTTACCCCTTACCACCAGTTCCTAGCAATTAATGGAAGTACCTAGTAAATAGTCCACAGCTTAAAGGTTGTTACCTTTCCGTTTGACTTAGTCACTGTCTTTTAAACCTAGAAGGGAAAGCATGTACATTAGTCCAGCACACAATGGACTTTTCAGCCCTCCAGCTCTTTTCCTAGTTCCATCTATTCCTCCTCCTTGTCCACTGCTGCTTCTCTGGTCCTCTGGTCTCGACTGCTGCCAGCTGCTCCACTGCTTCTCTATCTACTAAGCACCATGGTGCACTTTGGCTCTGATTGTCACAAATGCACTCAGCAGGGCAGGCCCTCTGCTCCCACAGTGCCAACCTCCGAGCGCAGTAATGTGAACAAGTAACAGACAGGGTAATCTTCCTGTCTGCTTGTGGGTCCGAATTACCTTTGGCCTCAAGTTCTGGGGGGATTCAAACTGTGACCCTTATGCTAGCGTACCCAAATGCACAGGCTCAGATAATATTCTCTTCGGGGGATGCAATATATCTTTCACCTAAGGGCACCTAACCAGGTATCCAAAAATGAACCCTTAAAACTCTATAAAAGACCTTAGGTATATTCTTACTTTGTCCCAGTTTAGTAACACCATCGAGCTTTTGAACAGTTGTCAGATGTAACCATCTATACGTCACATGAAAAAAGAACCGGCAGACAACCCAGGGCAGTCTTTCAAATAATATATTTACTAAAAATGGATAAAAATATGAAAAATGTAAACACAGAACAATATATCAAAGGGCATATAATCACTTAAAAGAAAAGCAATGAAAACTACAGACAAACTCCTACCAACATACAAGTAGAGTTTTTCTATCTAATGTATTACCTCCAAGTGCTAGAGCTGTGTTTCTAGAGTCCCCAAAATTATATGAACCAAAGATCAGACACAAGTCTTAGTTTAAACTGTGTCTCTTCACACCCCTTCTATGAGTCATCTAGCTCCTCCTTTTAGAATATATAAAAAATACAAACATGATGTCCTATCAGAAGGTATTTTAAATAAGGTGACATCAGCAAAAACTCATTTCCCAAATTGTAAGTCTTTGATTTGTCAGTTCCTTCCCCCAAGGCATTTCAAAGGGTTTTATAGCTTTTTAACACCAGCTGGTATTAAATGTTCTTCCTCTTAAGAAGTCATAAAAGTTTATGATTTTCATCCTCTGGCAGACTCATAAAGTCCCATTTCGTTTCCACTTCAAAGAAGCAACAGGTCATAAAAAGAAAGCCATAAAATGCAATTTCTCAAGGTTAATTACATTACAGAGATCTCCTGTCAGTTAAATACATCCTGTAGGTTTCACTGAAACCTGGGGGCACCCATGGAAGCACTGTGACAATCACACATTATTTATTTGCTTTTGTTAACTGGGTAAGCACACTAGACAACCAAGTGCCTATTTTCAGGTGCGGCCCGGGATATTACAAGGTACATACATGAACATCAGGCAAAACAAGTAAAGGATACTTTTAAGAGCATAAGCACACATGGTCAATACAAGTAACAACAGGGGTTTACAATGCAGGCAGCAGGTAGAATAACAGTATGGTACTCTCATGAAAGGTAGTGATCATCATGCCGGGCAGCAATGCTGCAAAGATTGCAGGTAGACAGAAAAGAGACAAATTGGGATAGAGGGGGCCCACAGCAAAATAAGGAAATTGTAAAGTAACAATGCACTCCCTGTTTGAGCAGGTGGGCCTAAGTGGTCTAATCCTTCTAGTAAGTTGCGAGCTCAGGTAGTGGATAAAGTGCAGAGGGCCACTGCCTTTGACAGATTAGTTAGGTAGTGTCTCAGTCAGTTGGAGTGGCATAGGTCGAGGGGGTTTGTCTAGTGCAGAGGCAGGTGGAGGCCATTTTGAGAAAGCCCCAGAGGGAGGCTTTAAAGCCTAGGTAGGAGGGAGAGGAGCGAGTTCTTGATGGAAGGGAGTTCCACAACCTGGGTGTGTACGCAGTGAAGGCCCGGTCTCCCATTTGGGTGCGAGTGTTTGGAACCAGGAGGGCATGAGAGTCACTGGATCTCAGAAGGCAGAAGGAAGTAGCTGGAATGAAGAATTCAGAGAGGATTAAGGGGGTGGCAGATCTGACAACACTGTCTATGAAGTTGCCCACAACATAGGAGTGGTGCATTTCCAGTGGGAGCCATTCAAGCTGGGAGTAGAGCTGACAGCGGTGGGTGAAGCAGGGGGCTGAGATCGCAAAGCGACATACGCTGTTGTGCGCTGTGTCCCATTTTGCTAGACTAGTTTTTGCAACGTGGTCGAAGGGGACTAGTCCATAGCAGAGCGTAGGTAGGAGGACTCCCCTGGCTAAGGCAAGATAGGCAGCTGGGGTGAGACAGCTTTTTGCTCTGTACGTAAGGCCCAACTTGCAGTTTGAGGCCTTACATGTATTGCGTATATGCAGGTTCAGATTCAGTTGTGGGTCAAGAGTCACCCCCAAGTACTTGACAGAATCTGCAACTTGCAGTAGGGACCCATCAGCCCCTGAGATCTGTACTGGGTCCGGGACAGCTTTTGTCTTGGCTGTTGAGCCAAAGAGCATGGCCTGCATCTTCTGCAGGTAAATCATAAGCTTATGGTCCTGTAGCCAGGTTTGGATTTGGTCGAAGTCTGAGTTTAGTTTGGCGTTGATGGTACAGATGTCCCAGGAGCTGGTCATGATGACTAGGTCATCTCCGTACAGCGTTCAGTGCCCATGAGCCGGGGCCAAGGGTAGCTCATTTTCGAAGAGGGAAAACAGGAGAGACCCCAGGACAGAGCCGTGGGGGACCCAGCAGTTTACCTGGGCAGCCTCAGACAGGGCCTTGTTGAACTTGGTGTACTGCTGCCTGCCCAAGTGGTAATTATTGATCCAGGCAAGGGCAGGGGAGGAGAAGCCAAGGGACAGGAGAGAGAGAAGCACAGTAGTGCGTGGTCAACCCAGTTGAAGGCTTTCGAGAGATCCATGAAGATGGCCCCAGTCAGTTTGCCTTGGTCAGCAGCAGACCTGATCACAGAGGTAATAACTGCTAGGGCAGTGGAGGTGCTGTGCCCTTTTCTGAACCTGTGCTGTGCAGGGGAGAGTAGGTTCTGGGTCTGTAGGTAATGGGTGAGCTGTGAGGTGACTACCTTTTCTAGAAGTTTGCTGATCGCTGACAGGATCGCTATAGGGCGGTAGTTCTTTGAGTCTTTTGGGTCACCTTGTTTAGGAACAGGGATGACTTTGGCCAGTTTCCAGATGTCCAGGACTATACCTGAGGTTAGAGATGCATTGAAGACGTGGGCCATGGGTCGGGCTAGAACAGATACCCCTAGCCTAAAGTAGCTCGGGATCAAGGCAGTCATGCCCAGCACCAGTGTGGGAGGAGAAGCCAGCAAGGAGCTTCCGGGTCTCCATGTCAGAGATGACCTTGAGGTAAAAGAGCAGGTGGGCGGTTGTCCCACTAGGTGGAGGAGCAAGATACTTGGGGTCATGAGGCTGTTTGGGGACAGCTGGCAGGTTAGCGAACAGGGACTATAGTACCCTGCTGTCCCTAGAAAACTCCTGACCTGCTTCTGCATTTCTGGTCTGGGCAATGCCTTGATCACCTCTATTTTTACTTGGTTAGGACAGAGCTGTCCCCGGCCTACAACATGCCCGAGGTATGCCACTATATTTTTATATTACAAATATCATCCAACAATCATAACCAGCTGGCCAAGGGTCACAATCCTCCCCACCTAGACTGAATTTCAGGCTCTATCCCCTGCATGGGATGAACTCCACAAGTCAGTTCACTCCTCACATAGACGTGATAAGCCATCTGTATTCTGATTGGTCGCTCCAGCCCTATGTAAGATCGTCATGTCATACCCTTGCAAGGCAAGACTCCACCTTAATAGTCTACCATTGGTTTTTCCCATTTGTGTCAGCCAAACCAGGGGGTTATGGTCAGTTTGTACCTCAAAATGCTGCCCATATAAGTATGGCTCTAACTTCTTTAGGGCCCACACTATGGCAAGACACTCTTTTTGCACAGTAAAGTAAGCATGCTCCCTGGGAAGTAACTAACTTTTACTTAGGTACACTACAGGGTGATCTTTCCCTTGGTTGGATGTCTGACTCAGTACTGCCCCAATACCCACATCTGAGGCATCAGTCTGGACTATAAAAGGTCTGCTATAGTCAGAACTTGTCAACACAGAAGCACTGCACAGTGCCTCCTTCAGTCAGGTGAAGGCTTTTTCACAGGCTGGTTCCCAGGTAATTTTCTTAGGCATCTTTTTCTTTACCAGGTCAGATAGAGGAGCAGCCAGGGCACTGTAATTGGGTTAAAATTTCCTATAGTACCCTGCTGTCCCTAGAAAACTCTTGACCTGCTTCTGCATTTCTAGTCTGGGCCATGCCTTGATCACCTCTATTTTTACTTGGTTAGAACGGAGCTGTCCCCAGCCTACAACATGCCCGAAGTATGCCACTTCAGCCATGGCCACCTGGCACTTCTCAGCTTTGACAGTAAGCCTGGCCCTCTGTATCCTGCCCAGCACTTCCCTAAGGTGGGACAGGTGGGACAGGTGTTCCTCCCAGCTGGCACTAAAGATGACAATGTCATCCAGGTATGCCACGGCATACTCCTCAGCACCATTCAACACTTGGTTCACCAACCTTTGGAAAGTGGCCGGGGCGTTCTTCATTCCAAAAGGCATTACTTTAAATTCAGATAAGCCTATTGGAGTGATGATGGCTGACCTCTCCCTAGCTCTGTCAGTTAACTCTACCTGCCAATACCCCTTTGTCAGGTCAATAGTCGTAAGGTAGGTCGCCCCTCCCAACTTGTCCAGGAGTTCATCCATCCAGGCATCGGGCGGGCGTCTGATTTCGTGACTGCATTCAGTCCATGATAGTCCACACAGAAATGAGCAGAGCCATCTGGCTTGGGCACAAGGACTATGGGTGAGGCCCAGGGACTGTGGGATCTCTGGATTACTCCTAAATCCAGCATTTCCTCCACCTTCCTCCTAATGTCCTTTTGGACAGTCTCTGACATCCGATATGCTGTCTGCCGTATCAGCGTCTGTGTCCCTGGCTCCACATCGTGTGTCGCTAAGGGGGTTAGTCCAGGCTTGGAGCTAAACAGTGGGACAAAGTCTGTGAAAACCTCCCTTACTTCCTGGATCTTGTCCAGGGCCAGCTGGGGATACAATTTAACTGCCTCCACAGAGGACTCCCGCTTGCTTTCTTCCAGCAAGTCCAGAAGGGGGTCTCCCTCGTCCGTCCCCTCCCCAGGACTACATACTGCAAACACCATGTCAGCCCTATTAGCATATGGCTGCATCATTTTGACATGGTACATTCTTTCTGCATGTCTTCTGTCAGGTAACTCTATGACATAGTTCATGTCATTTACCTTTCTAACAACTTTGTACGGTCCTGCCCACTCAGCCTGCAGCTTGTCTTTCCAGACCTTAATAAGGACCATGACTTCCTGACCCACTGTGTATGAGCAAGCTCTGGCTCTGCGGTCATACCACACTTTTTGTTTCTGTTGGGCAGCTGCCAGGTTGCTCTGGGCTGTCCTCATAAGCTCCTTTAGCCTTTCCCTAAACCTAAGGACGTACTCCACTATGGAAGTTCCCTGGGTGGCATGCTTGCCTTCCCAGTCCTCCTGGATCAAGTCTAGGGGCCCATGTACCCAGCGTCCATATAAGAGTTTGAAGGGGGAAAATCCTGTTGACTCTTGGGGCACCTCCTGTATGCAAACAACAGGTGGGAAGGTATTTCCCCAGTCCCTCCCATGCTGTTCAGCAAGCGCTTGGAGCATTGACTTCAGGGTACTGTTAAATCTTTCCACAAGCCCACTGGCTTGTGGGTGATAAGGTGTCGTGCATCTCTGCACCACCCCACACTTCTCCCACAAACATTTCATCAGGTCTAACATGAAGGAACCCCCCTGATCGGTGATAACCTCCTGCGGAAACCCAACACGGGAGAAAATCCCAAGTAAGGCACCTGCCACCTTGTCTGTCCTCAGTGAGGATAGGGCGACTGCCTCTGGATACTGGGTGGCATAATCCACCACGGTCAGGATGAACTCTTCCCAGAGGAGCTGGGGGTATTTAAAGGCCCCACAATATCCATTCCCACCCTCTGGAATGGCTCCTCCACTATGGGCAATGGAATGAGGGTGGCTTGGGTTTTCTTACCTGCCTTCCCTATTTCTTGGCACCGGGGACAAGACCTGCAATACTCCTTCACCTGCTGGGTGAAATTGGGCCTATAGAAATTCTGGGCCAACCGCTGCATAGTGCGCGTGATTGCCAGATGACCAGACAAGGGAATATCATGTCCAAGCTTGATCAACTTCTCACAATACACCTGGGGAATGACAAGCTGCCTGCCTATCACCCCTCCCTCTGTCTTCACAGGCTGAGTATACATCAGTCCATTTTCCCAATAAACCTTATGTTTACCATCACCTCCCTCTGCTCCGTCAGAGTCTGCCCAAGCTCTCAGCTTCTCTAGACTAGGGTCACTTTTCTGAGCAGCTGCAAACTCCTTACACATTCCCAAGGCATGGGACAGGTCCCCTTCAGTCTCTAAACTAGGGTCCCTAGCACTAGTGTCATGGCACTCAGGATCACTGTCATCCCTACCCCTCTGACAATAGGTCAGCCTCCTTCTTCAGAGTAACCCTCCGTAGCTGTGTGGTTCTACTACTCGGAAAATGTCTACCCCCTTTTCATTAGTCTCCATATCAGAGGACACAGGCTGGGAAGCCAGCCTCCCATTGGTTTCCTCAATGGCTTCTATGGGGTCCATGGAACTAAAATTTTCCCTTGCCGCTTGGCTATGGGTAACTGCACATACCATCCCCTGTTTGAGATTGTTGCCAAGGATGACGTCAACTGCTAAAGTTTCAGCTACAGCCACCTGTTGCACAGTTCCCTCTGTTTCACCCCAGTCTAGGAGAACACTAGCGAGTGGCAGTATTTTCTCCCCACCAGTGAAGTCTTGTACCGTTACAAATTTATTGGGTATAATCCGACCAGGCACTACCAGATCCCCTTTTACCAATGTCAGGGATGCCCCTGTGTCCCTTAACCTTTGTGTCTGTACACCATTCACAGTGAATGGGTGCATATGTTCCCTCATGTTCACAGGCATGCTTCCAGGGACACATAAACAACCCACTTCTTTCCTAGCCCCATGTTGCGTATTGCTCGTCCTTTTGGGACACTATCTGGCAATATGCCCAGTTTCTTTACAAACCCAACATTCATTTCTTTTCTCAGAGAACTCTTTTCTTTGAAACCTGTTGCTAACTGGTTTTGGTGGAGGCAGTGAGGGTTTTGGCTGCCCTGAAGGTGCGCTTTTCCCTTTCTGTGCTGCCACACCAACCCCATTCACTCTCAGAGCAGGTCTGCTCTTGGCATAGTGGTTCAAGAGTTCAGCAGCCTCTTGCAGTGTTTTGGTATCTCGGTCCTCCAGCCAGGTTTTCAGCTCAGCTGGGCATGCCCAGAAAAACTGTTCTAACAAAATGGCATTTTCAATTTTATCTACAGAGTTTGCTTCAATTCCCTCCCACCAATGTTTTAAACATTGATGTTGTTTCGTGGTTAGCTCCTCATAGCTCATGTCAGGGCTTCTCCTGAGCTTACAGAATTTAGCTCTGTATGCTTCTGCAGTTAAATCAAACTTTTTTAAAAGTGCAGCTTTAAGTTTGCTGTAATCATTACTGTCCTCATTGTCCATTTGACCCAATGCATTCTGAGCTTTCCCGGTAAGTAGCAGGGATAGCTGGAAGCTCCAGGAACCTCTAGAAATTTTAGCCTGAATACAAACTTTTTCAAAGGATTTTAAAAAGGCGTCCATATCCTCCCCCCTCTTTAAATTCAGCTATCAATTTGGAATTCAATTTGTAACCCAGTCCTGTATGTTCCAGTTAAACCCAAGCCACTTACCTGCTCTGGTGCTGATGGTTGGAGTTGTAGCTTCTCCAGTTCATGTTGCCTTAGGCGCTCTCACTCCTCTTGGTGTGCCTCTCGCTGTTCATGGTCCACTTCTTGCCATTCTTGCTCCCTCTTCTCCTCTGTGGCTTGTTTCTCTCGCTCAGCGTCTCTCTGGAACTCCAGCTCCATTCTGCTCAACTCAATCTGCAGCCTGATTGCTTCTGGCTCCAGAATGCTGGTGACCTTCCCCTGCTGCTGTGGCCCTTCACTTGCACTGGCCCTGCTGTCCTCCTCACTGGATCTGGACACTGCACTGGCTGCTGGCCCTTGCACGCCCAAGGTTTGGTCCTTTACAGTCACAGTCTGTGACTCGATGCTCTGGGCATCTGCTACCATCAGGGAATCCATGAGGTTCTGCTTGGTGGCTCTCGCCTCGTGTAGGACTCCTCTGTCCTAGCACAATTGCCTCAAGTAGTCTGCAGTGTACCTGCTGTAGTTGGAAGCCATCTTCTTCCCTAACTACGGATACTCTAACTTGCACTTTAGAAAAAAATAAAACAGGTGGGAACTTGACTGTAAGCAAAATTATATAGTTCTGTTTCCTTTTTAAAAATAAATCACTGCCTTATTTTGCAAGTGAGCTGTACAGTATTAAGCTGATACACTGAACAGTTAAAGCTTGTGTTACCAATTTTATCCACACCGCTGCTAACCAAATCTGTCCCAAACACACTCAGCAGGTCAGGCCCTCTGCTCCCACAGTGCCAACCTCCGAGTGCAGTAATGTGAACAGGTAACAGACAGGGTAACCCTCCTGTCTGCTTGTGTGTTCGAATCACATTTGGTCTCAAGTTCTGGGGGGATTCAAACTGTGAACATTATGCTAGCATACCCAAATGAACAGGCTCAGATAATATTCTCTTCAGGGGATGCAATATATCTTTCGCCTAAGGGCAGCTAACCAGGTATCCAAAATGAACCCTTAAAACTCTATAAAAGACCTTAGGTATATTCTTACCTTTTTCCAGTTCAGTAACGCCATCAAGCTTTTGAACAGTTGTCAAACTTAACCATCTATACATCACATGCAAAAAGAACTGGCAGACAACCCAAGGCAGTCTTTCAAATAAATTTACTAAAAATGGATAAAAATATGAAAAATGTAAACACAGAACAATATATCAAAGAGCATACAATCACTTAAAAGAAAAGCAATGAAAACTACAAACTCCTACCAATATACAATTAGACTTTTTCTAATTTATTATCTCTAACTGCTAGAGTTGTGTTTCTAGAGTCCCCAAAATGATATGAACCAAAGATTAGACACAAGTCCTAGTTTAAACTGTGTCTCTCCACACCCCTTCTATGAGTCATCTAGCTCCTCCTTTCAGAATATAAAAAAATACAAACATGATGTCCTATCAGGAGGTATTTTAAATAAGGTGACATCAGCAAAAACTCATTTCCCAAATTCTAAGTCTTTGATTTCCCAGTTCCTTCTCCCAAGGCATTTCAAAGGGTTTTATAGCTTTTTAACACCAGTTGGTATTAAATGTTCTTCCTCTTAAGACGTCTTAAAAGTTTATGATTTTCATCCTCTGGCAGACTCATAAAGTCCCATTTTGTTTCCACTTCAAAGAAGCAACAGGTCATAAAAAGAAAGCCATAAAATGCAATTTCTCAAGGAAGTTAATTACACTACAGAGATTTCCTGTCAGTTTAATACATCCTGTAGGCTTCACTGAAACCTGGGGTTGGGGGGCACACATGGAAGCACTGTGACAATCACACAGTATATTTTTATATTACAAATATCATCCAACAAACATAACCAGCTGGCCAAGCATCACACTGATTTCTGTCCTTCTCCTTTAATCTTCTTCAGGCTCCATGACTCAGCGGTGGTCAGGGTATATTGCCAACCAGCAGGTATTCCCAGTTAACCCTATGGAATGCCTTTTCTACATCTAACACCACTAAGGTTGCATTTCTAAAATCCAAGCATACTATTACATTGAGGGTTTGTCTTATATTATCTGTTAATTTTCTTCCAGTGATAAACCCTGTTTGATCTGGATGGATGATTTTATGCATTACTTATGTTATTCTTTTGGCTAATATTTTGGAAAAACTTTATAATCTATATTTAAGAGAGAAATGGAATGATAAGAACTGCATTTCTCCACCAGTTTGTCTGGTTTTAAAATGAGGGTTAGGATTGCATCATCAAAAGATAAAGGTAGTTTGTTTTCCTGAAGAAAATTATTAAATACCTTGTATAAAAGGGCGTTAGATCTTCTTTAAAATGCTTAAACAATTCCCCAGTATAACTCTCTCTGGACCTGGAGTTTTGTAATTCAGAAGGTATGTGATTGTTTCTATTATTTCTTGCTCTGTGATTTCTTCATCTATAATGGATCTTTCATTTTCATTAATTGTATTTAACATTATTGTAGATAAAAAATGGTTTATTGTTTAGGACTCAGGATTACTTTCTGGAGTATAAAGGTTCTGATAAAAAATTCTAAAAGATTTATTTATTGCATCTTGGTGAGTTGTGTTTTCTCCATTATCTTCCGTAATTACATGTATTCTGTTATTGTTTTTTTTCACTTTGAAGCTGAAAAGCTACTAACCGTTCAGGTTTTTCTCCTATTTATTTATTTAATTTTGGTAACCGCATAGGCCCACTGAGACCAGGTGGTCCCTTTTTCAGGGGCAACCCAAGGTTAATTACTGAGGAACACAGAGCAACAACACATTCATAATACAATTATGGAGCAACACAGATCCATCATACAAGAGTAACACATCCATAATACAATTAGAATTCATTATACAGGGGTGTATGGCATTATTAGTCCACATATTACCTAAAGGAAAGCAAGAGAATTTGCAGAGCAATAGGTAGGCTATAATCCAGGGAAGATTGAGTACTTACAGTTTGCAGCCTAGTATGCTAATTTTAACCATTTTACTTGTAACAGCAACACTGATTGGATTTCAATAGATGAGATTTAAGCTCATGCTTGAAAATCCTTAGGGAGGCCGATGTTTGGATGCTGCTTGGAAGCCTATTCCACTGGGAAGGGGCGAAGAGGAAGAATAACCTGTCTCCATTGGAAGTTCTCGACCGGGGCACCTGGAGTAGGTGGAGTTCTGAAGACCTTAGCATTGTTTTGGTATCAAAAGATTGTGTAGACTGGGGGGGGGGTAATCCTGCTTTAGCTTGTAGGTGAGGCATTGGGTGGGGCAGGCCAGCCTGCTCTCTAGAGTTGGCCAGTTCTGGGATTGCAACACCATACAGTGATGGTCTAGTGGTTTTGCCAAGTTGAAAAACCTCGCTATTCTATGATATAAGGTTTTCATTGTCTGGAGTTCAGTTCCTTTGAGAGAGGCCAGCACTGGTGCCTCATGGAGCAGGGTAGGAAGCAAAGTACCTTGGGCAATTTTTTTGTGAGACTCTGGGGGTAAGAAAAGGACTCAAGCGAAAAAGGAGACCCACTTTTTGGTTAACAGTTTTAGTTAGATGACTTAGGTGGGTCTTGTATGCACAGTCCTGATCAAGGTAGACCTCTAGGTACTTGAAGGAGTTACCCACCTCTATTTTAATACTGTTTGCAAGATATAGATCAAGCGTATCAGTGCTGGTCCAAGCCTAGATTGCTGGGTCCAAACACCATAGCCTTTGTTTTCTTTCCGTTGAGCACTAGTTTACTGGTAAGGAGCCATTTCTCAATCAACTGGAGATCATTAGCTAGTTACTTATTCAGATTTGTTGTGTCAGGGGCAGTGCTGTAGAGTACTGCATCATCTGCATAAAGGGTAACCTTAGCTTCTCCAGTGTTTAGCGGGAGATCATTTATAAACATTGAAAACAGTGGTCCGAGAATTGAATCTTGTGGGACCCGTTCAACAATGGGTCGCTGGTCAGAGAGAGACCCAACCTATTTAACAATCTGTGGTCTATCATCCAGATAATTTGATAACCATTTTAATGAGTGGTTGTCTTGTCCTAGGGATGCTAATTTTTCAGTTAGAAGTTGGTGATTTACTAAATCAAAAGCTTTAGCGAGGTCTATAAAGACCACCCCCCCCACACTATTAGACCTTTGTCTACTGCATTTAGGATGTTGGTGGTTAGGTTGATAAGGGTTGTATCAGTGCCATGCTGTTTCCTGAAGCCATGCTGTTCAAGAGTCATGAGATTATATCTCTCTAAGTAGTCCTGTATCTGGTTGTAGATTAGCCTTTCTAGTATTTTGCTTAGAGTAGAAAGGATCAATAAGAGTCTATAGTTTTCTACAGCCTCTCAGGATCCCTCTTTGTGTAATGGTGTAACCATGGCTACTTTCCAAAGTGATGGTACCTTCCCTTCTAAGAGAGATATGTTGAATATCCAGGTGATAGGAGTTGCAATGACTGGGGCAGCTTAGGCTCCAATTTGTGTCCAGTGGATCCTGTGCTATCCACCTTCAGTAAAAGCTTAAGGACATCAGACTGGGATATAAGTTTAAGGTGGAACTGCGGTCTGCGGAGGGGTGTCTCTGCCTTTTTTGGCAGAGGGGATGGGGTTCCATTTGGAGCAGGTCTATATTTATCCAGATCCGCAAAAAAGGCATTAGTTTCATTGGTTGATTCAGCTGGGTCCCTGAAACAGGTCCCATTGGATATTATGTCAGTAGCAGCTGTTGTGGCCTTACCTTTTAAAAGGGCATTGATGTTGGCCCAGAATGTTTTAGGGTCAGACAGGTTAGCAGTTTGCAAGTCTCTTAAATGCCTTTTCTTTGCCGATTTTAACACATTCTTACATTTATTCCTCAGGGCCCTAAATTTTTCCCACTCCTCAGTTAGTTTTGAGGATTTGTAAGTCCGTTAGGCCTTGTCCTTAATTCTCATGAGAGATCATAGTTCCTTAGTTAGCCATTTTGCATTCTGACCCTTTACTCTCAGTTGTTTGAGAGGGGCGTGTTTGTTGGTGGCCGAGTTGAAGTAGTTTATGAAGCTATCTAGGGCCTCATCAAGAGTGGAGGCAAGTTTGAGCTGGGAGCAGTTTATGTCAGCCAGCGTGTCTAGGAAGCGGGCCTGGTCAAATTTGGAAAAGTCTCTAGTACAGAAGGTTCAAGGAGGGAGGGAGGGGAAATCATTTTTCCAAAGTACGAATGTCAGGGCATGGTCACAAAGGGAGTCACTGAACTGGCCAGCCAGTTTAACTCTATCTAGTTTGGATACAACAATCCAGTCCAAGATAGAGTGATTGTCAGTTTTCATATTTAGTCTAGTAATATTTGGCCCTCGCTCTTATCATAGTGCCTCTTGCATGATATTCATGTATATGATTCATCTTAGCTTTTAGCAGTAAGACTCTTGATAGAGCTAATTCTGTTCTTGAAATAACTAAATCGGCTTCTGCAGTGAGCAATTCTTGTTCACATAGATTTAGGCTTTGCACTTCTAATCTGTTTTTTTGAGAGTTATAGGATATACATAACCCTCTTACATAAGCTTTAAGTGCATCCCAAAAAATGTTCATAGAGATATCCTGCCCAAGATTATTATTTATATAGTCCCATATTTCTTTTTTAATCCATTTAGTAAAGTTATCGTCAGCAAGCAATTTTTGGTCAAATCTCCATTGTTTACAAGTTATATTTGCCTTCTCTATTTATAAAGACATTCTTACTGGGGCATGGTCAGATATACTAATTGGATTGTATCTGATGTCTGTAATATTACTTACCAGGTTTTTTTGAAATCAAAAAGAAATCTGTTCTTGAGTGCGTTTTATGTGTAATTGAATAGTAAGAATATGTTTCTTTTTCGGGGTACATATATCTCCATGGGTTCATCAAATTCAAACCCTCCATATATTTACTTATTAATATAGCAGTTCTGTATTTCATTTCCCTCATTCCAGGGCTTCTATCCATATAACTCAGAATAATATTGAAATTACCGGCTATTATATACGGATATAAAAATTGTGAGATATCAGTGAGTAATTTATTAAAGAAGTCTGGATCCTCTTCATTAGGAACATAAACACATGTCAAGATAAATTCTGTTAAATTCTGTCTGGCCCTAAGAATAGAATATCTTCCTCCTGGGTCTCTGTATTGCTCTAAAATTAAGAAGCCTAATTTTTGTTTTATAAAAATAGCTGTTCCTCTGCTTTACTTGTGAAGCTCGCATATGTTCCATTTGTCCTGAAAAGATTTTTGAAATATTTATAATCTTTTTCCAAGAAGTGAGCCTCTTGTACAAATAAAATATCAATTTTTTCTTTCTACATTGGTTTATTATCTTTCTTATTTTAATTCAATCTCTGGCCCTCCTTGGATTCTATGTCATCAAGTTTATATTAGCCATTTTTGTCTTGTAACCAATAAACTTCAGTAATAATGTTAAGCCAGTGAGTAACAGAAAAAGTATTGTAAACTCTTACATTCATAACCAGTTCTCTTATAATTTCAATTTATTTTTTATCACATAGATTACGTTTTGCTTTTGTTTCTATTTTTTTCTCCCTTTGCCCAATCACCTTCCCACCCTACCCTTACCCCCTCCATTCCTCTGAAGGCCTAAAGGGGTAAGACTGAAATTGTTACAATAGTGTAAATAGATTGAAAAGAACAGAAAAGCCAAGTAAACTGATTTAATACTAAGTGTACTGTGTTTTTTTTTTGTTTACTTGTAGAATCCCTATCCCCTTGTCCCTGGCCCAACCCTTCCCCCATCTGCAAGACACATGGGGCCCATCTCATTCATTTATTCATTTATTTATTGGACAGCAAGTTGAGAGAAAACTCTCATTTACAATTGCATCCAACGTTTAACAATAAGACAATAAAATACATAATAGACATAACATGTAACATCAACTGAAGATTGCAATTATTAGCAAAATAAATTAATACAAAGCAATCACCATCTGGTACTATCCTGCTACTATACCAGATGTCTAAGCTCATTGGCCCCAGGAAACATACTTGCCCAAACTCTGGGAGCTATGTACTAATAATGGCCCCTGGCCTAACCTCTCTTTGATATTCCCTTTTAATAATTACTACTGCCTATCCTATATACATACAGCACATCAAAAAAAAAAGACGAGCCAAAAGAAACTTTTAAAGAACAGAACTAGGGCCAAAAGAAACTTTTAAAGAACAGAACTAGCACAATAAAGAAAGTGTAAGTTTGCCATTGCTTCCTTTTTTTTTGCTCCCCCTTCTCCCTTCTCTCTCCCCCTTCATTCTACCATTCTATCCTCTTGTTGCCCCCAGCAATATTTCTTCCTTCATTTTTATTCTATTTATAAGATGTTCTTATTTTTCCAGTACTCCTGAGTTCACTTCTTTTAATAAAGCCTCTATGTTTTATCAACATTAGACTGTTCTGGTTTTCCTTTTTCTGCAGGTCTCTCATTATGAGCAGTTTCTGGAGAGGTTCCTCAGGGGTCTTCTGCCGTCAAATCTCTAATTATGTGTTCTGCTTCATTGGGGGAAGTCAAAATTCATATTCTTCCATGTCTCCACACTTTTAATGTAACTGGTGGTATCATCAAGAATCTGATATGATGTTGTAGTAGCAATGCTTTTGCCTTTGCAAATGGCTTTCTTTTGTGCACCACCTCTTGGTGAAAATCCGGACAGGCTCGGATATTAATTCCTACTAACTTAATGCCATTGTTTATCTTCATTTTTCTCATCAAAGCCTCCATGTCTTGAGAATGGAGACATTTTACAAACACAAAGTGAGGTTGGGAGCTTTGATAGTTAAGGAAGGGTCCTATCTAGTTCAACCTTTTTTTCTGGGTACACTCTTTCCAGGGCTTCTGTTAGCAGTCTTTCAAAAAAATTCAGGTGAACTGGCTACTTCCATTCTTTCGGGGATACCACCTAATTTTCAATTATCCCTTCTGGACCTGGTTTCCATTTCCTCAACCCTCAATTTTAGCATCTCTAGTTCTTGTGAATTAGAGCTTACTTTTTTTTTTTTTTTAGGGGGGCCATAGTGTCTTCCATCATACTTACTCTCACTTCCAAATCTGTGTTTCTCATGGAGAGGGAATTAATCTTGCTTACAGGCTGTGACACAGCATCAGGCAAGGTTGTAACTGAAGTGCTGATGTTTCAAAAACCCTCTCTAACTTCCAACACTAGTGAGTCTTTTGCTTCTGAGGGTCACTTAACTTCCTTGTGCTCCCAGGTCGCATCTGTAAACAAGCTTTCAGCTTAGTACATCTCTCCTGGTAAAAAAAAAGAATAAAATGCTTGCCTGACGTGTTTCTGGCCAAACTTGACCCTTTCTCAAAGGCTGTGGTGTCAGCATCAATATGTGGTGGTGTGTGCACAAGTTTATTTGTTTTCATGTGTTTTTTACTGTGTGCACCACAGCTGAGTGCAAACTCATCAGGTTTTTGTACCATTAGGATTTATTTGCTGACAACTGCCGCTTACTTGCAAGCCTCGCTGTGATGTATCTTTCAGAGAAATTAATGCCACTGTTACCTTGGGAAGGTTTTCTGGATTTTGTAAGGTACTTTGGTGAGTTACCACACTACAGCTTACTTCATTATGTCTGTTCATTAGGTCTGTTCTTCAGTTAGTAGTAATTGCTGTTTTTGTGAAGCACTTGCTTCCCCATTTACAGCTGTAGCATCGTTTCTGTTGTGTTCCTCCCCATCTGAAACCTCCCCACTGTGCTGATTTAAAGGGACACTTTCAACCTTTTTTGCATCATATTATTTCTAGGTAAAACTCCATATTTTATGATTTCTTGCCTTCTCTAAAATTCATTCATGTTGTTGGTTGTTTTCTCAGCCTCCTTGCCTATTAGACCTGAAATACATGGTAATGTATACACCCAGTCTTGTTTTGCTTCAGATCATTGAACTATGCTTGTTGCATACTTCCTGAACATTAGAAACATCCTCATACAGTGCAGCCACTCATGATATAACTAGTCTCCTCAAGTCCCACTGCATAATGAGTGGCTAGATTGTGTTTGGGGTGTTTCTGAGTCCAGGAAAGATGCAGTGGGAGTTGATCAAGAAATGTAAACAAATTTGGTGTGGTAACACCAGTATGGTGGGCACTCAGTTTTTCACTTTTTAAGAAAAAAAAGGGATCTGAATCCAACTACCCGCTGTATCACAAGTCTCTATAGAATGTGAACAGTCATAACATAAGTTTTTTTTAAACTAGGGACACTTTGAGGCCTAAGGGGGTTGACAGTGCCCCTTTAAACTGCAAGCCAGTGAGGTTTGAGGGTAGAGCTGGTTTCAAAAGCCGATAACTGGGGGAGCCCCAAGTTACTTAAGGGAGATTTAAAGTATTTGTAATGTTATCACTCATGTGTTCAGTTGCTGCCAACCTCAAGATAGTTTTTACATTTCTATCGGGCTGCCTCAGTTTCACAGCTGGTTCTTTGCTCAAGTCTTTTAATGAGGCTTTTATTTCTCGGACTCTGTGTGGTTTCTTGGACATAAGCCCCGTTGGCCTGACACTATAATGTGAGGTGTGAAAGAGAATGGAAATCTCTTTGTCCCCCCTTCTAGACAGATACTTTTGACTTTATCTTTGATTTCTAAAAGCACAACCAAAATACAGGCAAGTCAGCTTATCGCACTTATCTGCATCCAGTACAGCAGGTTTCACAAGCATCATTTCTCATTTTTTGTGTTTCAAATTATCCTGGGTTCAGAATGTGTCCTTTCAGCCCATAAGCCTGTCCACCATCTTGCTCCACCCCACCCCAGGCACAATGTTCTATTTTGTTGCACTTGCAAGGAAAGAAACTGACAAGAACTCTGACACATTTTGTAAGAAACAGGATGTCTCTCTTAATGAGCTCAGGATGCAGAATGCAATTGCTGGGCAAAGACTTTTTATTTTTATTTATTCACCAGGAAAGCATGCTGAGCAGTATAGCTCATTTCTGGATGCATCCTGGGGGCTAAAGGGATGTGGAGGTACAAGAACAGCAATACACAGATACAAATTTAGACACACTGGAATACAATGGGCAAAATGCAAGATACAAAAGGATACAATAAGTAGACATATTGGAACACAGTTGGCAAGGGTCTGAGATACATAATGATACAATAAGTGCAGTGCAACAAGATATGGTACACAGGTCAAAAATACAGATTAGGCAGACATTATCAGGTCTAACAGGGAAGTGATCAATGAAACCAATAACTAAGTACAACATGATTAGGTAGACATAATCAGAACTAACAGGGAAGTGATTAATGAGACCAATAACTGAGTACAACATGGATCTAGTGAGTACCAACACATGCTGGAGAGTACTGGGGAGTAATCATAACAATTATTTGGAGATGACATCTCAAGTGCTAAAATCAGGCAGAATAACTGCAGCAGGTCAAAAAGGAGATGGGGGAACAGCAATAGGGAAGGGTCAGGAGGTATGGCATGAGCAGGAGTGGGATGTGTACACACACAGAAGGGAAGACAGAGCTTTGGGAGAAATTGCATTATGGATATTGGAGGGGAGGGCATTCCATTGTTTTGGACAGCAGTAGGAAAAGGCAGATTGCCCAGCTGAGGTGGAGTGGTGGGAGATGGCAAAAGAGTGAGAGTCAGTGTTCCAAAAGGAATATGAACTTGAAAAGGAGGCAGAAATGATGAAGGAGAGATAGAATGGGAGATTCCCAGACCAGAATTTGGCCATGAAGGTTAACAGAATGTGACAGCCTCCTGGACTCCATGGAGAGGAGGGACGTGTCTTTGTAAAGGTCGCAGTGGTGAGTGCGAGGGGGGCAGGATAGTATGAAGTGGCAGAAGGAATTTAAAAGGGTGTCCAGTCTGGCTAGGGTAGTTTTGGGGGTGGCACTGTAGACTATGTCTGCATAGTCAAAAGTGGGAAGGATCATTTTTTGCACAATAGTGCATCAGGCTGAAGGGGGAATGCACTCCTTGTTTCTATATAAGGCACCAAGCTTGGGGTGCAGATTTTTATGGATTGCATCTACATGTGCCAAAAAGTCCAGATGGCGGTCTAGCCACACCCCAGGTATCTGAAGGAAGTAACATTCTCTATCAGAGTACCATCCAGCATATAAAAAACTGGGGGTGATTTAAGGAAAAATTGCTTCTGTTTGGTACCAAAGGACACAGAGACAGTCTTTTTAGTGTTCAGAAACAGCTGATATGACTGGAATCATTTCTGAACCAGGGGGAAATCCTGTTGCAATCTAGACTGGGCATCAGTGGGAGAGGTGCTAGATGTGTATAGGACGGTATTGTCTACATACATATGGATTTGGAAAGTGGGGCAGGCAGAAGGAAGATCATTGAGGAATATGGAAAATAATATAGGCGTGGCACCGGACACCAGTGGTGATTGGGAGTGAGGAGAGGGAGGAGTGAATCTTGAAAGATTGGGTTCTGCCTGTCAGGTAGAAGCAAAACCAAGCTGTGGCTGAGGGGTTTAATGCAACCTCAGAGAGTGTTTGGAGGAGGAGAGTGTGGGATACTGTGTTGAAGGCTTTTGCCAGATCTACGAATATAACTGTGGTTACGTGACCCAGCTCCATTCTGGAAAGTATGGAGTCTGTGAGGCATAAAAGGGAGGCGGAGGTGGAGTGGGACTTGTGGAAGCCAGACTGGAAAGGGGTGAAATATTAGGTGGATTCAAGATGAGCTGGGCAAGGACAATGCATTCTTGAAGCTCTGCTAGGATTGGGAGTAGGGAGATAGAAAAATAATTCCCGGGGGAGGTGGGATCACCACCTTTGGGGAGAGGAATGACTGTGGAATGTTTCCAAGTGGAGGGAACTGAGGATAGGTAAAAGATAGGTTGAGAAGAGAGGTCAGCGGGCGGCTATAGCAGGTGCAGAGAGGTGGAGTAACTTGGGGTCTAGGCCATCAGGGCTCTTACCTTTGGAGGGGTTTAAGGCTAGGAGAGCTTTGAGGGTGTAATTTGGTTTTATAGGTGAGAAAGAAAACTTGAGCAGGGGTTAGGGGGTTGGGAGTAACTAAAGGGTCAGAAGAGACAGCAGGTGGGCAGGGAGGAGAGTAAGGAGGAGGCACAAGATGTGAAGAAGGTGCTGAAGGCAGCTGCGACAGTCGGAGGATCAGTGACAGTGGCACTGCCATGGGCAAGAGTTGGGATCAGTGGACTAGATGGGTGAGAGAAGAGTGATTAGACTACCTTCCAAAACTTAGAAGGGTGGTTTATGTTGGTATGGAAAGATGTGGTGAAATATTCTGCCTTGGTATATCTAATGGCCTTCATACAAGCATTTTGTAGTTGCCTGTAATGAAGGAGAGAGTGGGAGTTTTGGAACATATGTAGACCTTCCATGCCTGGTCTCTGGCTCATGCATGCCTACAGTTCAGCGGTAATCCAGGGAAGGTGGGAGCCTTTAACTCTGGTAAGCTTAGTGGGAGCATGACAATCCCAGATTTCCATGAATATAGACTGGAAGCTGCTGAGGGCAGAATTGATAGGGGTTGCCGTGGAGAGGGGGAACCAGTCTGATTGGTGCAGGTCATTTAGAAGATAAACTAAATTTATGGAGAATGAGCATAGATGGATCAATTTAGGGGCTTTGGGCAGATGTACATCAGGATGCACTAAATCATGTGGTGGTTGCTAAGGGAGTTCAGGAGAATACCAGAGTCAATTACACGATGGGGGTGGGAGGTGATGACTCAGGTAATCAATATGTGTATGGGGGATTTGTGATTTAGCCATGTGAGAGATGTAATTAGTTGAACCAGGTTTAGGGATTTTACTTTGGAGATTAAAGCAGTGTTGGTGGATGAGGATCAGTCCACATTTAGGTCAACTAAAAGGTAAAGCTCACCAGAAGTGGTGTGGGAGGAGATAGTTGTAATGAGCTCTGAGATGGTTGTGGATGGGAAACCAGGGCAACAATAAATGCCAATGATAAATATGGGCAGCGTAAAGGAAGGGATAGCTTAATTAAGAGGATTTGCATTGGGAGGGGATGAGATTGTCAGAACAGGGGAGTATTGAAGGTTAAATGAGATAAACATTGCGCCACAGCCCTTGTTAGGTCTGCCCTGTCATATGAGGGAGAAGCCAGGAGTTGTGAGCATGGCATCCAGTGTTTTCTTAGACAGACAGGTTTCAGACAGCATCATGATGTCCAGATGCTGGTCTAGCATGATTGGCTGTGGGAGAGCAAGTTTGGAAAGAAGGCTACAGATATTAAGGTGGGCAATTTTTAACTCCTTAGGAAGGTGCAGGTGGAGAGGAGGGGTCGGACCGGGGTTTGATTCTATATCTCCTGCAGAGATAAGGAGGGTGATAAGCAGTTTGAAGAAGGTGTAGACTAGTTTGGCTGCTTTAGAGTGAGAAGTATGGGTACGTGGGGGAGGACGTTGTGGAGGAGTGAAGAAGCGGTTGGGGTAAGTAAGACCTACTAGAATAGCTATGGGAGGGAAGTATGGAAGCTGGGGAGGACCATGGGTAGTTGGGAGGAGTAGGGTGAGCAGAAAATGTGGAGTGAGTATGGAGGTAGGTAGGGATGGTGTGGGGGAGGCAGGGTATGAAGGGCTTGGAGAGGGGGGTAGGGAAGCCAAGAACCAACGGGAGCTGAGCAATGACTAGGCATAAAAGGATAGTGTGCTGCATCATGGTCTGAGACCGAAGCTAGTGGGAGGGAAGTTAGGGAGGAAGATGCACAGAGATAGTGTACAAGCAGGCCAGCGAGCTACTGTATATAAACAAAGATGCAAGTTGCATAGAGGTGTAGTACCACGGCCACTAGTTGGCAATAGGATATTAAGAAATAAGAGAAGGAACTTACTAACAGGCTGTGTGGCCTAGAGAATTAGAGCAATGGCATATACAGAATTGGGGCAGGGAGACACAGGTTCAAGACTACCCTCTGGAGAGACAGGGAGCTGAAGGACAGATATTCTGGAGGGGAAATGATGGGATGGGATGAGGTGGGGAGGGGATGGAACTTTAAGCTAGTGAATGGGTAGTTAAGTGAAAGAAGGGGAAGAGTAAAAATGTTACAATCGACAGGGAGGTTGAAGAGCGCCCCCTAGTGGTCAAGAGATATAACCAGCTAGTGGGAATATGGGGAGGTAGAAAGTCATCAGCCACTATACAGGAAGTGACAACCCAGGCTTGGGAGGCAGCCACCGTGGCGGGAACACAGACACAACAGGCAGCACATTCGCACTCTGTTTGAGCCCAAGCTGTTTGCATGTGTTTGCAGGCTGCTCTGGTATGTCGGTGCTCCGACTGGGGAGGGAGAGCCTATGCTCCTGGATCTCATGACCATCTGGGTGACTGGGGAGCAAAAGAGGATATTATGAGCACACCAAACAAAGGCAGGAGGAGGAGCAAGATGGCGTCAGAAACGCATGGGTGGCTTGCGCTCTGGGAATGCACAGAATAGGTCTAAACAGTACTAATATCCACAGTCAGAAAAAACATTAAAGTGCAAAAAAACAGTAAATCCAGCTTCATTTGGAGCCTTAAAGTAAAATAAGCATCAGCACAGTCCCAATAAATTCAGAGTTCGCCATTAAAGAGACACTATATGTACACAGTTAAACAGACACAATTCATATTCAACTCTGACTAAATAAACAATCTCCTTTTCTACTCCGACATGACAGGCAGCACACTCTTGCGCTCTGTGTGAGCCCAAGCTGTTTGCAATACCTGATGGTGTGTTTTCAGGCCACTTCGGTACATCGGTACTCTGATTGGGGAAGGGGGAGGAATAGCCTATGCTCCTGGCTCTCATGACCATCTGAGAGACCTGCTGGTGTGTTTGCAGGCCGCTTCAGCACACTGGTGCTCCAATTGGAGAGGGGGGAGGGAGAGCCTAGGCTCCTGGCTCTCACGACTGTCTAGGTGACCTGCTGGTGTGTTTGCAGGCTGCTTGGGCACACTGGTGCTCCAATTGGGAAGGGGAGGGGGGAGGGAGAGCCTATGCTCCTGGCTCTCACGACTGTCTAGGTGACTTGCTGGTGTGTTTGCAGGCTGCTCCGGTACGTCGGTGCTCAGACTGGGAAGGGTGTAGGGAAAGCCTATGCTCCTGGCTCTCACATCCGTCTGGGCGACCTGCTGGTGTGTTTGGAGGCTGCTTCGGAACACTGGTGCTCCAATTGGGGAGGGGAGCAGGATAGACTATGCTCCTGTCTCTCATGACTGTCTGGGTGACCTGCTGGTGTGTTTGCAGGCTGCTCCAGTATGTTGGTGCTCAGACTGGGGAGGGGGGGAGGAAAAGCCTATGCTTCTGGCTCTCAGGACTGTCTGGGTGACCTGCCGGTGTGTTTGCAGGCTGCTCCGGTACATCAGTGCTCAGACTGGGAAGGATGTAGGGAAAGTCTATGCTCCTGGCTCTCACAACTATCTGGGCGACCTGCTGGTGTGTTTGCAGGCCACGCCAGTGCGTCGGTGCTCCAGCTGGGGAGGGGGGAGGGAGAGCCTATGCTCCTGGCTCTCAGGACCATCTGGGTGACCTGCTGGTGTGTTTGCAGGCTGCTCTGGTATGTTGGTGCTCCGACTGGAGAGGGGGGAGGAAAAATCTATGC
Organism: Neoceratodus forsteri; assembly: GCA_016271365.2. Classification (NCBI taxonomy): domain Eukaryota; kingdom Metazoa; phylum Chordata; order Ceratodontiformes; family Ceratodontidae; genus Neoceratodus; species Neoceratodus forsteri. Next base: position 1,537,936,155 of record CM057455.1, read on the forward strand.
TCCTGGCTCTCATGACCATCTGTTTTGGTTTTTTTAATATATAAAAAGAGAGCAATCTTTTGTTGGAGAGAGGGAGAGCAAGGCTGAAATTTAAAATTAAGAGATACCCTCAGATTAAAGACTTTGTTGTCTTTGTTTGTAATGTCTTAGTAAATCCCTATCCTGAATAATTTTATTTTTTGTTATTGAAAATAACAAAATGATACTTGCAAATTTTATAACTGCTCCTCGTCTTCCTATGCTTCCTGACCTTTGCCTGACAACAGATGATGTCAAACTAAGTGGGATTTACACCATGCAAACTCTAAGCCAGGAGTTTTGTGCATGGGTACTAGAACTGGTACCAGGGAAGCAGAGAAGAAAGGAATGGATCCTGCAACAGCAAGTCCAGGAGTGATTATCAGAAGAATGGCAGCCAAACTAGACACAAAAGTTCAAACTGAGACTGTATAGCCGGCACCAGTGATGGAATAAGAACTGGCAGGGACAGAACCTGAAAGCATGTCTGCCTTCTTCAAATGCTGGGCTATACAACAGAGACTGACAGAGAAGCAGATGAGAGATGCAGTGACAGGAGCAGCAGAGAGGAGAAGAGATGCAGCAATGGCTGGATGCCTTGCAAGCTATCAAACCTGGTGGATCTGGCACAGGTGCAGCAGAGCAACAAAACACAAACTTGAAAGACATTGGGGCCAATTCTAGAAGAGCTGGCGCAAGTCGCAAAGGTGACTACGCCTACTCCCAGTGCGCCAAGGACCTCACTTCATTCTTCATTGGGCAGCATCCTCATGCAAAACTTGATAACTTGCACCAACCCAACAGGTACCAAAAGAGGATGTATCTGATCGAGTTGTGCAAGGAATGCATCCAAAGGTGTACAGCAAAAGCCCCCCCATGCCCTGATCTCACAATGCACATTTGCTGAAAGCCCCACAGGGCTAGCGGACCCCCTTATGCCCCAATCCCCCACAGTACAGTGGCAGAAAGCCAGGCAGGGCTATAGGAAACACCCCTCAGCCCCAATCCCCGACTGTAAATGCAAAAAACAAAACATTGACACATCCCCTTTATCCCTGGTAGTCTAGTTGCCCTCACCCAGCAGTGCCAGACCACCCCGCTCCCCCTGACCCATACCAAGCCGAGAACTGGCACAGCCCACCTCTCACTACCGTGGCAATCTGCCAACTGAGCTCTGTCTGAGCGTATACTACTGTAAACAGTACACACTCAATGAATGACAGTTCATCCATTGAGGGCATACTATTTACAGTAGTACACTCAGACAGAGATCAATCGGTGGCTGGCGGCAGTGGTAAGAAGCGGGCTGTGTCAGTCACCAGCTGGGTACAGGTCGGGGGGGGGTGAGGTGGTCTGGCATTGCCAGGTAGGTGGCTGGGAGCCACTAGACTACCAAGGATAAAGCGGATAGTTAATGTTTTGTTTTTTGCATTTATAATTGGGGATCGGGGCTAGTGGTGGGGTTCCATTAGCCCTGTGGGGCTTTTTGCCACTGTATCATGGGGGATCGAGGCATGTGGAGGTTCAGATAGCCCCTTGGGGCTCATTAATCAGGATAACAGGGGATTGGGGTATGGAAGGTTATGTTAGCCCTGCGGGCCTTTTACTGCCTAATAGGGGATTGGTACTGGGGGCTATGTGTACTGGGAGATGAGCTGGCAACCCCCGGTGGATGCAAAGTACACTTACTCCAACTAACAGCTGGTGTAACTGTACTTTGGTGGATGTCCTCTGGGGGATGTTATAGAATCCCGACATTGGGGTTGCAGCAGCCACCCTTCCAGAACAGGGCACAACTGCTGCCGTAAATCCCCTTGCACCATGTCACGGGGGGGGTTTATGGTGTAAATGGTGGCGTAAGTCCACTCTGGTGCAAGCAGCCTGCGACATGTTGCAGGCTGCTTTGCAGAATCTCAAATGTCATAACTCATGGCGCAAAGTGCTACTTGCACCATTTTGGGGGGGCGCAAGTCACTTTGCGCCATGCGTAACCCCTTCTAGAATCGGGCTAATTATTTTATTTTTATTTATTTCATTTTAATTGGGTTGGCCCACTGGGCCTAAAAGGTCCCTTTTTCAGGGGTGACCCAGAATTACAGTAGGTACAAATAGATCTGTTGGATATACTGTAGAACATTTCAGAGGAAACAGACAATTATAGGGACAGACTTCTAACGTTGTGTCCCTCGGATGATCACAAAGCATATCTGACAACTTCTGAAAGGGTTGCTACAGCCTGTCAGCGGCCAAAGCAGCAATGGGCAATCGGGCTGGTGCCATACCTGACAGGTAAAGCCCAACTTGCCTTCAGCAATGTGGACATTGCACAGTCAGAAAACTATGACCTTGTGAAAAGAGAAATCCTGAAAAGAGATGACATCTCAGGAGAGGTGTATAGACAAAGATTCTGGTCCCTGAAGTACCACTCAGTTGACAATCCTTAAGAGGCCTTCACCTGACTCAGAGAGCTCCTCATTAAATGGCTCCAACCAGAGGGAAAAACAGACCCACAGATAGAAACAAAAACATAGAAGCTGACAGCAGATAAGGACCGTGTGGCCCACCTAGTCTGCCCCTTTCCCTACCTAATGCAACACCGCAGACCCTAGTTGATCTTCGGCCTACCCTCTCTTCCCTTTTGCTAGAGTACTCATATCTATCCCATGCAGTCTTGAATTCCCCTACCATTTTTTCCCCCACCACCTCCACAGGGAGGCTGTTACAAACATCCACTACTCTTTCTGTGAAAAAGTACTTCCTCACATTGCCCGAGCCTACCCCCTTCTAGCCTCATATCATGCCCCCTTGTTCCTGTACACCTTTTCTGAAAAATGTTACCCTCTTGCACCTTGTTTACACCCCTGAGGTACTTGAATGTCTCTATCATATCCCCCCTTCTCTCTCTCACCTCTCCTCTCCTCTCCTCCAGGGAACACATACTGAGGTCTTCTAGTCTTTCCTCATATGACTTTTGGTGCAGTCCTTGCACCATTTTTGTTGCCCTTCTCTGAACTGCCTCTATTTTGTCTATGTCCTTCCAGAGATGTGGCCTCCAGAACTGGACACAGTACTCCAGATGATGATTCACTATTGATCTGTACAGTGGCACAGATGCATGGAACGGCCTACCTCAGGAAGTGGTGGATATGAATACAGTACATGACTTCAAACAGGCATGGGATAGGCATAAAGGAGCAATACAGATTAGTATGAATAGGTAGACCATTGACAGAGCAAAGGCCAATGGCACATTCATAAGGTAGAAAAAGAAATGGGCAGACTGGATGGGCCTTGCAGTCCTTATCTGCCGTCAACTTCTATGTTTCTATGTTTCTATAACCTCCTCCTTTTTTTCTGCTGGTGAGACCTCTCCCAATGTACTCTAGCATCCCATTGGCTCTCCCCACAGCCTTCTCACATTGTTTGGTTAACTTTAGGTCATCAGATATTACCCTGGGTCCCTTTCTTGATTGGTGGCCATCAGTACCTCTCCATCTTGTACTCCTCCCTTGGATTTCTGTGCCCCAAACACATGATTTTGCACTGCTTTGCATTGAATCTTAGCTGCCACACCCTCGACCACTCCTCAAGCATGTTTAGGTCCCTTCTCATCCTCCTCAGAGTGTTAACCCTGTTGCAGATCTTAGTGTCATCTACAAAGAGGCATATCTTCCCTTCCAGCCCCTCTGTAATGTCGCTTATGAAGACATTAAAGAGGACTGGCCCCAGCATGGATCCCTGTGGCACCCTGCTGGTCACCCCCCTCTCCTCGGATAGAACTCCATTTACAACCACCTCGTGTCCAGTCACTCAACCAGTTTTTGACCCAGTTTATCACCTTGGGGCTCACTCCCAGGCTGCCCAACTTATTTACCAATCTCCTATGTGAGATGGTGTCGAAGACCTTGCTGAAATCTAGGTAGGCCACATCCACCGTCCCTCCTTGATCTACCTCCCTGGTCACACAGTCAAAGAAATCTATCAGATTTGTTTGACAAGACCTTCCCACTGTGAATCCATTCTGTCTCAGATTCTGTGCTCGCTGGATTCAAGAAATATCACAATCCTTTCCTTTAGCAGTGACTCCATTAATTTTCCCACCACCGAGGTCAGGCTGATGAGGCTGTAGTTTCTGGCCTCCTTCCTGTTCCCACTTTTGTGGAGAAGGATTACATTTACCCTCCTCCAGTCCCCTGGAACCATTCCTGCCTCGATCGATCTGTTGAATAGGGCTGTTAGTGGCGCTGCCTGCACCTCTCAAATTTCTTTTAATATTCTGGGATGTATCCCATCCGGCCCCATAGCCTTGTCACCTTTCAGATTCTCAAGTTCCTTTAGGACTTTTTCCTCCGTAAACGGGCTACTGTCTACCTCTCTCCCATTGGTGTTCCTATCACCCAATAGTGATCCTTCTCCTTTCTTTCTTCTGTGAATATTGAACAAAAATATTTGTTCAGGATTGTTACTTTTTCTAGGTCTCCTTCACACACCCTCCTCCACCCTTTTTAACCTCACAATCTTACACTTGGCCTTCTTTATTTCACTAATGTACCTGAAAAATGTTGTCTCCTTTCTTAATTGCCTGGGCTATTTTTTCCTCCATTTACGCCTTTGCACTTCTGTTTTCTCCTCCTCCCTCTGCTTTTCCAGATACAGTTCCCTGTCTTCGCCCCTCTACGTTTCCTTGTACCTCCTGAAAGCTAGCCTTTTCTCTCTTACCTTCCTGACCACGTCCTTTGAGAACCATAGTGTTTTTTCTTTCTCTTTGTTTTCCTAAGTTGCTTAACACAAAGGCTTGTTGCCTCTGCTGTGACTCCCTTAAGGTTAGCCCATTGTTTCTCTACATTCCCTCTTCTTCTTCTTCCTCCTCCTCTTCCTCCTCTTCTTCTTCTTCTGTCCGGGCTTTCTTGAGACATTCCCCAATTTTTGCAGTTGACCTGTCTGAAATCCAGGACCTTTGCTTTCATGTGGTTTGACTCCTCCACTATTCTCACACTGAACCACACCATACAATGATCACTGGACCTCAGGTGGCTACCCACCATTACATCAATGACTCTGTCCCCATTGGTGAATACCAGGTAAAATATTGCTCCTTCTCTGGTGGGTTCCACTGCAAGCTGCTTGAGGCACACCCCATGCAGGGTACCCAGGTTGCCTCTGCTACTGACTGTGGCTGCAGCCAGGGTGCTCCAATCCACATCAGGCAAACTGAACTCTCCCACCAACAGCCCTTCACCTTTGGCTGTCATTTTCTGGATGGCTTTCACTAGTATCTTGCCCATCTCCTCCCCTTGTGCTTGAGGTCTGTAGATCATGCTAGTGTGAATGGCAGTGGCATTTCCTGTCTCCAGGGTGACCCACAGTGCTTCTGCTCCCTCATGCATTCCCTGAACTTCAATTGCTTTAATTCCCTCCCTGACATAGGTAGCCACCCCTCTACCCTCTTTTCCCCACCCTGTCTTTTCTAAATAGAGTGCAACTTGGTATGGCTATATCCCATTCATGGTTTCCCGTGTACCATGTCTCAGTAACAGCAGCAATGTCTAGGTCCACCTCTGCCATCAAGCCACTAGGTCTGGGATTTTATTTACGAGGCTGTGGGTATTTGTGCACATGGCCTTCCAAGTTTTGCAACCTCCCCTTTTAGTAGCTCCCATTCTATCCCATCTTCCTTCCCTTCCCCACCTGTTTTTACTCCCATTCTTCCTCATCTCTGCCATTCTGTCTATCATGGTTTTAGTGTCGATTTCCTAACCCTAGCGTCCTCCCTACTGACTGCCTCATCCTGTGGGGGCAGGCAGTTAGCTACTTCCTGCCTACTTTTTGCCTCCCCCCCTTGGCTAGTTTAAATGCTTGCCAATGAAGCATTTAAAACCTCTCACTGAGGATCTTGGTTCCTCTTCTGGATAGATGCAGTCCATCCCACTTGTATAGGACTGCATCCCTCCAGGTGGGACCCCAGTCCCCAATGAAGAGAAAGCCCTCTGCTCTGCACCAGTCCTTCAACCATGTGTTGAATCTCGTGGTGTGGGGTGCCCTTTCCTCCCCCTTGTTGTTGACCGGTAGCACATCCAAAAAGGTTACAGTGCATGCCACTTGTCTAAGACACCTCCCCAGCTCCCTGAAGTCCTCCTGCACTACCCTAACCTCATCACTAGCCAGATCATTCGTTCCCAGGTGGACAATGATGTCTAGCTCTCCCTCCCATCCAGCTGCCCCAGTGATCCTCTGGATGCGCTTTCCATCCCTCCAAGCCATGGCACCGGATAGGCACTTAACCTCCCTGTCTTCCACGCCATCCGCCCCCCAAATTTACTCCCCTAACAATAGAATCCTCCACCAGGAGTTGCTTCCTCCTCCTCCTCTGAGGTCCTCTGCCTCCCACCGGGGTTTCCGAGGACCCCCACATCCTCCTTGGTCTCTACTGCGGGTGCCTCCTTGGGACAGTGCCACCATGCCAATGCAGCATAGGAGTTATGGAGTGGAAAAGTAGGAGGGATGTGTCTCTGCCCCACTGCCCTAATCTTTCCCAATCCCACCATAGTCCAGCCACTCCTCTGCCTAGACAACCTTTAAGGCAGCAAGGGCGGACTCAGTGATCCCTGGATGAAGGAGGCGGTCCCCCAAATCCTGGTCAACTTGACCTGGAGACAAGCAATCTTCTCCCTCAGCCCAGAGAGGCACCTGCAGATGGGACAGCACTGCATCCTCCAGAACATCTCCCAGAAGACTGGCACCCCACAGCCACTGCACTGCACCATTCCCAGCATGTCGGATTTGTGGCTTCTCTCCTGTTGCTTTGTATGCTTACTCTCTCCTCCCTCAGTTTTTTTTTCCTCCCTACTTTCCTACTGACCTTTGTGCCCTTACAGCTCCTGCCCTTCCTGTTCTGGGACAGGAAGTTCCTGTATTCCTTGGTAGTCTCCTTCCTCCTTGCTCAGAGTTAGACTTCCAGCAGCTAGTTGGGGAGGGAGAGCTCCTCTTTTCCTTCAAAGATGGTGAGTCTTATGTGTCTCAGCAATCCCTCCCTTCCTGCTCCCAAACAGGAAGTTTCTGTTGTCAGTCAAATCCAATGCCTATAAAAGTGGAACTGGCTAACAGTGGGAAGGCAATACCATCATGTAACAGGCTCTGACTGTCTCACGGTGTCACTCGTAACAGAAGGTCCCAATTTATACCTTGCAGACCCTACACTTCTAATGCAATATATGTTTGCTTACCCCCTGGTTAGAAGTATTCTAGTAGTAAAGTTCTAGCTCCTTAGTCAGATGCCTCCTTGGCCATGCTCCGACAGCAAGATTGCTTTCTCATTGACATATCTACAATGGAGCAATTCATCAACATCCTTCCCATAGACATGCAGCTTTGAGTAAAAGAAGACTGACCAGAAAGTGGGGAAAATGCCGTTTCTTTGGCTGAGGACTATCAGATGGCCAATCAGGCCACACAGCAGCTAAGTAACAGCCAAAGACCGGTAAGACCCTCTCTTTCCAGATTTAACTCCAGGTCAGATAAGAACTCTGGTGGGGGTAACAAGTCTGCACCCAAAGACTTTACTTGCTATAACTGTAATAAGCCAGGCCACATTGCAAGAAACTGCCATAAAATAAGCAGACAGACCCTAGTGCATAGTGAAGTCCCAGGAAAGAACTGTGCAAAAAAGAGCTAGCACAATGGTGTGAAGGGCTGAGGCATAGCGCTTTACCTCCTGCCACACCAGTGACCCGCATTCGGTGGTGAACACGGGTTGCTGGGGGTCCACCAGTGAGGGAGAGGACTGAGCATCTGGAGGACAGTTCTCCTGTCCCGGGGAGGGTGGCTTGGCAGTCCTGCCAAATGACTACCCCCAGGTGGAGGACTGAGGGTAGTGCAGGTCTGGGATGCCAAAGGACAGGAGAGTGCTGTGGGACCCTGCAATTTGTGCACGCCTCCATGTGCGCACGCTGATGTGCGTGCCCCAACAACGGGGAGGGACAGAAAATGGGGAGTGCTGGTAGGCTACAAGATGCCTGGATTGCACTCCTGACCCATGGCTCACCTGGCAAAACCAGATTTGCACACTGGGTTGGGGGGGAACGGCCCTCCCCTCCCTGGTCTCGCCAAGGGGAGAATATGTGGGGGATTCACCGGATATGGGCATGGGTCAGGAGAGAGCAATGCAGCCTCCCAGGTAGATGTAAGCCCTCTTGAGGGGAGGGGCAAACCCTACCTGCCAGCAGTAGTCCCCGGGGAGAAGGAAATGAAAAAAAAAAAACTATGCAAAATGACCAGGTATTGGGGTCATCTGCATCCAAGGGGACACTCAATACTATCCCACCACCCAAGTGACTCTGAACATTAATGGAGAGTCACACTGAATGAAAGTGGGGGTAGTACCTAAGTTGCCTGTACCTGTATATACTGGAAATGACTTGCCAGAATTTGCTGAGTTAATCACTGAGGGAGTAAATCCTGCAGTTTTAGCAGCGGTGGTAACAAGAGCACAGGCAAAGAAAATCCTCAGATGGTGGGGACACTTTTCCTTTAGGTAACTTTGATGTGAACTTGTTTGAGCCCTGCTCCAAGATTCAGAAATCCAGAAAAGAAAGAAGATGCCTGAAAAACACAGTGGCGATAAAAGACTGACGGGCATAAGGGGATAATATATGAAAATGCTAAAACTAAACTGGTAACCGACTGTGATTTTGTTTCTGGGCAAACTAACAATGCTTCTCTCCAAGGTTATTTTAAAGCAGCAGTGCAACAAAAAATGATTTTTCAAAAAAGCTTGTTTCAGCTACAATTAAGAAAAAACATTAGCATGCCTGTCACATGTACTTGTTTAAGTACCTCCTATGCTGTGCACCATGAAACTTTTTTTATTTTTTCTGTCCTAACCCTTGCCAGGTCTACAATGTTATTTCTATGGGAAATATAGTGGTCATCTTTTTTTTCTTGAGAAAAAAAGTCAATTAAAACATTTATGAAACACTCAAATGTTGGTGGAATTAGAAAAATTGTACTACCAAATTAAACTGGAAAATATTTGGAATCTTTTCTAATGAAAAAAGGTAGGGTCAAATTTTTGCAAAATTTTGTTGCACTGCTAGGGGTGAAACAAAAACAGGATGAACCAATGTTTAAAAAATGTAATGGCCTACTGTACAGAGTTTGCACTAATCCTCAGATGCAGGAACAGATAGGACAGTTGGTCATACCAAAGAAGTGCAGAACTGAATTGTTACAGATAGCACATGACAGTCCTATGGCTGGTAACTCGGGTATGGATTCCACCCTTTCCAGATTGCTGTACTGATTTTACTGGCCTGGGATTTGTGAAAATTTTGCTACCTATTGCAGTTCTTGTGCTGAATGTCAGAAAGTAGCCCCAGTGATTAAAAAAAGAAAAGGTGCCCCAGTGCCCCTAACCTTGATAGATGTGCCTTTTGAGAGAACTGCAATGGATGTGGTTGGCTCCTTAGACAAAAGTAAAAAGGGTAATCAATCCATTTTGGTAGCATGTGACTATGCTACTTAATACCTCAGGGTTTTAAATAAGCTTGGAAAATGTATTAACGTTTTCTGCTAATCAATTATAAAAATGAATAGCACATGCCTCGATTTGATTAGCAAAATTAAAAATGTGTAAAATACTGCAATCTAAATAAAAACTTTCATTATAATCAATTCTGTCTTGGCTTGATCTGTTTCAGTACCCACAACACACACACACACACACACACACACCCCTTCCCCACCCATGTCCCCTTTGCCAGAACCTCTAAAACCCTCCTCCCACCCATCTCAGTGGGTAACCACCCATCCCAACCATGTCCCCTTTGCCCCAAACCCTCACCCACCTCAGCCAAGCCACTCCAGCACTTATCCCCTTTGCCATAAACTAAAGATGAGTCACCTGTCACAACCCTCCTCCATCATACCTCTCAACTTTTGATGACATTTAGTGCCAACTAACAAATACTACTGCTTTTACCTTTATTTAGAGAATGTGATGCACAAAAATAAACTACAACAGCACATAACAGTAGTTTCCACATGTTCTTAGCTTGTATCCATGTTTGAGGGTATGATTATGTGGCTCAAGTGTCCCTCATTTTGAATGTCTGTGTCCCTCAATTCAGTGGCTCAAAGGTTGAGAGGTATGTGGCAGCCCCACAAGGGTGTGTAGGAACACATACACCATGTAAGCCATGGTGTACAAATTTCTTTTTGAAGGGCAACTTTTTGCTCTGCATCAAGGGCATCATTTCCACCGCATTATGTTCTAATACAATTGTTGTGCTGTTTTGTAAGCAAGCAGCCATGTAAATGAATGGAAATGAATCACTGCTACTTTAGTTTCTCTCTCCCCATGCTTAACTCAGCACTGGACATACATTTGTAGAGCAACAATTTAGGTAGGGCAGCAACACAGAGGGTACAGCTAGGGCAACAAACAAGGTAGAGTGGCAAAAAACAGTGTTACGGTGTACAAAATGTACTCCCTAGCTACACTCCTGAGCACCAATCCCACGAATGCCAGAATCCTCCCCCAACCATCGTCTCATCAGACTCCCCACAGACACTCACCCACATAAGTAATTCAGACTTGAGTAGTGCAGAGTGCCGCCGATCATATCCTAGCAGTCTCACCACCATGGCCCCGCATGCCGGCAATCGCTCCCAGTAGTGCTTTGCAATATCGCAAACCAGTACTGGGAATGACTGCTGGCATTCGGGGCCACGGCGGTGAGACTGCTAGGATACAATCAGTGGCACTCTGCACTACTCAAGTCTAAATTAGTTATCTGGGTGAGGCCTTTGGGGACATGGGTGGGGAGTAAGGCGCAAGTGGGGCTGAGATCAGAGAGGGAGGGTCACAAAATGCATCACATTTTTCTGCAATGCAAAAGTGAAAATGGATTGCGCAAGCTGCTGGTTCGCATTGCAAACTGTGATGCAATAACGACTATTTAAAACCCTGTACCCAGAGGCAATTCCTATGCATACTGTCATAGCCCCAAAAAAGGCAGTAGAGCCTGCCAAAATTTCAGCAGGGTGGGCATACTTAAAGAGATTATTACAGATCAGGGTAGTAATTTGTGTGCTGCACTGCTGAAGGAGCTGTACCAACTACTAGGTATCACTGCCATAAGAACCTCCCCTTATCACCCTCAGACAGATGGTCTTGTTGAACATTTTAGTCAACCTTAAAATGCATGTTAAAAAGGTTTGTAAAAGAGGAAGTGAAAGATTGGGATCAATACTTACATTACCTGCTTTTTGCTTATGGGTCACAAGCCTCAATAGGTTTTTTCACCATCTGAAATGCTGTATGGTAGACAACCTAGAGGGCCACTAGATGTAATAAAAGAAATATGGGAAGATAAAAATCTATTACATCTTATATGTGTGCCCTGAGAAAGAAACTGGCAAATTTTGAAATTGCCCTTAGTAACCAGGAAGAGGCACAAAACCAGCAGAAGGTGTATTATGACCATGGGGTAAAAGAAAAGGTTTTTGAACCAGGTGGAAAGGTCTTGCTACTGTTACCCACTACAGACAATAAGCTCTTCATGAAGTGGCAAAGGTCTTATAAAGTGCTTAGATGTACCAGCACAGTTAACTATGAGATTAAGACCCCGATAAGAAAAATCCTACCAAGATATACCATGCTAACCTCCTGAAGAAATGGGTTGGAAAAAAAACACACACCAAAGGCTGTTTTGTTAGTTTTACCAGAAACCGATAAGAAGATACTGTTACAGCATGAAAGACTGAAACAAACTGTAACAGCTGATGCTGTAAAGGTCAATGTTTCCTTAACCTCCAAACAAACCTCAGGAAATTCGTAACTTGGTAAAGACATTTAACAGTACTTTTACCACAGTGCCAGGCCAAGCAAAAGGGGTCGAGCACATAATAGTGACAGGGAATGCTTGCCCTATCAGACAAAAGACATACAGATTACCAGAGCAGTTAAGAGCAGATGTGGTTAAGAAAATACAAAAAATTAAACAGCTGGGTGCCATAGAAGAGCCTAGAAGTGCTTGATCGTCACCAGTGGTGACTGTAAATAAAAAAGCAGAGGGTGTAAGAATCTGCCTTGATTTTTGGAAGCTTAATCAAGTGTCCGAATCAGACAGTAATCCTATGCCAAGGACAGATGATTTGGTGGACAGACTGAGAAGTGCCAAGTATATCAGTACCCTCGATCTTACCAGTGGTTACTGGCAAATCCCCCTAGCTAAAGAAACTAAAGACAAAACTGCATTTGCCACTCCTATTGGACTCTATCAGTTCACCACCATGCCATTTGGTTTATATGGCACACCCACTACATTCCAGGGGTACATGGATGTAATTCTAGCTACTCACACTGGTTATTGTGCTGTTTGCCTGGATAATGTTGTGATGCACAGTCTAGACTGGAAAAGCCACCTGGAACACCTATGAGTGGTTATCCAATCTATCAGAAAGGCAGATCTGACATTAATCCTACAAAATGTGCATTGGGCATGCAGAAAATCAGATATTTGGGATATGTTTTGGGAAATGGAGAAGTAAAGCCAGAGATTTCTAAGATAGAAGCTGCAGCTAACAGTCATGTCCCTAAATCAAAAAAACACATCACGTCATTTTTAGGGTTGGCTGGTTACTATCAGAAATTCATTCCCAAGTTTGCCCAGTTAGCTACCCCCCTCCCATCTGAACTCATGAAGAAATGGTAGCTGAATAATGGGAAATGGACCCCAGAGTGTGATGAAGCTTTTTGGACCATCAAGGATGCATTATATTCAGCCCCTATTTTACAAAGCCCAGACAGTGAGAAACAATTTTTGTTACAGACAGATACATCCAAGGTAGGCCTAGGCGAAATCCTGAGACAGAATGTAGATGGGAAGGAACACCTCATTCCATATATCAGTAGGAAATTGCACGTCAGAGAGAGAACGTACTCCATCATTGAAAAAGAATGCCTTGTGGCAAAGTGGGCCATGGAGTCCCTCGTGTTTTATTTGCTAGGAGCTGACTTTGTACTTAGATCATAATCCTCTCTGTTGGCTTAATCAAATGAAAGATAAAAATTACAGAATCACAAGGTGGTACCTGGCACTACATCCATTTAAATTCAAAGTGATGCACAAATTTGGAAAAGAGAATGTCAGTGCTGATTTTCTGTCAAGATATGGATCAGGAATTGAGAATTCTGACGGCTGAAAAAAAATGTGTGGGTTTAAACCTAACTGTTTGCTGTACTGGTTATGGAAAAGGGGATACTGCATATGTGTAGAACTGTAAAGGTTATAAGGTAATGTTAAAAGAAAATTAAAAGAAAGTTTTGGAAACCTGTTTTTTTAAAACAGGTGCCTTTTTAAAGAGGGACTCTGGTCAAAAGTACTGCATTGCAGAATTAGAATAAGCATACCCCCAATAAATCTCATACTAAAAATTAGATTTCCATGTTACTTCATTTTAGTTAAGAGCTATTTTGTAACCCCGATTTCACTACCTGTTCAAAAAAAGCCAGTTTCAGTGAAGAGCTGCTGCTAATGCCATCTCCTAAATGCACAGTCCAGTCCTCCTTGTCAGCAAGCTTATAGAACCTGTTTCTCCAAAGTTTAAAGATCATGTACAATGGTTTTCACAAGTGAAACAGGCAGCACCATTTAAAAAACATTGCTGTAAAAACTATGTGTGTTTCAGGTTTTGTAAAAAAGTTGACAAATGTCTTTTTTTTTTATTCCTTTTTGGTGTGGTCCATTTCTACAGAGTTGCTGTGTGCCAAGTCAGCATGCCTCTAGGTGCTGACACCATTTGGGGTGCTACTCTACTGCACCTGTTGGGAAGTTGTAATGCTACTAGTAATGTAATGTTGGTAACATCATTGCAATTTGTCAGTGTCTGCTTTACAATAAGTTTTAACAGGGGCCTTATATGTGTTAATTCCTACTAGGGTGGAAGTGTTAGCCCTGTAAAATGATCATTTTAATGTGGAGTACAACACAGATGAGCCTGAATGTAGGTCAAGTAACAACCTGCCAGGGAGAAAATACTGGGCTGGCTTCTGCATAGAAACTTTTAGTAAGGTTTCAAAACAGCATTACCGCTTCCAACCCCATTTACAGGGAGATGGAATAACTGGTTTAAAGTGCCATCCTAAGAAGTCACTTCAATTGAATGACAGGTGTGAATGATCACAGCCTTTCACCACATCAGTTATTCAGCCTGCAAACCTCTCAGCAGTGTGCTATGATTCAGCATGCAGCAACCCTGGAGAAAAGGACCACAACAAAAATTCCCCCCCCCAAAAAAAAAAGAAATATGAATTTGTCAACTTTATCACAAAACCTGAAACACACATAGTTTTTAAAGCAATGTTTATTGAATGGTGCTGACTGCTTTACTTATGAAAACCATTGCACGGGATCTTTAAACTTTGGAGAAACAGGTCAGGGAACACTATACTGTGAGTTCAGATGACATCAGCAGCAGCTTTTCACTGAAACAAGCTTTTTTTGAACAGGCAGTGAATTTAGGATTGTAAAAGGTCTTGCAACTTGTAAAGTAACTTAGAGATCTCATTTTTAGCGTGACATTAATTGGGGCTATGCTGATTCAAATTCTGAATTTATTCATGCAAGAAATTTTGACCGTGATCCCTCTTTAAAGAGGAGGGTATGCGACAGAGTTGAATAAGATCCTGTCCTATTTGTCATGCAGAAAGTTAAAAGCAAGGATCTGTTCAATCCTCTCCTTTTCTGTCTCTTGTCTGATTGCACAATCAAATTTTCTTGTGAGACCTAGGAACTGATCACTGTGACAGTTTTGTGATCCCCTGCCCCCCCATCTTCCTGCCTTCACCTGTTCTTTCTATCTGTTCTTCCCCCTTGTTTATCTGTGGTTATAAAAAATATATGTGAATCTTTGTGTAAAACTGGGATACAGTGGGCGCCACTTAATGCGTACGTGCTTACCACAGACAATCGGTTTGCACAGACATAAAGTTCATGCCAAATCCCAATTTACATAGAAACATATTAAATACTGTGGTTACCACGGACGTTGTCTGCCATCTACTGCGTACACTTAATGAGCAGAAAACAGCTCACAGCTCATTAACCCCTAATTAACACCTCGCAGTTTGCTACAAAGGTGAGGAAAAGCAACAGACCTCATCATTCCTTTAGTGTTGTGCTGTTGTTCATTGTGTATGGAGAGCAGTTCACCTCGCATTCACCATGTCCTCCTCCCGACGTCCAGGCATCCCTCTTGTGAGGAAGATCGAACTCCTAAAACAGATGGAGACCTTGCCACGAATCAGTGTGCGGGACTATGCTTCACAACTACAAATTCCAAAATTGACAGTGTCTGACCTGATTAAACAGAAGGACACCTTACTTGATCAGTGGCACAGTAGCCATAACCCTGACCGAAAACGAAAAAGGGACGGGAAAGACAGGGAGATAGAAGAAGCCCTGCTCGTCTGGTTTACAGAGGTGCATAGCTGAGATGCTATGTTGAGCAGTCCTTTACTAGCTCATAAAGCTAAACAGCTTGATGATGCTCTCGGAAAACTAGATTTCAACCCTAGTGATGGCTGGTTCCAATGGTGGAAGACTCGCCACAACATTTGTTTTCGTCGTGCACATGGCGAAAAGCAGAACGCTGATGCCGATGGAGCCAGCTCATGGGTGAGGGATG
This sequence comes from Neoceratodus forsteri, assembly GCA_016271365.2. NCBI lineage: Eukaryota > Metazoa > Chordata > Ceratodontiformes > Ceratodontidae > Neoceratodus > Neoceratodus forsteri. The sequence continues at coordinate 1,537,951,860 of CM057455.1, forward strand.
TGCTTCCTGATTTTTTGTCTAGGTTTGAAGCAGAGCGAGCATAAAAATCGGCGATCATAAGCTCTGCCCACTCCGGCAACAGCGGACATTGCTTTCGACGGACATGTAATTGACACACCAACCTGTCCATCCAAAGTGGGGCCCATTGTACCTCAATTTGAAAAAAATTTTTTATTTGATTTACCAGGAAAGTGGACTGGATCAAAGACCTGTTTCAGCTATACCTGGGGAAGGGGAAAATACAATAGGAATACAAACCGCTAACACATTACAACAAACTTATTAAAATCATAATAAATTATACAATGTACAAATATGGTCTCTTCACACTTACAAACAATATTTACAAAGTGTGAGTATGATCTATACGGAAAACTTCAAATGTTATCATAACAGCAGCAAACTGACTGAGCCTCTAAGTAATTTCTTATCTCAATTTTGAAAACATTTTTCTTTGTATCAACTTCTATCCCCATTTTTATCAGATTGTTTAAGAGTTGAGGGCCATAGTTTGTAATTGAGCACTCAGCAATCTTTCTATTAGTCCTGTTTTCTTGGGAAAGTTTTAATGATGTTACTCTTAAAGTCTTTGTTTTGTTAACCCCATCACCTTTGGCATTTCTAATCTCAGTGTTTTAAGTATGAACATCAGTGCTGAATATAATACCCTCTGACCAGGTGACAAAGTCCCAACATTTTGTACAGATTACAATGATGCTCTTGTTTTCTACACCAGTCACAAATTGTAAAATATTATTAAATGTAACTATGTATCTTTGCAACAATGAATCTGGCATATTTATCAATGATATTGAATTACACTCCAAAGCCGGCAATAGCACTTGATGTGCCATGGTTCTTTTAACTTTTTCAGATGGACAATTTTTTTTTCAGTACAAATTACCTAATTTGCTATTTATTTGTTACCTTAATAATGTGTGCATTAAGAGATAATGCACTGTCTAATGTAACACGCAAATAGTTAAAAGTTAACACTCCTTCTAAACTTACACCATTTTCCCTACTATTTTCATGGTGCTGTTTTGTAATCTTTGCTTTGTTCCTAAAACCATGGTCTTAGTTTTCTTCTCATTTAATAGAATCTTATCTGCAAACCAGTCTTGTAAAGCCCTCTAAGCTGGCTGTATTTTTAATTTTACGTCTGCTCCTGTTTTACCCTTGCAATACTGCACTGTGTCATCTGCATACATTACTGTTGATATGTCACTGCAGATGTTTAGCAAATCATTTATAAATATCGAAAACAGCAGCAGACCCAGAACTGAGCCTTGTGAATTTATCTCATAATGGGTCTCACAGATCCAATTTTAACTAAGTGTTTCCTATTCGTTAGGTATTGTCTAAATCATTCTAACATGTAATTACCTATTCCCATCATCTGTAATTCATGGATCAGAATGGGGTGGTCCACCATGTCGAAGGCCTTGGTCAGGTCAACAAAAGCTCCTCCAGTAAGCAACCCTCAGTCCATACCATTGTAAATGTCACTTGTCAACCTGATCAAGGTCATTGACATGCTGTACCCCCTCTGAATCCGTACTGATCCTGTGTTAGAAGTTTTTTTCCTAAGTATGTTGACAATTGACCAAACATATTTTTTCCAATAATTTGGCCAACACAGGCAGCACAGATATTGGTCCATTATTAGTAACCAATTGTTTATCATTTGATTTGAATATTGGTATTATAATTGATGTCTTCCACTGATTTGGCACTATATTTAAACATAATGATAATTAAAAAGATGGATTATCAGCTTTGTCAATTCATCTGCAAGCAATTTCAATAATCAGGGGGACAGCTCATCTGTACCTGAACCTTTATTTCCATTCAGTTTCTTCAGGACAGAAAGAACCTCCTTTTCCTTCACCATAAAGAAGCTGAATGTTTGAAAACCAATTTTGTTTCCTGGCACAACTTCTTCATCTACTTTGAATACTGGAGAGGATTCAGAGAAAAGCTACCAAAATGATTAGCCAGATGAGGGGTATGGCATATGGCGACAGATTAAAAGACTTAGATCTATACTCCCTGCAGTATATGAGACTAAGGGGTGATCTATGCCTTACACATAGGGCTTTTAACAATGGGGCCATTTGGGTATGTGTAGGATTATCAAAAAATAACAATAGTAGAGGAAGTAGATTCCACTCACTCCAGCTTAAAGGTGAAAACTATAGGACAAATGTTATGGCCAACTGGTTAAATCGAAGCATGATCAATATTTGGAACAGACTACCTAAGGAGGTGGTACAAAGTAAGAGACTGGATACTGTGCGTCTATCTTGGTTCGGCACGAGATGCCAGTTTTCCATCGCTAAAGACAATTTATTTTTGGGCTGCTCTCTTTCATTTGAGTGACCTACTTGATATACTGTTGGCCAGTGACCGATCTGGGGAGAGTGAGAGACTCTTTAGACCTGGAGAAGGGTTTCCCTAATTGACTATCCTTGCTGTCGAACACTGCTGGATACAGTCACCTATAACATAATTTCTGCAGGGAGTAGTAGTAAAAACCTTTATTTTTATACAGGAAAGTTGTTGACAAATTTACGTCATTAGTACAAAGTCCTGTTTGCAAGATGCTCCTGTTGTACAAAATTTTACAATTTAGTGCAAATATATAACATAAAACAACAAAATAAACCAGACAATCAATTCACAGACATTACAAGTGGATTAATACAAAATTCATATTACAGTACACACAGTTAATAATTAACAAAATTACATACATTACACATCCCTATTCTAGTTATGTTTTGAGTTTCCAATTGGGAGTCTAAGGGAGTATAAGGCTTTATCTCCCCCTGTCCCCGGCTGCCATGTTTAGTGAGAGAAGGAACTACAGACTGGTGGTTTCTGGGCCTTCATTAACTCCAGAAACTTGGCTGACCAATATCACATACCTCTGCTGTGATTTTGGACTTTATCTTTTGGCAAGATTGACATTTGAAGCACTCCTGTCTAATCTGTTGCTAAAGTGTTTTAGTTTGGAATTCTGAGGGTGTGGGGATTTTTGTGGGGGGGGGGTGAAATTGTATTTATTGGTGGGGGTGTTTTTATTTTGTTTAGTGTAGATGGCAGGATGTGTGACTGGGGTGTATGTTTGAGTTTAAATTTTGTTTAATTTGAGTGTATGGGAGTGCGAGTGGAGTGTGCTCTGGCACTTTTAAAATCTAGCGCACTTAGCTGATGGTTGGAGTTCTTTGGTCAGACTAGAGTGGCTTGGCGGAGATGTGTTGGAGCCATGGCATAGTGAGAATTACTTAAGCTGCCTCGCTGCTTCATGATCTCAACCCCTTTACCAATCTCCCAGTTTCTGCCACCGCAGCTAGACACTGCAGGGAGGTCGGGATTACAAGAGGAGCACAGAAGAAGGAGCATACCGGCCACAGTCAGGGGATCAGTTGTTAAATCTGTCAAAACCAACTGACAAAACACAAAAAAACAGCGATGCACCACCGAGACTGAGTGAAATTACAATTTATTGTGAGGTCACATAAAACATTTCCCCAGTGCTTCGAGGGAACAGTCCCTCTTCATCAAGTCAGGATTACAAGGAGGAGGTTGGTTCAGCGATGGCAGAGGGCAGCTAAGGAGGGGGTGGTGAGCAGCACTGAGGTTGTCCGGTACAGGAGACACCCTGGGTTTAAACAGAGCCTAGGGAGAGGCCAAATGTGTTTGGTCTCTGTACCCAGGGTTCCCACCAGACCAAGTGGGCAGGCAGCTAGAGGACTGGCTGCTTCCTCTAATCCTCTTCGGGCAGCACTATGCAATGCCCGGTCAATTAGGAACAAGACTGCAATTTTTGCAGACTTGATTTCCTCTATCGACCTGGCTTGCATTAAGGAGATCTAGCTGGGTGACAACGACGGCCCGGTTTTAGAGGCCACCGCCCCCACCAGGTACTCCGTAATGCACTGCCCGAGGAAGGATCGCAGTGGTGAGGGAGTGGCCATCATATTTAGAGCCAGCCTGGGCTTCACAGTGCACCCAGTAGGTAACACCCAATCATTTGAGTGAGTGACCATATGTGGGAGTTCAGGTGCAGGTTGCAGGATTCTCATTTACCGCCCACCTGGGGTGGGGGGAGAATTCCTGCAAGAGGTGGCGGACTTCATCATCAATCAGGTGTTGGAGTCCCCCAGGTGTTTAATCTTGGGGGGGCTTCAATGCCTGGATCGATGATGAATCCTCGCATTTTCAGTTACGATCTCCTTTAGTTGGTGTCTTCACTGGGCCTGACACAAGTTGTTGCTTCTGCAACCCATCAGCATGGCCACACACTCAATCTAGTGTTCCATCTGGGTCTTGGGATTGACAACCTCGAGACAGATTGGGTCTTTTGGTCTGATCACTGCACCGTGGGGTTCATGTTTGGGGACCCCCTGAAAGTCCCTCCCCTGTGGAGATGGTCAGCTACCATCCATTAAGGGTCTTGCAGCCAGAGGGACTATTGGCGTTGGCTGACCTATCTAGAGTTGAAGCAGCATGTGCGATTGGCACCAGACAGATGGTGGTCACCTATAACAGTGTGGTTTCCAAAGCTCTGGATATCATCGCTCCAGTCCGTATATGACCCAGATCCTCTCACTTGAGATATCCTTGGTTTGATGGGGATTGCAAGGCGATGAAGATCAAGGGTTGGAATTTGGAGCGTTGCTGGCAGAAGACCCATCTGGAGGCAGACAGGCTGGCCCTGCATGCCCACTATGGTGAGTACCAGGGGCAATCTCCCATAACAAGGCAGAATTTCTGTCCAGGGAGATTGCTGTAGGGAAAAATAGACCTTCTCAGCTTTTTCAGCCCGTGAACACGCTTCTCCATCCTGCTTGTCTACAGCTGAGGAAGACTTTTTCATCCACCTTGTGTGAAGAGTTTGCTCTGTTTTTCTCTGACAGAGTGTTGACTATCCGGTCAGGAATCCCAGCAGGGAGGGAACAGCCTCACAGTGGTGGGGCTGGGAGGTTCAGAGGCACTCCATCTGTCTGGGAGGAGTTTAGGCCAGTGGTGGTGTCTGAAGTGACTAAGGTGAGCTTAGAGCTGAAGCACTCTTATTGTGACACGAACTGATCCAGATGGATGGTCAGAACGGCTGAAACATCGGAGGAGAAAAAGCACCAGAAGCAAAGTCATTTCTTGTCTAACTGCTCAGATGGATGGATGGACGGATACATGGACAGTCATAGATACTAAATAATAACTTACAAGCAGCTAAAAAAGCTTATCAGGGAGCTAATATGATTCACTAAAAAATGCTGTAAAACGTTTAAATTCCTGGGGTTACGTTGTCTATACACCTTCAAACAGAGCTGTATTGAACTGAATGTGTGATTGCACTTTCACATTTACATTTAGTTTTCTGATAAGTGATATCTTACCTTCCTAATTTTGAAGTGCTCTGAATGTTACTGAATATTTATTATTGAAGTTTAATGTTTATTTTTTAGCTTTTACAAAGTGCAATTTTAAAATCCTGCCATATGCTAATTAAGTCACATGGTACAGGTGCATAAAAGCGCATGTGCATTAGCTCCAACAGAGGTAGCAAGCAGTCAAGCTGAGAGCAAGGACGAGCGCAAACTGCTGTATGTTTACTGGGATACTAATAGGACCAGCCGAATTTTGCTAATATCTAGCTTTCTGCTCTCTTTTTGTATGTTCTATCTCGCAATACCTTGAAAAAAAAAAAAGAGCTAAGGCTAACACAGGCTAATTTCTATATCACAAATGTGAGAAGTTCATTTATTGTCTGCAGAGCAATAAAAAGTTTGAGTTAGAGCTAGAAAATATTTTAAATATACAGAAGTCTTACAAGCTGGAAGTTGAGATTTTCTGTCTACAGTCCATGAAGGTGTGCTGTGCACATGAAAATCATTTGGAAAGTAAGTGTCATCTCCAAAGTAATTTCAGTCATTAATCCAGCTACATAACCAAGATACTTCCTGTAACGTGTACTTCCTTTGTATACTTATTTTAAAGATAATTTTATAAGAAGAGTTTGATAGGAAGTGAGGGGGGTGACCTCCTGGTTTGTAGTGTTATTGCTCCTACTGCCTTTATTTGTTTTGTTTTATACAGTGAATGGAGAGAGAGTTTTAGCGACGGATAATCTGCTGCTGCTAAATCTGCTGCCAAAGGACCCTGTATACATGGACTCTAGTGTAATCGGATTTTTAGACTCTGGTGACCGTTTGAAGACTTCTAGTGGCTTCCTGGAGACTTTTTGGACTTTGGATAAACTTTTCCATGGTTAAATGAACTAAGATACTCAACTACCAGATCTTTGATTGTGCTGAATAATCTAAAAAGCAAGAAGAGCTAAGTAATTGCTTGTATGAGACACTTGTGCACAGCTAATGCTTTGCCTTGTTTATTCCTTTTTCCCTGTTTTAAAGATTTGTGGTTTTTACTAAAATATATTTAACAGTTAAATACTATTAAGTTATTTGTGTTGGATTGCTAAATTTCTAACAACTAATAGTATTTTAAAGTACTTTATTAACTAACTACTAATTATTCTCCTGGCAGTGTTTGATTGGTGCTGATTAAACTAATTGGCCAGTATATAGTATTACAATTGCCTTTAAGAATGTCCATGCCAAGTATTATGAAGAAGAAGAAGAAGAAGAAGAAGAAAGGTACTAAAACATATAGTAAAAAAAAAAAAAAACTTTAACAAGAGCGCAATTAAGCAAGGTGAATCAAAATGCAATGGGACAAAAAAGAAACGAATAAAAAAATCACACAGTTCCTGTGGCCTTCCTCTAATCATATTGAATTAAGAGGTAATAAAAAGGTCATACAAATTTTTTTTTTATCCCATCTTAATATCTGCCCCAGCTAAGAGTGGTAAGGGACGCAGTCATCACAATTATCAGTACATCCCTTACTGGAAAAAATTTAAAGCTGGGAAGAGCCACAATTTGTTATAAAAAACAAAAGAAACAAAGGAAGTTACTAAACAAGTAACCAATTTTACTAACATTACTAGTCCTGAATTGCACTTATCTGACTTAGTTGAATTAAAAGATAAAGGAGACTGTGCTGTAATAAATCAAGGCATTCAGGAAACTGATAAGGATATAACTGATGATGTAACTGATGTAATTGATGACATAAGCAATGATAAGGGGATACAGGTTGGGAAACCATTAGAGAATGGTATGCTGTTTCCAAAGGCTGCAGCTAACCCAGAGGAATAGATCTAAAACTCCTCAACAAACATGCATAACAGATCAGGGCTCCTTTCTTAAAGATCAATGGCAACCATTTTACACATTGTTAAAACACACCTGAATTCAAGTCCCTGTGTCCTGAGTAGAGTTTCCTGAAAATGACATGCTATTTGGTTTTGTGGTTTTCTTTAAATCAGCATTTGTTAACATGTTCTGCACCAACTGGAAACAGTGAGGCTATTTCTCTCCTTCTGACTGAACCTTGGAGAGTGATGACATCATATTGGACTAAGCTACTGCTGCAACAGTGCAAGTCTGTGCTTGACTGAAGAGCTGTAAACTTCCTAATTAGAGCAGTCTGTAGAATTAATTGCTTGCTGTCCAGGGTTTTTACTAACTCAGTCTCTGGTATGTGTTCAGATGAGTTAGCTAAAAGTCTATCATTTTGTTCTTCTAAAAAGCTGATCATTTGAGTTTCAGTGCTGAACTGAAGTGGTATGCATTTGAGAAATCAGCTTGCCTGTATCACAGCTGTGAATTATGCCCCATAAAAACTTTGTGCTTTGTTTTCTAGCTTTATAACACTAGGTTGTTTATTTAGTGGATATAAAATAAATCTAAAGTTTGTTAATTTATACAAGTAGTTTGTCTTTGATGTAGCCTCAATAAATAAGTCCATGTAAGAACAATTATTTTCCTCTCAGATTGACAAACAGGTTATCTACCACACACACTGCTATTTCAGGCACATGTACTATATGAACTCACAAATTTCAGTTCATTGATGGTTTCTGTGTGAAAATACATAATGAATAGCTGGCCCAGTGGCACCGAGGGTTGAGGCACTGGATGCCACACTTCGCGCCATGCCGACGACCCACATTCAGGAACAAGCGTGGGCCGCCGGGGATCGGCAGGAAGTAGAAGGACAGGCATTCAGAGGGACAGCTCTCCTTCTCCCGGGGGTTTCAGCAGTCAGTGCCAGCCTGGCCCCTAGCGGTGGCTGACGACTGGCGCATGGACACCACAAGATGGGGGGTTGGGAGCGGCACAGACATTTGACGAGGGCATGCACAGGAGTGTGCATGGCACTGTTGCAGGTGTCATTGCATGCACCACCCTGACAAGAAGAAAATCGGGGAAAACAGCAGCACCCCACAGAGGATGAAAGGGGAGCTCGCAAGCCCTGCACCCAGTCAGCCATGGCACAGGAACACTTGATCTGGTCTCAGAGGGGTGGTCCCCCTCTCCAACCCCACCGGGGGGGTATGCCCTGGGACTACTACTGTGCCGGTTGGTGGATGCCGGGGTGATGGGGCTTGGGCTCCTCCAGATTGTGAGGGCTATGGGGGCAGGAGCATAAACAATACATTAAAAAAAGACATAATGTATAACTAGAAACAGTATAGAGCATCCTGATGCCCACTGTTTCCTGCACCATAGCTGAGGCAGCTGCTCTCTGCTGCCCCATCCTCTGCCCCACAAGCCCAGTCTCTTGCCCCACATTCGAGGCTGATGCATCCTGCTGCCCACTGTCTTCTTGCATATGGTTGGGATTGCTGAACCCTGTTGCCCTAATCATTTGCCTGAACAGTCAGGGCTGCTGCACCATGCACACCTCATCCCACTGTCAGGATGCTGTACCATGATGCCCCTGTGTCCTACCCCACAGTCAAGGCTTCTGCACCATGCTGTCCACAGTCCCGTCACCACAGCTGGGGCTGCTGTACCCTGCTCCTGCCTACTTAGGCAGGGCTGCTGTGCCCTAGAGTCCCTTGCCTCCACAGTAAGAGCTGCTGCACCATGCTGCCACTTGTGACAAGAGTTATGGCATTTGCTGCACCCTGTCCTCTGCCCCCAAAGTTGTGTTAGTTCCACCCAGGTGTGGCTGCTGTACCCTGTCCAACAGTCTGGACTGCTGTACCCTAATGCCTCCCTTGTCTTCTGGCAGAACAGCTGGGACTTCTGCACTTTACTGCCTTCTGTCCTTCATCCCCATAACACAAGATGAAAGTATTTTCTGTTTTTTCTTTTGGGCAGTGCAGCAAAAAGTCAGACATTGGTAGCAGGGGCAGCAAGGTGCAGCAACGCTAACTGTGGAGTCAAGGGGCAGTGGAGGCATGGGGCTGTAGGGGTGCAGCAGGGCACAACAGCCCTGTGTAAACAGGAACAGGGTGCAGCAGCTCTGGCTATGGTGGCAGGGAACAGACTACAGCATGGTGCAAAAGCCGTGATTGTGGGGTAGGACATGGGGGGCATCAGGGTACAGCAGCCCTGACTGTGGGACAGGATGCACATGGTGTAGCAGCACTGCCCATTTGGGAAAAAAGTAGGTAGTGGGGTGCAACAAAAGCCCCACCTCTGGTGGCATGAGTAGCATGGTGCAGCAACCCCAAATGTGAAGGCAGGGGACATGGGACTCTAGGTCATAGCACAGCACAGCAGTCCCAACTGTGGTGACAGAAACAGGGGGGGAATATGGTGCAGCAGCTCAGGCTGGGGGGGGACAAAGTGCAGCAGGATGTAGCAACGAAAACTGTTCAGGCAGGGGCAACAGGGTGCAGTGGCCCCGATTGTTCAGGCAAGAGATGGGGGCAACAGGGTGCAGCAGCCCTGACTCCATGAGAGAAGAGAGTAGGCAGCAGGGTACAGCAACCATGAATGTGGGGCAGAAGACAGGGTGCTTGTGAAGCAGGTGACAGGGGGCAGCGGAATGCAGCTGCTTCAACTGTAGGCAGGAGATGGGAGCATCAGGATGCCATATAGTGTTTCTAGTCATACATACAGTATACATGATGTATTTACATACAGGAACCATCAAATAACTGAAATCTGTGAGTTCATATAGTACATGTGCCTGATACAGCAGAGTGTGGCAGACACCTGTTTTTCAATCTGAGAGGAAAACAATTGTTCTTTAATGAACTGATTTATTGAAGATACATCAATGACAAACTACTTGTATGAACTAACAAACATTAGATTTATTTTATATCTATTAAATAAACAACCCAGTGTTATATAGCTTGAAAACAAATAGAGTTTTGTGGGACAGAACTCTCAGCTGTGATACAGACAAGCTGAATTCTCAAATGCATGCCACTGCAGTTCAGCACTGAAACTCAAATGATCAGCTTTTTATAACAGAATGATAGATTTTCAGCTAATTCATCTGAACACAAACCAGGGACTGAGTTAGTAAAATCCCTGGACAGCAAACAACTATACAGACTGTTCTAATTAGGAGGTTAGTATCCTTTTAGCTCTTCAGTTAAGCAGGGACTTGCACTGCTGCAGCAGTAGCTTAGTCCAATATGATGTCATCACTCTCCAAGGCTCAATCAGAAGGACAGAAACAGCCTGACTGTTTCCAGTTAGTGTAGAACATATTAAATGCTGATTTAAAGAAAACCACAAAACCAAATAGCATGACATTTTCAGGAAACACTACTCACGGACACAGGAACTTGAATTTAGGCTTGTTTTTAACAGTGTGTAAAATGGTTGCCATTGCTCTTTAATTATTCCGAGTCTTTTTTTTTTTTGTATATTCTTTTTGTCACCCTCCCCATGCTCACAGGCCCCCAATGCTTCAGGCTCTGCACGTCTCCCGATAGCCCCTCCTGTCCTAACCCGGCCCTCCTCTTACTCCTCGTATCGCAGCCAATCCCCGGGATATCCCGGCGCATCCCTTCAACGGGTGGGTCCCCCTCCTCTGAGGGGGAAAGCACTGGGGGGGGAGAGGGATGACCCCAGAACACTCTTCTTAGGGCCCGGGGATGCTGCTGTGGAGAAGGAGGCCCTGGCAAGGCACTGGAGGCAACCGGGGACAGACAGCCATCATCCGGCGGCCAGCGAGCAGTATTTCCGTTTTTCTGGTGTTCCCCTTCATGCGATCCCTCTTTTGTGCCCCTGGTCTCCACCGGGGGCCACTGCAGAGCAATCATGCATCCCTAACCCTCCCAAGGGGAGGAGAGCAGTCCTATGGACGCTCAATCCTACCCCTTCCCCTGCCAACCCCCGGCGCCAGAGTCTGTTCCCGAACCCGGGTCGCCAGCATGGTTCAAGGTATGGCATCCAGTGCCTCAGCCCTCTGCACCACCAGGCCGTTCACGAGTCTTTTTAACGCCATATATTACACAGCATGATTTAGACCCTCCATCAAGACATGAAATAGTAGAAAAGGGAAGATCAGTACGACTTAGTAATTCTGTAGAAAATGCTAACATTAATGCACCTGGTGATAATGACAGGTCAGAAAGGAAAACACATGAAGTTAATGACATGCCCATTTTAGTTCACCAATTAAACAATGTAAAAAAGAAATCCAATTTGGGAATTTGCAGCTTTTGGAATTAGTAGCCTTGTTTAGAGCATCTATTGATTGTTTTACTAAGGAAGCAGAAAAATGCATGGACTCTGTATGTGTTCAAAAATCACCCAAGGTAAATCCCCCTTTCAAACCAGATGGCAGTAAACAAACTGCAATCAGCACTCAGAAAAAGAAAAGTCAGAAAGAAAAGGGAAGAGATATGGTGAAAGAAAAGGAAGTGAAGGACAAAAAACAAAAACAACAACAACAAAAAAAAATCGGTGAAAGAGCTCACAGAGAAAATAGCAAACAAGGAGATAAGAGAAATAGAGTTGTCAGTGCAGGAACTAAATGAGAGGAAATTACAAATTAAGGAAGCACATACAAAAAATATTGATAAAAAACACTCTAGACAAAGAAGGTGCGAAAGGCAGCAAAACAAAATCACAAAGGGATAACAAAGGAAAAAACATAGGTTGTGATCAAGAAAAAGGGACTAAAACATTGAGTATCATGGAAAATGGTTTGGGGAAAAAACGTCAGGATAAACAAGTTACACTTGTAAGCTCAAACAAAGAAAGGTCTTCAGAAAAGGAAAAAACAGAGTTGCAGCCTGAGGATGAAAAGGAGCAACTAATATCTACAGGCGATCTACTTCCAAGGGTTTTCCTAAGGGGTTCACCGAAATCCAAAAATAAAAACAACAATTTATTAAAAGGAATAATGAAAAATAAAATAAACTGGCAAGATATCAAATCATCATACTGTTACAAAAAAAAATCAACCGTTTAAAGGATGGGTATGTAATGTATTAAAAAATCAGGAGAAAAGGTCAAAAGTTCTAGCAAGTAAAGCTGACTTCCTTGATATTGGAATAACTTTAAACTCAACTATGAAATCAGATTATACTAAAGAAAATGTGAATGTAAACAAATCAGTTAATTGCACAGCTAGGGGGAATAATGGTGAACTTCCATGCAAACAGCCTCAAATTACGGAGTTTATGAAACCAGCTGAAACTGAGCATGACCTACATGGTGAAGAGACAGAGCAAATAAGGAGAGGGGTAAACAATTAGGGTCAAGGATAAATACAAGTATTGTCCTAGAATGTGAGAATTCAACAATGGATGAGGAGTCCCTAAGGGAAGAAGAAACCCCATTAAGTAGCATTAGTTCAAATAGCACAGTAACACTCTCAGATGAATCAGACTGACGGAGTACCAGTTGCAGAGAAGATAATTTTATAAATGTTTTAAGCTGGAATGTGGCCAGGTTGAAAACAAAACTATTGGACAAAAACTGTTTATAACGGCTAAAGAAATTCTTTATAATATTTATGCAGGAGACTTGAATAGGAGAGGTAAAGGACCAACTAATTGAAGGCTTTAGAGAATGGATATCCCCAGCATATAGAATTAATAAGTTTGGATGACTAAAAGATGGCCTGGCAATTTTCATAGACGTTGCAATTAATTTTAAGATTCTAGAAGTAAGCAGTTACAATGAATATTATATGTATGTTATAATTTCTGGAAATAAAGAAGTATGGCTGCTGTTCAATGTTTATCTACCACCACCTGCCTTAAAACAAAAAGAATTAGATTGTGTAATAAACTTAATAGGGGTCAACCTTGAACTGATTACATCTAGATACCCAGGAGTTAAGTCCATAATAGCAGGAGACTTTAATGCCCATATTGGAAATCTGACTGAAGATTTTTCAACAGACTGGCAGGTAGATGATGCCCATAACATCCCAGTTAGACAATCTAAAGATAAAGTAATAACACAAAGAGGGAAAAAAGCATTAACTATGTGTGAGAAATTCGGTCTCAGGATACTGAATGGTCGTACAATCAATCAATCAATCAAAATCCTTATTTAACCAGGCGAACATCGTTGAGCAAGCTCATTTTCAAGATGGACCTGGAAAGGAGAGGTTAACAATACATACAAAGAAATATTAGGTTACATCATAATTGGGTAAACAATATATACAAAATGAATTCACACTTATATAGTATTTACTTGAGCAGTAATTATACACAGGGGCTGGGATATTCAAACTGCGCCAGGCTGTGGCACAAGCCTGGGTGCAGCTCAAATTTGTTGCGCAGGGGTGTGGCCTGGGCAATATTCAACGGAGCTGCGCTATGGCACAGCAGCTTGGAATATCGCACCCTGGCCACCCCCACTGTGCATGGCACAGTGGCACTGCACCAGCGCAAGTGGCCAGAGTGGAGCATGGAGATGCTCTGGCGCAAGTGCCATTGCGCCACGCACAGCACCTGCGATATTGAAAAGGGGACATGCAAATGGGGCCATAATATATGCAAGGCACACAGGGGGCCATTTACATCTCATTATGGCCCCATTTGCATGCTATTACATGCGGGTGCCCGATCCCCAACGACTTGGCGACCTGGCACCCTGCCAGGCAGCAGCCGCCGGGACCAACACCTCTGCAGCCCGATCTCGGCATTCCTGTAGTATAAAAAGTCCAATATCCCTGGTGGTCCAGTGGACCGCACTGAGCCCGATCGCAGACATCATTACTAGGACCCCCCAAGTCCAATATCCCTGGTGATCTAGTGTATCCCCCACCCCACCGCTTCACTGGAGCCCCACTGCCCGCTCGCCCCCATCAGCCAGCGAGCGGTAGCACTTACTCGCTCTGCCGCCCGTTACTGCTGCCGACTGACAGCTCGTGTTGCACGCCCATTGGTTCACAGCATGAGCCATTATGGGTGTGCAGCCCATACCATACTACTCATTTCACATATCTGACTGAGAATGGTATGGCTGGCATGCCCATTGGCTCATGCCAGGAACCATCACGGCAGCCCCACCGAGCTGTCAGTTGGTGGTCGCGGGCGGCAGGCGGTGGGGTGCCGCCCCTACCGGCTGATGGGGAGCGGGCGTGGGGCTCAGTGGGGTGGAGGTACACTAGATCACCAGGGATATTGGACTTGGGGGTCCTAGTAATGATGCCCGCGATCGGCTCAGTGCAGTCCACTGGACCACCAGGGATATTGGACTGGGGGTTATGGTGATGCCCACGATCGGGCATGGGGCGCTGCCAGGTGCGGCAGGAACTCGGTGGCCACCACGCGTAGCTGCTGTGTTGCGCCTGCAGCGGCAGCTCACCTGTGAGTGGCCATCACTTGTCCCTTTTGGGGTGTAACTTTGCAGGCACAGGTAGGGGTTGCACATGCATGACTCTGCACATCCTGAGCTGAATATTGGGCTGTGCAGGTTATGCATGGGCATGCTTCCCGCCTGTGCCTGCATACACACTGATGCGTCGCTCATCGGGACGTAAGCGGCACACTTTTCCCTTTTGAATATCGCTACCAGGGCTGATCAGTGGTTGTGCATGGCTAACACTGTTGCTTCATACAAACCTTGAATATCTGGGCTGGAAGTCATAATACACATGAACAGAGTATTAAAAAGAGCCATTGAGTTAAGACCATGAAGAGTATGCAGTAAAAGTATAGCAACTACAGTACAGTATATACGGTTAAACATACGCAATTATAATTACAGTGTGTATTTGAAGCATCCCTAGAACATAATTATTGACTGAAGGAGCTTGGTGGGGCATGGGAGGGGTGGGGAGGGGGACACAAGAGGGTGAGTAAGGAGAGGTACATGGTACTTGCCTGCAAGGGCATGTAGTGATTGCAGGGGTAAGGGTGGCACTAGTTAGGGAGTGGAAAGCAAAACACCATGATGGTGTCAAGGGGGATTGGATGGGAGAATATACTTTCCCCCGCAGTAAAGCAGATGGAGTACTGGACTTGTGTTTAATAGAAGCTATAAATTACAATACTGTGAAATATTTCAGAGTTGATAAAATCTGGGATAGCAATCACTTCCCAATTGAATGTTGTTTAGGAAATATCTTTAAAAAAGAAATTAGAAATAAAAGTGCCGAAAAAGAGGCAGATACACAAGTGTTCTAAATATGGGGAAAAAAATAATTTGGACAACTTATGCAAAAGAAGTTGTAGATCGAATTATTAGAGATACACATCCTAATAGGATGGTGGTGGATTATAACACATCTTATAATGAAGCTCTGATCATGGTAAAAGGCTTTGAAACGTTTATGAATCAATTTGTGGTTCAGCTAGACAAAAAAAGACAGAAAAATACAATGAATATTGGTGCAAGGAATCAGTGGTATGATAAGGAATGTATAAATAAAAAAATAAAGTAGGAAAATTAAGAGCTAGAAACCCAATTTACCCAGAATTAGGTGTGCTAAAGAATCTTAAAGCAGAATACAGGAAATACATTTGTGGAAAAAGAAAAAAAAATACAGAAACAGTTTATGGGACAATTTACAAGACTGCATCCTGAAAAAAGACACAAAAACCTTCTGGTCTCTTGTGGCATTTGGTCATGAAGAAAATAATGTATGTTATAATACTCCTGGGATGATAACTGCTGATATGTGGGTAGATCACTTCTCAAGAATTTATGGGGTAGGTGATAAGGACGTTACTGTCCCAGTGGCAGAGAATCCACTAAAACAGGATTTAGATGGTACAATTTTATTCACTGCCTCTGAAGTAAAGGTGGCAATCTTAGGACAAAAGTGAAACAAAGCAGCAAGAGGAGATGGGCTGCCCGGCAAATTTTTTTTTTTTTTTTTTTTTTTAACACAACCCCGACTATTGGGCTAATTTCCTTGCTCCAAAATTCACAGTTATAAATCAATATCTTATTCTCCCTCAGTACTGGAACAGAGGTATTATTGTTCCTCTTTTCAAAAGGGGCGATAAAGAAGACCCTAAGTGCTATAGACCTATTACTCTACCGTCTATATATAGTCTACACAATTTATACAAGACTCATTGTAGATAGACTTCTTATTTGGTCTGAGGAAAAAAAATTTAATTTCAAAGTTCCAATGTGGATTTAAAAAGAAGCATAGCACTTTGGACTTAATCTTCACCCTAAACTATCTTGTTGATAAGTATGTGAATGAGAAAAATGGAACCTTGTACATAAGCTTTGAGGATATAAAAGCTGCCTTTGACTCAGTTAACAAGTCCATTTTATGGGAGTTATTGAATGGTTTCGGGATAGATCATCATCTATTGGCATTCTTGAACATGTTACACTATAATACCATGGCAGAAATTAGATAGTCAAAAGATGGTGCATTAACAAAAGAAATTATTGTAAAAAAAAGGAGTGAAGCAAGGATGTTTACTTGCCCCCTTATTGTTTAATCTGTATATTGGGCTACTGATTAAAAGTATTTCAACTATTGATACACAGGCCCCCTCTATTAATAAAAAGGTACAACTGTTATTATACGCAGATGATGCGATAATTATCTCTCAAACCCCTGCTGGATTACAGAGGGGTATGATAAATATTATCCAATCCCTGGCTAAGTTTGATCTGTAGCTAAATGTTGCTAAATCTAAAATAGCTATACTAGGGAAAAATAAGAAATCCACCAAATTCTGGACCATTGAGGGCAAGAAATTTGAAATCATGAAAGAAGATAAGTATTTAGTTATTACAATCAATTCTAAAATGTCATGGAAAGCTCACTTAAGGGAAGAGAACAAGCATTTGTCAATGCCGAATGTTTGCTTGCTGGCATTGGCAGTGTAGGAGTTACAGAGCTGCATAATAGGAATGACGGTGAAGTACTGAACTAAAGCCAACCCCACCACCATCCTGCAGAGACTGACATGCATTGGGCTGTACTTTGGTCATCAGGCATATGACACGCCATTCTACCTGCAGACGCAACAAGTGTCACGGTGTGCCTTGGGGTCTTTGGTTCTTATGGCCAATTCCCCATTCCATCAGGAAATATGGTGAGATGGGTGCGTGTATAGAGAATGGGTGAACTTTGGGGCTAAAGATTGCAAGGCACACCTCGATGCCTCTCACTGGCTGCAGGGTGTGGAATGGTATGAGCATTACAGGCGAGAATCCCAAGTCACACCCCTGATGCCTGTCATTCTCTACAGGGTGGGGTGTTACAGTCGGAAACCCTAACGCCTCAGGCATTCGTTGGTATTTTCACTCCAAATTTTCAACATGTTTTTTTTGTGACCCCCACCTCATGAATAGTGGTAATATCAGTTTGTTAGCTGAAAGCTGCTTTTGCACAGCGACTACGGCATTTAGCACCACAGGTGCAAAAACACATTCCGAACAGGATGTGAAAAATGACAGCTGTACTGTTCATGGGGAGGTTTAAAAATGGCAATGTTGAAAATCTGCACTGAAAATATTAAAAAAAACTGGTGAAGTCACGAGTGTGTGTAGAAATTGTGCAACGCATACCCATAATGTAACTAGTTTGGGGATTTTTTACAGCAGATTGTCAACACAGGCATTTTGGGACCTCCGATGATGAACAGAGTCATTGTGATTTTCTTCATCTGTCCCGAACAATGATTTCCCACAGCGACCACACATTTCTGCGCTGAAAGTGTGAAAACACATTTCGGCCATATTGTGAAAAATGACAGCTGTACTGTTCATAAGGAAGTGTGGAAAAATGCCAATGGTGAAAATCTGGACTGAAAATATCACAAATTCATGAACTTACGAGGGTGCGTGGAAACTGCGCAATGCTCACTCGTAACACAGTCATTTTATGGACTTTTGCCACCAAATTTTCAACATAGCCATTTTAAGACCTCTGCTCATGAACAGTGTCACTGTGATTTTCTTACTCTGTCCCAAACATTGCTTTTGCACACCAACTGCACCATTGTGCGCTACATGTGCAGAAACACATTTTGAGTGAGATGTGAAAAATGGCAGCTGTACTGCTCATAAGGAAGTGTAATAAAATGGCAATGTTGAAAATCTGGATTGCAAATATTAAAAATTCACAAACTTATGAGCGTGCATAAGAACTGCGCAACACATGCTCATAAAACAGTAATTTTTAGGAATTTTTTCACCAAATTTTCAACATAGCCATTTTAAGACCTCTGCTCATGAACAGTGTCATTGTGATTTCTTAATGTGTCCCATACATTGATTTCACACACCGACTGCGCCACTGTGAGCTACATGTGCAGAAACACATGTTGGGCGAGATGTAAAAAATGACAGCTGTACTGCTCATAAGGAGGTGTGGTAAAATGGCAATGTTGAAAATTGATCAAATATTAAAATTTCTGAACTTCACAGCGTGCGTAGGAACTGCGCAACGCACGCTGGTAAAACAGTCATTTTTAGGAATTTTTTCACCAAATTTGCAACACAGGCTTTTTGAGAGCCCACCTTATGAACACTGGCACTGTCATTTCGTTAATCAGTCCCAAAAGGTGATTTCACGCAGTGACTTCGAAATCACCCTTCGGGCCCAAATAACACCATGACAATGAAAGAATTCATGAGGAGGGGTCCCAAAAACCCCATGTTGAAAATTTGGTGCAAAAATTCCAACAAATGCCCGAGATATGCATTAAAGTTGGAAAAACCCTATTTATTGCATTATACAGCTACCGGCATTTCTCAGTTCGCGGTTGGCTTTGAAGAGTGCAGACATGTTCGGTCCACGAAATAGTCCGCCAAGCTCTGGAGAAAGTATGGGGTGAGGTGGGGTGTGGGAGGTAGGGTGCCCGGGGGGCGCGGTGGGCAGGGCAACCCACCGAGGAACGCTTTTTTCTTTGGCGCTTTTTTTTTATTGATGATGTGGGACGTTGCCATGCTGGGTGGGCTCCGGCATGGCAGCTGAAAGCTGTTTGGGGGCTTTAGCCAATGGGGATTAGGCACCCTGTCGGCCATAACCATTTTGCCATGCTGGGGTGGGCTCCCAGCGTAGCACCTGGAAAGCTGGCGATGCGGGACATTTGCCACACTGGGTGGGCTCCCAGCATGGCAGCTGGAAGCTGTTTGGAGGCTGGAGCCGGCGGGGTTGGGCACCTGTCGGCCACAGTGTGCAGGGGGGCGCAGGCACGCATTATCTTGCGTGCATGTGTAGGAGGAGCTCTGCTCACTGAAGCGGAGCTCTTCCTTTCAACTGTACGGCACTGCATTTTCAACTGCTGGCATAGACAGCTGCAGCATTGATTGGAGAACTGCGACCGCACCTGCAAACACACTGACTGAATTGGAAGATGGGTGACACACCTCCGAAAACTCGGATGATGGCACTATGTTTCTTGCACACGCATGCAAGCAAACATAAAAACTCATATAAGTCTGTAGGTGGAATTATAACTTTTGCTAACAAATTTGCCAAGTAACTCCTTTGTAGCAATGAAGAAAGCTTTTGAACCGAAAACAATGAGCCAATACCTTTATGGGAGTGAAATCTGGGACCTATATACAGATAGCTTAAATATCGATACAATACAGAACTCATTAATTAGAACTACGCTGAATTTACCAAGGGACTGTCCATCTAGTTTTTTAAGGTTAGAAACAGGCATGCTTCCAATTAAAACCAGAATATTAATAAGAACAATTAACCTTTGGGGGAGAATAATGAAAATGTCTGATTGTCGTCTACTAAAAATGTGCTGGCTGGAACTCCAAAAACTCGATTACCACTGATAATCAAAGTTTTAGTTGGTTTAATAAACTGAACATATCATTAAGGAAAACTGGTATGTATAGACCTACGGTCTGTCAGATATAGACAATACTATTAGGGAAATTGTAACTAGATTAAAAGATACTGCAATGCAGGAAGATATCTCTAAAATTCATGATATAGATGTTTACGGTATATACTCGAGCATAAAGAACTCTTGGGGCCCAGAAAATTACTTGATACACTGTGAAAATGACAAACACAGAAATATCCTTTGCATATTTTGATTGTCTAGCATGGGTCTCAAACTTTATAATACGAACAGATATGTTGATCTTGGGAAGATGGAACAATGTACTGTATATACTCGCGTATAAGACAAGATTTTTATACCAGATTTAACTTTGAATTTTGTATGTCTCAGCTTATATGCGGGCCACAGCAATTAAGCAATTAGCGATCGAGTTTCGAGTGCTTTTCTTAATGTGCAGTCGATAGCAATAAGCGTCAGTACTGGTAACTGTGCATAGGTTTTGTCAGTTACAGTGCAGTACAGTTACAGTTACAGTGTGAGAGGAGCGTGAAAAGGAAACACAGCTCATATGATGCAGCATTCAATCTGCGTGTTGTTGAGTGTGCAGAGGCAACCAATAACTCGGCTGCTGCTTGGCAATAAACAGTGAACAAGAAGCAGGTCAGAGAGTGGCGCAGGCAAAAATTGGCATTAGCTGAAATACCAAAGTCCAAACCTGCCTGCCGAGGAGACCGTGTGGCATTCAACCTGCTGGAGGCTGACCTTAACAGCAGGGTGTTACAATGCCAAGAGAGCGGCTATATCGTAACCAGGCTGGCAATCCATATGAGGGCTCTGCACATGGCCAAGGACCCTAAATATCAGCGTGCAGGTGTGGATTCTTTCCTCGGATCTGCCAGCTGGTGCTCCAGATTCATGGAACGCCATGGTTTGACACAGAGCCAAAGAACCAAACTATCGTAAAAGCTTCCACCGAATCTCGAATCTGAGGTGGATAGCTTTCAGCAGTATGTTTTAAAAATGCGCACACAGTATGAATATGACCTAAAGCAGTTGGCTGAAAATGCTGTGAGTTGCTGAAAATACCGGTACCTGACTGCCTAAGATTCGCACTACTTGTGCTCATTTTGTAGTTTGGTATTTGGTGTTTCAACAGTTTATGTTTCACTTGCTGTGTTTCATTTTGAATAAACTTCTTGCAAAGCACTCATTTCGTCGTGTGTCACTGACCATTTCCAAAGTTAAAAATATGTCTTGGCTTACAAGCGGGTCAACGTGTTTTACATGAAGTACAAAGCCGTTTTTTTTGGGGGGGGGGGTTGTCTTATACTCGGATCGGCTTATACGCAGGGATATATGGTAATTGCCTAACCAAGTCACTAGTAGATCCTTTGCATGCTCTTTGAGTGCAAAAACAGAGAAAGGCTTAGAAAAAAATGGTTTGAATCTTTACTGCCTGTATACTGTACAACCCCGGATGTTATTTCATACATACTCCAGTTTAAAAAGATTAAAATTCTGTATGGAGTTGCAAAATTTTTTCAGTGAATGTAGCTTCTTGGGAAATGAATAACTAAATTAACTTTGTCATATATTTATGCATTTTAAATGAAAGGTTATGTGTATTTTAGACCATTATGTTTTTATGAATGCATGTAATGTAACAAATCACTTTTGGATTTTATACATTTCCTTTCTACAAATAAAATTCCTGAACTACAGGAAGGCATTCAACACAGTCCCACACAGGAGACTAATCCACAAGCCGGCAAATCTGGGGGTGGGGACAGAAGTGGTCACATGGGTTAGAAACTGGTTGAGTAACAGAACACAAAGAGTGGTAGTAAATGGGGTTAGATCACAGGAGGGATGGGTAACAAGTGGCGTACCCCAGGTATCAGTGCTGGGACCAGTGCTCTTCAATGTCTTCATAAGTGATACTGCAGAGGGTCTAGAAGGGAGGTTTAGCCTGTCCGCGGATGATACAAAGCTATGTAACAGGGTAGATACACAGAAAGGTATAGAAAAATGAAGAGGGATCTGAAGAGGCTTGAAAACCGGTCCAAGGAATAGCAGTTGGGTTTCAGTGCAAAAAAGTGCAAGATTATGCACCTAGGGAGAGGGAATCCCAGGGCTGAGTATGAACTAGACGGGGTAACACTGGAGGCCACCACAGAGGAAAGGGATCTAGGGGTCATAGAAGACCACTTTAAAGTGGCTAAATAGTGTGAAAATGCAGCTGGAAAGGATAACAGAATGGTAGGGTGCATAGGGAGGGGTATAACAAGTAGAAGGAGGGAAGTGGTGGTACTGTTGTACAACTCCCTAGTAAGCCCTCATCTGGACTACTGTGTTCAGTTCTGGAGGCCCCATCTCCAAAAAGACAGACAGGATGGAGACAGTACAGAGGAGACCAACAAAAATGGTGTCAGGGATGCAGCATAAGTCATATGAGGAGAGACTCAGAGCTGTAAATATGTACTCTCTGGAGGAAAGGAGAGAGGGAAGGGGGGGACATGATAGAGACCTTCACATATCTAAAGGGGATCAACAGGGTACCAGAGGGGAGCATCTTTCACATGAAGGGAAATAGCAGAACAAGGGGGGCACAGCATGAGACTAAAAGGTGGAAAACTTATAGGGAACTTAAGGAAATTCTACTTCACTGAAAGGGTGGTGGAGAGATGGAACAGTCTCCCCCAGGAAGTGGTGGGGGTGGCCACGGTTCAGTGATTCAAGAATGCATGGGATAGGCACATAGGAATTATCAAACTAGGGTGAAGGGGGGGGTCTTGCAGCATCTAGGGTACTTTAAGTATTAGAAAGAGGGATAGGGCAGACTGGATGGGCCACAAGGCCCTTATCTGCTGACATCTATGTATCTAAAATTGAATTGAACTGAGGTGCTCGACGGCGGAGGGGATGTTCCCGGTGGCTTTGAAAGAAGCACTGGTGAGACCCCTCCTTAAGAAATTTTCCCTCAACCCAGACATCTTGGCGAATTACCGTCCTATCTCTAACCTGCCTTTTTTGAGCAAAGTTGTTGAGATGTTAGTGGCCCAACAGCTCAAGGATCGCCTGGTGTCTTCGGACATCTATGAGCCATTCCAGTCGTGTTTTTGGGCCAAACATAGCACAGAAATAGCTCTACTTAGATTCCATAAGGATGTGCTCAGGGGTTGAAATAGAAGAGACAGGTCAGTTCTTGTGCTCCTCGATCTCTCCTCAGCATTTGACACTGTGGACCACGTCATGCTTCTTGATTGGCTGAGTGAGTTTTGTGGCCTCGCCGGTACTGTCATAAGGTGGTTTGAGTCCTATCGCTCGGATAGGGTACAGGGGGTAGTGATACAGGATTTCTCTTCCTCCCCAAAGCCTCTTTCTTGAGGAGTACCACAGGGTTCAATCTTGTCTCCGATGTTGTTCGCAGTGCACATGCTGCCCCTGGGCGAGATCAATCGACAATATAGTGTGGAGTTTCACTACAATGCAGATGATACCCAGCTGTATTTGTCTTTTGCACCCAGAACACCCGAAGCTGTTGATGTACTTTAACAACTGTCTGGCTAAAATCAATGACTGGATTGCTTCCAGCTGGCTGAGACTTAACCCAGATAAGACAGAGGTATTGGTGATCGAGCCAGGTCACAGGCATAATGAGTTGCCACCAGAGCAGACACAGGCCTGGTCCTGGGGTCCGTTCCATTGGTGGATTCCCAGAGGGTGCAAAATCTAGGCATGATCCTGGACAGCAAACTAACCTTGGAAGATCAGGTGTCATCTGTTGTGAAAAGTGGTTTCTACCACTTGCAGAACACTGCCAGGATTAAGCCCCTCATTCCGCCTGAGGATCTGCCGACACTGGTACATGCCTTTGTTACCTCCAGGCTAGACTACTGCAACTCTCTATACTTTGGGGTCACGGGAGGGACCTTCCACAGACTGTAGCTAGTGCAGAATGTGGCGGCCCGGTTGCTGACGGGCCTTCTGAGGTCCAGTCATGTAACCCTGGTCCTGTATGCCTTGCACTGGCTGCCTGTCAGGTGGAGGGTTCTTTTCAATGTGGGCTTGCTCACCTATAAGGCCTTATACAGACTATATCCTGGCTTCCTGTCAGAACTCCTGACACCGTTGACCTCTGCTAGCTCCCTCCACTTCTCTTCGAGAGGCCTCCTGGACATTCCCAGTGTTTGACTCCAGACATCGGACGACAGCGCATTCAGCATCACAAGGCCGACGCTGTGGAACTCGCTTGAACACCCTCGATCGAGGTGTTCAAGCTGAGGCTGAAGGCTCACCTCTTCTGCCAGGCTTTTGAAGCTTGCTGATTTGGGTCTGGACCATCAGTTTGCATCCCCAGCAACCAGAAGCACACTGTAAAAAAGGTTCTGCTAACTGACTGAATTTTATTGTATTAATTTTACTGTATTTTAACCTTTGTTTTTGTGTATTTGTGATTGTTAGGCGCCCTGAGCCTCCGGGAATAGGCACCTTATAAATAAAATTGCCTTGCCTTTTAAAGCTGCACTAGACCAACATATGAAAAACAACAAATTCTCCTATTTGGACTGATTTGTCGAGTCATTATGACCCAATGGCTTCAGACTTGTACTAATCTATGAACCTATGAACCTACTGGGGAGTGTACTTTATTCTTTTTTCTCTATTATTTCTTTATTCATTTTTTTCCTTTTTTGCCCATCCCTACCCGCTCATCCCTGACGCGGACATGCGGGTGAGGAGGCGCGGGAACTCAACACACTACAGGACACCCCACCCTACTTGCTGCCCCTTCCACCCACTTACGCCACCACCAGACCTCCACCCAGTAGTGATGGGACAACAGGAGGGACAGCATCCTGCTGGGACAGAAGAACTGCCGGTAGGCGGCTCAATCCTGCTCCCACCTTCTCCCCCACCCGGCCGGCTCCCCGACGACCTGAGGTCATTCCCAAACCCAGGTTGCTGGCATAACGCAAGGTAAGGTTAGGTGCCTCAACCCTCAACGCCATCAGGCCGGGTCGAGTGTACTTTATTTTTAATGTCATCGTTCCTGTCTGTAGAATTCTGGCCTATTTGATTTTTACATCGAGTCATATCTGCAAAAAATTCACTGAATACATTTACTGCTTCTAATGTGTGCAGTTATATTGCTGAAATGCTTGCAGATTTGGAACTTGGAGGTTAACTCTGAGATGCAGTTTGACCTCCATGAACTCCCTTGCAAAGTTATCAGCAGGAGATCAGTTTTGGGGTCCAATGTTTTATTTTGTTGCACTTACCTGTACAAGGAAAGAAACTGACAAGAACTTAGTCACATTTTGTGAGAAATAGGATGTCTCTTAATGAGCTCAGGATGCAGGAATTGCCAGGCAAAGACTTTATAGAAAGAGAGCAAACCTTCATTGGAGCGAGGAAGATTGAAATTTGGAATTAAAGATACCCTCAGATGAAAGACTTTGTACTGTAGACCTGGACACCCCCAAAACCCTATACATACTGCAGCATATGGTACACATACATTTATTAATAATATACTTAATGGGGCGTGATACAGAGTAGTACCATGTGATATAGTGATAAGACATGCACATACGATTGTAGCATGGACTGGTGTTAAAGACCATTTCCCAACATGGCTATGTGCTGGGAACTTCTGGCCCTAACAGTATTAGCATTGCTTATACAGGCCTTATGAGACAGTTCTTGCTGAACTCCTTGTGCTCCTGCAGCGCACAAGCCTAAAATGCAACCCCACCAAGGTCCAGATCTGCCACTCTGAAGTATCCGTCTTGGGCCTGCAAGTTACTGCAGACGGGAGGAGCCTCACCCTGGACAAAGTGGAAGGTATTCAGATCTTACCACTGTGGCGCTGCCCACCAGTGAGTCCTTTGCCTCAACAAGCAGGAGCAAGCAGTGCATCCAGCAATGCCTCAGCAAGAGAGAGCGAGCATGCAGTGAGTGCATGTGTCTCACTGTGTATAGTGCTGTCTACCTAGCTGTCAGCAGTTTCTGGGGATTTTTTTGCATTTTTTACCTGATGGACCCAGACTTGGTACATGCAGGCAAACGGCTCCTATTAGTCTGGATCTGTTGAGTCACCTATGAGTGGGGGCCGGGGGGGTGTCGGGCTTCATTTTTAAATTGGACCAGTCTGTCCAATGCTACTGACACAGCTCGTCACTGTACCAAGCTGAGCTACAACAGGTCGTCCACAGTGGACGCAGATGGTGCATGGGTGTCCAAAGCCTCTGCGATGGCGAAGTCATAACTGTTTACAGCCAGCTCAGTACCACCCTTGCATGATGTTACCGTAGCC
This sequence comes from Neoceratodus forsteri, assembly GCA_016271365.2. NCBI lineage: Eukaryota > Metazoa > Chordata > Ceratodontiformes > Ceratodontidae > Neoceratodus > Neoceratodus forsteri. The sequence continues at coordinate 1,537,978,265 of CM057455.1, forward strand.
AAGATGTCCAGTACAGCCAAGAGCTTCTCTGGCTCATGACTGCATTTAGGATGGTACTAGACTATCTCCACAGGGGGAGGACCTGATTGTCCCCAGTTAAAAACTAGGGACCTGAATAAATGTGGATATCCTGGAGTGTAAAAATTCTAAATAAATAACAAATTTGTAAAAATGGTTTCAGAAATGCTGCAATCTGATCAACCATCAGCATTCTGAGACCCTTACATTAATCCCTGTCACACTGTCATGTACAGCCTAATCACCATGGTGCATGAATTCTTCCTGTCAGTGTTCCATCCCATAGCACTGAAAGACTGGCATGATACATTCTGATTCTTCCCCTCCCAACTATGTTTTTTCTTTCCCTCTTAAGCCCCGCCGTGCTCTCTCCTGCGACCGCCCAATCCTGGACTCTACCTCCCTGCGTGACCCAGACTTATCTTCTCTCCTCCCCCCCCGGCACTGGGAATCCCAGCGCCCAGGGCGCTCTTTCTTATAGGGTTGAAACCAGGCCGGGGAGGAAACAGGACAAGGAGACAGCCGTGCTCGACTTCTGGGAGTGTGGACCTTGGGTGGGAGGCGCCATCGCCCATCGGTGGGAGGAGGGAGGTATTTTACTTAAGTGGATCCCCTGTGGGCCTCGGCTGTCGAAGCAACGCACTACCGCGGCCCACGCCCCAGGCATACGCCATGATGCTGCATTTGGCTACCTACAGTAACCGGCAGAGGTCGCTCCTTGAGTAAACGTTACCCCTACCATCCCCGGGAAGAGAGAGAGCAGTCCTCAGGACACTCAATCTCTTCCCTCCCCTGCCGACCCCCGGCTTGTTCCCGAACCCAGGTCGCGGGTGTGAGGTGTGGCGTCCAGTGCCTTAACCCTCAATGCCACCGGACTGGCTATACATTCTTATTCTGAACTACTTTTTAAAATAATAACCTTCCTCTCAGTAAAAGAAAACATTCATAGGTATCATAGGTATTACAAGCCAATGAGGACATTGCGTCCGTAATGCTTGCCAAGGAAAATTAATTTAGACAAAATCTGATTTTGTCCTCCATTGCTAGATCCAAATTATGCTTAAAAGAATCCATATTTGGGCTATTCACAACTTCAGCAGGGAGCTGATTCCATATGGGGACAGCCCTGTGGCTAAACCAGTTCTTTCTTCTCAGAGTTTTCCATTTGCCTAGATGTAATTGTTTGGAATGTCTTCTATTACTAACTCTGTAGTCCCTGATAGCTATCCCAAGTTCTTTGCTAAGGGTGGGATCGCTTAGTGCTCTATAGATGAGGCACATATCTCCTCTCAATCTACTATACTATAGAGTGTACAGGTTCAGGAGTCTCAGTCTGTCCTCATATGGCCTATCACCCATCCCTAAAATGGCTTTGGTAAATCTGCGCTGTACTCTCTCAATCCTTATGATGTCCTCCCTGCAGTATGGAGACCACACCTGGGCAGAGTATTCAAGGTGTGGCCTAACCAAAGCAGTATACAAGGGAAGCAACACCCCACTCGTGTACTAGCTACGTGTCTAAAAATACAATTTAGGATATGATTAGCTTTATTAGTTTGGGTTCTGCAGTGTGATCTGGATTTTAGGTCAGGGCTGACAGTTATTCCCAAGTCTTTCTCTTGATTGGTTTCAAGTTGGGTATCATTCTCCAATTTTTATTTAAGGTGTTTATTTTGTATTCCCAGGTGCATAATGTTACATTTGGAAGTGTTCAGGACAAGCTTGTTTTTGCAGGACAAAGTTAATATGTTATCTAGAACTAACCGAATGGCAGAACTGCCAGTTGTGTTGTTTACCACAGTACCTATGGGACAGTCGTCAGCAAATTTTAACATCCATATGTTGGGGTCATCAATGGTGAGAGTACAGACATATATACCCCTGGGGGACCCCACTTGTGACAGCAGACCAGTTAGAATATTCTCCATAAATGATAATTCTTTGTTTTCTTCCCTCCAACCAGTTAGCAATCCAGTTAACAATACTGTTTTTTAATTTAAATGCTCTCAAGGTGTCTAAAAGCTCTAAGTGTGGTAACTGATCAAACGCTTGGCCGAAGTCTAAGAACACAAGGTCCACAGAATTACCCCAATCAACTTCGCCCGTGACTTTTTCATAAAATGTCAGTAGATTCGTTTGGCAGGATCTAGATTTAGTAAATCCATGTTGGAGAGGGTCAGATGACCCATTTTGACAGAGGGAGTCCAGGATAAGGTCTTTAATAATATTCTCTAAGATCTTTCCAATTAACAAAGTTAGGCTAATGGGTCTGTAGTTTGCGGGGTTGTTTTTTGGACCTGTCTTGAGTATGGGTACCACGGTCGCAGTTTTCCATATCAAGTGGAACTTCCCCAGTGTCAAGAGAATGTTGAAGGATACTAGTCAAAGGTAAGTAGATAAATTCAGCAAGCTCTTTTAACACCCTCGGATGAATTTCACCAGGACCAGGTGATTTGTTGATGTCGACCCTCCTTAACCTGTCCAGAACTTCATCAGGTTTAATGATGAACTGTCCAGGGGATGGAATTTCTGCTATATTTAGTAAACCAGGACTGTTTTTATTAAACACAGAGCAAAAATATTGATTTTGTGTGCCAGCAGCCTCTTGGTTATTAGCTATATTTCCAGAAGCGGTGAGGAAGGGACCTATAGTAGTTTTTCCCTTGGATTTATTAATATGTGGTTGTCTTTGACCCTAGTATCTGATCTGTAGTTATATATATATGATAGTAAGGTGATCTGGATATGCCAGATGTTAACTGGAGTGCAGTTGCAGCTGCCACTTCTAAGAGTGGGGTTATTCTAGATGCCCTACAGGGGGCATGCCTTAGACAACTAGTACTGGAGCCCACTCGAGAGGGAGCATTATTAGACTTGATTCTCTCAAATGGAGATGGGGAGAGGATCACAGATGTAGAAGTGGGTAGCCATCTGGGAACTAGCGACCATCGAACAGTATGGTTCACAATAAACACAGCAATAGAGTCAAGCCATACAAAGACAAAAGTACTGGACTTTAGGAGGGCTGACTTTGACAAAATGGTGAGTGCCTAAGGAATACACTAGCAAATGGGCAGGAAGGAGGGTGGAAGAACAATGGGGAATAATAAAATTGCCATCACAGAGGTATGAGCCTTTGTGTGAAGCAAATAAACAAAACAAGATGATGTAAGAAACCACTATGGTTCTCAAAGGAAGTGGCAGTGAAGGTTCAAGAAAAAAGCATTCAGGAAGTACAAGGAATCGCAGAAGGAGCAGGACAAAGAACTGTATCAGTTAAAGCAAAAGGAGGCTGGGAAGGCAGTCAGAACAGCAAAGGCCCAAACCGAGGAAAAGATAGCCAATTCAGTTAAGAAGGGATAAAACCTTTATAGGTACATCAGGAGCAAAGGAAGACCAAGGGAGGGATAGTGAGGCTTAATAAAGGGAGGGAGGGTGGGCAGAGGAGACTGTGAAAAGGCAGAGATACTAAACAAATATTTTTGCTCAGTATTTACAAATGAAGAGGGGAGGTACATAATACAAACAGTAGTAACACTTTGGAGACAGAGTTGATACCAGCCATTTACAGAAAGGGTTCTGAAAGAACTCTTAAAACTGAAGAGTGAACAAAGCAATGGGGCCTGATGGGATTCATCCCAAAATTCTAAAAAGAGCTAAGGGTAGAACTAGTGACATCACTGACTACCCTTTTAACAAATCATGGGAGGATGGGGTGGTACCGAGGACTGGAGGAGGGCAGATGTGATTCCCTTCACAAAAGTGGGAGCAAGGCAGAAGCAGGAAACTACAGACCTGTTAGTTTAACCTCAGTGATAGGAAAATGATGGAATCACTTCTGAAGGAAAGAACTGTGCGAGTATCTAGAGGCCAGAGGGCACGGGACCCTTAAGGCAGCATGGATTCACAGCGGGAAGGTCATGCCAGACAAATCTGATAGATTTCTTTGACTGGGTGACCAAAGTAGTAGATCAGGGAGGGGCTGTGGACATAGCCTACCTAGACTTTAACAGGCATTTGACACAGTCCACACAAAAGATTAATATACAAGTTAGCCAGCCTGGGTGGGTCCCAAGATGACAGCCTGGGTAAAGAATTGGCTGGAGAATAGGACACAGAGTAATAGTAAATGGAGACCACTCCAGAAGAAAGGAGGGTTACTAGTGGGGTACATGAGAGGTTCAGTATAGGACCGGTCCTCTTCAATGTCTTTATAGCGACATTGCGGAAGGACTGCAGGAAAAGTATGTCTCTTTGCAGATGACACTAAGATCTGCAACAGAGTTGATGCACAGGGGGGGTGGAAAGGATGAGAAGGGACTTGGCAAGGTTAGAGGAATGGTCAAATGTATGGCAGCTTAGATTCAATGCTAAGCAGGAAGTAATGCACCTGAAACAAAAACCAGAGAAGAGTACACAATGGGGGTGAGATACTAACAACAACAAAATGGAAAGGGACCTAGGGGTAGTCATATCAGATGACCTAAAGGTGGGCAAGCAATGTGAGGGCAGCAAGGAGGACTGGGGGTTACTGGGATGCATAGGGAGAGGCATCACCAGTAGAAAACAGGAAGTTATTATCCTCTGTACAGACAGCTGGTGAGACCCACCTGGAGTACTGTGTGCAGTTCTGGAGACCAATCTCATAAAGACATAGACAGGATGGAAGCTGTCCAGAGGAGGGCAACTAAAATGGTGCAGGGTCTGCACCAGAAGACATATGAAGAGACTTAAGGAGCTTAATGTGTATAGCCTCGAGGAAAGGAGGAGAGGGGACATGATAGAAACTTTCAAGTACCTCAAGGGAATCAACAAAGTCCAAGAGGGTAGCATCTTTCAAAAAAAGGGTGTGCAAGAACAAGAGGGCACAATTTGAAGATAGAGGCGGGCTCAGGGTAATTTAAGGAAGTATTTTTCACAGAGAGGGTTGTGGATGCATGGAGGCAGCCATCAGGAGGTTGTGGAGTTAAAATCAGTGGTGGAATTCAAGTATGCATGGGACAGTCATAAGGCAATTCTGGGGGGTGGGGGTAAGAAGAAGTAGATCTGCTGGTTAACTAGGATCTGCAGCTTATCCAGTAGGTAGGGAAATGGGCAGACTGGGTGGGCCAAGTGGTCCTTATCTGCCGTCAAATTCTATGTTTCTATGTTTCTAGTAGCCTACTGTATCTCATGTTGGGATTTAGCTGTTTTAATCTTGGTTTTAATGGTTTTTGACCACAGCTCTATACTTGGGACATAAGTGGGTTATTCCCCTTTTTATTTGCTTGAACAGTTTGTTTGTTTTTTTGTTAATCAAGCCTTTTATTGAGGGGTTCATCCAACCAGGTAAGTTTTTTTAATTGGTACCATATTTTTTTTATTCTGGGGAGGTTATCCTTTATTAACTGTTTTAGTTTGCTAAGCATAAGGCCCCATTTAGATTCAACTGAGATTGGTAAATAAATTATGCCAAACCCACTGGGTTAGACTAGATTTTGAATTGTTAAAGTTCAGGGTTTCTGTAACTCCAGTAGCTGTTTGTTTTATATAACCTGTAACCAAAAAACGAACAGTATTGTGATCACTGTTTCCCAAAGGTGCATGTATAGTGATGTTAGATATACAGTGTTCAGTATTAGTTAAAATAATATCAAGTATGTTATTTCTGGTTGCATGCTGTACTAATCGTTCTAACCCGAGTTTGTTAAATAAATCTAAGTAGAGACCGTCGGTTCTACTGGCTGCAGATGCCAGGGTTCAGTTAATACTAGGTAAGTTAAAGCCTCCAAAAATCATAATGTTCTTGGATGGATCTAGGTTCCCAATATAATTTAATAACTTGGTGTTGTTTTCAGGGGTCATTGAGGGTGGTCTGTAAACCAGACCTAAAATAAATGGGGGACCTATCTGAGGGGACAGTTTGATCCAGAGTTTCCAGGTTTTCAAAAAGAAAAGATTTCTTCATACTTACCGTAATTTGCTTTTCTGTTGGCTCCAACAATGTCAATGGGTATTTGTAACAACTGGCTAAAGTGCACCCTTGCCTGGGGAATGGCACAGCCCAAGCTTCAGAATGTTGGGCACATGAGGATTCCAAGCAGCAGCAAATCCCCAGTCACTATTGACATCGCAGTGCAATAGTAGCTATATATTTGCCTATAATATGTATTGCATGTATTAAACAACTCTTTACTGTAAATAAATGCTGTATTAAAATACAAAGAACCTCTGTGCGCAAACACTGAGGCAAGGGTTACCCCAAAGGGCATTTGGCTGGGAAGCCAAGTTTCAAGAAAATACAAAATCACACATGCCCCCACAATGCAAAGCATCATGGGCTGCATATGCAAATCACCACAGAATGTTATGCTGGTCCAACTTTAAGCAGAGTGCATGGTGCCGAAGGCCCTCACACAGTTTGCAAGGTGAAGCTGTGTGAGAGGCCTTTCGGCACCATGCAATTCTGCTTAAAGTTGGACCAGCATAACATTCTGTGGTGATTTGCACATGTAGCCCTTGATGCTTTGCATTGTGGGGGCATGTGTGATTTTGTAAATGCTGTATTACCTTTTTAGCAGACTTTGAGGAAGATAATGCTATCTATCGGACACAAGGTTTAGACGATTCGGTCCTCTCTGCAGGAAAGGACAATCAGGCAGCAAGGCGCACTCCATACGAGTCCCAGATCTGGGGAACGGAGTCTGACCACATAATGAGGGATAACTTCCAGGCAACACTGTATTCAGTGAGACTACCTGCAGCAAGGAACAAACGCCTTAAAGTTCTAATGAAACTTGTTAACCTGTGGTCACAGACTGATTGAAAAACCTTTTTTTATATATGAATACAGTGCAGCAAAATGGAGAGGTGTCCAAAAGTAGGGGATTTTATCAAACAGGAGATCCCTCCTAGCATACCGGATAAAATTCTCCAGCAGGAGCGAGGCTCCTGGGTGGGCCCCATTGACAATGTTGGAGCTAACAAAAAAGGAAATTACGGTAAGTTAGAAGAAATTTCTTCTTTCTGTAGCACTCCACATTGTCAATGGGTAATCATAACAACTGAATTCTAAGAAGCAGTACCTAGAGAAACCGTTGAGGGGGTAGAATATTATCCCATATGCCAGAGGCAAGCACTAAGGACTTGTGAACTGCTGCCTGTAGCACTCTGTGACCAAAAGCTGCATGAGCAGAATTCTGAACATCCAATTTGTAATGTTTCATGAACATGTGGATGGAAGACCATGTAGCTGCATTGCATAGCCTTAAAACTGAAGCTTTACCTCTCTCTGCCCAGGAAGTTGCCATAGCCCTGGTGGAGTGAGCCTTGATGAGAGATGGCGGTCTCTTCTTTTCCGTAACACAGGCCTTAGCAACGCAGGCCTGCACCCTCCTAGCTAGGGTGGCCTTAGAGGCCTTTTGACCCTGCTTGGCTGCTCCTAAAACAACAAACAAACTATCTGACTTTCGGAACCCAGCCCTCCGTTTAAGGTACTGTAGAGCCTAACTGCCCGTTGTAAATCCAACTTGTGCAATTCCTTCTCCTTGAGGTGAGAAGGCTATGGACAAAGGGATGGAAGGCATATTTCCTGGTTCACATGGAAGGCTGTGGGCACCTTGGGAACGAAAGATGGAACCTTTCTGAGCACCACCTTGTCTTTATGCATAATAAGGTATGGCTCCTTGTGAGAGAAGGCCTGGAGTTCACCAGTTCTCCTGGCTGAACACATAGCTACCAAGAAACACCTTGTAGGACAACACATCCAGCAATATAGATGATAGGTGTTCAAAAGGCTCCTTACAGAGTGCATTCAGAACCAGATTAAGATCCCACAGAGGAACCGGGGATCAGAATACTGGAAAACTCCTGCTGACTGTGACACTTGGACAGCTGGTTCTGATCGCTGCATGATTTTTGTAATATAAAAATGTGTTATTAGGTGTCTCTCATGAGACATGCTGAAACAGCCTGTGGAATGACCCCCCCCCCCCATCTCAGGTTTTAGCTACAAGGTGTTACCTGGAAGGCCAGGAGATAATTACAGGCTAGAAGAGACCTAAATTAGGATCTCCTGTTTATCAGGCTTAAGTGTAGCTTGCCAGCTGCTAGGCTGGGAATCATAAACTGTTATGGCATTTAGAGGAAAGATACAGATTATGTCACGGGGGTGTGAAGTCATAAAAGGTTCTTTGATGTCCTTGAGAGAGGAAGCTGCTCATGGATGAAAGAAGGGACTTGGAAAATCACAGACTTAATTGGGAAGTCATATGGGGAAACAAGTTTTTTCTGCTGATGTCACCTATTAATTTACCTCCCGACACAAGACATCCTGATTGTATAATTTTTAATAAACAGAGGGGGAGCTGGGTGACATCATGGAGAAGGCAGGGTCAAGACAGTGTTTTAATTATGCTGTAACAGACCTTTACTGACACACATGTTTGGACTCTCTTGACAACAACATCTGTCTATCAGCACTGTTAGAAGAAATACCTTAGACAGACAAATCTAAGTGTATATTTTGGTAGGAAATTGCACTTTTAAACCTTATTATTTTAAGTGATTGTATGGTTTTGTGATATACTGTTCTGTATTTACATTTTTTATCTATTTTTAAGTAAACATCTACTTTAGAGACTACTTGGTGAGCCTTTGAAATTATTTTTCTTGACAAGTGAAGCATATATGGTTAAAGTTGACACTGTGTAAAAGATTAATGGTGATACCAAACTGGGAAAAGGTAAGAATTTTTCCTACGGTCTTCCATAGAGTTTTTAAGGGTTCATTTTGTACCTGGTTAGGTGCCCTAGACAAAAGATATCTGCCCCCCCCCCGAAGAGCAGAATTATCTGAGCCTGTACATTGGGTACACTAGCAAGAGGTTCACAGTTTGAATCCCTCCAGAACTTGAGACCAAAGTTTGATTCGAACCCACAAAACAGACAGAGGATTACCCTGTTCGGTTAACTGTTCACAATACTGCACTCAGAGTTTGGCACTGTGGGAGCAGAGGACCTGACCTGCTGAGTGGGTTTGTGACACTAACCACATGTAAAAAAAAAATGAATGACCTCTCTATTAGTTCCTAGGGAGAAAACCAAGGGCACTCAGAGAGTGAATACTTGGCTTCTCAGCATACTCAATGCCAACCTTTCTCTGCACCTTCCTGTAAAATATCCAAAATCTGTGGAATTGAGGCCCTTGAAGGCTTAAAATCCTTCCCTCTGGCCCAAGATGAAAAGGTGGTCCATATCCGAGCATAAGCTGTGGACGCAGAAGTTTTTCTGGCAGCCATCAAGGTTCCAACTACTTTCTTGGAGAAACCTTATTTTTAGGAGCCTCATCCGTTCAGGAGCCAGACCGCGAGCTGCATCATTCCTGGATTTGGGTGGAGAATGGGACGTTGTTGTACAGAGTCTCTTCACACTGGAAGGTGGAAAGGTACTTGCTGAGCTAGGTTCACTAGACTGGAGAACCATGGTCTTCTCAGACACTCTGGAGCTATTAGGAGAAAGTTTCCTTTGAGTGTCTTATTTTTTGTAAGACCTTTGGAAGAAGAGGCAGTGGAGGAAAGGCATACGCTCTGCTGAAGGACCATTTTCATTTTGTTAACCAGGTAAACAGAGGCTGGCCTGGTGGCACAGAGGGTTGTGGTGCTGGACACCATGCCAGCGACTCGGGTTCGGGAACGAGCTAGGGTCATCGGAGGTTGGCAGGGGGGGAGGCAGAGGATGGGAGTCTAGCTGCCCGGCTGGCAGCTCTCTCTCTACATCGGGAGAGAGTTCTGGCTCTCTCGGAGCTTGGCCGTCCCCTGGTGGAGGTCGGAGGGATGGTACCACTCCGGGAAGTGCCGGCGCTAGGCCGCAGGGAGGGAGGGAGGGCAGATGAGACCTGGCACTGGAGCTGCGGTGCGCATGCGCGCCTCAATGCTCATGCGCCACCGCTTCCGGGGGTCTCGGGAATAGGTCCCCGGGGAGAAAAATGGAGGAAATATGGGGACCATCCATGGATGAAGCCTCCGGGCTGGGCTCTGGGGTTCTGCCATGTGGGCACGGCGCTTCAAGTCCCCGAAATACCCCAAGCCCCAGCAGAGTGGCAGACAATCAGGACAGCCTGCTGTTGAAGGACAAAAAGAGTTATCAAAAAAAAAACAAAAAAAAAACAGGCAAACAGCACTGGGCCACGTGGTCCTTTTACAGGCTCAATTCAGAGTTAAAGAAATACATTCAACAAAGTACTATAACAATATAACTTTACAATTACACATATACCATTCACACATTCACAATCCAGGAGGCACACAGGAAGTTTATAAACACACATACATACAGCAACAAACTGCATACCGACATTGTTTATAGAACAAATTTTAGCAGTACAGGATTAGTATTATACATATAATTTAAAACTAGTTCAATCAATAATAGAAAATATCTTGTATAAATAACCCAATCTATAAATTACATTTGCACTCTACGTTGCCTTTGACCACTCCTGAGTCAGTGCATCCACTGCTTCTACCTGTGGACACTGAAAACAACTGAAGAACCTTTGGATCTGAGCATTGTGGCTGGATATGAACAGATCTATCTGTGTTCGATCAAACCGGTTGCTCAGGAGATCGAACATCTCTGGGTTCAACTGCCACTCTCCAGGGTGAACATTTTTGCAACTTAACCAGTCCACCTGAATGTTCAACTCCCCTGCCAGATGTACTGCTGACAGAGAGAGAAGATTCTCCTCCACCCATCTCAGGAGTTTGGAGGTCTCTCTGCTTTTTGTGCCTCTTTGGTTGTTTATGTATGCCACTGTGATGGTGTTATCTGACCGCACCTTTACTGCATTCTTTTTCAGCACAGTCTGAAACCAAAGTAGAGCTAAGCGGACCGCTCGCATCTCCAGAACATTTATGTGGAGATGCTGTTCCTGTACTGACCAAGTCCCCTGAGTGGGAAGTTGGTTGAGGTCTGCCCCCCTACCCATGCAGACTGGCATCTGTTGTGAGAATTCACTCTGGGGAAGTTCCAGCAGAATTCCCTTGCTGAGATTCTGCACATTCACCCACCGACTCAGGGAGTGACGAAGCTGAGGGGTGAGGGGAATCCTGGCCTAATAATCCTCCAATGATGGATCCCAGGCCGTCAGCAAACCATCTGAAGAAGCTGTATATGGAAGCAAGCCCATAGGACTAAGTCTATCACTTCTGCCAAGAGGCCTAGAATTCACAGCAGACTGTGGGCAGAGGCTGATGACCGATTCCTGAGCCACTGAACTTCCAACAATAAGGTCTTTTTCCAGGAAGGCGACAGAAAAACCCTTCTTAGTCTCGTGTTGAAGAATGCCTCCAGATGTTCCAAGGTCTGAGATGGCTCAAGAGAGCTCTTCTCCCGGTTCACCACCCAACCGTGTGACTCCAGGATCTCCAGAGCCCTGAGCACTGACCTCTTTGCCAGAGGCAACGTCGGTGCATGAATGAGCAGGTCGTCCACATAAGGCTAGACATCATGCCCTTCCTGCCAAAGCTGAGCTATCAGGACTATCAACACCTCGAGAAAACTCAAGAGGCTGTTGTATGGCCAAATGGAAGTACCTTGTACTAAAGATGTTGGCCCACTATCGAGAACCTGAGATACTACTGGTGGGACTGAAGGATGAGGATGTGAAGGTAAGCACCTGTCAGATCTATTGAGGCTAAGAAGTCCCCTGGCTGAATGGCCCGGGTTATCGACCTCAGGGACTCTATCTTGAATATTTGTATAGGATGAACTTGTTGAGATGCTTCAGATCCAGAATGGGTCTGAAACCCCCGGACTTCTTGGGAACTATGAAAAAGATCGAACAGAACCCTTGACCTCACTCACTTGGTGGGACCTGTACAATGGCCCCGATTTGAATGAAGTGGGTCAGAGTCTCTGACACCGCCTGGCATTCTGCCACATGCTTGGAAACCGGGGACAGTAGAAAGCGTCCCCTTGAGGGAACCATTAAGAATTCTATGGCATAGCCCAGGTGAAGGATTTCCAGAACTCAGGCATCTGACGTTGACTGGGCCCATCTTGAGAACAACTCCTGAAGTCTTCCACCAAGGAGGGGGGGACAGTGATGGGCCCGTGTACCTTTATTGTGAGGCACCAGGCTTTTGTGCTGGTCCTCCTCCACTGTGCCAGGCAAAGGCTCCTTTGTTACTTGAGTGGGCTCCTCTATTTCTCTGGTTACCAAAGTTCTGAAAGGGTCAAAACCCCCATCGGGACTGCCTGCGCTGGCCATCGCCTTCATTCCTTTGGGCTACTGTGTTCTTATGCTGTTGTTTAAGACACTGGGAAGTGGCCCTTTTTGTCCTGAAGATTCTTCAAGACATAATCCAGGCTGGAGCCAAACAATATGCCTCCCTCAAAAGGAAGATTAAACAGTTTCGCTTTTGAAGCTTGATCAGCGGACCAATGTCTGAGCCACACACCCCTCATGGCAGAAGCAATGTGGTAGGCCAAACAGGCCGAGATGCGCAACTTCTCCACTGCAGAATCACCAAGAAAAGTGGAGGCCATGGCCACCAACTGCAAAATACTCGCACCTTCCAAATCAGGTGGAACGAAACTGGCCAGAGAAGTGACCCAGATATTTAAGGTTCTGGCAACAATAAAATGAAGCACAGGATGTACAAATGTTCATGCCATTAGAGGTGAAAGCCCTCCTGCATGCGGTATCCACCCATTTGTGATTTGAACTGCTAGGGTCAGAGAGCCTTCAATAGGAAGGGTGGTGTGTTTTACTGAATTATAAACTACCTTGTCCGCCAGAGGAGGAGCTTCCCACCTGTGAGTCCTTTCCCCTAAAAAAAAGGGAAATTCTGTGTTTTTGGTTTGGGAATATTTTTTCTCTGATCCACACTTGCCCATTCTTGCTCAATACTTTGGTCACAGTGAATAAAATCTAGGAAACATTCTGGAGCAGAGGAAGACGCAGACAGACTTGGATTGACATTGACCATCTCCACGGACTGCTGCTCCTTAAGCAGTAAGGACCTACACACCTCAGCTATCAAAAAGGACCAGGACTTATTGTAAAATGGGGGGTATCGGTATCCTTGACTTGGGCTCCGTCCCACTCTCCTTCCTCTTCCTCCTCCTCAGAGGTGACGTCCTCCTCATCAGAGAGCAATTTTTTAGGTCAGGAGTTTCCCCAAGATCCCCAAAATCCTCATCCTGGCCTTCTAAGCAGTCAGAGTCGAGGTCTGCCTGCACATCTGATTCCACAGCCTTTTCTTGCTGAGGTGCACCTGGAGATGCCTGTATCCCCCCGATCTGAGGGATTGGTTTTGGGTTGGATGTATCTGCTGGGATGTCCTGCAGAACATCGTGGCCCAAATGCTCACCCAGGAGCAACAAAAGTGATTTTCGCAATTCTGCTTTGCCACTGCCTATAGAAGAACCAGATGCCCCCCTCCCCAACTCGCAGGACCAGCTGGGGGGGGGGGGACTGTGAGAGAAATATTATGCTGAGAAACACAATGAGTGCAATAGGAACCCATGGGGGAAGGCCTAATCACTTTTACAGGTCTTACATCTTTCATAATTAATGGTCTCTGATAAGCCATGGTGCCAAGAATGAAAGTCACCATAGAAAAACCCAGGTAAAAATATGTTAAACAATAATTATTAGCCCTATAGCTTGCTGGGCTAAAAAAACTCTCCACTGAGCTGTGTACTGTAATTAATGAAATAGGCACGCACATTCACTAGCAGGTACACGCAGGACGTTAAAGCGCTGGTGCAGCCATGCACGCACCAGTAAGTGTGCAAGTGCAATGTAATTAATAGTCTAATGCGCTGCATAAATGCATGCACCACTGGCGCACACTTAAAACAATGATGGGAAAACAGCCTGAAGGAGGAGCGTGCACGAAGACCTAATGGTGGCCGTGCAAACAGAAAAACAGAGGTCTGTGGAGAAAAACCACCAAAAAAACTGAGGTACACAAAAATCACACAATAACTGCAGAAATACACAAAACACAGTACCTGAGGCTGGAAGGGGGGGGGCTGACACCAGAGCCGACGGACCCCCACAGAGACCCTACACTCCCAGAAACAAATAAAATGTGTACAAACCTGTGGCACCTTTTTGTTTTTTAATGGAGACCATTAAAAATACCCTAACAAGGCAAAAGTGTCTCCCAATCCACACAAGGAATGAGAGAAAAAAAGACAGGTTAGTTAATTTGAAAGCTGCAGCTTAACAGGCATGATATTAATTTAAGGGTGCTCCTTGGAACAGGAAGCCACAATCTGCTATGCAGAACTGCAGCCCCAAAGGAAGTCCTTGAAATCTTGAAACTTGAAAATCTTGAGAGAAGATAAAAATAGCTCTGACCCTTCAAATGGCATGGCTAAACTGAGGAGTTGCTGCTGTTTTGAATCCTCATGTTGTAACAGCCTAGAGAGATTGTTCCACCAAGAGAATAGGGACAGCTAAGTAGTTTTACTGTATCTAAAAAATAATTAGTCAAGAACGCAGGTTCAAGATCCAGAGTATGTAGGAGCTGCCAGATACATGTAAGGTGGCCTCTGCAGTGATAAAACCTTAGAGTTAGAATCCATAATTACATCACATAAATAATTAGCAGTTTTAAATAGGTTTGGTTACAGAGAACGCTGTGAGCACATCATTGATTAAAATAGTGGGATGCAGAGCAGGGGGAAGTAGGAAAGGACTCCTGGCCCTGGCTTTGCTTATACACATGCAGTTTTACATATAGTTAATGTGATTGGCAGAGTTTTTTATACAAAAAATATAGTATTTATGGCTAAAATAGTAAATGGTAGTATTTGTGGCCAGTGGGCTTTTAACTGATCGCCCTGGCTAGTTACTCAAGCACTGGTAGCCCAGTATAAGATTTGGTCTGCCTGAGTTGCCTATACGTTCTTTTTCTAAAATAATTATTTTTGTATTAACAGAATTCACTCCTGTGGTAAACAGCTGCCCTGTGTATAAGTAATGCAGAGTGGCAGTTGAGGGTGCTTCGAGCTCCAAAAATTGAGTGAGAGGGAGTGTGAGAGACAGCGTGTCGGTCCCACAGCAGAGTGCACGGCACTCAGTAATGGAACCCTCAGGCTGCTCTTTCAGGCAGCTACCTCACTCTGTGCTGGTCAGAAGCTAGGCTTCTGGCCTAACCACTTTACCTGTTGCTCACAGTGTCCAGAGGGAGACGCAGGGTGTAGTCCTCTTGAGACAGGATCAACCAGATAAACAATTCCCTTGAATGTAGTTGGCAGGCAATAAGCACCAGGGGAAACTGTGTTAGGGACTGGCTCTCAGTAAAATAAATGCAAATAAAAGGGAGCACAGTCTGAACCGGGGCTTGGAAGTCCCACACACATGTAAAGTGCACAATACTGTTTGAAAAGCTCTGAGGGAGCCATTTTGTGCATGAGAAGGTGCGATTTAAGCACTGGAACTCACGGCTTTCACACACACAAAAATACACTAAACTACAATAACTAAAATAAAAGTCATGTGGGGGATGCTAAGGAAGTCCTGAGCACACTATAGAAATACTGGAAAGTCCTACAAGTGCTCACAAGTAAAAACGGAGCATTCTGAATGCAGGCTGTGTTAAAGAGCAGCGGACGCCTTCAGAGAAATTTTAGAAAACATAATATTTTGATAATGTTTAGCATGTATTTCATCTGTCTAATATAGATTCCACCTCTCAATTATTTATTACTAAAGAAATCCCCACAAAAATAAGAGATTTATTCCTCAGAGTTCATCTGCCTCTATAGCTTATTCCCTACTTGAAAACATAATGCTCTGTTGTGACATCACAGTCTGTTGTTATGGAAATTTATTTTTCTGTTTATTGAAATGTTTCACCAGGAAAGCACACTGGTTGTACAAGTAGATAAAAACAGTGATTTTACATACAGTCACAGGTAACATACATGTGGGATAAGGTATGGAGAATAAAGCAACAATACTGTCAACACATTGGCAGATAGGAGATTACAGTTAGGAACAGGCAAACAGTACACATAAATGATTTAAACAAATTTGAACGAAGTGCTAGAAGAGGTGGGGAAAGAGAATAAGGAGGGTCTAACTTAGAGGAAGGAGAAGCACATAAAATACAGAGGATGCCAGAACCATAACCAGTAAACTGGTACTAAGAACTGTGGGGTGAGGCACCTAGAACCAAACCAGGGGTGGGCTGAAGTAGCAGTTCAGAGAGGCAATAGTAAAGCCCGGTGAGGAGGGGCAGGTTAAGTGCAACGGAGTTCAAAGGAGCGGCGAGGGGGATGGAGGGAGAGGAGGTCAGGGAGAGGAGGGAATTTATGCCCATGTCGAGCACCTCCAGGATGCTGAAGAACCCTGCCAGAAGTAGAACCAGTCATAGACATTTAAGAAGAGGAATTGGGAGGTGGTTTGGGAGGGAGGGACAAGACGAGCCTATGTCTAACCCCTCCAGGAAGTTGAGAACCCTGACAGGGGCAGAACCGGATGAAGACAATATGGGTGAAGAAAGAACAGGGTGGGGGGGCAAGGAAATACCAAGGGGACAGAAAGTTAGGAAGATGTGTGGGTGAGGGGGGAGAAGGCATGCTAGAACTAGCCCCACCAGGGCACTGAGAACCCTGCAAGGGATAGTTAGACAGAGAAGATAGGAGGGAGGAGAGCAGGTGAAAGGAGGAAGGCTGGGAAAAGGAAAAGGGGGTTAAGGGTGGGGATAGGTATGGACCTCACCTTTACAGGGTTTTATTTAACTCCAAAAATTGATTAGCGTTTTGCTCATAAAAGTGCAAAAACATTGTGAAAATGCATAGCACTTGCCTCATTGTGTTTAACAAACATAACACTTCTAGAAAACCTATATAAATACTTTCTGTACAGTTAGCATTGTCCCAAGAAAAAAACTGCTAATCAATTATTTAAAACCCTGCTTTAGAATAGAACCTGAAATAACTGTGATGTCACAAGCAGAGTATTATGACATCAGGTTGGGAAGAAGCAATAGGGGCTGATGATCCCTCAAGGAACAGCTGTCCTGTTTTCCTGCATTTGACCCCATTAATAAATAATGGGGACATGAAATACAGAGTTTATGAGAAACATAAGCTGCTGTGTGTATAAATGTTATGTATTTCAAAGTTCTTCTCAAGGCGTCGGTGGCTAAAGCTATTAAAGACATAACATATTTGCCATATTCAGCAACGTGTTGCCATTTTTTATAGAAATGCGCCATACTTGGTAGACACATAAAGGAACAGTGTACTACATACAGGAAAAATAGTTGTATGTGGTAAACATAAGACATATAGGAGTTGCTAACTTTTTAAGGGTAAGTGGGTCCTTGGTGAAGCAAATCCATGCAAGCAGTTAGAAGTGGGGCTTAGCGTAAGTAAATGAATATGTAAGTCCTAAGTGAAAAAACTATTGAGGTCAGCACAGTTAAAGGGGAAACGACTATTCTGACTGAAAAAGAATAGAAAAGTGCTTTCAAGTGATTATTTTGTCAATTTAATGATAAATGAATGCTAGTCAGAAAAATTCAGTAGAAAGTTTAAGAAGTCAGCTGTCCAGTCATTATAATTAAAACCTGCTTAAACCTTGGGGAGGTGTTTATTTTGTATCACAAAAGAAATGTGTTTTAAAATGGGTTCAAAGTATAAAAAAAAAGGAGGAGCCTTAGAATATTGAGAGGGACAGTTCAGCTTCAAATCTGAGAACTCCAATGTGGCTCATGTTGCTGCAAGGAGGATTTGTATTGGTGGTGTCTCTATAAAAAGAGCTGCAGAGCCAGTGTGTAGTCAGTCTGAGCATGGAGAGTGACTGAGAAGGAAGGTGCCCATGCCAAAGGGGTGTCGTGTCTGAAGAGGCCTAATGCAGTGAAAAGCCTGACAGAGACAGTTAAATTTAATTACAAGTGTAGCATGAGGGGGATCACCTGAATCCCAGTGTAGGGTCAGATAGGGCAGTAAGTGAGAACAGGGTAAAGATTAGAAAGCATGTTGCTTCAAGTGCCATGATCCTATGTAACAAGTTTTCCTTACAGAAGAAGAAAAGCTGCAAACCTGAGGAAATCATTGCTTCTCACATCATCAACCTGTCGACTCAAAGGGGGCCCTCCAACAAGAAGAAGCTACAACAACTTCAACTTCAGAATTTCTTCAGCAAATCCAAAAGAGTGTGGTATAGTACAAACCTTGCTGATACAGTTTGGGGGACTATTTTAAAAGCACAGTGACACTGTTTTATAGAGAGTTTGCCTCAATCCTTCTGATTTAAAGAGACATTTGTCAAAGTGAAGGACTGAACCGGAAGGGACTGAGGGGGAATTCTGTCACAACTTTTAATGTAGCAGTATGCAACATGTTTAATGCTACTGCCTATTTTAAATGTGTTACAGTAATGAATGTGTACAAATGTCAACCGATTTTCTAATGATGTAGACGAAAAGATAAAATATGGTAACTTTGTAATTGGATACCTAGGCAGGTATGTGGCTAGTAGTCACTGTACATCCTTACAGTAAAGGGAAGTGTATGACATTCGGGTCTGAGGTAAGGCCTAGTGCTGAGTAACAGTAACTGGATACCAGGGAGGGTATCTGGCAGAAGCAGTCAGTGGACTTAGTTCTATATAGAGTGTGTACACAGTAACTGGATACCAGGGAAGGTATCTGGCAGAAGGGGTCAGTGACCTGACTGCTCAGAGGTATGGCCCAGTAGTCACTGTATTCCTTAATTCTAAAGTAAATAAAGCTTGGGGACTAAAGCCTAGGTGGGCGCTTATCCTACCTCCAGTTACAGGCATCCAGCGACTGACTACCCACCGCTGAGCCCCCCAGGTAAGGGGCACCATCTCCTCCGGTGCTCTTTTAGTGCCAAGTTGCCAACAGGGGGAATGGAGGATCAGAGATGGACGGGCCGGGCCAGACAATGAGCACAGACGGGTCAGGTGAGCAGGCCTTTGCCTACCCGGGTGCCAAGGTTTTTGCATGTTTTCCTGGTTCCCGTGAGCTCAGACATGCCATGATGTCCGGCGCATGATGGGCGCGCTCCCACACCCGCCCACAGGATGTCCACCATAGCTCCCATACTCCATTCTTACGGTTTCCACAGCGCGCAACCTCCAGATCAGGGCTTGACTGCTCAGGTCTCCCCTGCAGTCACCATAATAAATCAAGTATATAATATACTTCGCTCTCGAGGTTTTCATATAATCACACAACTTGGGTGTGTAAAAAACTCCATATCAACTCCCTACATATGCATTATTCTCTATATAATTACTGGCTAGCGCTTTTTCCAATAGGGAAACCCAGTTATAATTTGCAGTTATAACCAGCTCAGCTGGTTATAACAGCAAACACGCGCCAGGTTTCCCTTGGAACAGCCATCCTTCAGTCGCTGTTCTCCGACGTTCACGTTCCGTGAAGGAATCCCATGGCGCAGCGCACTGCATGGTCCCTCATATTCGGCGGTAATTTTCTTTTTTATTTAAAAAAAAAAAAAAAAAAGAACTCTTTGTCTTGAGTAAGCCACTTGAAAACAGTACCAAAATAAAAGAAAACCCTGCGCTGTCAGCATGAGATCGCAGCCCGGTCCACGCCACATTGCCCCTGCCTCTCGAACCCGGAAGGACGCTGCAACCGCCGTTCGGCGGTAAGTTAATATTTGAACAAAAATCAATGTTTCTACACATTTTTAATCAAAATATCACCTTCCTCCAATAAGTGCAGCAGTATAACTAGGAAGACCATGGACCGCAGCAGAATCCAGAGTGGTCCAAGGCATCTCGAACACTAATCTGTCTTATTTTATTTTTTATAATTGCTCAGGCGAAAAAGCGCACTCCAGCAATTATAAAAAATAAAACATGGGATGGTGTGTGTAAAACTCGATTTTACACACACCCTTGTTGTGGGATGCTTTATAAACCCCGAGGGCGTTTATGTAGCATCCCACAACTCAGGTGTGTGTAAAATCTCGTTAAACACACCACCCCATATATTATTCTCTATATAATAACTGGTGAAGCCCAATATCTGATACGAAAAAACTTGTATCAACCTGCGGGTTGATACGACTTTTACATCCTCGCACTGAGAAGCACACACAAGCACCAACCAATAAACTGACGCAGCACCAGACCGTTCTCCAACGTAAACAGAAACTCACAATCTTACAGAGCAGGTTTGCACTTAAAACACGTCCCTCCCCCTTCCCCGATTCTGTAGCTTACCCTCCAGTTTAGATCTGTATTTGTGCAGCATTTATTTAAGATATGTTAAGAGCACTCGTAAAAATCATCATGGAGACCCGTGGCCAAAACACTCCTACTTCCTTACTGGTAGGCACGCCTCCACGCTAGCACGTTATGTGATGTCAGCATGGGGGCATGCCTACTAGTAAGGAAGTAGGAGCATTTTGGCCTCATGTCTCCTCGTAGTGGTAATTCTAAGAATTTTTTTTAGTACCAGTTATTATATAAAATAAAACATATGTAGGGGGTAGAAATTGAGTTTTTTTAATTTTTTTACACACCCTTGTTGTGTGATAATAGTAAAAGCTCGAGAGCTTCACATTATCACACAACTTGGGTGTGTTAAAAAAACTCCATATCAACTCCCTACATATGCATTATTCTCTGTTTATTTACCTCATCACTCATAAAATCTTGAAAACCCCTGGAGTTCCAGACATTTTTAAGTATGGCACCCAGAACCGCCGCGATCTCACTAGAAACGTTGGGAGTCTGCAACTGGTTCATCAACTGGAGATCGTAACGTATCATTACCCCAGCTTTAATACAGTCCTTACGTAAGGAAACATAACCGGGTCTGTATCTTCAATACCCAGTGCTATTTTCACAGAATTTGACTAAGTCCCACGGGTATGCCTGCCATACCCATGAGATTTACTGCAGCGGTTGGAAGTTCTCCATTGACGGTACCCCGGTACTACTCCTTTAATGCATAAATTGTGACCTATGGCATTATTGTACTTCAAATAAAAATTATCTGAAACAGCACTAGTTAATACAAAGTAGGTAGGCAGAAGTCCACCTATTTGTGTCAAGCCACCTATAATGCAGGTTATTTGTGATATAATAAATTAATAAATGATTGCAGGAATTTCTTAAAGGATTCCCACAATACATCAAATTTCTAGATAAATGGCAAACTTTTTCAGGATCTAGTTACCCGAGAATTCCTCTGGTCAGAAAACTGACATGGTTCAAACTGAAACAATGCATGCTTTGTTCAGCACTAAGGCAGGACCAGGGGTTGGGGTTACCAGTTAATCTAAGGGGGGGAGTTAAAGGCACGAGATGAAGCCGAGTCTCTTATCCATCTATTTATTTACTTATTTAGCTTTTGTTTACCGGGTAAGTACACTAGACAAGTAGTATGCCTATTTTCAGGAACGACTCGGGGGAGAGCACAAAACATACAGTATACATACATGGCAACATTGGAGAAACAGCATGATACAGTAAAAAACAGCTGTAACAACGCTTGTATAAGGGCAGAGATACTGCCACACATAGGACAAATTATTACAGGACATAGATAGACATTAGAATCACTGAATACATATTTCATAGACCATCATAGACTCAGAGTGGACAATAGTGGACTGCAGAGTATTACATTACAGAGACTAGGAGCAGTCACATCTTGTCGTTTGTTTTAGGTGGGACCACAGGGAGGAGCGAAAGGTCCCATGGGAAGGGGCAGAGCGAACAGAGTCCGGAATGGAGTTCCAGAGCCTAGGCACAAAAGCGGCAAAGTCACGATCCCCCATAAGGGTCCGAGTAGGGGGAACTTTAAGCAACTCGGCGGTCTGTGACCTGAGCTGGTAGGGGATGGCGTCCAGTTTTGGGAGGAGATGCGCCAGTCCCGACGGTATGCCCGTGGCAAGCACTTTCCTGGTGAAGTTTCCTACACCAAGGATCAGGAATTCTGCAGGGGGAGCCAGTTGAGTTTGTCATAGAGCTCACATCGGTGAGTGAGTTTGGGAGCAGCAAGTGCAAACCAACAGATATCATTATATGCCGTGTTCCACCGATTAAGATGGATTTGAGGTGACCTGGCAAATAGGTGGTATCCATAACTATGAGGGGAGAAGCACTTCTCAAGTGCCAGCCTCGGCCACGGAGTCAGGGTTGTATTGGCCCTGTAGGCAAGGCCAAGCTTACACCTGGTGGCTCTGCAGATGTTTGGATATGGCTTCCCATGTCAAGTTGTGGGTCAGGGTGACCCCAAGATATTTAATTGAGCTCGCTGTTGGCAACAGGGGGCCTCCATCACAAGCTATTTTAGTATAGCTGATGGGGCTTTTAACCTGGCTCTGGAAACCAAAGAGCATGGCCTGAGTTTTGTTAGATTCAATACCAGTCTATGGTTGGTAATCCAGGCCGAGACTCTGCTGAAGTCTTCAGATAGGCACTGGTTAAGGCCAGCAGCATTACGAGCATGGGCCACTAGCACAAGGTCATCTGCATAAAGTGTGACTTGGCAACGAGAGGTCACCTGTGGGAGTTGATTAATAAAAAGTGAGAATAGGAGAGGTCCAAGTACCGATCCCTGGGGAACTTCCATGGTCACAGCCCTAGGCTCTGAGAGGACCTTGTTAAAGCAGGTGCGCTGCTTTCTACCCGTTAGGTAGCCCATCATCCAACTCATGGCATGCAGAGAGAACCCGAGAGCCCTGAGCTGCTCCCCCAGTAGGTCATGGTTGACAAGGTCAAAAGCTTTTGACAAGTCAATAAATATAGCACCTGACAGTTTGCCCTGATCCATGGCGGATCTAATACTAGAGGTTACAGTAATCAGGGTAGTAGTGGTACTATGACCCTTCCGGAAACCATATTGGGCCCCAGAAAGCAGCTCATGAGTATCCACATACTCCGAGTTGTTCGCCACAACCTTTTCCAGGAGTTTACCAAGAGATGGGAGAATAGCAATAGGGCTTATAGTTGTCAGGAGTTTGGGATTTCTCGCTTTCCCAGAACAGGGACTATCTTGCCTCCTTCCAGATGTCAGGGATTATCCCCAGCTAAGGGATAGGTTAAAGATATGGGCAATCAGAGGGGCAATGTAAGCTGCTCCCAGCTTGAGAAGCCTGGAGCTCAAGGTTGTCAGGCCCTGCACTGGAGTGCTGGGAGAGGACAGCCAAGCGTTCTGAACATCAAGGACAGACACGGCCTTAAGATTAAATATCTCCCAGGAGGATGTTCACTCTGCATCGAGGGATATAAGCGAGCGACCCCATCGGTCGTGAAATGAGAGGTGAGGGCCGAAAGGTCGGAGAAGTGGAGATTGAGGTGGCCGGTTATAGTGTGGGATTATTGCACAGACTCCATCAATAATCATGTCCACTTACACCGAGTGAGAGGGCCCACTGACTAGGGATTTAATGTTCCTCCAGAACCTCCTAGGATCACTGACAGAGCTAGTAGTGCCGATTTACAGAAGTTACTTTGGCAGCCCTAATGGCTTTTTACATCGATTCCTGAGTTGCCGATATCTCAGGAGATTAGCAGGATCTCTGGAACCCTTAGTACTTGCCCGCATTTGTCTCTCTCCCCCGCATCTGGGCAAGTAAGTCACCATTCAGCCAGAAGGTGGCTGTTCCTCTGTAAGATGAACAGTGGTAACAAACCCTTAAAGTGCCCTAAAGCTATAATTTGACGTTTTTTTAGTTTTTATAATTAGAAGTCTACTTGTCTTATTGTAAGTTTCCAGCAGTTAAACTAAGCATTTAGAATGCCGTCAGAAAAGCAGAATGCGTCACTTCCAACTATTTGCTTTATAATAAAGTTTAACACGGTACGTTTTCAGCTGCTTTTGTAATCCTCCTGGCTGCCTGAAGCCGAGAACTATGCAAACGCTTCGGACAAAAACAGCGGACATGAAGAAAGCCGAACACTTTATTCCTGCTAAAACCTACTCATCCCAACTGTGCAAAAATGTAGCATTGCTAGTTTTCTTTTTAACCCACCCACGTTTGTTTTTTTGTTCTTTCCTGCCCCTAACCAGGGTCATCAGAAATCCTTTCGAAATGCCTGTTGTTTTACAACTGGAAATAGCTAAATCAATAAACAAAAGCGTCGTCTCGCCTCCCGGGGAAAGGGGGCGGGCAAAAGTCTGTGACTCAGTCAAAGCGTCTGGTCCTACTGGTTTCACCGGATATGAGCCAGAATTCAAGCACATGAAAAGTATTACAATCGCACCTGCAAAGTAATTTAATTAGACCCACAAACCGTTGGGTAGTTCAGAACTGTCCCCAAGATTCAATCATTCTAAAATCGAAGTATGAATTTCTCAGTATTTGTTTCCCCCGCAGCCGATGAACGCACAGCACACAAAAAGCCAAACTTACATTTGACAGAATGAAAGAAACTTAATAAACACGGAATGCGACGGTTGCTGCTTAATTATAGCCTTTTTCCAAAATGAGTCAAGGAGTAGCGGACTCAGCACACGAGTTCCTGCGTCACACTTTTTTTATTTAAATCTGAACACTCAAAACCTGAGGTAATTTATTTATGGAAAAAAAAAAAACAGCATGGACCCAATTAGGCTGACTTACTCTCCACCCCTACCTACAAACTATAACACTTTTATGTGTATATTGTACGACCCCCTAAACAGGTTATGTTGATTGTGAAAAAACAAAAGACTACAAAAAGCATGAATCTGCAAAGTTTCCCGTGCAACAGTTGTAATTATGAGTTCGAGATTGACTGCCGTTCGCTGCCCGTTTGTAGTGCCTGTGACTGGCTGAGAGAGCGAGAGTTGATTTGAATAAGCTTGGCACCACATGCTTGTGTCAAACGAGATTTTTTTTCTCCCTTCCTCTCTTCTGTGGGTGGGTGGATCCAGGAGACTGAGTCAGGCAGCTGTCAAAGAGAGCTGTCACCCAGTTTAATCATCAAACACACGGCGGAGAACTGCAGCGAGGAGCCCACTGACCGGAGGCGAGGCCATCTCTCAGGTACTTGCAGACAATGGGCTCACCTTTTGTTTCAGACCGCTGCTAGCACGTTGGGAGCAGGCAGGCACGGAGACGGAGGGCAGCAAAATAACGCTCAGCAGCAGGACGGGCCGTCGGGAGAAATCTGTGCTGTTGTACTATCGTCCAGCAACCGATTCCCGAAACTTAAAACAACTTTGGGGAGTACTAAAGCGGGGAACGTTTCCCTTTCACACTAGTCTCCGCGTCGGCAGAAGGGATTTATTATTCTTGACAATGAAAGCTAGAAGAGGTAGGTGTGTCCGTTTTTACCTTTTTGTTGCTAAAGTGCGCTTAAACAAAACACTTCACTGACCATAAGCGCTTGGATTTTTTTTCTTTGTGTGTATGGAAATTAGTAGGAGTTGAAACTTTAAAAGCGTTGCCCTTTGTCGGGGTTTCTGCTGAAGGATTCGTGCTGAGGATGTCTAAACGCCAGTTCCTGGGCTTGCAGCAACAGCAGCAGCGGGAGCCTCAGACAAAACATGCGGGAGCTCTTGTTTGTGCACGCTTTGCAGCAGCTCCATGCTGTTGGCACGCTGTCAAAACCCAGAAGCGACCTGCTTGGTTTGCTTAGTCTGCGTAGTTTTGAAACTAGTTTGTAGATAACCTGGTTTGCTTGCCCTGGTAGGGACCTAGGTTAACTGTGTTTATTTCTGGTGGGGGTGCCGATGTCAGGTAACAAGAAATGCAACCCTTCCAGGTGAGGGAGGGTTGCGGTTAGTGTAAGATTTGGTAGTACTGTAGTTTGAAACTTCAGCCCTCTGGGCAACAGCTACTGGAGACACGAGGCAGGGAGGGGTGCTGTGACCGAGCCCCCGCTCCAGCATTGTCTGCCCTGTTTCCCTGGTATCGCTAACTTGATAGAGAGGATGCAAAACATATCGTTTCGGTCAGTTAAATGTATTGCTTCGACATTCCTCTGTAGACTTTTTAACGACGTACACATTCGCACATGTATTTAATTGAAGCGAGCTCCAATTTTGGGGGGGCAGTCACACCTGTTGGTAACTTTGTGTTAAAGCAGTTACTTTTTGGAAACGTGGTGCCCTCGCAGCCTCCCGCGGTCTGGAGCAGCTCTTTGTAAATCAGATGCTATTAATCAGGCTGCCGGGCCCTGCCTCCTTGTACGGGACTACAGCTCACTCCAACTTTTCCTCAGCTCCACTAATCTCGGGTGCCCTTTTTTTTTTTGACACATTGATAGTCGCCGCGCTTCTTCGCGGCTTTGTCCGACTGAAGCAATAAACTGGTCTGCCTACCTCGCTTCCTGTGTTGTTTTTTATTTTTTAATGGGATGGGTTGGGAGACAGAGACCAGATATCCAAAAGCTAGCGCTGACCCTTCCCCCAATACACGCACACGAGCATTAGAACAAAAAAGTTTGTCGGCTGCAGAACGTTTCCCACGCCAGGAAAACAGAGATACCTGATGACACATGTCAGTATATGCCTAGACGACTGCATTTGAAGTACATTTGTATTTTATTTTCTGGGAGCCCTACTTGTCCGGGCCCCGTTTAACCCTCTTCCCCTTCTCTGGCGGCACCCATTGTGCGTGCCGGGCTTTGCAACAAGTCTTGGCATTCGAAATTCCGCCGAAGGAACTCCGAGCTGCAACAAACGAGTGTTCTGTTTATCCAGCCCGGACATACTGAGCCCCTCGAAATTGATGGGGGTTTCTTCCCCAAATAATAAAGACTTGCATTGCTGCGGCGCATTTTTTCACCCATTTCATTGTAACGCGCGATTTGGTAAGTAACTTATTGACCTCCATCTGGGTTATGAAGTAAGCTTTCTAAGTTAATGAGAAACGTCCGGGGCACGGCTTTGATTAATAAGTAACTTGCTACTTCACACACTGCATCAGACAGTAACTTTTTATTCCCAGCGGGAGGCGGAAATGCCTTTAAAAATTCAAACTGACTTGGCTACTTGTAGCATGTGCGTTGTAAACAACTTTTTGGCTTGCTGCTTTGGAAAAAAAACAAAACATAAGCGACTGTTGTCTGACCTACTTGCCTCATCTGTTCCAGCTCACAGCAGTAGGTAAACTTAATAAATACACCAGCCTATGCTACCTAGCGGTGTAAAGCAGCAACAGTGTACTTACTGAAGCTGAGTGGTGACTCCTCGCATACATACTTTTAGGGCAAGGTCATTCTTTTCCCTACCTAGTGTAAAGGGGTTAAGTAAGCAAAGGAGCATGACATCCAGTATGCTTCATAACACAACGTGAATGCACTGTACAACTGGACATTCTGCCTGTTAGTATTGATATGTCAACAGTAACTGCTCGGAAAGCTGAGGGGAGGGGGTTGGCAGGGTGTTTTCTAGGTATGGTGTTTAAACAAAACAAAAAAACGGGCAATACAATTTTGTAAGCTGGGCACAGTGTTTACAAAAAAAAAAAAGTCAAAATAAAAATGATTTCAGTTTTCTAAGCTGAGCATCTCATGGCAGGGAGCAGGTTCCTTCAAGATTACTGCACTTTCTGGGTGCATTCAAAGGCAGTCATCGGCTCTAACAGACTCGCATATTCTACCTCATAACAGCCTAACTACACACAAACAAAACCGTTCACCATCAAAAGCAAACCTTTTTCCATTTTATAAGTGCAGTGACCCACTCCAGGGCATGTGTTTCTTGAAATTAATGCACTGCCTAGATATGCTTAAATTTTATTTGTTTTGAAAATTGGTAACCGGTTCATTTCCAGGTGCAACTGGGGAGAGGGGAATGGTGGAAGGACTGCAGCACTATATATAGTAGCAAAACATCTGAACAACATACCATAAGGAATTGGTGCAAGTTAAATACCAAATAATTGCATAGAATAAATTGCAGTACCGCGCACTGAGAACAGCAGGTGCATATTCAGGAGTGGCAGCAATAATACTTGGTTGGCAACAGTACTGATAGTTGGCGATTGATGAGGGCGAGCAAACTGCTTGACCTCGTAATGGAGGGAGAGACTGTATTGGTGTGGGAAGTTAAACCAAGGTAGGAGCAGGGGCCCAGCTGGCTGTTTACCAGGATGGTTCTAGCTTGGCAGTGGTGGAATCTGGAGGAAGGGCAACAGAAGTAGGTGGGGAGAGGTTGAAGTTTCAACTGGTGCCTGAGGGAGCCAGAAAAGGGGAGGAAGGGGGGGAGTTGGTTCCAGAGGGAGGGTGATAGGAAAATGCAGATTGCCCATCGGCCCTGTGGGACCCCAGCCTGGAGAGGAAGAAGTGGTGCCGGGGTGCCTCTAATATGTGCCAATTGTTGTTGGCCTGTTAGATAGGAATGGAATCAAGTAATGGTGGGAGTTGAGAAGACCACAGAAGTCGGCATGTCCAGAATGAGTAGAAAGGCTTTGGCCAGATGGAGGTAAATAGTGGCTCTAATGTGCCCTCTATTCCATCCTGGAGAAAATGGAATCAGTGACATGCAGCAGGGAGGAGATGGTGGAATGATTTTTCTGGCAACCCGACTAGAAAGGTGATAGGAAGCTGGAGTATGAAAGGAATTTGAGGAGTCTAGAGTGAACCAATTTTTCTTGTGGCTTAGAGAAGGAGGAGGGGGATGAGACAAAAGTTGCCAGGGGCAATCACTCCCTTAATGTAGTGGAAGAACTTTGGCAAACTTCCAGGACTCTGGAACAGCACTGAGGGAGAAGGAAAGGGTGAGTAAGGGGAGCTGCAGTGGTAGGAGCTGAGAGGTGGAGGAGCTTGGGGTCCAGACCATGAGGCTGGACTTTGTCGTGCTGCAGCAAGAAAGGAGCAAGCAGGGTTTCTTGGATGGTGACTGGGGGGCTGGTGAGATGTGAGGGAAGGAGAGAAGAAGGGAAGGGCGAGGTTGCAAAGAACTCATTGAAGTGAGCAGCAACAGAGGTAGGGGTCAGGCACAGGTACCATTTATCTCTTTACCTTGTCAGATTAGAGTGCCAGACCACCGACCACTTTAAATCTGAACTGAAAACGTTCTTATTCAGCCAGGCCTTCCCGGATAGTGTGTAAATTAAATCTCTTAATATTAAGGACATTATTAATATGTATTATTTGTTTAATGTTTATCTATAATGGGTTTTTAATTATTTGATAGTATGTAAGGCGCTTTGGTTCCTTGAGAATTGTGCTGAACAAAGTCTTTTTTCTTTTTTTTTTTACTTTATTGTTATGACAAACATACAGTTTCAATCACTTACAGTGAATATTACATTTTCATGTTTTAAAACCGGGAGAGTGCCACTCCTCTTAATACATAAAATATATCCATCCACAGTAATACGATACGTCATTGGAGAGGTTCCTTGTAATATGCAGAGATATAAATTTAAACATTTTAGACTGTGTAATGAGCCCAGGAGCTGCATAGTGTTATATAGTAAATCAAAGTCTTAAGCCCCGGAATCCTTTCCCTTCAAAGGGGAACAAGGAAAGTTCACTATGCTTTTCCTAAGTATATGCATTAATGTGCCATCCAAAAAGATATAAATAGCTCCTTCTCCCCAAAGCTCACATTAAAACATAGGTGTGGCTATATCTGAGCCGGTAAACATAATACAATCGGTTAGTCACTTTATGCCATCAAATGAATTCCCTCTTTCATTTAGTAAAGCGCCTTAATTTCAAATCTATTAAGCTGAGCCTTTAAGTTACTCATAACAGGTAACTACACAAAGTTTCAGACGTGTTTTAAACTATGCCTTCTTAGTAAAGCAAGGGAAAGTAAAAGTACAGCAAACTAACATTTTCAACATTTCCACTGTAATATCTCCAACTCTAACTTTTGTTAATAAGGGAAATGAGACATGCTAACATTAACTAGAAGATTTTCTTGGTGAGCTATTCACTTCCCAAGCATATACGGTATATTACTTAATGTAGTACTTTACAGTTCTTTTCAGGTATGTTCTTCCTCCGAGGAGGATTCTTCTGCTGAGGCAATATTCGATCTTCTGAGATTATTTCTCCAACGCCGCTTCATGGCTTCGGTTGTGTCTGAAAAGACATAGACTCGCTGTCTGTGAACTATACGAAGTTGGGCCGGAAAAACAAGCCATGTGGGATCCCTGACTCTCTCAATAACGCTCTGGCACCATCAAATTTCTTACGTTTTTGTCGCGTCTCATAGCCCAAGTCAGGAAACATTCTTATCTGCTGGCCTTCATGGAGTAACGTTTTCTTTTGCCTGGCCATTGTAAGGAGATGGTCCCTGGATCCCACTCCGTCGGTAACTATCACCACAGTTCTTGGGGCTTCAGGATTGTCGGGTCTGCCTCTCGTCGCAACTTGGTAGGCCTTTTGGAAGCACTTCACCGTGGGGGCTATCCCTTCACCCAATTGTTGCGTTAACCACTCCTGAACAAATAAGTGATCTCCTTCAGATTCCTCTGCCAACCCTAGAATCCGCAGGTTCTGTGCGCGAGCTTGATTCTCCAGAGTCTCCAGTCTATTTCTAAGGTGCGTGTTTTCTTTAATAATCTATGTAACGGAGCCCATTGCTGCATCTGCCCTTTTAGTGGCTTCATGGGAGGCTATAGTAATTGATTCTACTCAAGTCTCAACGGTAGTTACTCTATTTGTTGGTGTACCACATTTATTTGACAGTCCGGTAACTGAAGCTATTAGTTTATTTAGTTTTGCTCCTGCCGTTTTGTAAGGTTTCTTCAATGGGAGCATCATCCTGTGTTGTTTCCCGGCCTAGTGTAGCCCTCGTGGTTGGAGTTGCAGGATTTGTTTTTTGCTTAGCTCCATCCCCCATCACTCTGTCTTTATGAGGGTTGCCCATGGTATTGCTTGAGACTGTATTTCTCAGCCTCTATCGAAAAAAGGCACTTTATTCCGATTTAATTTCAAATTTCTTGTATAAGTAGAGATAGTGGGGCAGAGCTAGATCTTCAAGCTTCTATTTTGCTAAGGCTCCACAGCACCCCCAAGATTGTCAAACAAATAAAGTCTTGATTGATTACCATGAGAATTGGCAGGGGGGGGCCGAAAAAGGAGTGAATAGCCTTCCAGAATTTGGCTGAGGAGTTAAGGTTTTTCTGGAGGTTGACCTTGAAATAGTGTGATTTCACAGCCCCTCCAAGTGCTGTAAGAGATGAGGTCAGGAGAGAAGTGGGATAATTTGTAGAGGGCTGATGCAAGGTTTCGTGACTTGCACAGATCAGTGATTTTGGTGCTGATCAAGGGGTGATCGGGTGTTTTTACTCTGGATTTCCTGAGTAGGGAGCATGCTTGCCCCAGATGGAGGAGAATTTGGAATGGAATAGCGAGAGGGCCATGTCAATACTGTATCCAGATTGCTGACCAGTCTGTTGCAGCGAGGTCACTCAGTAGAGTATTGGTGTCTCAGGGCTGGAGAGATCTGAACCAGATGTCAGGTGAGGAGGGGGTTCACTGGAGTTTTCTGAAAGGCACTTGACTGCCTCCTCCTGCCTTCCAGTTCAGCTGTGGCATGCACTAATTCTCTAGAGATACATACTCTGTCATGGGTTATTGCTTACTTGTTACAGAACCATTCCAGTTTTATTTTTTTATTCTTTGTTTACCGGGTAGGTGTGCTGGCACAAGGTGCCTTTTTCAGGCATGACCCGGGTACTACAAGTACATAGCAAAATGGATACAGATCAATGACCGCAAATATCCTAATCTAATTATAGGCTCATAGCCATTTTATCAGTTCTCAGCAAAATTCTTGAGAAGCTCGTAGCTACTCAAACCATTGATTTTCTTCAGAATCATGACTTTCTGTCAACTTCAAAACATGGTTTCCGCAAAGGTCATAGTACCACCACGGCATTACTCGAGTTTACATCTGATACCCTAGCGGCCATGGACTCAGGTTTTCTAACGGGGGCAATTTTTATCAACATAACTAAAGCTTTTGACCTTGTCGACCACCCCATCCTCCTAGCTGCTCTCAGATCATTAGGCTTCTCAACAAATGTCATTGCGTGGTTTGACAGCTACCTATCTGATAGGACACAAGTAGTTAAATATATAACTCCATCTTGTTGGACACAGCAACTATAAACATTGGCGTGCCTCAAAGGTCTATCCTCGGGCCCCTTGCTCTTTACCATTTTTATAAACAATATCACCTCTAACCTCCTCCAGACTGCCTCCCTGTTATATGCTGATGACATTCTTTACGCCAGTGCAAAAACATTGTTGAAATCAACCAACGACTCTCCAGGACTTTCAACAAATTCAACAGTGGCTGTCTCGCCATAAACTTGTATTAAATGTGTCAAAGACCCAATCCATGCTATTTGATTCTAATGCTAAACTTGAACACTCCCAACCAAATTTCAAAGTCTCTACTGTTACTGGTTCATCTGTTGGGGCGGTACCCTCCATTAAATTTCTGGGGATCACTCTTGATCCATCTCTGACTTTTGACCCACATATCCTGCAGACCTGCAAGATGGTCAACATGAAACTTGGTATTGCCTACCGTTCCAGCTATGTGCTCACTCCCTCAGCTAGGTTTGCAATAGCATGTGGCATACTTCTTCCATCGTTCACATGCGGTTGCAATGTATGCCTCTGTGGGTAAAACTAGCTTTCGGAAGTGGGATGTCATCTACAACATGTCGCTACGCGTCCTCCCCACGTCTGGTGAGGCACTACTGCCTCCTTTACTCTGAACTGGGATGGCTTTCTCCGTATACCTCTAGGGCGTATGCGTATGGCTTAATCATAGACAATATTATCAGAACACAAACACCCAAGCTCCTGGCAGGACTATTTCTTAACCAGACACCCAGCTACGGTTTACACTCGGCAGCAAATGCCCCTGTTCACACTCCCAGATATAACTCCTCCAAAGGTGCATATGCTTTTTCCTGTCATGCCCCACAACATGGGAACTCCTTCCCTCTAACTATATGCCAAGCATCATCCCATGCCTCCGTCAAAAAACTGCTACATGTCCATCTTGCTGACTCCTGCACCTGCTCCTGTTTCAAACCTCCCTAGCCCTTATATCTCTGACTCTTTACCCCCTAACCACCTTTCAGAATTTGTCCCCAACATATATATGCTCTGCACTTTCTTCCTGTCCCCTTATTTGCCTACCTTTGGTCCACCTCTCTTACCTTGCCACAATTTCCTTTCTACCCTTCCCTCCTTTATCTTACTTCCCTACTTCTATAAATTCTTACCTCTTCTATACATATCTCATATGAATATTTTAATGTTAGTCATCACTGCATAATCCTACCCAATTAATCACTGAATGTTGCCTGTACTGCCTTTATATTGTGCTGCTTTCTTAAATCTGTTGTTTTTTGACATTGTAATTGTATCAAACCTTACCTATTGTTTTTCTCCTGCCTGCATTGTATTCCTATTGTCAAATCATGTATTGTTTAATGATTGAAATGTCATTCTTTATTGATGTGTTTTTTCTGTAACCTCCCGCGTCGTGCCTGAAAATAGTCATTGCTATGGCTAGTGCACATTACCCGGACAACAACAACTAAATAAATAAATACTTCATAACGTTTTTATGGAGTTGCCCTCTCTTTTATTAATTAGTGAAAAAATATGCAAGGAAACATGGGGCCAGAGTCACAGCGCTCCCGAAAACCCCGCAGCTGCAGGAAGAACCCGGCACAAGTGGGTTTCCACTCTCAGAGCTAGTGTACAGCTTAATTTTCAGTTGCGGTCGGCTATCACTTCTTATATCGCAAGTATTTTTTATTTTCTGTTTGCTAATTAGAAGATTTTCCACCTGGCAGTACTGGGGTGATCTGTGGAGTAGCACTCTGTCTGGAGGGGAAAAAAAAAGTCTGTTCTGTTCCTCCCACTACATCACCAGAAATTAGACCAAACACCTCGAGGCACCACAATCCTTGCAGCCTGAGCAGTGACTCTCATAAGCTACCACTCAAAATGCAGGAAGTTGTAACATCACTAGTAACCAGGGAGAGTCGGTCCCTGCTGCTTCATGTGAAAGTGAAACCTGGCAGTGAGAAATGGTTCTCATTGGTTACTACTGATGTCACAGTGTGGTCTCAGTGTTGATGTAGTGGGGGGAACAGAATTGACTTTTTTTCCTCCAGACAGAGTGCTGCTCCACACATCACCCCAGTACTGTCGGGTGGAAAAACTTATAATTAGCAAACAGAAAAGAAAAAATACTTGCTATAGAAGAAGAGATAGCTGACTATGTCGGAAAGTTACAATTAATTGCATGAAGTTTCCAGGCAGTACACTAGCTCTTTAAGGAGCTGCAGTTTTTCCCCACAGCTGC
This sequence comes from Neoceratodus forsteri, assembly GCA_016271365.2. Lineage (NCBI taxonomy): Eukaryota > Metazoa > Chordata > Ceratodontiformes > Ceratodontidae > Neoceratodus > Neoceratodus forsteri. The sequence goes on from CM057455.1 coordinate 1,538,012,529, forward strand.
GGTGTTCACAAAGGTGGAGCCAATTTATAACCGGCTCCACAACTTACTGCAGCTAGTGGGTGTTTTTTTTCCCCACAGCTGCAGCAGAATGTTACGGTCGGTGGGACCAGGTGTAATATCTCCGCAGCTGCAGAGATTTTGGTCCAAAACTGGAGTTTCGGAGTGGGACTTAGTCCCAAATCACTTTGTGAATCTGGCCCATGCTCTTTATCACTTAGGGTTCATCTGTTACTGCAGCCCATTCATTCCCCAGTTGAAGGCACAATCCTCTGTTACATCATAGTCTGTTGCTGCAGGAATAAATGTGAGCTCACAAGCAAAGTATTATGGTGTCAGGTTGGGAATAACAGCAGACCAACCCTTATGGAGCAAAGATCATATTTTCTTAAATTCTGCAGGTGTCAGCTGCTTTTCAGCGTTCTCTTTCCATGACTGCCATGAATAATCAAAATGTCCTAGTATGAAGCTGTGCTGTTTACTAGTGAAAAACAAGTGCGGGCAACAAGCCACATGGTGATAACCTTACACTAACAGCCCACATTTTTATCATGAATGGTTAGTACATACTCAGAATGCACTAATGAAAATGTTTTTTTGAAATATAGAAACATGAAAAGTGATGGCAGAAAGAGGCCCAGCAGCCCATCCAGTCTACCCACACTACCTAGGTACAATGTGAAAGCCCTCGAGGCCATCCTTCACTCTTACTTCTGTCCCTTCCCTCATACTGTGACCATGTGCCTGTCCCATCGTACCTTGAACCCTACACCACCACCACTGTTTGTTTCAACTTGCACCACCTCCACTGGCAGTCTTACATTTCTCTACTCTTTCGTTGAAAAAGTGCTCACAAATCTCTTGTATCTTCCTCTTGCCAGCTTTAGTATCTTTAGTGGAGTTTTAGCCACTGGTTAGCAATTTAAATCACAAATTGTATTGAGAAAGAAATAATGTGACCTACTGGGATTTGAACCAGGCTCCCAGAATACTGTCCTAGTGCTCTAACCACTCAGCTACAGGCTCACATGGTTGGACCTTGAGTTCCCGGACACACTTCCTTTCTCTGGTATATCCATATTTATTCTCTGCGGGTATTTGTAGATTTCTGTCCTATCCCCTCCCCCTCCAGATCTCTGGTGTGTACACATCAGGGTCTTGCAGCCTGTCCGTGTGGTGTGTGTGTAAGAGGTGTGTGTATATGTATGTGTACACACACACACACACACACACACACACACACACACACACACATATATTTTCTCTCTGAATAATTTTAGTCACCCGCCGGGTCACACTAGTGATCTATATAGTAGGAGGATCACCTCTCAGCTTTTGCTGCTGATTTCCCCTCCCAGTACATCCCAACATCCTAATGGCGTTGCCTGTAGCCTTGTTGCAATGTGCTGCAGATTTCAGCTTATCTAAGATTATAACCCCCAGGTCTTTTTCTCTTCAGCTGTGCTATCCAGTACCACCCCACCACCACTGAGTATTGTGTTGTCCTGTTTCTTTTCCCGATGTACAGTACTTTACAATTTGTTTGTAACTTGTGGTCAGGGCCTTGAGGACAGCACATCTGTGTGTCCTTGAAGAAAATATTACTTACTGTAGGACACTAGCAGTTGGTGGTATGATCCTAACCAACCCCACACTCCCAACCTCATGTGATACTGTGTGTGTGTGTTTGGAGGGGGTGCTAAACTTGTCTTCATAGCTGTCCAGAAAGCTTGGAACACAGTACAGTAGCTAATAGGTATAGCTGGATTCAGTCCTGCCCTATAAAAATGTTCATGCAGTTCACATTTTACACATGGTAGGCTGTTTAAGAATGTGGCACTTTGGGCACTTACAACATTGTGTACACTGTGATGTTTTGTGTTACAAGTATCTCCTATAGCATCTTAGTGAAAACATAGTTCAAAGAGGAATTTGTTTTGTGCAAAGGAATTGCAAGGTAGTGTAGAAATGAGGTGCAGGTAAATAACTATGGAAAGCAAAGACTTTTAAACATTACCATCCTGTCTTCTCCCTGATAAGATTATATTAATGCATTTTGAGGATGTTTGTTTTGCACAACAGAACGCCATTTTGCAACCCTGTTGGGCATATATGTGTTTTTAATAATTAATATAAAGCATTTGCTCTGCCACTGTGGGGAAAAAAAAATCCAAATTATTTTAAGCTGCAGCGTTATAGCTATGGGATTATTGATGCACAGGCCCCAATTTCCTAATGACAGTGCGTGGCTCTGCCGTGCAGGTGACACCGATTTGGAAGCGGACTCTGGTGGCTGAGGCAGACCGAGTTTGAGCAGCTGTTGCTGCTAGTATGCCTCGGTTGGGGGGGGTTGGCGGTGGGTTCCCGTGTCACAGTGACAACCATGGATATCCAGGGAGCTGGCTCCATCACAGGAACATGCTGCACACGCTCCAGGCCTGTAGATGGCTGCATTCACCACACGTGGGAGGAAGTGGTAGAGAACTGCCGTGTAGATGATAACCGTCAGTTTTCTCTGGCCCCACATTGCCCACTCCCATGAGACTGCTGATGGGCAGGGGCACTGAAAAGCTGTACCCACAGTTTTTACCATGCTCGGCAAAAACTGGCATTTTCCACAGTTTCTTGCAGTTCTTTGAATTTTTGCCTAAGCTATGTGTGTGTGTGTGTGTGTGTGTGTGTGTGTGTGTGTTTTAAAAAAAAAAAAAGATTTACATTTCCATAGTATCATTGTAAAAGCCAGCAGCATAGGCCCCATGGTCTATCGTGTCTGCTCGGAAGCAAGCCCCCTACTGGGAGCTCGCTCCTCCCCCAGCCCCAGAGGTGGCCCTCCCTGGCCTCAGCTTCCCCCTGTACCTGTTCCAGCCCTTCTTGAATCTTTCCACTGTGGTCTCTTCCACCAGACTCCCGGGCAGTGCATTCCATGGTTCCACCACCATCTCTGTGAAGTGTCTCCTGCGCTCCCCCCGTAGCCCCTCTTCCAGCTTCCACTCGTGCCCCCTGTTAGTTCCCCCCTTCTTAAGCCTGAACGCTTCCCTGGCTCCGCCCTTATTTATCCCCTTTACATACTTAGAAGTGTCTATCATGTCCTCCTCTGTCCCTCCAGTCCGTACAGATTGAGTTCATCCAGTCTCTTTCAATAAAAGACTCTGACATATTGACAGTTGGGCATGCAAACATAGGTTTTGCCAGAACCATGCAGGGTGGAGAAGGGTTTTATGTGACACTGCTTTATTTGAATCGTAAGGTGTGTTTACACTACTGGATCTGCATCGTTGCCAGCGGTGCAGATTAGATGCACCAGTGCAAATCCAGTAGTATAAACAGCTGCCAGAGCATTAAGCCGCTCCGTTGTGGTGGTGCAGAACAGTCCCTGTTTTGGTGGGACCGTGTACTGGTGCAGGCGTGTGGTGTGTTGGGGGGGGGGGGGGAGTTTGCAAGCATGTAAACACGCTGTTTCACCTGCACTTGTGTATCCTCACATTACCCTGTGGCAGGCTGTACTGTTCTACCCACCTTGGCAGTTCATCCTCCTACCTGTAGCCCATGCCAGTGTCCCTTCTTCCCACACTGCTCTCGACAGTCACTGATGCTAGGATTTCCCAAGCCTGTGTCAGTGATCCCTCTCTTAGCAACCTACAACCTAAATACTCACAAGCAAAGACTGTAGTAAACACTTGACTAGAAGTCTGAATACAAGCTTATAAAACAAATAACATATATCTGAAAATTTCTTTTTAAAATTATTGCAACTGTACTTTTGAAAATTTCTCTTTAAATAAAATTATTGCAGCTGTACTAGATTGCCTGTCACATTGCATATTTTTTCTTCACCAAAGTGGGTGAATAATTGACAGAGCACTGTAAACAGCTGCTGATCAGGTGTCGTTATTCTATATCTAGAAATAGACAATTTGTTGTTTCTGGATTTATTTAATTTTGATTTGCTGTGACCCACTAAATAGAATGTAGTTACCACTGTATGAGGCAGATATTTGTAGAATTTAGAAGAGTGGCAGCACATCAATTTCAAGAGCACACACTTTCCTTCACATTTAAAACATATTCAAGCAGCAATGTGATTATTTAAAAAGTTGCCAAGTAATGTATGCTGCAGAAGGCAATAAAAAATATATCGTAGTGCACTGGGGATGTGCAATAGAACTACTGCAGTTTACCTGCATTTTTTGCAAAAACATATCTCTGCAGTTTTGAGTAACTTTTACAACAGTTTTGCAGTGACCCTGTTGAAGGAGTTAGTGGAATACGGGGATGCCCCAACCCCCGCCTCACATGGTGGATGGAAGCAGGGAGAAGTGTGTGTCAACACTCTTCCCCCCCCCCCAGCTATAAAACAAACACCCCCCAGAAAAAAAAAAAAGGTAAAACTAAAACTGGTAAGGAGATTCTAGCCTGCTGATATTTCAACCCTGTCCTGCTCATCAAAGTCTGCAGCCCTTTCCAGAGTACCTGCAGTTGTCTTTGCGGGCAGTCAGGAAAGGTGCCCACTGTGCAGACTACCCACAGGACAACCAGAGTGATGGCAGCTTTGTGCCCCATCTGGTTTCCGCCTGGTAAAAGAGGTAATAACAGAGGTGCAGCAAGTGCCTTCCAGGGCAGAAACATGGTTGGGGAGCAGGGCCACAACACCTGCCTGCTTGTTCAGCCTTGTCCACAACTCAGTGTAACACTGTAGTTGACACAGAGCCAAGCTAAACTGTGCTTACAGGCTGATAATGGGATGGTAGGTGCAGACTCTTCTTTGGCCATAGTGTAGTAGGTTTAGGCACCATACAGCTTAAGCACATGCCCAGCTCTTGTTGTGTTGCGGTATGTGGTGGTGGTGGGTTGTGTGTGAAGAGATTCTGTGCTTTGGATGAAACATACAACTGCTGTTCAGGTACAAGTTAATGATCCCATGGTACTTTGCAGAGACGGTAGGGATTTACCCCTTGAGTGTCTTGGTAAATAATCCTTCTCAATAAAATAGATCCTGTTAATTGTCCGTGACTGTGCATGGGTTGTAGCATAATGGCTGCTCCACTTGTCTGCATACAGTTATTTTAAACATTGCAGAGTTTAGAATATATAGTTCAAACAGTCTCATAACACTAAACCTTCCAATTCAAAAGTAAGAAACTTTAATAGATTTAATTGTACATTTATTTATATTTAAAAAAAAAACTGGTGACCGGATGAGGTACACTGAGACGAGGGTCGTTTCCAGGTGTGACCCAGGGGAAAGAAAGAAACACAATTACAAATAAAATGCAGCCGGTCTGATGATGCGGTTACACTGACCTAGAGATCATGTCCCTCTTGTTCCAGGTATGGTTACTATGTCAGGCAGTGAGACAGAAGATGACGATAGCATGGATGCCCCCCTGGACCTCTCATCTACTACTGGCTCAGGGAAACGGAAAAGACGTGGCAACCTGCCCAAGGAGTCCGTACGGATTCTCCGAGACTGGCTGTATGAGCACCGCTTCAATGCCTACCCTTCAGAGCAAGAAAAAGCACTACTGTCCAGGCAAACTCATCTCTCTACACTACAGGTAAAAAGAAAAGTTTAATTCTTAAAGGTGTCAGGCATTAAGGTATGTATTACATGGCTGTCCCTCTAATATCCTGTTCCCTGTCAGCTGAGGGCTTCATACTGCTAATTATTGCAGTTGTTTGTTCAGTCCTTGATTTGTAATGTTACTTTGCAGAGTTTCGGTAAACACGGAAGCAAGGTTGCTCCCTGTGAAACCTGATCGAGTAACACTAAGAATTATGGGAAAACTTGCCATTCTAGTGACGTACATCCCACTATTGCTCTACTAAACACAGCAGTGAGCGCCTGAGCAGGTATTAAGTTTTGTTTTCATAGCGTCAGAATAATGGTTTACCACACTGATGCTTTGAAAACTTGCAACTAATTAATTACCTGCTGCCTGCTGTGTTAAGTACAACAGTAGTGGGATCTATGTCACTAAAATGGGAAGTTTTCCCATAATTCTTAGTGCCACTTGATCAGGCTTCTCTGGCAGCCTCCTCTGCTTCCGTGTTTGCTGAAACTCTGCAAAGTAGCATTACAAATGAAGGACTGAACCACAAATTGCAATAATTAGCAGTATGAAGACCTCAGCTGGCAGGGTATGTGATATAGCAGGGACAAACCTGTAATACATACTTTTGCCTGCCACCTTTAAGAAATATAGCCAACTTTGGATTTCAAGCTAATTTGATTTTTCTATCTAAAATTACATCGATGTAAACACCTTCCTTGTACATTATTTAAAGGTTCTTATTTCAGTGCCAACATGGTTTCCATGGGCTCTTAGGTTTGTGGTACAGATTCTTCCCTGTGCTGACAGTTGGTTCTCTGTCAACAGTAGAATTCTGTGCAATATATCATTTGTTTACAAAACGACTTGAGGAAGAGAATTTCGTAAGCATTAGAAGATGGTAAGTCCCTTCTTTTTTTTTTTTTCGTCTCCCGGGGAAACTGGTTAGATATTTAAGCAAACTAAAATGATGTCATGCACATGTTGACACAGTTAAGCTGGGAAATCAGTTACTATTAGTGGGAGGAGCAGCTGTGCTCACAGAGAAATTTTTCTTCAGTTCATTCAGTAGTCAGTAGGGAACTGCAGGTCAATATTATGTATATGCATAAGGGAAACCAATGCTCGGAAGCCTACTTCAGCAGTTTTAGGATATCCCTGTGTGAGTTTGTGAAGTTTGCTTCTGGTGGGTTAGAACTTTTACCGTTGGTGGTGGTAATAGAAATTTGCAGGCAGTACAGCTATAATTTCAACTGTTGCAAGTAATAACCCCCCAACTTTTCCTTTCTTAAATAAGAGACTGTGTTCCTTTATCTAGAGCTCATTGCAACAGTGGTAGTGTAGCTGTGTTGAAAAACTCCTGCATCTGGATTAGAGGATCATAGGTTAAGGCCTCCCAATGGCAACCGGAATTTGGGCTCCTACCTAAAAGCTGACTGGTGTGGTTCAGCATTTCTGGTTGCCCTTTTTCTGATGTCCTTCCACGTGGAATTCTTTGCAGAATAATTATTTTGCTGCATCTGTGTACTGTTGATAAAAACTACTAAAATCAACTATGAGGAAAACTGAAAAAAAGTGCCCACCCACCAATGAGGTCATACTGATACTGATTCAGAATTGTACTAAATGTTTACTTCATAACCTCTTACTCATTCAGGCTACATGAAATCATTATTGCTCATAGCAGTGGTGGGGAAGCTGTAGATAAAACACGGAGTACTAATTTTTCAGGTACACAGTAGTTCCTTGATGGATATTTTATGCATGTTGATGGAGGGGAATTTGCAAAGGAGGAGTTGGAGTCCACCCCTACCCCCTCCCAGATATCATCACGCTCTCTTTCATTTTGATTCCTTGCACTACAGTCTTACAAACATTAAATTAGCAGTGTAATTTTTTTTTTTTTATCTCCTTTCCAGCTACATCCTTCAGCCCAATTGGCCCTGACATCCCGGAATTACCAGGGTTACCTCATGCCCGGCCCGGGAGCAGAGACTACGGAGGGTCGGGCGTCATCCTGCAGCCGGATCCATTTTTCTCTTTTCTTGTCCTCCCAATCTTTACTCCATGGCCACAGGAGTGGAGACGCGCATGCATACTACAGCCCCAGTAACTGCCCCTTCCACCCACCCGTCAGCTTATCACTTGACGCTCCCTCTGGCCTGCACTGCCCCCTGGCCTCCACCGCGAGGCAGTCAAGAGCCATGGGATACCACCATCCCTCCCTGGAGAGGAGAGCTGGCTCTCGGCAGCTCCACTCTGCTCCTTCCCCCGCCGACCTCCAGTCCATGCTCATTCCCAAGCAGGGGTCCTCTGCATGGCCGAGGTAAGGAGTCCGGTGCCTTAGCTCCTGGCGCTACCGGGCCGGACTAGCTGTGCCTGTTTTGACTTGTTACTTTCTTGTTCTGTTTTGGATTGTCTTTCATCTCCTGTCTTGTAATGTGCCCTTTCCCCATTTTTGAGTTTGCCTTATCACGTTTTTATTGGTTATATTTGAAATAGTAAAATTAGCACTGTTCTTAATATAGCTATCATGCACAGGTATTCAACAGTATTTTTAGCTTTTTTGAGCATTCTTTAAAGGGGGAGTCTGGCAAAAATTTCTAGCATCAGTAAACTCAGAATTTGGATCAGCATATCCTCAGTCAGCCTCATGCCAAAAATGAGATCTGTTACTTTGTTTTAAAAGTTACATGCTATTTTGTAACCCTAAATTCACTGCCTGTTCAAAAAAGCCAGTTTTAGTAAAGAGCTACTGATGTCACAACCAGAACTCACAACCTAGTCCTTCTTGCAAACTACCTTACAAGATTTATTTCTCTCACATTACATAAAACTGTAGTTGTATTAAACATCTAGAAAAGGAAATCTGACTATGGGTGTGTCAGGCCATGCATTTCCATAATGTGCAGACGCAAGGTACAGTACTTAAGAATGTGATGGGGAGGGTCTGGAATACAGCAGCAAACATGGCTGTAGAATAACAAAAAATATGTGCAATTTTTATAATAGTGCAGGGATGAGATTTCGAAATGTCACCAGACTGCAACTGTGGAATGCAGCAATGACACAATCTCAGAAAGTAGGTTGGACACACTTTTTTGGAACGTGGCAGGGCTGCTAAAATTCTTAATGTGTCGGTGTCGTATAGTTTTAGAATGTGACAGAGATGCACAATTTTAAAATGTGGGAGACACATAGTTGTGGAAGGTGGTAGGGATATGTAATTTTGTAATATCTTGGATGGATTAATTTGTCATGTGGTGTAGTGATGCAGAATTTCAAAATGTAGTTGGTATGCTTGATTTCAGATTGTGGTGGCAACATTCAGTTTCAGAATGTGGCGTGGACACAATCTCGGAATGCAGCAGTGATACAGTTTCAGAATCTGGTAGCCACGTGGAATTTCAGAATGAGGCAGGGATGCATAATTTTAGAGTGTAACTGGAGCATGCAATTTTTGAATGTGGCAGTGACACTCATCTTCAGAATGTGGCAGAAATGCACGTCTTCACAGTGTGACAGTGACAGGCAGTACTGGAGCATGGAAGTTTACACACAGTTTCAGAATGTGGCAGGCAGATACAATTTTAGAATGTAGAAGAGACATGCAGTTTTGGAATGTGGCAGTGATCCACAATTTCAGAATGTGGCAGTGATGCTCAGTTTTGGAATGTGATGGTGATGTGCAATTCCGGAATGTGGCAATGATGCACAAATTCAGAATGTGGCTGACGTGCAGTTTCAGAATGCGGATAATGCACAGTTTTGGAATGTGGTTGACAATTTCAGAATGTGGCAATGACGCACAATTTCAGAATGTGGTGGTGATGCTGAAGTACAGTTTTGGAATGTGTCGATGCACAGTTTCGGAATGTGGTGGCTCGAAGTTTTGTAATGAGGTGGTGAAGCACAATCATGTAGTTTTGGAATGTGGTAGTGCCACACAATTTTGGAATGTGTCAGTGCTGCGCAACTTTAGAATGTGTTGGTGCCGCACGACTTCGGACTGTGGCAGCGCCGAACAATTTCAGAATGTGGTGGTGAGGGGCCGGCCCAGTGGCGCTGAGGGTTGAGGCGCTGGATGCCACACATCGCTCCACACTGGCAACCCAGGTTCGGGAACGGACTTGGGCTGCTGGGGTCGGCAGGGGGAGAGAGGGATTGAGCGCCCAGAGGCAGCTCTTCCTCTCTGGGGAGGGATTAGTGCTAGTCCCGCTGCAATACTGCCATCTCCCAGGTAAACCTGGGCTTGGCAGTGCAGTCGAGGACAAGCAGTGGAAGGGGCAGACGTCAGCCAAGAGCCCTGGGAGGAGCTGCGTCTCGACGCACACCTCCCCAGTTGACTCTCTCCGAGCACCGGTGACTGTGGGGGCACTAGGAAAATGGACCATGTCACTCCTAGGTGACTACCCCTCCAGAAGCCGACAGCGCATCCTCCAAAGTTCTCATCGGGGCAGACTCCAATGTACGCCACCCACTCTACTGTGGTTTGGGGATAAGGTAAGGGGGAGACCTTTCCTCGCCCTGCCCAGGGGATTATCTGGGAATATTAAGGGGATTTTACTAGCGATCAGTTGCTCTCTAAGGAGCAGACTCCTGGGGCAATAAGCTAGAGATGCAGCAAGGCATGAGGGGATCTGATTGAGTGGAGGGCGGGGATGATAAGGTGAATAAACAGAATGATTTAAAAAAAAAAAAAAAGGATGTGATGGTGCCACGTGATTTCGAAATGTGGCAGTGCCGAACGACTTCGGAATGCGGCAGTGCCACACAACTTTGGAATGTGGCTGTGATGCACGACTTCAGAATGTAGCAGTGAAGCACAGTTTTGGAATGCGGGGGTGATTCACGGTTTTGGAATGCAGCGGTGATACTCGGTTTCAGAATTTGGCAGTGACACTCCATTTCAGACAGTGGCGGTGATGCACAATTTTGGAATGTGGTGGTGATGCGCAGTTTCAGAATGTGGCAATGACACAGTTTTGGAATGTGATAGTGACAGTTTTAGAATGTGGCATTGAAACACAACTTTGGAACGTCGTGTAGATGTGCAGTTTTGGAATGTGGCGAGGATGCGATATTTGGAATATGGCTGGGACACACAATGTTGGATTGTGGTAGGGATGTCATGCACAATTTTAAAATGTGGTGAAAGCATACAGTTCCAGAATGTGGCAAGGACAAGCAGCTTCAAAACAAAATGTCGTGTCCTGCCATATTCCGACATTGTACATCCTTACTTATATTCCAAAATTGCCAGTCCCCACCAAATTCTTTGTATGTCCCTGTCACATTCTGAGATTGAGTGTCCCACCACACTGCAAGATGGCACATCCCTACCACATACCAAGATTACATGCCCCCCCCCAAACATTCTAATATTGTGCATCACTTTGACCGTCTATATCTTGGTTCAACGCTGCATTCCAAAACCACCTCCTGATACGTTCTAAAGTACAGTACCAAGTATCTGAACAGTCTGAAAATGCAAGTACTGCAGGCAACCACGTGTCAGTTTTTGTTATTTAATTAAATACTACAGCTACAGTTTTGTTAACTTTGAAGAAATGGGTCCTATAAGCTTGCTGATGGGGAGGACTAGTCTGTGAGTTCTGGATGTGACATCAGTGGCTTTTCATTGAAACTGGCTTTTTTTGAACAGGGAGTGAAATCAATGTTACAAAATGGCTCTTAACCTTAGAATGAAGTTGTATAGAAACCTGATTTTTGGTGTGAAATTTCTTGGGAGTAAACAGATTCTAATTCTGCAATGCAGTACTTTTGACTGGACTCCCTTTTTAACATCATGGCATCAGACAGTACTGCTTGACTTCATGGGATAATGGATGTACAGAAACTGCTGAGAATACTGATGAAACCCTGAGGACAGCCACATTAAAAGGAACACTATATATATATTTGTATTTCAGATGTTAAAAAAGAACTTGTAGCGCAAACTCTAAATGTTGGGTGGGGGGGTATCTTGTACTACACGAGATATTGAAGTGTGGGGGTATCTTACAATACAGGAGGTATGGGGCAGTCTTAAATAAAGTATAGGACAACATTTTCACTGTAGCATGCCCTGCTGCTTTAACTACAAATCCTGATTTTTAAAAAGTCAATTGAAGTCTTTGATTTTTAGTGAATACTTAGAGACACTGTCAGCCTTTTTTTGTGTCATATTATTTCTAATTAAAACCCACATTTTATAACTGCTTGCCTTTTCTAAAACTCACAGAATAAGATGTTTTTTACCACCTGCATCCTTTCTTATAGAAATGAAATGCATGGGGTACTGCAGTTATACCCAAACTTTTTGTGTCAAATCCTCCTCCCCCCACCACCACTTTTTTTGGCTCCGGTCACCAGCTGCCAGGAACTCCCTCAAGCGAGGCCCCCAAAGTGGCTGCTACTGCCCTGCCTGAATTCCCCAAACCAAGAAATCGGGGATAGAATCCTCTGTCTCCGCAACCCCAAACAGAGGAGAGGATCCGGGAGAGCTGGTCAAGTGGGGACCAGTGGTGGGCATGTGTGCCGCTCCTTCAGGGTCTGCCATCATCCTCCTGGCCACCAGGGTTTTTTCCACTTGTTCCTTGTGGTGCTCCGAGGAGCGTGCAATAACGCCAGCACACCAAGTCATGCGCTTCTGCATGACTCCCGTAGGCCACCACCCCCTCCTGTACCCTGCTCGAGTGATCCCGGCTGCAGAGGCTCCCAGTCACCACTTGCTGCCGCTGCTGCGCTGGGGGCCAATGGGAACCCTCCCCAGGAGAGGAGAGTTTGCCAGCAGTTGCTCGATCCTACTCTCCCCCCCCCGATGACCCAAACTCTCTTCCCAAACCTGGGTCGCCGGCATAGCACAAGGTGTGGCATCCAGCACCTCACCTCAACGCAATCTCTTACTGGATACATCCTGAACATTTGGAACACCGTAGCCACTTGTGATGCAGTAGTCTCCTCTCCTCTCCTCCCACAGCATCATGAGTGGCTAGATTGTGTTAGGGGCATTCACCAGTCAGAATGGATGCAGTGGAAGTTAATCAAAGAATGTAAACAAACACATTTTTGTGTGGTAACACCAGTATAGTGGGTAGTCTGTTTTTCAGTTTTAAATGGGAAACTCTTGAAACCCTACACAGTGCAGCAGCTGCTGCAAAAATGTCCAATTTTGGCATGAAACTGATTTATTTACTTACCTGCTGCACTGGGATTTTACTTTTTAAACAACCACACTATGCACAGTGCACCTGCTGTGTGGGTTATAATAATGAGGGCTGACAACTCTTGCCATTAGTTGGTAGCCCTCATTAGCATAACCCGTGCGGTAGAAGCAAGATGGCCTGTGGGCAGCTCTGCAGACATTGTGGACAGCACAGTTGTTTAAAAGTAAAATGCCAGTGCAGCATATAAGTAAAAAAAATCAGTTTTATGCTAGAAGCCCTACTTTGGCATTTTTGCAGCAGTTGCTGCACTGTCTGGGGTTTCAGAAGTTTCCCTTTTAAAAGGAATCTGTATCAGATTACCAGCTAAATCAGCAGTCTCTACAGAATGTGAGCAGTCATTAATGCATGCTTTTAAACTAGATACTTTGAGGCCTAAGAGGGTTGACAGTGTCCCTTTTGAGCAGCAGTAAGCACGTATTGCTTTATTATACTTAACCTCACTTGTGAGCAGTCAGTAATGCATGTTTTTAAACTAGATAGTGAGGCCTAAGAAGACTGACAGTGTCCGTTTAAGAGCAGCAGTAAGCATGTATTGCTTTTCATACAGCTACTGGCTGGGGGGAGTGCAGGTAATGGCTTCAGAGGTGGAAAGGTACCTTGGGGTAATAGTCACAGGGCACATGAAGGTATCTGCACAGTGTAGGAGAGCTGCAGCAAGGGCAAATAGGATGCTGGGGTACATTGCCAGATGGATCACCTCTCGAAAGGGGGAGGTCATCTTGCCACTGTATAGATCACTGGTGAGGCAAAACTTGGAGTACTGTGTACAGTACTGGTGCCCATACCTCCAAAAAGGATGTGAGATTACTGAAGGGGTGCAGCGTAGGGCTACAAAAATGATCATGGGACTAGGGGAGTTGCCATACAAGGAAAGGTTGAAAAGAGCTCAACATGTTCTCCCTGGAAGACAGAAGGGGAAGAGGGGACATGATAGAGACCTTTAAGTACTTGAAAGGCATAAACAAAGTCGGGGAGGGAGGATTGTTCTGCTTGGGGGGGAGGGTCACTGGGGGCACAGTCTGAAGTTGGAAGGGGGAAGATTAGGGAGGGAGGGAGATGAAGAAGCACTACTTCACAGAGAGAGTGGTGACAGGTTGGAATGCACTGCCGGAGGAGTTAATCGCTCAAAGGACAGTGGATAGGTTTAAGCGGGGTTGGGAATAGAGTCAAGGGCTGGGTGAGTACAGACAAAACACAAAGGGGGACCGGAAAAGAAGAGGAAGAGAGGGGTTTGGTGGGGTGGCAGCTGTAGTGATATGAAACTAAAAGCTGCACAATCGGGCAGACTTGATACACCTGTGGGCCTTTATCTGCCAGCAATTTCTTATGTTCATTTGGTCGTATACTTGACCCCACTTGCTGGTTACAAGTAAACTACTGTTTTTACAGAAACAACTCTGCTGCAATTATTGTCCCCATGGGACCCTCTTCTAAAACAGGTGCTTTAGTTAAATAATTTAATCTTGGTGTGTGAAATTCTAACTAAATACCCTGATTCTAGAAAACCAGGTACTTTTTCTTATTTAACATTGTTTTCCACTAACTGGTATATAATAGTTAGCTTTGGGATTTAATAAATTAAAGTACTAGTGACATACATGGCAAGATCTTTGAAACTGATGTGTGATTGTATTTTAGGTCTGCAACTGGTTCATCAATGCACGCCGCAGGCTCCTACCAGACATGCTGCGAAAGGATGGCAAAGACCCTAACCAGTTCACCATTTCACGAAGGGGAAGCAAGATTTCTGATTCTGGTGTAATGGAATCCTCCATGGCCTCTAACACCTTCATCCAAACATTTGAGGAGAATCCCTTTCATTCCAGTACTTTGGGACCAAACCAGGCCTCTCAAAAACCTCTCGCACACAAGACGCCTTTCTCAGGAGCAGTGCCGCCTCGACCTTCAGTGATTTGCCACACCACTGTAACTGCACTAAAAGACATTCCATTACATTACTGTCCGCCTCTCAGCATAGATGGGGAGACAAACCCACAGGCCTCGCCAACACCCAGCTTTACAGACACTGTATTGGGGTATCATGATGACACCGGCAAATCTGGATGTAGTGCAAATACACAAAGTGGACTTTTCAACACTCCGCCTCCTACCCCACCAGACCTCAACCAGGATTTCAGTGGATTTCAGCTTCTAGTCGATGTTGCACTTAAAAGAGCAGCAGAGATGGAGTTGCAAGCAAAACTCGTGGCATAAAACTCAGGAGTGCTGTAACTGACTGGAAAGACAAGTTGTCCTGAGAACATTTCATGGCTTTCAAAATGACGACACAAGACTTGTTACTATGATGCTGTTTTATTTGCACAATGGAATGCCAAAATGAGGCTTCCTACAACAACAATGTCTTAATTCAACATAATTGTTGTTCCAAGGATGATGGCCGTTAGAGCTACTGTAGAAACTGAGGTTAGGTTATGTTTCTTGGCAGATCAGATAGAATGTGAGATGGTTCCCAAGATTATGTGATTCCTTTTTTTTTCTTTTCAGACTGTGCAATATTTAGTAAAGAGAGATAGAGCCTTCTTATCATTCCAATGTGGCGAGGGTTGTCCACACACTGTTAAAAATAAATTTTCATTTTTTTAAACAACTAATCCCATGTTATTGAGGGATTGTTTTTCAGTTTTTTTTTGTTTTTTTTTACCAAGTTACAAAATGATCACCTTTTACAAGATGGGACACAGAAGTTTATAGTATCATTTGTCCTGTCCTTGGAGAATTCCTAAATGCAGTAAGGGTAAAGGTTTCTGGTTTCTAGAAAAACCTTAGGATTTATCTACTTTGACACAAGCAACATATCTTCTTGACAGAATGTATAAGCAACTCCTGAACTTAAGTTGACCTGATATGGTGAATTAAAACAAAACAAAAAAAAAAAGACTGCTCCCTTTTCAGAGGATTAAATACTAAACCTGTGGAAGCCTTCATTTAATTAATTTGTAGAATTTGTCTGCAGGAATTAGAAATTGCTGTAGAATTACAAGGGATGACTTTGCTGTGCAGAAACCAGTTTGAGTCAGAAACATACTGTCGTAATAATATAGTAATTTAAGGCCAAAAGGGACTGTGGGTGCGTAATGTTATGCTGGCTTTGTTTCAGCAGGGATAAATAGATATGCTTTGCAGGCGTGTACTAATTTGTGAGATTTTCTTACCCACTCTATTGCTTAGATTACCTTGTGATTCTCTTGGCAAGCAGAAATTTGCCCAGGCTTACTTTGAAGGCTTGTATTTTCTTCATATCCACTTTCTACGTTGGTAGGCTGCTCGCTAGATTTCTACCCACTGGGAGAAAAAGTCCCCCTTAATGTTGCCCCTGAATATACTGCCTCTTAGCTTCAGGACATGTCCCCACATCCTGCTAAAGGACACACGATGAAGCATCTTGGTTCTGTGTTGTTTGATACCCTTGAGTATGAGGAAGACTAAGATCATACCCTTCTCAGCCTTCTTTTCTCCAAGCAGAACATTAAGGGATGCCAGCCCCTTCTTATAGCTCTTGTCCCCAAACTCTTGATCGTTTTGTTGGCCCTGCATTGCCCTCTCTCGACCACCTCAGTGTCCCTTTTGTATTAAGGAAATCAGGCTTGTACACAGTACTCCATGCGAGGCCTGACCAGATGACTATCCCTGCTATACTGTGTGAACCTGTTGACTGCTCCAGTCTAACTTGGGACCACCATGAAAACAAGGTGCTGCATCTTATGGGGTTATCCCAGTTGGAGTCATTTAAAAAAAAAAAAAAAAAAAAATACAACATTTAGAATTTTGGTATTCCGCCTCTCACACCAGCTTGTTTTCTTTTACCGCTAAAATTGTAAAGTGGCAGGATTATTCCCTGCCCTGATAGTCACCCCTCCCCCCTTTTAAATAATGACTGGTTATTTTGAAATAAATAATGCAAAAGATAAGACATTCAGAATTTTTTGGTCATCTGAAGCACTTGCAGCATTTCTTGATGAGCTTCCATCTGTAGTTCGTGGGGTATCTCAGTTATAGGATGCTGTGAGGCGGTTACACTGCCCTTGTACAGGTCACTGATAAGACCTCATCTAGACTATGGAGTTCAGTACTGGTGCCCACACCTCTAAAAGGATATTGACCTGCTGGAGAAGGTCCAGAGGAGGGCTACAAAGATGATAGCAGGTCAGCAGGGTAAGGCATACGAGGAGAGGTTGAGGGCACTAAACGTACTCCCTGGAAGACAGGAGAGAGACAGAGAAAACATGATTGGGACCTTCAGGCACTTGGAAGGGATAAATTAGCTGGATAAGAAGAGTCTCTTAAGCTGAGTGGCAGCCATAACTCGAGGGGGCACAGTCTTAAACTGGAGGGAGGTCAAGGCGCACTCCTTCACAGAGAGGTGGTGGACACTTGGAATGCGCTGCCAGAAGAGGTCATCTCGTTGAAGACAGTGGGCAGCTTTAAGAGAGGTTGGGATAGGCATGGGGGAAGGTAAGGATCATGGGAAGGGAGGATGGGAGGAGGGAGGGAGGACAGGGACATTAGCTCAAGCTGCGGACCTTGCAATACAAGCAGACTTGATAGCCCAGATGGCCTTCTTCTGCTGCCTTCTTCGTATGTTCGTATAAATGTATACTAATGTTTTAATACAGTGACTTAGCAGACTGGTTGAGATGTCCCAGAAAATACAGAAAGGTCAGCCAGGTCAAATTCTATAAGTTTGCATATGTGAACAAATGGTGCTGCTTTTTATCTCAGGATTTACAAGGAGGTTTATTTAAGTAATACACTATCTGTTCCTGGGGATCTACTGGCAGGGTGTCACCCTGCGATGGTGAAACTGTTGACAAACATTTTATGCTGAAAGCATAGCAAATTGAAGGGCCACCTGCGTATATTACTTATTGATAAACCATGGGGACTGAGAGTTTCTAATGAGGGAACACAGTAAGGGGCTGGTTTCCAGCCAAAGACCGTATAATCCTATTTGCAAACAAAATTTGTTATTTGCAAGAAGCATGCCCTAATGAGAAAGGTAAAAAATAGATGTATACTGAGACCGAGCTTTTCTCTATAAAAGGAGGACCTAACTGTGAGCCAAAGAAAAAGGGGTGAGTGTGTAGTGCAACAGACTGACTGATGGTATGAGACTGGAAGGGAAACTGATGCAGTTGAAGTTCTCTGAAGACAAGAGACTACTATTTCAAAACCGGAAGGTGTGCAAAGGGATGGTGGTGCTCTCGGTAAGATCAGACACACTAAACAGAAACTGGGCACTCCCCAGCCAGTAGAGGTGGACACCACGGCTTGCTTTAAAATTACATAATTCATTAATGTCCCATGGTGGGAAGATAAAATTCAGGTAAACGCCTAAGCGTATGTATGACTGGAACTTCAAGAGACCCAGACTTATGCCACAGGACCACCAGGTATTCTTTTGGGGATTCCAATATTTGGGGAGGGTGATTGAACAAGATGGCTGCTCGCTATAAAGGGCGGCAATATGTAGCAGCGCGCTCTCGTCATTTCACCATTTCATTTTAGTAAAGACTGCTTTGACAAGTTCCAAATCATCACTTAACTTGTGTATATGAGTAAATAATAGAGGTTAAGTGACAATTTCTGAGTTCTTTTATCATAAAGGGGGCAGGAAAAGAAATGATTGTGTAGCACGGATCTAGTATAATGTTAGGGCAGCTGAGTTGTGAGCTCTCTCATGTTTGACATCATCATGCTGCACGTAGGCAGCCATTTTAGGGTTTGGACACAGCAGGATTTTTGAATGCAGAGACGCTATGTTTATATTTTTCAAACCCTATAAAACTGCATTTATACTGCTTGAATACATGCAATTTCAGCATTAATGTAAACATCTGTCTCCCTTAAAGGTCTGTGGAGTAATTTTTTAAGTTTGCGCATGCAACAGATGTTTTGTGATGAGCACGAGGGGGGTCACTGCCAGGCCCATTGCCATTCACGATACCAGGGGCTCAGCAGTCTAGGCCAATGACCACGCATTGTGGTCGTGACGCAACTCTCTGCTTGGTGGGCTGAAACTGCGTGTACTTCAAAGGACCTAAACCACTCCAATCAGAGAGGGCTTTGGTCCATAGATTTGCATGAAGCCGCATTAGCAAATAGCTGAGCGACTTTCAACGTCAGGAGCCTGTCTTCGGAACTGTAACTCTTGCATGTACATTAGCATTGATTCTAATATGCATTCCTGAAGTCACGGAAATTCTTCACATTCCTCTGTATATAACAAAGAAATAAGGGAGTGTTCATGCTCTATCCCTATCAAGCACTACTGCTTTAAAATGTGTTTTTCCCCAGTGTCTAGTGGCACCACCCACCCGACCCTCCCTCTCAGCACACACCACCCCATTAAACCTTAACGCTGACACTGCAGTTCCAAACTTCAACGCCGCCACCTTTTTTTGTTTGTTTTGTTTAATAGCCTGCAGCAAAGAAAAACGTCCATCGAAGTCCTTTGCCGGTGCTCCTGTAACTCTCCCCGACCCTCCCTCTTAGCACCACACACACACCACTTAACATTGGTGGTGCCAAATCCCCCAGCCTGGAAAATGAAAACATTCCCTTGTCTTTTTTTTTAATCTGAAAAAAAAAAAAATCCATCTGTGTCTGTTGTGCCGTAATTACCCACCATACTCGGCACCCACCAACCCAGCCCGTACTTACCCATCGGGGGTCCCAACGCCGTAATCCTTTCTTAACTGCAGACACGTCTTAAGTCTTCAACGCTGTACTGCAAATTGAGACAATCAGGTATGCAGTTCAGTGTATTTCGATGGGGATTTGAACTCTTTCCCTGTGTCCCTGTTTTTCCCTGGTGTCTAGTGGCACCCCACCCTCCACCCAATCTTCCCTCTCGCACCCACCACCATACATCCCTCTCCCCACCACACATTCTCTCCCCAATTAACACTGACACTAGGGTGCCCAATCACCCAGTGTCACAATTCCTAGTTTTTTATTTTATTTGAGTGGCCTGCAACAAACCATCCATTGATGTCTGTTGCTGCCACCCCAGTAACTCTACCCCACCCCTCCCTGTCAGCACCCACACACACAACACTGGGGTGCCTAATCCCAGTGTCTTCACCTGAAAAATGAAATCTGTCCCTCGTCATCTTTTTTTTTTTTTTTTTTTTTTTGAAAAGCTGAAAAAAGAAAAATGTCCATCAATGTCTGTTATCCTGCCCACCTCCCACTAAGCTCCCACCACCCCACAGATCAGCCCTTACTTACCCACCTGGGGTCTAACACCATAATCCTTTCTTGACTACAGACACGTCTTCATTTTTCAACGCCAGACCACGAACTGAGGAAATAGGTAAGTGGTTCAGTGTCTTTTAATGGGGATTTGAACGTAGGGCATAACTTGACCATTTTTGAATATTTTTTCCCTAGATTTTCAACATGCCTATTTTGGGACCCCGCCTCATGAATAGTTACAGTGACATTAGGCAAATCTGTTCCGAAATCACCTTTGGGCCAGGAGCTGAAAATGTTCTCTGCCCTTGTTGATAAGGTGGGGTCATAAGAAGGCTATGTTGAAAATGTGGTTTAAACATATTAAAAAAAAAAAAAAAGTTATGAGCCTACATTGAAATTTTAAGAATGCAGGCTCACAACTTTGGTAATTTTCAATACTTTGTCCCCAAATTTTAAACATAGCCATTTCTGCACAGTGCCTCATGAATGTGACAGCTAACACTTTTCCTTGCCTAAAAGTGTTTTCATACCTGTGGCACGGAATGACGTTTCAGTGGCGCGGAATGATATTTTAGTGGGGATTTGAAAATCTTCACCTGCCAGGTCCATTAGGTAGGATAATAAGAAGGCTATGCCCAACATTTAGTGTACAAATATGGTAAAATGCTCAAATTATGACTGAATGTCTCACTATTTCAGAGTTCACTCATAACTTCGCTAATTTTCAATATGTTGACTAAACTTTCAACATAGCCATTATTCCACACCACCTCATATGTTACCTGTGTCATTTTTTAAAATCCTGGACAAGATGTGTGTTCGCACCTCTGGTGAGAAATGACAAGGTGGCCAATGTGCTATAAATGGTGTACGTCATGTCTATGAGGAGAATTCTAAAACGAGTATCTTTAAAAGTTGGGGTTGAAATGAACAAAAACAGCTTGTTTACAAAGCATCAGACGTTTGGCATTGACAAATGCTTGTTTGAAACCAGATCTGTGAAATTTGATGGTTTAGGTAGCCTTTAAAGGAGCTAAGGGAATAGGCAGACAGTGCTGACCCTGACCTTCAGGGTGGGAGGCAAAGCAGAGCGTATTGGGAGAATGGCTTGCTCTATCGCAAGTGGGTACTGCAGGAAGGTGCAGAGGAATGGTAGGTGCGCAGACAGCTGGTAGTACCCAAGGAGCTTAGGCAACAGCTACTCAGCATTGCACATGACATTCCACTTGCAGGATGCATATTGGGGAAATGGACCAAGTAGAGGTTGATACAAAATGTCTAGGCCCGATGTCTGTAAAGATGTGGCTGAGTACTGCCACACTTGTGATACATGCTGGAAAGTAAGAAAGCAAGGGACAAGGGCAAGGCAGCTTTAGTTCCTTTATCCATAACAGAGGTACCATTTCAGTGGGTAGCTGTAGATATTGTGGGGCCTCCAGGTGTGCCATCCAGCACAGGAAAGAGGTATATTCTAGGGACATGGATATGTTGTTCATCCACACTCATTGGCAGGTATCCTTGCCGCTTTAAATCTTGCCGGAAGGTCTTCAAGCTTGCTCCTCCCACCCACCCGGGTGGTATAACTCTCGGCTCCGCCCCATGACGCCAGATCTTCCTTACCGCTTGGAAGCTCAGGTTCCCTCCTTAACGCTCTGCGTTTGAGACTGGTTCCTATTTCTCCGTTTGCGGATTTAAAAAATAAATTTTGGCGAAAAGACTTCAGTCTTCTATCCCTCGCCGCTGCGATGGACAACTCGACTCCGGATTTGAGATGCCCATGCGGGCAGAAGATGTCTCGGACGGATCCACACTCCACGTGTGTCTACTGCTTAGGCCTTGAGCACGACCCGCAGGCTTGCGACCTGTGCTCATCTTTCTCGGCCTACGTCCTCGAAGACCGTGCTGCCCGATTGCAACTGGGGCGTCCCGAGAAGCGCTTCCTCCGTGAAGTCCATGGAGGCCCGGTTACGGTGTCCGGCGGCGGCCCGGGCGGATCAGCTCGAGCGGATGGTCGCCTCGAAGAGGAGGCGGCGCTGGCAGTATCTTCCCTCGGCCGCCGCATTTATCCCGCCTCTGGGCTCTTCTTACACGGCTTCTTTTATGAGCTTTGTCTGTCCCTCTCCACTAAAGGAGAAGGGCTTCGTTGGCGGGACCTTATTCTCGGTCCAAAAAGAGGGACAAGGTAAGTCCCTCCGTCGGCGCCTCTTGGGGCGGGAAGGTCCCTCCCTCGGCCGTCGACCGCCTGCTTCGGTCGACTGCCGACTTCGCCACTGGCCTCACAGTGTCCCCGCCAGGTCAGTTGACCGAGACTCCCACCGATGAAGTCGAGATTTTCTCGACCCATTGACGGGCTGTCACCTTTAGCAGCCGAGATTCTCTCCCGGGTTCCCCGGGAGGAGTTGAGGATCCCGTGGCTCGCCTTGTGCCTCTGGTTCGGAGCCTCGGATGCACCATCCGAGTCAAGGGAGTGCCGGTTCCGCCGACACCTCCCGCACCGACCTCGGAAATTCCGGGACTCGGTCTCCGACCTCTCGCGTCCAGCCGATCCCACCGCATAGGCGGTCTCCGGTCCGCACCGTAAGCGGCGCGCCGCCGGGCTCGGCCCTCCTCCTCGGATGAGGGAGGCTTCGCGAATTACGCCGACGGTGCGAGGACCTTATGTTGCAACAGCTCCTCCTGGCCGGAGTAGCCGACCCTGCCGCCTTCCCGCCATTATATGGCTGTCACCGAGCGCCGACACAACCCTCGACTTATCCGAGGAGCTTATACCCAGGCCGGTTGTTCGGCCAAAACCAGCTGCTCCACCGATTTCGTGGAACTTCCGCCTCACAGCCACCACTGGGGCTCCACCAAGGATTCTCGGTCGACAAAGGTCTACCCCATCGGCTGTCAGTTACCCTCACTCCCGACCGACCTCGGCAGGTGAAGGGTGGCTCAGGCCAGAGGCAGCTCTTCGAGGACTCTTCCGAGTCCGAAGATGATTCCTCCTTTTTCTCCAAGCGACTGGACTTGGAGTCTTCAGGAGGTCAGTCAATGGACGATAGCCCGTCGTCCTTCCTAGGACTACTTCGGCTCATCTCGGAGTCCACCGGGATGGAGCTCGAACCCGTTTCCAAACGGGCCAGGTATCCCCTCACGGAGATTCTGGACCGAGGGGATTCTCCGACGGAGGCCTTTCCGGTGGCCGAGGCCATAGTGGGTCCGGCACTGGAGCTTTGGCAGCGCCCTGCTTCCTGCCCTGCGCCTTCGGCCAGGATGGCCAGGAAGTATGCGGTCCCTACTGGTTCCTTGTCCGTTTTCGAACACCCTCTGCTGAGGGGTTGTTACCGACAGCGCGCCACCGGCAACGCCAGGGATGTGGACAAACCTCCTGACAAGGAGTCCAAGAAATTGGACTATGTCGGGCGAAAAGTCTACGCCATGCCCCTCTCTCGGCCTCAGCCAGGCCAGTTCGGCCCCCATGGCACATTTTCTCATGCCCTGTTGGGCCCCTGGATGAGATCATCCTCATCTTCCGCCCCCGATCTGCAGACTACGTTAAGCAGGTGCGGGACCAGGGCAGGGCAGTGGCCAAACAGCAGCTCCAGACTGCTTTGGATATAGGGGACTCATGTGCCAGATCGGTGGGGGCCGTGAGGTTGCAAGGTCAGCGGGTTTGGCTGAGGATATCCACCTTTACTCGGATACCCAGCACAAGTTGGCGGATGTTCCTTTTGGGACTGACCTCTTCGGCCCTGGGGTGGAAGGTCACCTGCAGAGGATCGAGAAGTCCAATGCTACCTTGACTCGGTCTCTTCCGCTCAGAAGGACAAAGGCCGAGAACCACAGCCTAAGCCCTTTCGTCCTTCTGTGCCCTCGGCGCGCCTGCCCAGCAACGCCAGGGCCAGCAGGCTCGGCCTTGCATCCCAAACCCAAGCCGCCGCTTCTAACAGGAGGCAGGGAGAAAGGCCCAGGAGGTCCCTCGGCCGGTCCTCCTCCAAGCCTGCCCAGTGACGGGCTGAGGGTGTCGCCCCATTCCCGGCCACCTTATCCCTGGGTCCCCTGGGGACGGCCCGCACTCTGCTCCGCCTGGTCCGCTGTTTCCACGGACAGGTGGGTCTTGGAGGTGGTGGGAAGAGGTCTGCCCTGGAATCGAGCAGGCACCACCTCTTCAGAGCCGCCGCCTCGGGGCTTCGGATCCCCAGCCTCACTGGTGGCTCGCCGAGCCGACATCGCCTCCTCCTCCAGAAGGAGGTGATAAGAGGTGGTGGACCCTCCTTCAGACCCAGGGTTTGTGTCCAGGTACTTCCTGGTTCCAAGCGGACGGGGCTGGCGCCCATTCTCGACCACGACCTAAACAAGTTCCTAAGGTCTCGAACCTTCAGGATGGTCACTCTGGCTCAGATAATACCATCCTTGGAACACGGCGTGTGGTTCTGCTCTCTTGACTTGCAGGACGCGCTTTTCACGCCCCCATCCGTCTCGCGCAGACCAGAGACTCCTTCGGCTCGAGCGGAAGGATCCTCTTCGAGTTCCAAGCCATGCCCCTTCGGCTTGTCTCCAGCTCCCAGGGTCTTCACCAAATGCATGGCAGTGGTGACAGCATTCCTGGCGCCGAGGGGTCCGTGTACCTCACCTGGACGACTGGCTGATAGCAGCTCCTCCAGGAAGGAGGCAGAGTGGTCCAGAGATCTGGCCCTCCAGGTCTGCTCTCAACTGGGCCTCCTTATCAACGAGGCCAAGTCGGAACTCGAGCCGAAGCAGGTGATTCTTTCATCGGGCGCAGCTCGACTCTCTTCGAGCCAGAGCTCGGCTCCCGGCGGACAGGGCCGAGGTTCTTTCCTCCTTTGCCCGATCATTTCTGGTTGGGCAATTACGCCCTGCCCGGGACTTCCTGCGCCTCCTGGGTCTCATGGCGGCCTGCACCAGCGTGGTCCGTTGGGCCCGCTGGAACATCGTCCCCTTCAGTGGGGACTGGCCAGCCAGTGGTCACAACGCTGCGATCCTTTGGACCAGCTTGTGTCGGTGACACAGGGGATGTGGAACGCTCTCCAGTGGTGGACCGTTCCAGATCATTTGCAGGAGGGCATCCCGTTCGTCCGCCCCGAGCCGACGGTCTCTCTATCGACCGATGCCTCTCGATGGGTTGGGGTGCCCATCTGGGGAACACTGGGCTCATGGCCTCTGGTCCCCGCGGGAGTCCCGATGCCACATCAACCTGCTGGAGCTCCGAGCGGTCCGCCTAGCTCTCACCGCCTTTGCTCCGTTCCTCCGGGGTCAAGTGGTCCGAGTCCAGACGGACAATACCACGACCATGTACTATCTAAACCGCCAGGGCAGGACGCGCCCATGCTTCTATGCAAGGAAGCCTCAGATTTGGTCACTCGTGGCGCAGCCTGGAGGCGGATCTCCCAGCTATTCACGTGGCAGGAGCCCAACACCCTGGCCGATGCCCTGAGCCGGATAGGGCTGCATCCCACGAGTGGTCTCTCCTGCCGGAGGTAGTACAGCATCTGTTCTCCCATTGGGGCACACCTCAGGTGGACCTGTTTGCCTCCAGGAGAACGCGGTTGAGTCTGTTCCATGCCCGCCTCAGCAGGGCTCGCTGCAGGGATGCCTTCGAGGCAGTGGACCCCGCCTCTTTACGCCTTTCCCATTTCCTTGATCCACAAGGTGCTTCTCAAGGCGAGGAGGGACAAGACGAGGTGATTCTGATAGCCCCAGACTGGCCTCGCCAGTTCTGGTACCCAGATCTCCTCAGTCTCAGCTCCAGGACTCGCGGCAGCTTCCAGCTCGCCGACCTGCTCTCAGTCAATCAGGGAAGGTGTTCCATCCGGACCTTCAATCCCTGCACCTGACGGCCTGGTTCCTGGCGGCTAGAGTTCCAGGCCTTGGGTCTTTCCGACGAGGCCTCAATATAGTTGAGGCGTCCCGTAAGAGTCGACTCAGAAAATGTTATGCCTTCAAATGGAAAAGGTTTTCCATTTGGTGTCAGGACAGGGCTTGACCCTTCCTCCTGTTCCTTGGCAAGCATCTTGGTTATTTATGGTCCCTTTCTAGTCAAGGGCTTGGGTCGGCGACCCTAAGGGTGCACCTGGCAGCCATCTCTCTGCTTACCGGGCGCGGGCCGGAAGCAGTCGTGTGCGCAGGAGAAGGTGGTCTTACGCTTTTCAAAGGCCTTGGATCACATTTCCTCCAGCGGGAACCCCACCTCCGTGGGATCTACTGCTGGTACTGGCAAAGCTCATGGGCAAGCCATTCGAACCTATGCACAGGTGTGCTCTCTCTCACCTGTCGTGGAAGACCGCCTTCTTGGTGGCTATCACGTCAGCCAGAAGGATGGGAGAGCTCCAGGCGCTTTCCATCGAGTCTCCTTACCTGGTCTTCCACAGGGACAAGGTTGTCCTGTGCCCCCACCCGAAATTCCTTCCAAAGGTGGTGTCGGAGTTTCACCTTAACCAGGTGTTGACTCTGCCGGTGTTCTACCCCAGTCACACCTCGGAGGCCGAATATAGGCTCCATACTCTGGACCCTAGAAGGGCGCTCACTTATTATAAGGAGCGCACGGCTGAAATTCGGGGAGAGGTTCGCCAGCTGTTTGTCACCTACGCTGAAGTCGCAGATCTGGCAGACCTGCAGCCAAGCGACTTATAAGCAGGTGGGTAACCTCCTGCATAGATCTCCTATAAGTTGGCGGGCATGGAGCCTCCCAGAGGATAAGAGCCATTCTACCCGCCATACTGCTGCAACGGTGGCTGCTTCCAGGACGTCCCTATCCAGGAAATCTGCAGGGCTGCTACCTGGAAGTCGGCAAAACACCTTCATTACCCATTACCACATCGACCTTTGAGTCACGCCGGATGCTGGTTTTGGGGCCTCGGTTCTCCAGTCTCTCTTTCCCAAGTAAGTATTGGGGTGTGCGTCTTGCCTCCCTCCTCCCGGAGAACTGCTAGAGGTCTGCCAGTGGTGTGGATGAACAACATATCCATGTCCCTAGAAATACAGGTTACTCACCTGTAACAGGAGTTCTAGGAATGGTATGTGTTGTTCATCATTCTCCGACTTCGACGCGACAACCTGAGCTTCCAGCGGCCAGATCTGGCGCCATGGGGCTGAGCCGAGATTATACCACCCGGGTGGGTGGGAGGAGCAAGCTTGAAGACCTTCCGGCAAGATTTAAAGCGGCAAGGATACCTGCCAATGAGTGTGGATGAACAACATATACCATTCCTAGAACTCCTGTTACAGGTGAGTAACCTGTATTTCTGGTGGCTGTGGATTATGCCACCCACTACCCCAAGGCTGTGGTAATGTCCTCCATAGAGTCAGAGAAAGTAGCAGGTGAACTGCTGAAGATCTTCAGCCAGGTTAGATTTCTTCAGGAAATCTTATCTGAGCAGGGCAGTAACTTCATGTCAGCGGTGTTGTTTGTGGGGGGGGTGGGGATGTGGGTTGCATCACCTTACCACCCACAAACCAGTGGTCTTGTGGAACACTTTAACGGCACCCTTAAAACCATGTTTAGAGCTTCTGCAGACCAGCATGTGAGCAGTTGGGACAAGCATTTGCCCCATCTTTTATTTACTGATGGGTCCCACAGGAGTCCCCAGGGTTTTCACCCTTTGACTCCCTGTATGCATGCAGGGTGAGGGGACCCTTAGATTACTAGTGTGTGATGAATGGAAAGCCAAGCTTGCTGCCCCAGGAGAATCTGTGAATATGTCCTTGACTTTAGGGAGAGGTTAAAGGAGTTCATGGGTCTGACACGGGATAACCTGGCAACAGAGTCAGAAAAACTGGTATGTGTGGAGGCATTCTGGGATAACAGATGGACCAGACACAGAACTTCAGCTTCTACATGCAACCTCTGTGTGATTTTTATTTAAAACACAAGGAATAACCTTAAAGGCACACTTGTCAACCCCTAAGGGGTCAAAGTATCCCTAGTTAAAAAAAAAAAAAAACACGTTATGATTGTTCACATTCTGTAGAGGCTGTGGATAGAAACATAGACTCTGACGGCAGATAAGGATCGCTTTGGCCCACCTAGTCCGCCCATTTCCCTACCTATTGGATAAGCTGCAGATCCTAGTTAACCAACAGCCTACTTCTTCCTACCCCCCCACCAGAATTGCCTTATGTCTGTCCTATGTATTCTTGAATTCCCCCACTGAAGTTTCATGCGTCCACCACCCTCTCTGTGAAAAAAATACTTCCTCACATTGCCCCTGAGCTGTCCCCCCCTCTATCTTCAGATTTTGTGCCCTTGTTCTTGCACATTTCTTTTTCTGAAAGATGCTACCCTCTTGGACTTTGTTGATTCCCTTGAGGTACTTGAACGTTTCTATCAAGTCTCCCCTCCCCCCCCCTTTCCTCAAGGGTATACATATTAAACTCCTTTAGTCTCTATTTGTATGGCTTCTGTTGCGGGACCCTGCACCATTTTAGTTGCCCTCCTCTGGACTGCCTCCATCCTGTCTATGTCCTTGCAGAGATGGGGTCTCCAGAACTGCATGCAGTACACCAACTGTCAGTACAGAGTGATAACTTCCTGGTGTCTACTGGTGATGCCTCTCTCTATACATCCCAGTATCCCCCCAGCCATCCTTACTGCCTTCTCACATTGCTTGCTTACCTTTAGGTCATCTGATATGACTACCCCCAGGTCCCTTTCCATTTGTGGTGTTGTTAATACCTCCCTCCCTCCCCCCTCCATTGTGTACTCTTCCTCTAGGTTGTTTCCCAGGTGCATTACTTTGCATTGAATCTAAGCTGCCATACTTTTAACCATTCTTCCAACCTTGCCAAGTCCCTTGTCATCCCCCCCCCACTTGTGTATCAACCCTGTTGCAGATCTTTGTGTCATCTGCAAAGAGGCATACTTCTCCTTCCAGTCCCTCTGCAATGACACTTATAAAGACATTAAAAGGACTGGACCAGTATGAACACCGGTGCCCCGCTAGTAACCGCCCTTCTTCGGAGGACCCGCTTACTGTTATCCTCTGTGTCCTGTTGTCCAGCCAATTTTTTTACCCAGGCTACCACCCTGGGACCCACTCGCAGGCTGGCTAATTTGTTTATTAATCTTTGTGTGACTCTGTCAAGTGCCTTGCTAAAGTTGAGGTAGGCTATGTCCACAGCCCCTCCCTGGTCTACTACTTTGGTCACCCAGTCAAAGAAATCTATTAGATTCGTCTGACATGACCTCCCTGCTGTAAATCCATGCTGCCTTGGGCCCTGTGCCCCACTGGCCTCTAGGTACTCAACAATTCTTTCTTTCAGAAGTGATTCCATAATTTTCTGTACCACTGAGGTCAAGCTAATAGGTCTGTAGTTTCCTGCCTCTGCTTTGCTCCCACTTTTGTGAAGGGGAATCACATCTGCCCTCTAGTCCTTAGGTACCACACCATCCTCCCATGATTTGTTACAAAGGGTAGTCTGTGGTGTCACTAGTTCTCTCCTTGGTTCTTTTAGAATTCTGGGGTGAATCCCGTGAGGCCCCATTGCTTTGTCCACCTTGAGTTTTAGGAGTTCTTTCAAAACTCTCTCTTCTATGAAAGCACTGGTATCAACCACCCTATCCGCAGTGCTTCTATTGATTGGATTAGGTACCTTCCCCTCCTCTTCTTTTGTGAATACTGAGCAGAAGTATTCATTCAGTATCCCTGCTTTTTCACTGTCTCTCTGCCCACCCACTCTCCCCTTTAGTAAGCCTCACTATCCCTCCCTTGGTCTTTCTTTGCTCCCTAATGTACCTGTAAAAGGTTTTATCCCCCTTCTTAACCGAGTTGGCTATCTTTTCCTCGGTTTGGCCCTTTGCTATTCTGACTGCCTGCTCTGCTTCCTTCTGCTTTAACTGGTACAGTTCTCTGCCCTGCTGCTTCTGTGTTTCCTTATACTTTCTGAATGCTATCTTTCTCCCTATTCTTCCCCACCACCTTTTTTGAGAACCATAGTGTTTTCTTTCATTTTGATTTGTTTCACACAAAGGCTTGTTGCCACTGTGATGGCAGTTTTGATGCTTCCCAATTGTTCCTCAACCCCTCCTCCTTGACTGTTTGCTAGTGTTTTTCTGAGGCACTCTCCCATTTTGACAGTCAGCCCTCCTAAAGTCCGGTACCCTCACTTTTGTATGGCTTGACTGCAGCTGTTTGTGAACTACACTGTTTGGTGGTCACTTGTTCCCAGATGGCTACCCACTTCTAGATTTGAGATCCTCTCTCCATCCCTGTTTGAGCATACCAGGTCTAAGATTGCTCCCTCCCAAGTGAGTTCCAACACTAGCTGTCTGAGGCATGCCCCCTGTAGGGCATTGAGAATGGCCTTGTTCTTGGATGTGACTGTAGCAAAGGTGCTCCAGTTAACATCTGGCATATTCAGGTCCCCATCAACAATATCTACCCTTTTTCTGCCATCCTCAGGATGCATTCTATCATTTCCTTGTCCATTTCCTCCTCCTGAGATGGGGGTCTGTATACAACCTCCGTGTGGATTGTGGTGCCATTTCCTTTCTCCAGGGTGGCCCACAGTGCCTGATGTCCTCCCTGTTTACCCCCTTAGTTCCATTGCTTTGATCCCTTCCATTACGTAGAGAGCTACTCCTCCTCCTCCTCTACCCTCCCTGTCCCTCCTGTAGATTTACTGTGGTATGTTGACATCCCAGTCATGGTTCTCTTGTGTACCATGTTTCTGTGACTGCCACGATATCCAGGTGTCCCTCTTCCATCAAGGCCACCAGTTCAGGGAGCTTGTTACCTAGACTACGGGCATTGGTACTCATTGCCCTCCATATTTTGATGGATTTACCCTTTTGGCCCCCATCCCTGTCCTTACTGCCTTTGTCTCCATTTACCCCTGCCCTTCTCCCTATCGACTTCTCTATCTTGGTGTTTACCTCACTAACTACCCTGATTTTTTTTTTGGGGGCTAAGATTTCCCTGTTCCTTGTCAGTGCCTCCCCCCTTGGCTAGTTTAAATGCTAGCCAATGAAGCATTTAAACCTATCACCTAGGATCCTGGTTCCCCTCCTGGACAGATGCAGACCATCGTGCCAGTATAGGCCTCTATCCCTCTAGGTGGACCCCCAGTCCCCAATGAAGTCAAAACCATGAGCTCTGCACTAGTGTTTCAACCATTGATTGAATCATATGGTGTAGAGCATCCTAGCCTCACCCATGCCATAGATGGGCAGCACCTCCGAGAAGGTTACTGTGTGTGCTACTTGTCTAAGGCATCTCCCCAACTCCACAAACTACTACTGCACTGCTCCGATCCCTTTCCCAGCCAGGTAATTTGTCCCTAGATGGACAATGACACCCAGCTCCCTCCCCCGTGCAGCTTCTCCCACGATCCTGAGGATTCGCTCCCTGTCCCTGCCAGGCAGGTGCCTTACCTCCCTCCCCCCCTCCAGTTCTACCCTCCTAACAATGGAGTCCCCCACCAGGAGTTGTTTCTTTCTCCTGTGGGGTCCCATGCCACCCTCCTGCATGGATGTAACTGGTAGATTCTTTTGTTTTTCAAATAGTAAAAAAATAGACTGCCCACTATACTGGTGCTACCACACCAAAACATGTTTTACATTCCTTCATCAACTCCAGCTGCATTTTTTCCTGGTCTTGGGGACACCCCCAACACAGTCTAGTCACTAATTGTGCATTAGGGGGAGAGTAGACAATTGTATCATGAGTGGCTGTTGTTTTGGGGATATTCCTGTTTTCAGGTAGTATACAGTAAGAGCACATCAACAATTTGAAACAAAACAAGGTTGTTTACAAATATACCATTAGCATGCATTTCAGTACTACTAAGAAAGAAGGAAGATGAAGCAACCAACAATATCAACAAATTTTACATAAGGCAAGCAATCAAAATGTGGGTTTTTAACTAAAAATAGTATGATGCAAAAAAAGTTGACAGTGTTCCTTTAAGCAATGGCATAACCCTTCTTCAGTACATCAGTTTGCAGCAACAGACTATGCATGTCCTTCCTCTGCACTTGGTCAGCACCAACTGACACCATGTTCTATCTCTTAAGTGGAAATTAATTCATTTCCTATGTTGGTCTTGTGTGTTCTGGGTGATGGGGAGCTCAAAAAAGAAAAACCCCAAAACAAGCTAAAGACAACCTCTGTGCAGAAGCACAGAAGCAGGGGTTATCCCAAAGAGCGTGGTAATAAAGCCAAGTTTCAAAGAAACAAATCACACATACCCCCATGATGGAGAGCATTATGGGATGTATATGTAAATCGCCATGAAATGTCAGGCTGGTTTTGGGGCCCAGTGGCGCTGAGGGTTGAGGCACTGGACGCCACCCGGTGACCTAGGTTCGGGAATGAGCCTGGGCCATTGGGGGTCAGCAGGGGGGGGGAGAGAGAGGGGGTCAAGTGTCTGGGGGGGGTGGAGAGCCAGGGCTTGCCCAGCACTGCATCGACCCCCAGTGGAAACCAGAGGTACTGCAATGCTTAGGGCTGTAGTAGTGAATGCAGAGCATGACAGATTTCCCTGGTGTCATGGAGCGTTCGCACTTTGCAGGGAAGTAACTAGAAAAGGGAAAAACGCCCCAGTGCACCGTGGAGGTGACGAGGGCCTCTGGGACCTCCCTCATATTCCCAACACTGGATGCCACACCGACGACCCTCAGACGGAGATGAACCCTCTAATTTCAGATAGACGCCATCAGGTAGGAGAGGTGGGCCCTGCCTCGGGGGGGGGGGCCCGAGGTGCTGGGAAATCCCCCGATGGGGGGGTCAGTGGTAGCTTCACGGTGGGGAGTAGCAGGCACCTTTGAGAGATGCATCGTGCCAGAAAGAGAAGTGGGGGTAAAAAAAGAAAACATTTTTAGCCTGATTCAGCTTGTTGCAGGAATGCATGGTACCAACGGGCCCCTCAAACAATCTGTAATGTACATGTATTTAAAAAACAACAGGGGGTTTCAGATATCTCTACCCCAATAATTTAAATTGTATAACACAGTCCCCTAGTAACTTGTTACCTTTATCAAAAACATCTAGTGCTGTGGTATTTTAAACATTTACAGGTTTCACATGCATAAGGCATATACATCAAGGTATTTTATGACCTAGTACTATTGCATACTAAATCCAACAATGAGGAACATAGCCTTTGGTTTTACAACAGTAACCTCCCTGTATGAGGACCTGAGAGGGAAAAGGAAAAATTAGAGGACATTATAGCATAGTCAAGAAAGGGGAGGGGACGCCCATAGGTGGCCTACCTTATGGACTAGAAATTGTAAAGGACAGATTAGGCTAAGAAATAGAAGAACTGTTGCAACAGATTTAAGAAAAGGTCGGTCCTCAAGAGTGGCAGGATCTCCCTGTCACAGTATGACCGTAGGGACAGGACCTGTGACATTGGACAGAAGGTGATGGTGCTTCATCCCTGTTTGACAGGTGAAGCTGCATGCAGCATGGGAGGGTCCATTTGTAGTGGTAAAACAGGTGGACGAGGTGACCTATATTGTAGAACTGCCCAACAGGAAGCACAAACAGTTCATCATGTCAACATGATGAAACCTTATGGCAGGACAGAGGCTGTCATGATGGTTTGCAGCCAGGCAAATGAGAGTTGGGAAAGGGGAGCCACTAATAGACCTATTAGAGGGGAGTAGGGGGAAGCATCAGTGGAGACTTATCCTTCCAGAGCAGCTGATGCCTGCACAGGTGGCACAGATGAAGAGGGTGCTGTACTCTGTCAGCACCCTGTTCTCAGCAAAGCCAGGGCACACCCCCACATGCAGAATGTCAGTGGACAAAGTGACTCAGTCGGCACTGAAGCAGCATGCCTGTAGCGTTCCTGAGAGTGTGAAATGCCACATGCAGGAAGATCTAAAGGAGATTATGTACCTCCAGGAATCCAGTAGTCCTTAGTCTTCGCCCATTGTTCTTATCCCAAAAAAGGATGGGATGACAAGGTTTTGTGTGGATTACTGGAAGTTTAATGCTGTCACGGTGTCCTGTGTATATCCCATGCTGCAGACAGAGGAGATACTGGAAAAGTTAGGGGAGCAAAGTATCCAACAACTGTAGACTAAAGGGCTACTGGCAGATATCTTTAACTGCTGAAATAAGGGAGCAGTTGGCATTTATCATTCTATTTGGCCTGTATAAATGTCTGATCATGCCATTCAGAATGAAAAATGCTTCAGTTATCTTTCAGAGGCAGGTTAACAGACTTGTTGAGGGCAAGAGACTTCGCCTTGACTTGTATGGATGATGTTGCCATATTTTGCCAAATCTGGGAGGAGCATCTGACATGTGAGAGAGATCCTAGAAAGACTGGAAGCTGCAAAGCTGAGTCAACACTGAGAAGTGTCAGGTGGGCATGGGTGAAGTGCCGTACCTCTGTCATCGGGCGGGAGGGGGACACATCTGGCTGGCACTTGCAGAGGTGGAGGCTATAAAGGGATGATCCACATCCACAATCGAAACACAGATCTGAGCATTTTTGGGGACTGCTGGATATTGCTGAAGATTTGTGGCTAATTTCAGCACAACTGCAGCATCCCTCACATATCTGACCAAAAAGAGAATGCCTGAAAGAGTGCACTGGTGAGAACACTGTGAGAAGGCCTTCTATCAGCTGAAGTGGGCCCTACATCAGACTCCAGTGCCAGCCACCCCTGCCAGCGATAGCAAATTCATAGTGTACATGGATACACAACATTTTGGGAAGGGGGCTGGCTGTGCTGAGTTCAATTTGAAAAGGGAAGAGCACCCTATTGTTTACTTGAGCTGAAAACCCCTGCTGTGGGAAGTGGCATATGCCACTATAGAGAAGGAATGTCTGAGCATAGTTTGGGCTTTGCAAATGTTGTAGCCATAGTTGTACTGCGGAGAATTTACGGTGGTCACTCATGGACCATGATCCACTAACATGGCTACAGCGTATGAGTGGTGAGAAGGCCATGCTATTGGTGCTGGAGCATAGCACTGCAAGAATACAATATGCACAAGAATAAGAAGGGCTCACAAAATGCCAGTGTTGATGGACTGTCCTGGCAGATGGCATGGTATGGCCGATGCAGTCACAGTGTGGTGTTGTCACACAATGCCAGCATCAGACTTCGGAAGGGAGGTGTGGCATAAATGTATACCAATATTTTAATACAGCAGACTGGTCGATGTGCCCCAGAAAATACAGGGAGGTCCGACAGGTCAAATTCTGCAAGTCTGCATGTGTGGATAAATGGTCCTGCTTTTTATCTCAGGATTTACAAGGAGGTTTATTTGGGTAATAAACTTAATCTGTTCCTGGTGGTCTACTGGCAGAGTGCCACCCTAGGATAGTTAAACTGTTGACAAACATTTGTTGCCAAGAAGCACAGTAATTTGAGGGCTATCTGAATATATTATTTTATTGATAAAACAAGGGAATAGAGATTTTCCTAATGATGGGAACACAGTGAGGATCTGGTTTCCAGCCAAATCCTGTATAATCTTGTTTACAAACAAAATATTTTTATTTGCAAGAAACATCCTATTGAGAAAGGTAAACAGATGTGTACTGAGGCACGTTGGCGTTTCCTCTATTAAAGGAGGACCTAACTGTGAGCCAAAGAAAAAAGGAGGTCAGTGTGTAGTGCAACAGGCCAACTGAAGATATGATTCCAATCCAAAGAAATACTGTGCATAGGTAAGGGAGGTGATGCAGGTAAGGGGTAAGCAGTCCCAAGCAGAACACGCTGAAAACCATAAATTACCGCACTCAAGAGCACAAAGCAGTACTGTGTCCAAAGGATACCAACAGACCGCTCAAATCAACCAAATGGTTATTTAAGCAATATACCCCTCCAGGGTGTGGGTATACTGGTGGATTTACCACGCCTGGTATGGTTCAGTCATGAGGCACAGCTTAACCACGCCAGAAGTGGTAAATGCACCAGTATACCACTCACTGGAGGGGTATATTGCTTAAATAACCATTTGGTTGACAGATATTATACAATGGGAAAAACATTGTTTCCATTTGTCATATTCTTCTTGTGTGATTTTATAAAAAATTAGCTGGAATGGTGTTGATATTCTTCCACCTAAAGAAATAGTTTCTTGTTGCTATTGGTATTTATGGTAGAAGAGAAGTGTAGACTTAGTTTTAGAGAACTGTCTGTCTCTGAATGTGGTAACAAAGAGATTTTGCAGAAAATGCAGTAAGTAATGAACTGTAAAAGTTTTATTTATGCAAAAGTGCACTGTATACCCCCTTTTTTTAAACACAGAGTTTTTGAATTTGTGCGCCACAGAAAGTGCCAAGAAGCGCAGAAGCCCTACCTTCGGCCACGGTTCATGCTTGTCGGCTTTGGAGTGAAGAGTGGCCAGTGGTTGAGCACCAATGTGCAGTCTGAGTGCAGCTGAGGAGTCGGCGTTTGCTGTGACCGTGTTTCTTGCGGTGATGCGATTCAAAGGTGCCAATGGCAGATTTGACATTGTTTTGTGGAGGTAACGTTTCACTGTTGGATGGCTCAGTTTTTACAGTAAACAGCTTTTGAGCTCATCTGTGTCTATTAAACGGAAGGAGCTGTTTATTATTTTGAATTTTCTGTGGCTTGGTTCAGTAAGCGGTGAGTAAAAATGGCGGCGTTTTCGTTTGTTGTCGACTGGGGGCAGTGATACCTGTTAGGGTGGCATGAGTTTCGGTTGGCTGGCACCTTTTCCAGTGGGTACACTGGAGGATTTACCATGACAAAAAGGTACCAGCCAGCCAACGAGAATGCAGGATTTGGCGATTTCTATTTTCACCATTGTATAATTATTGTTTGACCAAATTCACTTAACAGTTGCAAAGTACCAACAAAGATCCAACTGCGACCGCTTTGTGCTCTTGAGTGTGGCAATTTCTGCTTTTCCGACCGATGATATGAGACTGGGAGGAGGGAACTCTGATGTGGTCCACATTCCCCAAAGACAAGAGACTACTGTTTCCATGTCTTCACCTGTAAGTTTCACCTAGATATAGGAAAGCTAAGTTTGTGTTTTTTATGGTTTAACTCCTATTATTTTCAATGTTTTCTCCTGTAAGAACTTTTGTTCTATTTTGGCTAATGTTTTATATTGTGTAAATAAAGTAGTTTTTATTTAGCACAATATACGATTGATTGTGCATTTTAATAAAAGGGGTAGTTTGTGAATTTCTGGGGTAACTGCCATTCCAAAGAGTCAAGTTAAATCTAGTTTAAAAAACAAAAACAAGGTGCTGCATCAGCATGTGGTCTAAAAGCAAAACAAAATGGTTATATTAAATGCACGCTGAAAATAGAGTAAAAATCTACGTTTCGACCATAGGTCTTACATAGAAACATAGAAGTTGACGGCAGATAAGGACCGCAAGGCCCATCCAGTCTGCCCATTTCTTTTTCTACCTTATAAATGTGCCATCGGCCTTTGCTCTGTCAGTGACCTATCTATTCATAGTCATTTGTATTGCTCCCTTATGCCTATCCCATGCCTGTTTGAAGCCCTGCACTGTATTCATAGCCACCACCTCTTGTGGTAAGCCATTCCATGCATCTACCACCCTTTCTGTGAAAAAGAATTTCCTCACATTCCCCCTTAATCAGCCTCCCTCTAATCTCATGCTGTGTCCTCTTGTCCTGCTATTTTTCTTATATTTAAACATGTTAGACTCTTTCACCTTGTTTATGCCCTTAAGGTGTTTAAATGTCTCGATCATATCACCTCTCTCCCTCCTTTGCTCAAGGGTATACATATTGAGCTCCGTTAATCTGTCCTCATATGTCTTCTGATGCAGTCCCTGCACCATTTTGGTTGCCCTTCTCTGGACTGCCTCAATTTGAGTTAATGTCTTTGTGAAGGTGTGGCCTCCAATACTGCGCAGTACTCAGATGGGGCCTAACCAATGTCTTGTACAGAGGGATTATTACCTCCCTCACGACTTGTGATACCCCTACTAATACACCCTAACACCCCTAGCCTTACCTACTGCTTTAGAGGTCTGCTTGGATGATTTTAGGTCATCAGTGATGATGATGCCCAAGTCTCTTTCTTCCTTTGTGACTGCTAGCAGCTCCTCCCAGCCTATAAGTGGCTTCAGGGTTTCTCTTCCCTATGTGCATGATTTTGCACTTCTTTGCATTAAATCCCAGTTGCCACTCTTCTGACCATTTTGCTAGTTTATCCAGATCTCTTCTCATTCTGCCCACCCTATCTGGATCATCTACTCTGTTGCAGATCTTGGTGTCATCTGCAAACAGACAAGCCTACCCTCTAGTCCATCTCGAGGTCACTAATGAAGATGTTGAATAGGACTGGCCCCAGGACTGATCCCCTGAGGTACCCCACTTGTGACTTGCATCTCTTCTGACTGTATACCATTTACCACCACTCTCTGTTTTCTGCCAGTCAACCAGTTTGCCACCCAGTTGACCAACTTCTGACCCACCCCGAGCCTACCTAGCTTATTTATCAATCTTCTATGTGGAACAGTGTCAAAGCTTTGCTGAAGTCAAGGTAGGCGACATCAACTGCTCACCCTTGGTCCACCACTCTGGTTACCCAGTCAAAGAAATCTATGAGATTAGTTTGACAGGACCTTCCTTTTGTAAACCCATGCTGTCTTGGATCCTGTGCCCCTATGGATTCCAGGTGTTGCACTATCCTTTCCTAAAGGAGTGCCTCCATAATCTTGCCCACTACTGAGGTAAGACTGACTGGTCTGTAGTTCCCCGCCTCCTCCCTGCTACCACTCTTGTGGAGCGGGATCACATGAGCCCTTCTCCAGTCTTCTGGGACCTTTCCTGTGCTCAGAGACCCACTAAACAATTCTGCTAATGGCTCTGCTAGTTCCTCCTTTAGCTCCTTAAGTACCCTGGGATGTATGCCATCAGGTCCCATTGCCTTATCCACCCTGAGCTTAGCAAGCTCTTGTAGGACCCTTTCTTTTGTGATGGGAGTAGTGCTCACCTCCCTCCCCCCTGTGTCCATGATGCTGAGCTGTGGGCCCTGCCTCACCTTCTCTCAGTAAATACTGAGCAAAAGTATCTATTTAGGATAGATGCCTTTACAGGGTCCTCCTCCTCACATGCTCCCTTTTCTCCATTAAGCTTAGCAATACCCCCTCTGGACTTTCTCCTTTCACTAATGTATCTATAGAAAGTCTTGTCACCTTCTTTTACTGTTCGTGCTAGTGTTTCCTCAGTTTGGGACTTTGCCTGCCTTACTGCCTTACCTGCTTCCCTTAGGGCAGTTTGGTATGCCTCCCTATCTTCATCCCGCTGTGTTCCTCTTATATTTCCTGAAGGCCAGCCTTTGGCTCTGACCTTTCTGCTACTGTATTTGAGAACCAAAGTGGTTTCCTTCTTCTTGCACTTCCTTTTCTGTCTAACACAATGGGATGTTGCTTCAAGTATTGTATCCTTAATGCTTGCCCACTTTGCCTGTACCTCCTCACCTGTGTTTCTTTTGCCAGGGCTAGCTTAACTCTGTTGGCCATCTTATCAAAGTCAGCTCCTCTGAAGTCCCATATTTTGCCTTGGAATGGGATGATTTAGATGTAGTAGCCAAATTGAACCATACCATGTGATGGTCACTGGCCCCAGGTGACCTTCTACCTGGAGATCTGTGATCCCTTCTTTGTTAGTCAGTACTAGATCTAGGATAGCCCTGTCTCTTGTGGGTTGCTGTACCAGTTGTTTGAGGCCCTCCCCTGCGGGAATCCACTATGAGTCTAGTTCTGGCAGATGTTCCTGCTGGTATTGACCAATCTGTATCTGGCATGTTGAAGTCTCCCATTATCAGAACCTCCCTTTAGCTGTCATGTTTTGTATATCTTCTAACAGTAATGTGTCTATGTCCTCCCTCTGGTCTGGGGCCTGTAGACAACCCCAGTTCTTATGGCTGTCCCATTTCCTGTTTCCAGGGTGACCACAGTTCTTCTGGCTCCTTATGTGTATTCTGAATTTCTTGTAGCTTTCATATTTTCATTAACATACAGAGCCACTCCTCCCCTTTTGCACCTCTGTCTCTTCTGAACAATACACAGCCAGGTACTGAAGTCTCCCAAGTGTGGTTACTGGTAAACCACGTCTCACTAATTGCTACTATGTCCAGTTTAGCCTCTGACATTATTGCCTGCAGGTCTGGGATCTTATTTCCCAGGCTGTGAGCATTTGTGTACATGATTTTCCATTGGCCAGATTTTTGGTGTTAGTTGTTGGGTGAAGTTTGGCATTACCCCTGTGCATCGTGTGGGGAGACAAACCTTTTTCTTACCTGGTGATGCAAATGAACGGCAAACACGCTTGAATTCTGCTTGACCACTAGCTGAGGGGGAGGGGTGTTCTTCCCATTCGACGTGAGGGGATGCTGCACCCTCTCCCCATTTGCTAGTTTAAATATTCTGCAAAGACGCCAAACTTCTGCCCCAATGCACTGACTCTCTTTAGTCAGATGCAGTCCATCAAATTTAAAGAACTTTCGCTCCCAGAACTGTTGCCAGTTCCTACAAATCTGTATCCTTTTCCTGGCACCAGTCCTTGAGCCACGTGTTTAGCTCCCTATCTCCCCTTCTCTGACCTTCCGTCCATCTGCTCCCTTCTCCCAGACTGGCAGGATCTCAGAGAAGGAGATGCCGGACGAAATAGATGATAGTTTGTCCCCAGCTTAGTCAGGTGTTCCTTGGTCTCCACAACTGACCAGCTGGCGAGATCATTAGTCCCTATGTGTACTAGGACATCAATGTTTTCTCCTGCTTTGTGAACAATTTTAGCAATGCGGCCAGTGTCTCTCATGCTGATGTACCTGGAGACATCTGACCATCACCCTGGCTGGAGATGGGTATCAACTCCCCAATCATGGGAGTCTCCTATGATCAGAAG
Organism: Neoceratodus forsteri; assembly: GCA_016271365.2. Lineage (NCBI taxonomy): Eukaryota > Metazoa > Chordata > Ceratodontiformes > Ceratodontidae > Neoceratodus > Neoceratodus forsteri. The sequence continues at coordinate 1,538,053,352 of CM057455.1, forward strand.
TTTTTGGATTTCCTTTGTGCTTGTTTAATTTTGGTTCCTGATTTGGGTGAGTATTGTTGTGCTAGCTCCTGTGCAGCAGTGTCCTGCTCTGCAGTGTCTTCTGCCTCTTTATTTGATTTCAGAGATAGAGGCAGATACCTGTTTGTAGTGTTTATATGGTTTTTGGAGGTAATGTGTTGGAGAGCAGAGAGTGATGGGGCACCTGATTTGCTCCTCCTAACCACCTGCCAACCTCCTGGACCAACTACCCTCTGCAGTCGAGGTTTTTCTGTTGGATGCTGGGGAAATGGCGGTGGTTCTTAAAATGTATTTCCTCTTCAATATGAAATTTGAGTGCAATCTCTGCCCATGCTGCCCGGAGCTGAGACCTAAGATCTCAAAGGCCCAGCATGTAGGACAGTGTCCTAAATCCTGTAAGACTGTCCTTCTGAAATTGTTCCACAGTACCTGCAGTTAATGAAATCCATTCCAAATAAGTTGCTGGGTTTGTAACCTAGTCAGAGTAATTAGAAGGAAAAAAAAGGAAAAAATGCAAGTAATGGTTTAATTGTGCTTTGTTTAACTTGTTATAACAAGTTAAATTACTAGTGCCCCTGTAAATGAGATCACCTTGTGGAGGCCCCACTGATCCGCCCCTTCCTGCTCTGCCACAGGAAATGTCACAACTGTGGTACCCTATAAAAGGAGTGTAGCGTGGGGTAGTTGGGGATGGGGGTGGGTGGCTGGGCCCTTCCCCTGCCTAAAAAGAAGAACCACGGACGAAAGAACAAGGAGGTAAGAGCAGAAACAATCAGTCAACAACAAATGCAGTAACCCTGAAAGCTTATCCTAATGTTAGATAAACCTGTAAAACCTGTAAAGCACCACCTGTAATAATTTCAGAGAAGATATACCCTGTAAGAAACACTTTGCTCCAGAGAAATATAAAGCAGTAACAGAAGATATACCTTGCAAAAGACAATTTGAATCAGAAGATTACAGCAGTAATCTGTTAGCACACACCTGTAGGCACACCTTGTAATAATGCAGAAGAAGGTATACCAGCAACAACAATTTGAATCAGAGAAAAATAAAGCAATGAAATGTTAGCAACAAACAGTAGCAATCCCTGTGAGTAAAAAATAAAAACACCACCACACAGTAAATCTGCTTAGCCAAACTAAGTCTTAATCCTTCTCCCTTGCTCTGGTAAGTTTCTCTACTCTGCCTTTCAAGCAGTCTTAGAAGGAAAGAGCTCAGGTGAAGCTAGGTGCCTTGGCCAGCAAACCAAGTCTTCTTCAGGAAATATCTAAAAGAGAAAAAAAAAACAAGTTAGTGTAGAGGAGAGGTAAAATGAGAGAGATATATATGTGGAGAAAGAAGAAAGGGGAAGCTCAGGGAAAGAAGTGATAAATGGTAAGATTAAGAGTGAATCTGTGAAACAAAAAGGTGATGATGGGAAAGATAAAGCATAATGGGAGTGAAAGAGCTGGGGAAGTTCCCAGGAGGGGGCTAATTAACAGGGCCTAGTAAGAAGGCTGAAAGGTGACAAATGTGTGGGAAGGAGACAGAAATGGAGGCTTATGGTGAAAATGAAAAATAAATGAGTACAAAAACAAATTGACTTTAGGGAAAAAAAGGGATGGCTGAAAGATGTTAGTGGAAAATAAGTCTATCATTTAAACCAGAGGGCTGCTGGGAGCCAAGGCGGATGATCAGCTTGGCTTCCATGTTTTTTCTATGGTCAGGATCCCAGAAGCCCCGCTGAAGGACACAAACAGAAAGGTCATTGACATGGTGGTCCCTGGAGATAAAGTGGGATACAATGAGTTTAGCAGTTTCACCATTCCTGACTGCTCTGTAATGTTCCCTGAAACGGTCAGCAAGACGCCTACCAGTTTCTCCAATGTAAATAGCTGTACACTTCCTGCAAAGAATACAATACACTACATTAGTGGAGGTGTATGAGAACTCCTTGGTGATGTGAAAAACATGTGTTGGCCCCCGAATCTCAGTCACACTGGAAATAAATTTGCAGGTGTAGCAGCGAGTCCTGTTGCAAGGTTTGGTACCTGGGAGGGAAGAACTGTTAGGAGTAGGTGGGCTGCTTTTAACCAGGAGATTCCGCAGGTTAGGTGGCCGCCGGTAGGAGGCAATAGGTGGTTCTGTAAAGGAAGCACCAATGTTAGTCAGTTTGTAAAATGGGAAAGTTACTAGTGATGATCCTGTGAAGAGAAGGTGCTCTGATGGAAAAGAAGAACTAGTGGAATTCGCGTTGTTCTGTGTGACAGTATCCTTCCCAGTGGGGTCAAGGTTACGGGCATCTTACTGACCCGGAGAGTGCTCTGTCCACTGTGCTTTTAGGGTATCCCCTGTTGATAAAAAAACTATGCATTATTTGGGTCTGCTCAGCAAAATCATCCTCTTCACTGCATAACTTGCGAAGTCTAAGAAACTGTGAATAAGGCAGACCATTCTTGACATGTTTAGGATGGAAGGAGCTGTGGAGGAGGAAACTGTGAGAGTCAGTGGGTTTGTAATAGACTGATGTCTTCAGACCAGTGTTCTGGACTGACAGCTGGATATCCAGAAAAGGCAGTGTAGAAGAGGATACTTCAACAGTGTATTGAAGGGAAGGATGGGCCGTGGTAAACTTGTCAAGGAAGTCTTGGAGGGTCTCCCTGGAGCAGGAGGTGGCCCCCACACAGTCATCAATGTAGTGTTTGTAGAGTTCAGGCACAGTCCCTGTGAATGAGAGAAAAAAATGTTCCTCCACCCAACCCACCAACAGATTAGCAAAGCTGGGACCCATCTTAGTACCCATGGCAACTCCACTGACCTGCTGAAAAAACTGTTATTAAAAGAAAAAGCATTGAGTGTAAGAACCAGTTCTGCCAGATGAGTTAGTGTGTGTGTGTGTGTGGGGGTGGCTGCTGGATCTCCCGCTATTCAAGAAATGCTGCAAAGCTGTCAGACCATCATCATGGGGATCACTGTAAAGAGATTTGATGTCCATGGTGAAGATGAGCTGATGAGAGTCACTGAATCTGAACCTGTCAAATAACTGGAGACATGGTTAGTGTCTTTAACATGGAGGGCAGGGACTCAACAGGGGTCTCATGAAGCCGTCCAAAAATGCGGAGATGTGGGATGTGGGGCAGGAGCAGGCAGACACTATGGGACGACCCGGGTTACCTATTTTGTGGATTTTGGAAAGGAGATAAAACCTGGATGTCTGGGGATGCTGAACTATGAGTCTCTTAGCAGAAGCAGGGAGCTCTTTGTTTTCAGTAGCGGGGTGATGGTGGTGGTGACCTCAGTCTGATAGTCAGCAGTGGGATCCTGTGGAAGAGAAGAATAAAACCTGGTGTCAGAGAGTTGCTGTGTGGCTTCAGTGATGTATAGCTCCTTTTGCCAGACCACAACAGCACCTCCCTTATCAGCTGGTTTAATAACAATGTCATTCCTACATTGTAGAGATCTGAGGGCTGCAAGCTCACCAGGTGTCAGGTTGGAATGGTTGTGCCTGCAATGAAGATTAAAGTTAGTGGTGTTTTCCATGCAGTGGCTAACAAAATATTCAACAGCAGCAAAACGTCCTGGAGGGGGTGTCCATGCACTTCGCTGGAGACTGATATCATTGATTGTTCTGGTGATACTGTTATCATCTGTGGGAAGAGGAGTCACATTAGAAAAATGAGCTGCAAGGCGTACTCCATGATAGAAGCACTGCAGATCAACTTGAACCTGGGGTGCATCAAGATTTCTGGGTGTGGGCACAAAAGAGAGACCTTTGCTAAGGAGTGATTGCTCATCTTGTGTCAGGGGAAGGTCTGGAGGAATACAAAATACCAAATTGTTAGGTTGTGTCTGACTCGAGGGCTCATGTTGGCTGTTGATCTGCTGGGTGAGAGACTGGAGTTTTGCAGATTTGGTGTCCTTGAGAAACTGAAGAGAGTGGCGTTAAGGTTTTGGATGCAGTGCTTAATAAAAGGAAGGTTATGTGGAGCCATTCGCTGCAGGAAATCCTTTTGCCTTTGAATGGTTTTGTCCACAGAGATCAGCTGTGTTTTAATGGAGAGAATGGTGTGCGTGATAAGTTTCCTAGAGAAAGTTTTCAAAAGTTTATTAGTAGAGGAAACGTGTCTCAGATCCAAATGAACAAGGATGGAATTTCAAACAGAAACCTTTAGGCAACACAGTCCTGCCTGATGCAGGAAAGGAGTGGAGTGAAGTTTGATAAGACAGAACCCATGCTTCACCTGGGGTTCGAGCAGTCAGCCTTGAATTGATCCGTGGGGTCTGTTGACTGGGCTTAGAGGGTCCTGGTATCCAGGGTGCTCCTCCATTGTAGAGGGTCGAGTGTGGGCACAAGGGCATAGTGAGGGGCGAACACAGGTAAAGATCTGCCGTAACCAGCTGTGAGAGGGGTACTGGTTGGGATGCGGATGGCTGGCTTTGTCACAGTCGCATAACTAGATGTGCTTGGCAATTGTTTTGTAATTGGGTATTCTGCAGTACAGGCAAGGTTGTGAAATAAAAGGGTAACTGAACAGTTGAACTGCTGAACTGGCAGTACTGAATATGTAGTGTTTATAAAATAGCCATGTTTTTCAGTTCAGGTTTACTCTTTCAGCTAGCTAGATGTGTAAATGGCTTGTATTAGCACTGGTTAAGTGGGAGTCAATTTGACTTCTCTTTAACTGTTGGGGGTCAGCTCAGAAAATCTTGATCAAATGTTTGCTTTGCACTACATTGGCCAACATATTTTCTGCTAATGCTGTAGTTACAAACCTTTCAACATACAGGATCAGTGCTGAAGCACTGCTTTCATTTATTTGCCTCAGAATCAGTAAAAATCATATTTGTGGACTTCAGTAGAGTGTTAACACAAGCTCTGCATGTAGATACAAATTTTACCCCAACCATGTTTATCCTTGTGACAGGATATTTAATCAGTACTGACCAGGGACCCTGGTTTTCCATTTTTACCGGTAACACCGGTAACAATCACGGAATCCTGCTTAGTTTGCGGATTTTGAATTCTTGTATCAGTGTGTCAGAAATTGCATGTCACTGCACAGAATCTCTAAGATTTCAGTATCTTTTTAAATTTTTTTTTTATTTTCTCTTTCTATGTCCCCTTCTCACAGCATCAGTCTCCACTTTTCAGAGATCCCTAGGCTGGGTATCCCCTAGCTTTATCCCCAGGTAATGCTCAGGAGCTCCTGTGGACCTGCCCCTATCCTGCCTGGATTGTACCCCCCCAGGTGGGAAGGGAGGGGACCCCAGGTCACCCCTCCACACTCACTTAGTGTGTTTCGGGCAGTTCAGTGGGTCCCTCATGGAGCCTGGTTATGAAGTTTGGGGCACCTGGGTCCCTTCTGCCAGTGGCCGATGTGGAGTGATTGTTCCTAGTTTTCTTGTCTCTGTCCCTGAGGGCACCAGCACTAGAGATCAAAGGAGGAAGGTCACAGAGACATGCCACTGCTCCAGATCCTGGCTAGTGTCCTCCCCTCCTGATCACTCTGCAGCACCATTGCACCACCACCCATGGTCACACAGGTGATGGTAAAGAAGCAGGATCTGCAGCCCACCCTCCCTGGAGGAGGAGAGCAGTCCCCAGGTGCTCAATCCTACTCCCCTGGACAGACCTCCAGCAACCCGAGTTTGCTTCTGACCCTGGGTCTCTGGCATTGCAAGGCAAGCAATAGTGCTACCGCAGCACCAGCAGGCTGACCCATATTTCAGCATCTTAAAATGAATGCTGCTGTGCTTTGCATTCTTTCTGCTTTGCTGCATATAGAGTCAGTAAGGAAATGACCTGCACTGCTTTGTTGTAATCAGCCATTCAGTTTAACCACCTATGCCTAGTGGTTAGAGTAACAAATGGTGATTGAACTGGGTACATCCAGCAGACTTTGGTTTGAATCCCACAACCTCCACTTGCATACTGTGCAACTCCAAGCAAGTCACTTAACCTCCCCAGTGCTTTTAGGTCACTCCTTAAAACAGACAGTTCTACCTAGTGGACCTTGCCTGCTTTACAAAGAATATAAAAAAAAAATACCAATATATGTTTACTACATCATAGAATAGTAGTCAGGGTACCATGTAATTTGTCTGAGTTTTACTTGGGCTGCAATGATTTTGTATAGGTAAAGATAAATGTTCAGATACATTTTATGTGTTTTATAAGCTTGTTTTTAGATTTTTGTCAGGTTTTTATTGTATTCTTTGCATAAAAGCATCTAGGTTGTAGATTGCTAAATGCAGGATCACTGTTACCAACTAACTTATTCAAGTTTATAATCAGTAGGGTCATCCAAAATCCTCAGTTGTTTGAATGAAAACTAGTCCGAATGAAGAAAGACTTCATAGTTAGCACCCCATTTAGGTGAATTGGACCATTTACACCTTTTCCCCCTGCTGTTTCAGTCTCTGTGACAACAAAAAGTTTTCTGATGGACTGCTTCAACAAAAAGCAAATGTGAAGTATTTAAGTGTACTAATGTTTGGCCAGTGGATTTTGAAAGCACAGTCAATGACATACAGAAGGTAAGACCCAAGGGGCTGTATGATGCAGGTGGGCAGAGTAGTGCTCAATTCACATCTGAGCTCAGACATGAAAACTGGGAGACACCCTTTTCATGGACACCAAGTAAAAAAAAAAAGTATCCACATGTCTGGGAGATGCAAGAATCCATTTGAAGGTCCTCCGCTAATCACTTGTGGATTTTTAAGGTGAAGACACTATTTCAAAGAAGCAAATTCAAGCAGTTTTTTTTTTGCTCCTCCTACCCCCTGGTCATCCACTTCTTCAGGCCTACCAAGGCCCCCTACCACCTGCTGAGTCCCGACCACCATCCACTGACCCTTACTGCTGTGCTACCAGGTAACCCAAAGTAGCCCTTCATTGAGTGGGCCCCTACCCCTTTGGGAGGTTACCAGGGGAAGATAATTGCCCCAAAGAGCATCCTGTGTATCCTGGGCATGGCAGGGGTCAGAACAGCACATGTCTGGGGCTTCTGACTTATGGAGGGACCAACAACCATCCTTCGGTTGGTCAGCGGGTGTTTTCCCATTCTTTTGGGAGCGTGACAGGCCACATGATGTCAAGGCACAAGCCGACGTCCATCATGCTCCCTCCTGCAGTGACGGCTGACATGTTGTTGTGCCTCTGGCCTCTACCACGGGCCAGCAAATGCTGAGCCATGAAAGGACCCACCCTCCCTCCCAGGAGAAGGTGAGTGGATGTTGGGCACTCGAGCCTTCACCCACCAGCTGGCCCTCCAACACCCAAGTCAGTTCCCTAATCCTGGTCAGCGGTGTCACAGGCAGAAATCCAATTCAAGCAGTTAAATTATAGATGGGGAAAAAAAACAAAGGTAGTCCACCTTAGCAGTGATAGTTCAGATTAATTCACTTCTGAGTTCTAACAAGCAAAGAGACCAAGTAATTTGTAACTTGTGCATGTGGGGTGTGGGTGTTGAAGAAAGGGGATCATAGTGCTGTCACTACTGCCATCACCCCAGAAGGATGTGAACTGCATTGCTGCTACTGCCATCACACCGAAGGGGTAGGGGTTGTAGTGCTTCTGCCATCGCCACTGGTGGATGGGGAATGTAGTACTGCTGCCGTCCCACCTGAGGGATGGGGGCCATAGTGCTGATACTGCCATCACACCTGAGGAATGGTGAATGTAGTACTGCTGCTTCTGTCACACCTGAAGGAGGGAGGTCATAGTGCTGTTGTTGCTGCCATCACACCAGAAGTATGAGGGCTGTAGTGCTGCTTCCATCACACATTAGGGATGGGGGCTGTAGTGTTGCTGCTGCCATCACATCTTGTACCTAAAATAACTTTAAATTGGTACAAGGATGGAAGGATGTGTAATAGTGGAGGTAAAAATTGCTAAAATGCATGTTAGCAGAGTTAAAAATTGTTAAATAAAGTACACAAAACCAAACACCGGTAAAACCGGATTTTGGCTTAGCAGACACCGGTGACAATACCATTTTTTACAATGTGCAAAACAGAATATGCCCTTTCTCAATCCCAGTAAACCAGTGTCCCTGGTACTGACCTCCTTTCTAGCTCATTTGTGAAACAGCAGAAGGGGGAGGATACTGAACCATGCCCATTATAGTTTTAAAGCCTATGTTTTTTGGTTTTTTAATAGTAGCAGTATTTTTCAGTAGTCACTATATAGTTTTTTCATCAGTAATGTTTTCCGGATGAAAATATCAAGATGCCCCTGCCCAGAGTCGTGGCTTTATAGTTAACATTTTGATACATCACAGTGCTCGTTTCAGCAGCACATTTTTTATTTATTTAGTTTTTGTTAACCGGGTAAGTGCACTAGCCAACAAATGACTATCTTCAGGCACGACCCGGGAGAGTACAAGGCAAAAACGTACAGAAAAGCATTTCCGAAGTGCATGACAGCAATACAATATAGCTTATTTTTAGCCATGTAAACAAAGATAACAGTAGATTAGCTAACAAAACAAGAGCCAGTATTACATGCAACAATAGCAATGACATATAAAACACCATGGGCCAGATATTCAAAACTTTGCCCCAGGGCAAAATTTGCACAGCCCGGCGGGCAATCTTAGCCCGGAGCACAGAGCAAGCTATATTCAAAAGGAATAGCCCAGGGCAAATAGCTTCTGAATATAGCATGGGAATGAGGCGTGAAAACTGGGCTGGGAGTGCAGGGCAAACTTAGCCCTGGAATAAGACAGCTCTGAATATGGCAACCAGGAAGTGCAAACCACAACAGCAACACAGTGCACAGCGATGTGAAGGTGGGTAGAGATGAACTATGTTGCCAATGTGTGTGCCAGCAAATGCGTGGACCCAGTACAGCTGCAGGCAGCAGTGTATGTGAAAGTACAATGTGCAAAACTGTAAAATATTCCCTGAACTGTTAGCGCAGCGCTAACACACTATCGTGGTTTTACCGCAGGGCTAAACCGTTAGCCTGGAGCAAACACGTTTGCCCGCTAAACTTTGCCATATTCAAAAGTGACATGCAAATGAGCCTACTTAGGTAGTCTGTGGGCAAACATCCAGATTAGCATCTCATTATGCCCTGATTTGCATGCAGTTTGCACCGGGCTAACTGTTTAGCCCTGCGCTAAACCTGCGCAAACGTGTTAGCGCTGCGCAAACAGCTTGGGGAATATTATACAGTTTTGAACACTACTTCCACATGTGCTGCTGTCTGCAGCTGTACTGGAGACAACACAGCATAGGCACAGATGGTGGTGGTGCTGCATGCAACTGTCACATTGTAGGTCATGCTACAGTGCACAGCAGAAACTGCAGCAGTAAGGGGCCAGTAGTGTGTGGACACAGCATTGCCTATGGTGTGTAGGGCAGTGATGATGACTGCACTATACACAGTGAGAGGCCCAACATGCAGGTGTTTACTGACAGTGGACATTACTTGCTACGCTGTTGTGTGACCCACAGATGCTGTACCTGTGGCATGGGATGCTCACAGTGACATGTACATTTCTGGCTTTGTGTGCTGTGGCAGTTGTACAGCTATGCGGTATGTGGCAGGGGGCATATATTATCCGAAAGGCACACTGGTGTTGGGGTATTCCCAATACTGGCCCATGTGCACTGCATGATGTGTCCCAGCCTTGTGGCCACACCTGGTTCATGGCACAGCCGCCACCCATACACGCTCCCTCAACATCCTCCATGCCCACAGTGCTGCATGTGTGCTGGCATCTGTTGGTGTCCACAAAGTGTGGTCCACAGGTGTGTGCTGTATGGCCACACTGCCATGCTGTCCATTGGCAGCAGGGTCACTCACTGCCTGGCATGGCTGGGACTGGTGGCAGATGATGGCATCATTGTGATGCCATCAGTTAACAGCATGCTTCCTCTATGTTTGGCTTTATCTATGTGTCATATTTCTTTGTTAGAGTCGCGCAAAATCCAGCTAAACCCGCGCAAACACAGCATAAGAAACCATAGTGTACGCACAAAGCTGATTGCCCAGGGTTAAGACAAGTTTTTCTGGGCGGTAATGTACACCGAGTAAGTGTCGGCTAAGTAAAGCAAAACCATAGCGCGGCGCTAATCGCTGAATATAGCATTGCACCTGTATTCATGTCAGTTTGCCCCTTGCATACATTATAATTTTGCTCAGCGCTAATGCAGTTTGCCCGCACTATTTGGCCTTTTGAATATAGCAGACCCGCGCTGACCCCACGCTAAACCTGCGCAAACGGTTTTTGTCCGGCGCAAAGTTTTGAATATCTGGCCCCATGTAGGATAATACAGTCAACTAAACATATTGGGATCAGGCACTAGTGCAGTCAATGGTATTACAGGTAGACAGTAATTATAGCATATAAAACACCATGGGCCAGATATTCAAAACTTTGCACCGGCCAAAAACCATTTGCACAGGTTTAGCTCGGGTCTACTATATTCAAAAGGCCAAATAGCGCGGACAAACTGCATTAGCGCCGGGCAAAATCATAATGTATGCAAGGGGCAAACTGACATGAATACAGGCGCACTGCTATATTCAGTGACTAGCGCCGCACAAAGTGGTTTTGTGTGACTTAGCGTGGTACACATTACCGCCCAGGAAAAGCTTGCCTTAACCCTGGGCAATCAGCTTTGTGCGACACTATGGCTTTTCGCGGTGTTTGCACAGGTTTTGCACAACCCTAACAAATAAATATGACACATAGACAAAGCCAAACATAGGGGAAACATGCTGCTAACTGATGGCATCACAATGATGCCATCATCTGCCACCAGTCCCAGCCATGCCAGGCAGTAAGTGGTGACCCTGACGCCAGTGGACAGCATGGCAGTGTGGCCACACAACACACACCTGCAGACCACTCTTCTGTGGACACCAACAGATGCCAGCAAACACATGCAGCACTGTGGGCATGGAGGATATTAAGGGGAGAGTGTATGGGTGGCCAGGCTGTGCCACAGACTAGGTGTGGCCACAAGGCTGGGACACATCATGCAGTGCACATGGGCCAGTATTGGGCATACCCCAACACCTGTGTGCCTTTCTGATAATATATGCCCCCGTGGCCACATACCACACAGCTGTACAACTACCACAATACACAAAGCCGAACATGTATATGTCACTGTGAGCATCCCATGCCAGAGATGCAGCATCTGTGGGTCACACAACAGCGTAACAGTACTCTCCACTGTCAGTAAACGCCTGCAGGTTGGGCCTCTCACTGTGTATAGTGCAGTCATCATCACTGCCCTACACACCATAGGCATTGCTGTGTCCACACAGTACTGGCCCCCTTGCTGCTGTAGTGTCTGCTGTGCACTGTAGCATGACCTACAATGTGACAGTTGCATGCAGCACCACCACCACCTGTGCCTATGCTGTGTTGTTCTAGTACAGTTGCAGGCAGCAGCACATGTGGAAGTAGTGTTCAGAACTGTATAATATTCCCTAAGCTGTTTGCGCAGCGCTAACACGTTTGTGCGGGTTTAGCGCAGGGCTAAACCTTTAGCCCAGCGCAAACAGCATGCAAATCAGGGCATAATGAGATGCTAATCTGGATGTTTGCCCAGAGACTACACCCCAAAACATATTCGGTCCTTCATCCATCCAACACCTCCCTCTGCCCCAACCTCCAGGACCCTCCCAGTTATGCCCCGCTACTGTATTCCTCCTCTTGCACTTAGTACAACAGCAGCTTTTCTCCTCCATATGTCGCTGCGTTTTGGGGCAAAAGTTGCTTTGTCACCTTTCGTACAGTCCTCCACCCTCCCAATCCCTCACTCTGCTCTAACAATTGGGTCCTCTTCACTTTCGCCCCTATTCCCCACCTCTCCCTACATTATGTGCTTGATATCTTCTATCTGGTATGTCTACCCTCTCCCTAACATTTCCCACTACAAAATGCACAGGTTTTGGGCTTGAATCTAGTACAAGTTCATTATCCACGACTCCTTGTAGTTCCATGTTCAATGTATATTACCTGTAAATGTGCATTTTTACTATAATAGCAGCTATTTTTACTGTTTGTACTATTGTAACTTGTCTTTCTGTATTATTACTGTAGGACCGCAGGTCCACCTTGTAAATGAGCTTGCTCAATGGTGCCCGCCTGGATAAATAAAGATATTGATATTGATTGATTGAAGTAGGCTCATTTGCATGTCACTTTTGAATATGGCAAAGTTTAGCGCCAGGCAAACATGTTTGCACCGGACTAATGGTTTAGCCCTGCGCTAAACCCGTGCAAACATGTTAGTGCTGCGCAAACAGTTCTGGGATTATTTTACAGTTCTGAACACTGTACTTTCACATACGCTGCTGCCTGCATCTCTACTGGGTCCACGCATTTGCTAGCACACACATTGGCAACATAGTTAACCTCTACCTACCTTCACATCACTGTGCACTGTTTTGCTGTTGTGGTTTGTACTTTCTGGTTGCCATATTCAGAGCTGTCTTATTCCAGGGCTAAGTTTGCCCTACACTCCCAGCCCAGTTTGCCCGGCCTCATTCCCATGCTATATTCAGAAGCTGTTTTCCCCGGGCTATTCCTGTTGAATATGGCTTGCTTTGTGCTCTGGGCTAAGTTTGCCTGCCGGGCAGTGCTAATCGAGCCCCGGAGCAAAGTTTTGAATATCTGGCCCTGTGTTGGATAATACAGTCAACTAAACATGTAGTGGAACAAGTCATAACAGGAAGGAATCGGGCTCCAATGCGAAAATGTGCTTTGTGCATATTTCATCACAAAAGGATACAACTTTGCTTAGAGAAGTACCTTATGAATTAAATTGAGGAAGAAACTGGGGAAGGTAATAGCTGAAAGATAATGTAAATGAAAAGGGGAGTTGATTAAGGGGTGTGAGAATAGTAGGAGGGGTCCTTGAAGCCGTGGGTAGTGTGAGATGAGAGGAATGGGGAGAGGAGAAAGAGATGAGAGGGAGGTTACAAGAAGCAGGAGATTTAGATCGTCCAGTGGTCATGACGAGGGGCAGGCAGACCACCCACCAGGTCAGGTAGGGTCGTAACAGGTACAATGCTCAGCCAGAGACAGGTAATGTCGTAGCCCACTTTTGAAGTGATAGTGGGATGCACATTGTCTTAATTCCAGGGGCAGAGCGTACCACAGCTGAGGGGCAGCATATTCGAATGCCCCAGTACCTTTGGAGGTGTGACACCTGGGTACCCTCAGTAGTGATTTATCAACTGACCTCAGTCCTCGGTAGGAGGTGATGGGACTTAGTAGCATTGCCAGTGAGGTCAGGGTTTGCAGTCTGATTATGGAGTCAGATAGAGAGCCAAGATAGTATTGTCTGGATGCAGAGGGAGAGAGCCATCCTAGGTCACTACAAAGCCGACATCGATGTTTAAGCCGAGGGGATGATGATGCATATCAACAGATATTGTTATAGGTGACGTCCCATTTCAGTAGCAATGATTTATGGGCAGTCGCAAGGATAGGAGCACAGTACGTCAGGGTAGGGAGCAGGATCCCTCTGGCAATGACCAGCTTTGCAGAAGGAGTTAGCATGTAACTAGTTTTGCAGGCAACACCCAGTTTACTATTCACTGTTTTGCAGGTTGATTGAATGTGGTGGCTTAGATCTAGTGATTGGTCAAGTATAACACCAAGATACCTAAAGGATGTGACAGACTCTAGTTTGTTCCCCTCAAGGTCATGGACCATCAAGCGTAAGGAACAAGCTCTAAGTTTAAGGGCAGAGCCCAGGAGCATGGTTTTTGTTTTGTGTGCATTTAGAACCAGTCTATGGTTGCACAGTCAGTTTTGTATGCTCCTGAAATCAGTAGACAGAGACGAGTTGAGGTAGTCAGTGTTTGTGGAGCTGGTGTAGATGACAAGGTCATCTGCATAGAGAAGAGAAGAGCAGGTTGCAATGGCATCCAGAATATTGTTGATAAAGAGAGAGAGAGAATAGAAGTGGTCCCAAAATAGATCCCTGGGGAATACCAATGTTGATAGCAGTGTTGTCAGATACTGCAGAGTTGAATTTCACTGTTTGGGTCCTACCAGATAAATAGCTCCTACACCAATTCACAACTATAGTAGAGAAGCCCACGTTTTGAAGGGTAGACAGGAGTAGGGAGTGATCCACAAGATCAAAGGCCTTAGTGAGGTCAATGAAGACGGCTCCTGTTAGTCGTCCAGCGTCCATGTTAGAGAGAGTATCTGAGATGAATTTTGCCAGAGCCATTAACGTGCTATGATTTTTCCTGAAACCGTGTTGCACATCAGACAGAAGATTTGAAGTTGCAATGAAGTCCAGTGTTTGGGTGGCAACAAGCTTCTCCAGTAATTTGCTCAAGACCGAGAGAATCGCTATCGGCCTGTAATTTGAGATATCCTTCTTATCCCCTTTTTTGAATATAGGAGTTATCCTAGCAGTTTTCCAGAGATCTGGCACAACACCGCAGGAAAGGGATAGCGTGAAGATTTTGGCCAGTGGAGAGGCAATGAGATGAGCTCAGGAAAGTGATTAGATTACATGGCATGATAAAACTCAAACTCATCCATGCACAAGTTTTAGAAATGCACATGCAGCGAGACTTCCAGTGATGTCATCACCGAAATGGCTGCCTGATCTCAAACTTCTCCGCTTACCACACCAAAAACCGACTCCACACAGGTTTAAAAATAACAATTTACCCAGAAATGACATTGGAGAACAGTGGAGGTAGAGCTCAAAGAAGATCCAGATCCAAGCAGGCAAAACTGAAAAAGGATCACCGAGGACTGAGCCCTGCAAGCTCGGCAGCTGGTAGCAGAGCATCCCCGGTAAGTATGGTGGATTATGACACAGAGACCAAAATGGAATCCCTGTCTCGCACACGCTTTGAGACCTTGCTAGCCGAGATAAGACAATCTCGCTCGGAAAACAAATAATTTGCTCAATTACATTCAGAAATACTGAGCCTGGATAAGTGAGTGGAGTCGGCAGAGAACAGGATCTCCACCGCAGAGGATGATCTCATCCACCTCTCTCAGGCAGTCAGTCCATTGGTATAACATAAGAAAACCTTGCAACAAAATACCTCGACCTTGAAGCACGATCTCGCAGGGACAACCTTAGGATTTACGGTCTCCCTGAAGAGGTAGAAACTGGGAAAATGACTGACTTCTTAACCGATCTCCTCAGACGTGTTGGATCTTCCAATGGCCTTCTTGTTCAAAATCGAATGGGCCCATAGAGCCCTTGTACCTAAGCCAACCTCTGCATCGGCCAGACCCCGGTCAATCGTTGCAAAATTCACCAGTTTTAAAGATGAGTTCATTCTTCGAGCGGCATGGTGCCACAAGAGGGTGGAATACAACGGGGCATGTCTTGTATTTGATCAAGGCTACCCTCTGCCTATACAGCAACAGCGTATGGCCTACGCGCCTCTTCTCTGTGCCTTGTGAGGCCTTGGAGTGAAATTCCAAACCCCCTATCCTTCACAACTGAGGGTGCATTGGCAGTTGGGCTCCGAGCTCTATCACACATTGGAGGAGGCAATTAAAGCCTTTAAAAAAAAAGGGACACTCCTTACCAGCAGAAGAAACGCGGAATAACCGCTCTCTTAATCCCCGAGCAATATGGCAACCAGCAATTCAGCACAATGCAAGGCAAAAGGGACAGCGATCGGCTCCAGCAACGCTGCAGAATATCAAGACGCTATTGCAAGGATTCACGCGTTCTACACCTGCAGATTCAGCTGGCCTTGGAGACACTTGAATAACATTGCAGAAACTGTGAGTACTGGCAGTATATGTTTTTTCCTTCCCAGCTGAGCCTGTGGAGAGAAAGTGGCTTTGCGTGTGGGCTAGAAGCGGAGTATGGAACAT
Organism: Neoceratodus forsteri; assembly: GCA_016271365.2. NCBI lineage: Eukaryota > Metazoa > Chordata > Ceratodontiformes > Ceratodontidae > Neoceratodus > Neoceratodus forsteri. The sequence goes on from CM057455.1 coordinate 1,538,069,194, forward strand.
TGACTTCTAAAACCTTATTACTAGCCTGATCTCTGACCTTAATGCCGCACTAGACCTGCAGAGCTTCCTTGCTCACATTTTTTTTTGTTTATTGTTGCTGGATCTACTGAACTTGTTATGGTATTTTTTTCAGTTTAATGTTAAGCATAGCTGTCAGTGACTTGGGCCTTCGTGGCTTGGAAGTGGGGGTGGGGAAGGGGAGGTGAAGCAAGCTGAATACCCACAGGAACTGAAGACCAACCATTTTAAAGAAAAAAGTTTCATCCTCACAATGGGTATCAGGGGAATGATTGTATAATATGAACAAAACCTGGATCTTAAATGTTTAGACTAAATGTGTTTTTTTTTGTGTGGGAGTGAGACTGAGACATCACTCTCTGTTTCATTCCACTGGCATCCATCTCAATAGGGGTTGAGCTCATACTTTACATGCTACTTTGGATCACACAAGGAGTCCTTCCTCACCCTGATTTTGGAGAATCTGCTGCACTAGGGTGCTGCCGATTCAAAACATGGGCTCCCCCTTTGAACTGGTTGATGACGTTGATAGGCCATGACACCTGGCCAGGACCCGGCTTTCTACGGGCCCAGGAGGGCTGAGTTAAAATATTGGCCCCCCCCACCCGAGTGCCTAAACCCACTCGGGCTACTAGGGAACACTCCTGCTTGTTCCCCTACCTTGGGGGTCACTCTGTATATAGTTATAGGAGCAGACTGAGGTTGCCACTTGTTCCTAGACCCTTCTGGCTGGCTCCACAAGTTTTAGGAAGGTTATATAAATGTTGGATGTTTGTTTTCTCTTGTTCATACCTTTGTATGTGTACAACCACGTTATTTGAGATGTATGATTTCATACTTACAGTTTGGTACCTATTGGAAGGGAGGAGCAATGTGAAGGTACCTGCTTGGGGGATCTGGGGAGAGGACCACATAGTTATTAACAGGGTCAAGATGGAAAATGAAAGAATAGAGGTCACACAAACTTCGGAAATATTCCACATAAGAACCCTCCCTATGACTCTTAATAGAGGGTAGACATAACATAACAGTAATCTCTCATAATGTTAATGGCCTCAATAGCCCTGTAAAGAGATATAGAGTCCTCTCTGCAATTAAGAAGCAGAGACTGACTTTTATCTTCTTGCAGGAAACACATTTAAATAAAACCGAGCACCTGAAGTTGGGGAAATTTGGTTTCACTCACATCATGGCATTGGCCTATAAGAAGGGAAAGAGAAGGGGTGCAGCCATCTTGGTCTCTCGGGTACTCAGTTCCAGATGTCCACCTCTTATGAGGATCCAGAGGGCCATTTGACAGTTTTCCAGGGCCACTTGGAGGGATCCCTGATCAAACTGGCTTCCATTTGTATTCCCCCAGGCTCCCCGACACCAGTAATCCGGTCCTTATTTCAAAAAATTACTGAGTATCATTCAGGCACCCTGGTAGTGGGGGGGGGACCTGAATCAAGGTCCTAAAGCAATTGGATACTTCAAATACTAGATTTACGAGGAGTTTGGCGGCTCGCAGGGCCATTAAGGGATATCTTAAGGGAACATTCTGGGCAAATGCTTGGCACTTAACACACCCTGGAAGGCGAGAGTATACCCACTTCTCCTACCCGCATGGTTCCTATGCCAGGATCGATTACTTCCTGATCTCTAAGGAACACGAACATCAGATCAGGGAATGTGGACACTCTCCTTCAGTTCTCTCTGACCATTCCCAGTTAACTTTAAAATTGAATTGGACAACAGAGAGAAGTCAGACTCTCTGGAAATGTAATAATTATTTGTTGAATTCGAAAGACTTTATGGACATGATTAAGGAAAGGATCCCTCAAATTTTACTGGAGAATGACTCTCTGGACCTGCCCAGAGCTACATTGTGGGACACAGTAAAAGTTGTGATCAGGGGGGACATTATTAAATATGGGGCCCATCAGAAAAAAAAAAAAAAAAACACCAAATGGAGAGGTTGTTACAGCAACTTAAAAACCTTCAAGAACAGCATGCAAATGGGGATAGGAGTATTTACCCTTTGTTACAGGCCACGAAACAACAAATTCAGAGCCTGCTTGACATTAAAACAGAGCAGGCCCTCCAGAGGCTCTGTCAGAGGTACTATGAGAATGGGCCGAGAGCAACACGCCTACTAGCTCATAGGCTGCGGCAACAGCCCTCACAGGCCTCTATAAATCAGATCAGGGACTCAAGGAGTGGGCAGTTACTGAAAACTCCTAAACACATTTTGAATACATTTAGGGCTTTCTACCAAAGTCTATATACATCAGAACAGTTGCAGGAAAGCCACCGAACTGAGGAGTTCTTGGCTAAACTGAATCTCCCGAGGCTCAACCAAGAGCTCCGCCAGTCTGTGGACAATCCTATTGCTCAATCTGAAATGGAAGCTGCAATCCAAAATCTGAAGACTAGTAAGTACTCTGGCCCTGAAGGGTATACAGCTGAGTTTTTAAAACCTTCAGGGAGGAGATCGGCCACCCTTTGTTGGAGGCCTGCAGAGCAGCTCAGCTAGGAGACCCAATACCAGATTCCTGGAACTATGCTGTTATTTCTAGCATTCCCAAACCTGGGAGGGACATGGCCCAGTGTACAGCATATCATCCCATATCAGTATTAAGCATTGAATATAAGCTCTATGCAATAATTATAGCCTGCCGCCTAGAATCACTTCTCACGCGTTTGATCAATTATGATGAGATGGGGTTTGTTCCGGGCAGGCAATCGCAGGATAATATAAAAAGAACTTTACACCTCCTACACCACGCCGCTTGGTCGGGGTCCCCATTTTTGCTGTTAAGTCTGGATGTGGAGAAGGCCTTTGACCGGGTGGTGTGGTCCTTCCTAGGAGCCACTCTTCAGAGCTTTGGGTTCTCCGAGTCTTTTCACAAACTTACAAATAATATTTATACTAAGCCTAGAGCTTATATCAAGGTGAATGGAGGAATATCTGCATCTATATCTCTACATCGGGGCACCAAGCAGGGTTGTCCCGTCGCCACTCCTGTTCGCCTTGTACCTTGAGCCTCTGGCACAGCTTCTTCGGCAGTGCTCGGGTGTGGAGGGTGTGGTAATGGGGGACCCATAAACTTGCCCTTTATGCAGATGACCTTCTTGTATACCTGGGCAACCTGGAGTGATCCCTAGAGCACCTGTGGAAATGTCTAGGTGAATTTAGTTCAATGGCAGGATACAAAGTAAACACAGACAAAACAGAAGTCTTACGATTTAATTTCGAGCCCTCAGACACCATAAAAAAAACTTTCCCCTTTAAGTGGAATTTAAAAAGTCTAAAATATCTTGGAGTCTATCTGGGCCTAGAAAGTTTGCAGCTGTTTTCTCTTAACTTTCTCCCCATTCTGGAAAAATTAAAAGCTGATCTTGAAAGGCGGGCTATGGTCCTAATACCTCTTTTGCAAAGAGTGGATGCAGTCAGCATGGTTCTGCTCCCCAGGTTTCTATACCTCTCCCAATCAATCCCTATCCAGCTACCTGGGAATTACTTTTCTGGCCTAAACCAAAGAATAGCATGCTTTTTATGGGGTTCCTCCAGACCAAGGTTAGACTGTGTCGGTCCTTCAAATGCCAAAACAGAGCAGTGGGTCATCCCTTCCTAACCTGAAACTATGCCACCAGGCGGCTAAGATGAGGACAGTTTTTTACTGGTGCAATACAACCTACATTGCAAAATGGAAGAACTTGGAGATTAGAGAGGAGGACCTCGTACATCTTAATAAGATTCTTCTTTCGAAGAAAGAGGCCTACTCCCTGCCCGGAGGAAGAACCCCATATACAACCTTCTCCTTACATGCCTGGTATGGGGTCTTTGATGAGAAGAAATTTGGGAGATGGTGTACATGCATTTCCTCAGTCCCCTATTTAGACTCCTTCAAACTGGCTAGACTGGATCTGGGTTCTCGTCATTGGGAGAGGAAGGGTCTGCACCTAATTTGGCACTTCTTGGAGGGTAAAACAATATTAGCATTCCCTGACTTGGTGAGGAAATATGGACTTGGATGGCAGGACAGTATTTTCAGATCAGGAATTATATTAGATCCCTACCAATGGATTCATGGGGAGAGGACTCACCCCGGCAGATAGCAGAGTTAATGAATCAGCAGACGAGGGCAGGGAATCTTCGTCTCATATAATCTCATATATATAGTGAGCATTTATTATTTGGCAAAGGAATACCCCCCAAACAATCAGGCAGGCATGGACAAAAGATCTAGGAACTCCTGTACCAGATGATATTTGGGATAGGGCACTAGGGAGGATTCAGTGGGGCATATCCGCTGTAAGTTGGAAGGAATTTGCCTGGAAGATATTTGTCAGATATTTTAGAACTCCTGCAATACAGGTAAAATTCCAGACCAACAGATCTCCACTATGCTGGCGAAATTGTGGGGTATCTCCTGCAGCACTGACTCATATACTTTGAGACTGTACAGTGTTGCCCTCCTTTTTTCGGGATCTGCAGGGAGCCATCCATTCTATCTTTGGATCTGACCTTCCCCTCACTCCTATGCTATATTTTTTCTTAGACACCCTGAAAAATTATAGAGACCCCCTTACAGGGAAATTACTTAAGATCATCTGCCTAGCAGCTCAAGAGGCCATTACTAAAAAATGGCTCACTGCACATCAGATTACAATTCATCATTGCCACGACATAATGATTGCACTTTATAGAATGGAGGCTCTAACTGCAGTTTTGAACAAACGACGACCTCATTTTGAGTTGATCTTGTATATATGTACCCAGAAACCAGATTTTGTACCCTGACATGGGGTCGTTAAATGTGGGAGGATATAGTCGAGACAGTGAATGTTGGAAGGGTAGCCCCTCCCTCTAATGATTACATAATTTTACTTAATGGTTGCAGCATAAAGATTTACTCTTTGAACAGTTCATACTGAGCCTCTGCCCTCCCTTATATGCTCTACACTAGATGAATTTTTATATTATATTAATATTGCTTACCAGAATATCTCTGTATAACTGGATTGAGTATGATATGTGGCTGTGATATGTATGTACTGTTGTTTGTTCCTCTTTAAAAAAAAGGGGGGGTATGGGGGGGTTCTCCCTCCCTCCCTCCTCTAATAAATAATAAAGTTAAAAAAAAAAAGAAACGCACATGCAGCACCCATGGATGCACTGCCCAGGATTTTGCTTGGGACTGGAAGGAATAAATATTTGCGAAAAAAGGCACAAAATGACATTTTAAAATAAGCAGCACCAACTTACAGTGGGCTGAATTTTAGAACGGCCTATTAGAGCAGTGCAAGCTGCAGCAACCAGCTGCTTGCATCAAATAGCAGTATGCTGGGGATCTTGCACCAGATCTTGTTACAGGAGGTTTTCTGGTGCCAAACTCCCCCAGTTTGCCTCAAACGCTAGTGTGTGTCAAACACATGGCGCATGAGAGGGGATTGGTCAAGACTGCCGGCAGCCCTTCACCTGTCAGTAAACTCCCCCAGGCTCAGGGACAGTGCCAGGGCATGCGCTAATCCCCTGTCAGATGGACACCACACAACAGGACTGTGTCAGCCACACCACAAGTCACTGGGGACCATGGTATACCTGAACAGCTCAGAGTGGGTACCCATCTGCTGCGCATCATAACAGTCACTCTGGCAGCACTCATGACCTCATACAGTAGTTGAGCCGTGAGGCCAAGACTGCTGCCAAAGTCATGTGGGTGGCAGCAGTTCAGGCCGCAGCACGGGAACATGCATAATCCTTGTAGCTGAGGGACCCAGGGCTGGCTGATCCCATCTGAGTGTGTCGGTGTTACAGCACCAGCAGTAGGGGGATATGTGATGAGCACTGCGGACAGTCTCACTGCATGGCATGATGCTTGGCCACACTCACTGCATGGGTAGGGTTACGAAATGCAGTGATGTGGCAGGTGCACCAGCTGTGTAGTGCTCCCCTTGGGATAGCAGGGTGCCACCCACCATTAGATGCTGCAGACAGCTGTGTAGATCTGTACATATTTGACTTGGCCATTCATGCTCTGGTACACATGGACCTGGTTGCCATGATGTGGAGTGGGGGGGTACAGCGTGGACTGAGTCATGCCAGTAAATGTCCTGCAGTAGGGGCATCAAGAAAAGGATGCAGTTGGAACCACAGGATGATTGCCCTCGCAGCTTGGTAGTGTCAGCTGGTGCAGATTCTAGATATCATAGGCAACAGTGTCACTACAATTGCACACATCAGTGCTGTGCCAACTTGAAAGCTGACACTCTGTGGCCTGCAGGACTTGGAGCACCCTGTCAGCTGGCAGTGGTGTTGGGGGGGGCTTACACCACCATATGGCACATGTACTCTATGTGGGGACGGGCTGTCCTGGCATTCAGCAGGTGGTGCATGGGTGCTAGCTCCAGCTGACATAGCCATATGCGGCTCCACTGCGCTGTACCACACTTTGCATCGTAACACCATCAGGATGTGTACCATACATTGCTACAGCAATCTTGTGGCTCTCTTGCAGTGCAGGTAGGTCATGCTTTGCCCATTTACTGTATCTAACTACCAGTGATGCCCAGCACAGCCTGGCTGCATTGTGCCCAACTGGTGCCCAGCTGTGTTCTGCTATGCTCCTCACCTCCCGGTCCTTGCTGGGCTCTCTGGCCATACAGAGGCTCAGGCGGTGGTGGCGCACAGGGCCGTTAGACCAGTTCTGGCTGGTCTGAGCAGCAGCGATACCTGCATCCGTAGTGGAGCTTGGAAAATCCCAACTAAGGGGATGTTGCAGTGCCATGGCAGTGCAAGCCCCTGTCCACCATGGCACCAGTGCATCTGTCACAAAGGTTGTGCAAGCCTGGCTGACGCATGTAGCCCCCTATGTGGTGCAGACCACATCTGAAAATCAGGAATGGTGCATGGTGTGGTGCATAGTGACCCTTCTGCAGTTCCTTGCTGGGGCAAGTACTGTGTGCCATTCCCGACCTCTTGGAAATCGGGCCCAGTATTTTCAGCAATACAGATATGTGCAGGCATTGTTTTCCACTGGGGCTATAAAAATGGGCTAAAAGCTGGCAATGTCCCTTTAAATAGAGTGCTGTGTGTTTACTGTCAGAAACTTGTGGTAACACCATCCTAGCATGAACATTCATCGGGTAACCTCAATGGAAGAGATTTTTAAGAATTGCAAGTGAAGGCCATCTTTAATGATGTGAGTCATTAATTACAAAATTAGCATTAGAAGCTTTTAAAAATATCTGAGAAAACTAAAAATACACTGAGGATGTCAGAAATACATTTTTGCTAAAAAACTGAATGACAAAATGTGTTGCCAACTAGCAAATGAGATACTGGGCTACTTTAGCAGGCAGCAAGCTGAAGATATCCCTGCTGCTAATCATCAAGCATAAAAGGGGGGGTGCCACAGGGTGACAGTTTGCTTCCCCCTCCCCACTTTATGCCGTCACCCATAGCAACTGAGAATGTGGCTCACTGTATTTTATTCAGATTGACTCTGAAACCTTTGTGCAAGACCCTTGTAATTTGTGTGCTGGGGGCAGACTCAAACAAGTTCTGTTAAACATTCTTCTGACATTTTGTTTACACTAGTGACTAGTCCCTTCTGAGTAGTGAGATAAGGACCATTAGCTGACTGGTTACAGTGTGGCATTACTGAGCTCAGCATTCCACCAGGTTTACAATTTAGGAATGCAGACTGATGATAGGGGTATTTTCTGGAGATTAATGACCTGGCTAGACAAGTTGATGATCAGGTCTGAGGTGAAGTTAAGAACAATTAACCCAGAGAAATCTTCAATTCTCCAGATAATGCCACAAGTGAAGGTCTAAATTGTTATCTTCCAAAGCAGCAAGCAACAGTAAGGAAGATTATAGGATTACTAGAATGGGTACTGAAATGTGTGTTTTGTGGAATTAGACCAGGTAGGCAGCATTAGACAGTATTCTAAATGTGCCAGATAATAATAAAGGGAATACCAACATATGACTTTTTTCTCATTACAGCTTTTTCTCCATGGTCAGAATGGGTAAGCTCTCTCAGTCCTGCCCCTGTCCCCTTCATCCAGTGACCACGTTAACCCAGCCCAACCTTACTCAGAAACCCTCACGGGTCGCTTCAAATGGCAGGGCCAGGTGGGGGAAGGCCGTCCTCCCCCCACCCAAGAACTCAAGCTCAGCGATGAGTCCAGTGGATGTGGCAGTGGCGTGGTATGGGGGAGGGCCAGTGAGCAGGACTTCATTTAGTCTGCTCTGACCATTTTTTACATTCTCCTCAGTTCCCCAGCCATGGCAGCATTTGGAGCATGCACACGGATCTTGGAACTGCATACACTCTCCGTAAACGTTTGCTGCTTGAGCGTGGAACTCCAAAGAGCCAAGACGGAAAGCCAACCCAGGAGAGGAGAGCTGTCCGTCAACCCCCCCCCCACCCGCCAACCGCTGGTAAACCATGCTCATTCCCGAACACAAGTCGCTGATGTGGCAGAGGTGAGGTATTCAGTTCCTCAGCGCTCCATGCTAGCGGACTGGCCAAAGGTAGTACTTTGTATGAAACAAATTCACTTTAGATATACTGCACAGTATTTATGAGAATTCTTTTTTTTAAACAAGAAAATTTGTAAATATACATATAACTCATGTTTCCCCCCAAAGTAACTTACTGTTTTCCTGTTTGCTGTGTTTACAGCTGTTGCTATTTCAGAACTAGAAATAACATTTTAGATTTTCTTTAACGGGAACAAGTACTTAAAGCTGGATGCTGTGAAACTGGGATGGAGGAGGGGCTAATATTGCATCCCATCCCAGTAGCATTCTGCTACATTTACAAACCTTGATCCTGATTCTGAAAGGGTACACTTCCAAGAGCCTACAGATCTTGTAGGCCCCCCCCCGCCGCACCACACTAAGGTTGTTGTTTTATGTTGTGGTGCAACATTTTAAGTTGCCTCCATCACAGTCCCATTGTAAGGGTCCGTGCCAGTTTGCAGTGAAGCTGGGAGGGTGGGCCTGTCCTACTCTGGCATTCTGGAGGATTTTCTTGGGTGTTTTTTTTGGTGTGTAGGTTGTACAACCTGGAGGGCTGCTGTAGGGATTATGCAGACCCCTTCTTATGAATGCCACAGTAGATCAATTTCTTCACACACACTTCCCCTACAAGCAGATGCCTTGGTTTTAAGAAAGGCTGGAATGCAAGGGTTGCCTGACGTCCAGGAGTGCAAAATGAGGGGGGGGGGTACAAAGTGAGAACTAGGAAGGCTAACAGGGTAGTCAAGGATGCAAAAGCAGACACAGAACTGCATATTGCAGAGGGGGTCAGGGGTTGTGAAAAAAGACTGGTGGGGGAATTGTTAGGCTAACAGAGGGAGGTAGGGTAATAGGGGAGGACAAGCAGAAAGCAGCTGTTCTGACTGATAACGTTGCTCAGTATTTACAAGGGAGGACAGTGAGCCTTTGCCAGACAGGGGCATAAAGGCTGCTGAAAGGGAACCCCAGAAATGAGACAGCAGGTATTTACATGAAAGGGGCAGAAAAAGACTACAAGCCTTTAAGACAGATACGGCCCCGGTGCCAGACAGGCATAAAAGGGTGCCAAGCAAACTGGCATTACAATTAGCTGAACCCCTAGTAGGGCCTTTCATAGCTCTATCAAGAGGGGTGTTTCAGAAAGACTGGAGGGCAGCAGATGCAGTGCCGCTACACAAGGGTGGGGACAAAGACCAACTGGGTAACTACAGACCTGTCAGTCTTACTTCCACTGTGGGTAAACTGAAGGAGGCACTGGTTAAAAAGACCTAGTGGACTACCTGGAGAAAAACAGGCTGAAGGATAATAAGCTGCATGGGTTTGTGGCAGGGATTTTTTTGTCAGACCAGCCTGATGGTATTCTTTGACTAGGTAACTAGGACAGTAGATAAAGGTCATGCAGTGAATTTACTGTACTTCAACTTCAGCAAGGCATTCAACTCTGTGCCACACAGAAGAATGCTGAAGAAGCTAGAGGATCTGGGTGTAGCAAAGGACACAGATGAGAGGGAAGTTGGTTGGATAGGAGACAGTAGAGTGTAGAGGGAAAGAGTGTCAGATCTGAGGAGAGGGAAGTCACCAGTAGAGTGCCACAGGAATCGGTTCCAAGTCCAGTCCTCTAATATATTTATCAGCGAGAAGGAATACAGGGCAAGATGGGTCCCTCTGCAGATGACACTCTGTGGCAGGGTAGACAGGAGGGGGTAAGGAAGATGCAGAGGGATCTGCAATGGCTGGAGAGATGATACAAGGTTTGTCAGTTGAACTGCAATGCCAAAAAGTGCAGGCAGATGTACATTGGAAACAAGAACCCTAGAATGGAGTATTGAAATGAATGGAGGGGTTGAGACGGACACCATTTCTGAGGAATGGGACCTAGGAATCATTATCAATGACTCCCTTAAACAATCTAGAAATTATAACATGGCCTACAGTAAGGCAAATGAAATGCTGGGGTGTGCTGGAAGGAGTTTTGACAGCAGGAGGAAAAGGGTATTATTACCTTTCAAAAAACATAGACTTTGAAAGCAAATAAGGACCATGTGGCCCACCCAATCTGCCCATTTTCCCTACCTACAGTATCATTGCAGACCCTGCTTGATCTCTGGCTCTTCCCCACCTCCTTCCTTTCCACTGATTGCCTTATGCCTATCCCATCCATTTTTGCACCCAACCACTGTTTTCTTCCCCACCACCTTCACTGGAAGGCTGTTTCAGGAATCCTCCACTCTTTCTGTGACGTACTTCCTTACATCTCTCCTGAATCTACCCCTCCAGCTTCATAGCATGCCCCCTTATTCTTGAGCACCTTTCTTCTAAAAAATACTTCCTTTCCTGTACCTTGTTAACCTCTGTGAGGTCTTTAAAGGTATCATATCCCACCTCTCCCTCCTCTTTCCAGTGTGTACATATTGAGCCCTCTGTCTCTCCTTGTAGGGCTTTTGATGATGACCCTGTACCATTTTAGTTACTCTCCTCTGAATCATCTCCACCCTGTCTATGTCCTTCCAGAGATGTGGTCTCCCGAACTGGACATAGTACTCTAGGTGGGGTCTTAACAGCAATTTATACAGAGGCAATACCACCTCACTTTTCTCTTGGTGATACCTTTTCCTATGCATCCCAGCATCCCACAAGCCCTCCCAACTGCCATGTTGCACTGCCTGGCCACCTTTAGGTCACCATGTGTGATAACCCCCATTCTCTTTCCTTCTTGGTGGTCATCAATATCACTCCACCCATTTTGTGCTCAGCTCCAGGGTTTCTGGGTCCTAAGTGCATGATCTTGCACTTTTTCATATTGAAACCCAGCTGCCATACCCTTGACCACTCCTCAACTTTTCTCAGGTCTCTGCAGATGCTTTCCACCCCACTACCCTGGAATGTCCACCATACTGCAGATTTTGGTGTCATCCACAAAGAAGCAGACCTTCCCTTCCAGCTCCTCTGTAATGTCACTTACAAAGACATTAAAGAGGACCGGTCCCAGCACCAATCCCTGAGGCTGCCCACGTTACCCTCCCTTCCTTGGAGTGAACTCCATTTACTACCACCTTCTGTCACCTATCCCCTAACCAATTTGTTACCCATTTTTTCACCTTCGGACCCACTTCTCAGCTACCCTGCAACTTGCTTATTAATCTCCTATGTGGAACAGTGTGAAAAGCCTTAATGAAATCTAGGTAGGCAACATCCAACGCTCCACACTGATCTAATTTCTTGATCACCCAGTCAAAAAAATCTATCACATTTGTTTGACATGATCTTCCCCTGTGAATCCATGCTGCCTCGGGTCTTGTAACCCACTGGATTCAAGATATTCCGCAGTTCTTTCCTTCAGCAGTGATTCTATGAACTTCCCCATCACTAATGTCAGGTTGACTGGCCTATTTGTATTTCGCCCGGATCGTACCTGAAAATAGGCATATGTTTGCCTAGTGTACCCACCCAGTAAACAAAAGCTAAATAAATAAATGATTTCCAGCTTCCTCCCTGCTACTACTTTTGTAAAGTGGGATTGTATCTGCCCTCCTCCAGACCTCCGGAACCACCCCTAGCTCCAGTGAGATGTTAAATAGGACTGTCAGAAGTGCAACCAGTACCTCCCTGTGCTCCCTTGTGTGTCCCTCCCATGTCTGGCCCCATTGCTTTGTCCACTTTCAGATAAGCAAGTCCCTTCAGGACTCCCTTCCAAAAAAAGGACCAGTGGTCACCTTTCTTCCACCGAAGCTCCTGTTACTTTCTTTTGCCCCTCCCCTTCTCCTTCCTCTGTGAACACTGAACAAAAGCATTTGCTCAGGATGTCTGTCTTTTCCTGGTCCCCCTCTGCACAGTTCCACCCTTCCTTGTTTAGCCTTACAATCCATCCCCCGGTCTTCCTCTTTTCATTCACTTACACACCTAAAAAATGTCTTGTCCCCTTTCATTACCACCTGAGCTCTTCTCTATTCAGTTTGTACTGCTTTCCCCTGCTTCCCTTTCTATAGATCACTGGTGAGACCACACCTAGAGTACTGTCCCCAATTCTGGGAACCTCACCTATGGAAAGACCAGGACAGGCTGGAGACAGTACAGCATAGTGAAGCCAAGATGCTTCAGAGCCAGCGAGGCAGAGCCTATGAGGATCAGCTTAGGGCATAATACTTGCTCAAGACTAGAAGAGAGAAAAGTAATATGACAGAAACCTTCAAGTCCCTGAAAAGAATGGATAAAAGTGAAGTGCAATGAACTATTCAACAAGTGTAGCAAATCTAGAACATAGGGTCATGAATGGAAGCTGGTAGGAAGAGGTTCAGGAGTGATGAGAGAGTTTTGTTTTACAAAGAGAGTGGCTGAGCCATGGAACAGTCTGCCAGCAGAGGTGAAGGCATCAAAACCATGAACAGTTTCAAACACAGTCGGGACAGAGTTAAGGGTTTGGTAGTTATTCAGAGGGTAGCAATAAAACACGGAGTAAGGAGGTGAATAGTGTAGACTCTGTATTAACAAGAGGGAATTCACTATAGCTGGTAGGGGTAAGGTTGAAAAAGGACATAATAAACACTTCGTGCTGGAAGGGGTGGTGGACAAGCGGAGCATGCTGCCAGATGCTATGGTAGAGAGGACTGCCACTAGGGCAAAACAGAATAGTTAGGTGGGGGGGCAGACTAGATGGGCAAGAGCCTTTTTCTGCTATCAACGTCCACGTATTTATGTACGACAAAAGGTCTCGGGGTATGATAGGTTGTTACAGGCAGACTAGATGGACCATTTGGTCTTTTTCTGCCATCATTTTCTGCATTTCTATACAATCTACCATTCACGTTCTTCATTGGGGAGGGAATAAAGCAAACATGGTCACTTCTTAACATACTCTGCTCTCTGTGGATCAGGGATCCAATGTTGGTCAGAGACAAGCATCCAACTAGTTTGCCATCTAAACACCTATCACTGCTTGCCATGTCCCATTCTGTGGGCACAAAAGGCAGTTACAAGTGTGTCTGCAGAGGGCTACAAGTGGTTAAGCACTGTAGCTAATTTCCCTGTAATTAAAATATCCATATGTACCTTGCATGTTTTTTAGTGAAGTCTTGTTGCTCCCACACATGTAATGTTAATTTTTAACACGTCGTCCTGGTTAAATATTGGCGTAGTACGCACAATATCAGTCTAACCACAACCACAGGTAGGGCATTTGCAATTGATGCAATAGTTGGGTGACAGGTATGTACAAAATGGGAAACTTGAGATAAGAGCAGGAGCAATTTTTTTACAACTTTGTTGGATGACAGCAGTGAAAAACAAGGGGGGAAACAGGTTAAGTGACCAGCTTCCCTGTAATGAAAGAAAAATCCCTTTGTGCCCTACTTCTGTTTTATTTATTTGGGTCTTACTGCATTCCGCACACACTTGTATATTATTTAAGCAGTAAACCACGACAGGGTGTGGGTCATGCTGGGATTTAACCACAGCTGGCGTGGGCCTTTTGGTCAAACCAAGTCAGCCGTGGATAAATTGCAGCATAACCCACACCCTGGAGTGGTATATTGCGATTATACAATGTTCTCCTGTATTTTTTATAACAAAAAATAAGAGAAAACAAAGCTTTGTTAGCAGTCATTATTTTTTTAAGTTATTCTTACGCCACGAAATATAGTTCCTTGTTGTTAGGCAGAACATTGAGACAACTGAGACATATGGTGACAGGAGTGTTACTTAATTCATTTTTTATATAACTGACCTCGGTGAGAGAAAGATAATGTAAATGTAGGTGACAGAGAAACAGTGGAAGAGCGGCGTGTGAAGGGGGGAGAGAGAGACAGAGACAGGCAGCTTGACTGTCAGTGCCTTTTAGTACTGTTGGCAGTGGCGCTGAATCGGAAGCTGTCTTTTTTTTTCTTTTAGTTATTATGCTTTTTTTTTTTTTTAAGGCAGCATGAAGTACCAGCGTGGGCTGTTTACCTCAGAGTTGGACCTTTAGGAAGTGAAAGGGAGTGCTTGCCGACAGCCAAAAAGGACATGGGGAGATAAGCTGCAGGTTTAGTTTAGTATCATGTTATACGGCAAGGAGTGTTATCACCGGCAGTTTCGAACATAGGTGACAAGGTGAAACACAAAGACACAGACAGCGAAGGCAGACAGTGACCGATTTTGTTGTGTAACTAAATGAGAGTCTCGTACTTCTAAATATCAGTCCATGTTTAAATTTCCCACTTGTGAAGCCGGTGACTGAAATGGTGGAGCGAGGGAGTGTCAGAGGTTGTGGGAAACGGAGGTGATATCGAGCGAGTGTGCAAGAGCAACAGTTGAGGTGATAATAGAAAGTTTTTTGAATGATTATGCTTGGACTGAGCAACTGGGAGAGTGACTTTTATTTATTTATTTATTTTGCTCCCCACAGCTCTGGGCCGGCCTCTCCTTCAGGCCTTCCTATGCCCCTCACTGCCACACTGCCTCGATGCAGCCACCCATCACCCCATATTGCAGCCCCCTGGGCAACCCAGATGTAAACCTTCGCCGGGTGGGTGGGTCCCTCCCCAGGGGAAGGTACCAGTGGGGCAGCCAGTGCAATTCTTGACCCAGGTGCTGCTGGAGTGGTTCATGCACTGCTCGAGGTCTCGTGGCAGCAGGAGCTGGTGATCTTCATCCAGTCAGCCATGGGGCTCTTTTCCGTTTGCTTCCTGGGGGATGTGGCATGCCACTAACATCAGGCGTACGCTGATGTTCACCATGCCCCATTAGTTAGCGGAACCCCACACGTTGCTGTGCCCCAAGCCTCCACCGGGGTCAGAAAGTGCCGGGTTGTTCCTACCCTCCCCACAAGAGACGGCAAGCAATCATCTGACACTTGAGCCTTCTCTCCTGGCTGGCCCTCCAGTATCTGAGTCCATTCCCAAACCTGGGTTGCTGGCGTCACAAGCAGAAATCCAACTGCTGTGCCAACGGGCTGTCTGACTTTTATTTTTTATAGAAACAGAAGTGACAGAAAAAAAGGGATAGGCAGTGTGTTTTTTAAATCCATGTGGCTGAAGATTTTAAATGTGACGTAAATGGAGGAGGAGGCTGCCAGCCGTGAGAGAGAGCGAGTGTGCAGCAACAAGGAGTGAGCGATCCTTCAGGGGAAGGTGTTGGATTTTTTTTGTTTGTTTTTATAGAGGGCTCACTAGGAGAGTTTACTTGTTTTGTTTCACTCGTTTCTGAGGGTTTCACTATGTCAAGGATAGCAGCCAAAAGGGCAACACTTCAGCGGGAATTTTTCGACCCTTCAGAAGTGACGGTTGTCACAAACCCACTCAGCAGGTCAGACCCTCTACTCCCAAAGTGCCAACCTCCGAGCGCAGTCTTGTGAACAGTGTAACAGAACAAGGTAACCCTCTTGTCTGTTTTGTGAGTTCGGATCAACCTTTGGTCTCAAGTCTTGGAGTGATTCAAACTGTGAACCTCTTACTAGTGTACTCAATGCACAGGCCCAGATATTTCTGTCTTCGTGGTGCAAGATATCTGTGCCTACAGGCACCTAATCAGGTATACAGAGATGAACCCTTAAAAACTTTAATAAAGACCTCAGATTTTGAACGCTTCTCTTTCCAGTTTGGTACCACCATTTGAGCTTCTACTTAGTGTCTGCAATAACCATATACTTTTCTTACAACTAAAAAGAAGTCAAAGACAGACCAAGTATGTTCTAAAAAGAATTTTACTAAAATAGTTAAAAATATGTAAAACACAAAATACAGAACTGTTATATCACAAGACATACCAATTTTTTAAAAGAAACAAGGTTTAAACTGTGCAAATTCCTACTTAGAATATTTAGATTTGACTCTCTTTCTAAATACTTGTTTAAAAGTGCTCCAAAGAACTTTTCTTGTCAAAGTCTAGGTCAAAATGTGTCTAAGTAAAACAGAGTATTCCTTAACAAATGTATTGGCCAACCCCTTTTTGTGTGAGGTCAGCTAGCTCCTCCTCTGTCAAATTATATATAAAAATATATAGATCTTATACAAAAACAGGATGTATTTTTTTTTAAAGTATTACATTCTGCAACTTCAACAAAATTCATGTCCTTCAAATGACACTTCTTTTGATCTCATAATAAGCTTCCTCCTTCCAGGACATGAAAGAATCTTCATGATTTTTGCACTTCAATGTAATAACCTGGGGTTTTCCTCCAACCTCATAAAATGGATATGATATAGCAACTACTGCTGTAATCAACTCAGACAAACAGGATCCTTGATTAAAGCCTTCCATGTAACACACTGTCTCTAAAACCTGAGTGTGTGTGAAACACATGCTGTCAGCATTTTCTCATGGCTTTCATCTTTCAGCTGAAACCGGGGAGGGGGAGGTCATTCCTAGAGCATCAGATTTCAGCAGAGTCAGTCATTAATACATTTTATATTAAAAAAAATGATACAGCACTCAGAACTGGCTGTCAACATCACAATTCCTCCCCACCTAGACTGAATTTGGGGGGCATCTATCCCCTACACGGGATGAGCTTCCCAAATCAGTTCACTCTTCATAGACCCTAGACAACCCATCTGAGTTCTGATTCTTTCCAGCCCTATGTACGATTGTCAGATCATAACCTTGCAAAGCAAGACTCCATCGTAGCAGTCTGCCATTGTTTTTCCCCATCTGCGTCAGCCAAACCAAGGTGTTGTGGTCAGTCTGCACCACAAAATGCTGCCCATACAAGTATGGCTCTAGCTTCTTTAGGGCCCACACTATGGCAAGACATTCTTTTTTCACCGTGGAGTACGCTTGCTCCCTGGGAAGTAGTTTCCTGCTCAGGTACACTACTGGGTGATCTGCCCCTTGGCTGGACGTCTGGCTCAGTACTGCCCCAATACCCACGTCTGAGGCATCCATCTGAACTATTAAGGTTTTGCTGTAGTCAGGACTTGTCAAAACAGGAGCACTGCACAGTGCCTCCTTCAGTCTGGTAAAGGCTTCCTCACAGGCTGGGCCCCAGGTAATTTTCTTTGGCATCTTTTTCTTTGTCAGGTCAGATAGGGGAGCAGCCAGGGCACTGTAATTGGGTACAACTTTTCTGTAGTACCCTGCTGTCTCTAGAAAGCTCCTGATCTGCTTCTGGGTTTCTGGTCTGGGCCATGCCTGGATCACCTCTATCTTTATTTGGTTAGGATGGAGCTGTCCCCGGCCTACCACGTGCCAGAGGTATGCCACTTCTCCCATGGCCACCTGGCACTTCTCGGCTTTGACAGTGAGCCCGGCCCTCTGTATCCTGCCCAGCACTTCCCTAAGGTGGGATAGGTGTTCCTCCCAGCTGGTACTAAAGATGGCAGTGTCATCCATGTGCGCCACAACGTGCTCCTCAGCACCATTTAACACCTGGTTCAACAACCTTTGGAAAGTGGCCAGTGCGTTCTTCATTCTGAAAGGCATTACTTTAAACTCAAATAAGCCTATCAGAGTGATGAAGGCCAAACTCTCCCTAGCTCTGTCTGTCAATTCTACCTGCCAATACCCCTTTGTCAGGTCAATGGTCGTAAGGTAGGTCGCCCCCTCAACTTGTCCAGGAGTTCATCTGTCCTGGGCATCGGGTGAGCGTCGGACTTCGTGACTGTATTCAGTCCACAATAGTCCACACAGAAATGAGTTGAGCCATCTGGCTTGGGCACAAGGACTATGGGTGAGGCCCAGGGACTATGGGATCTCTGGAGTACCCCTAAATCCAGCATCTCCTCCACTTCCCTCCTAATGTACTTTTGGACAGCCTCTGACTCCCGATATGCTGTTCACCATATGGGCGTCTGTGTCCCTGTTTCCACATTGTGTGTCATTAAGGGAGTTAGTCCAGACTTGGTGCTAAACAACGGGGCAAAGTCTACTGAAATCTCCCTTACTTTCTGGACCTGGTCTGGGTTCAGCTGGGGAGACAATTTTACCATCTCCACAGAGGACTCCCACTTATTCTCTTCCAGTAAGTCCAGAAGGGGGTCTCCTTTGTCTGTCCCCTCCCCATGACTACACACTGCAAACACCATGTCAGCCCTATTTACATATGGCTTCATCATGTTGACATGGTACATCCTTTCTGTCTGTCTTCTGTCAGGTAACTCCACAATGTAGTTCACGTCATTTACCTTCCTAACCACTTTGTACAGTCCAGCCCACTCAGCTTGCAGCTTGTCTTTCCGGACCGGAATAAGGACCATGACTTCCTGACCCACCATGTATGAGCGAGCTCTGACTCTGCAGTCGTACCACACTTTTTGTTTCTGTTAGGCAGCTGCCAGGTTGCTCTGGGCTGTCCCCATCAGCTCCTTCAGCCTTTCCCTAAACCTAAGGACATCATCTACAATGGGGAGTTCCCTGGGTGGCGTGCTTACCTTCCTAGTCCTCCCGGATCAAATCTAGGGACCCATGTACCCGGCATCATATAAGAGTTCGAAGGGGAAAAATCCTGTTGACTCTTGGGGCACCTCCCTGTATGCAAACAACAGATGGGGAAGGTATTTCTCCAAGTCCCTCCCATGCTGTTCAGCAAATGCCCGGAGCATTGACTTTAGGGTACCTTTGAATTGTTCCACAACCCCATTGGCTTGTGGGTGATATGGTGTTGTGCATCTCTGCACCACCCCACACTTTTCCCATAAACATTTCATCAAGTCCGACATGAAGGAACCCACTCGATCGGTGATTACCTCCTGCGGAAACCCAACACGGGAGAAAATCCCAAGTAAGGCATCTGCCACTTTGTCTGTCCTCAGAGAGGATAGGGCGACTGCCTCTGGGTACCAGGTGGCATAATCCACCACAGTCAGGATGAATCTCTTCCCTGAGGAGCTGGGGGTATTTAAAGGCCCCACAATATCCATTCCCACCCTCTGGAATGGCTCCTCCACTATGGGCAATGGAATCAGGGTGGCTTGGGTTTTCTTGCCCGCCTTCCCTATTTCCTGGCACCGGTGACAAGACCTGCAATACTCCTTCACTAGCTGGGTGAAGTTAGGCCAGTAGAAAATTCTGGGCTAACCGCTGCATAGTGCACGTGATTCCCAGATGACCAGACAAGGGAATATCATGTGCAATTTTGAGCAACTGCTCACGATACCCCTGGGGAATGACAAGCAGCCTGCCTAGCATCCCTCCCTCTGTCTGTACTGCCTGAGTATACATAAGTCCATTTTCCCAATAAACCTTATGTCTACCGTCACCTCCCTATGTGCCGTCCGAGTCTGCCCAAGCCCTCAGCTTCCCTAAACTAGGGTCACCCCTCTGAGCAGCTGCAAATCCCTCACACATTCCCAAGGCATGGGACAGGTCCTCTTCAGTCACTAAACTAGGGTCCCTAGCACTAGCGTCAGGGTCCTCAGGATCACTGTCAGTCCCAACCCTCTGACAATAGGTCACCCCTCCCTCTTTGGAGTAACCTTCCGTAGCTGTGTGGTCACTTGCTACCAGGGAAAATTTCTACCTCATTTTTATCAGTCTCCCCATCTGGAGACACAGGCTGGGGAACCAGCCTCTCAGTGGTTTCCACAATGGCCTCCGTGGGGTTCAGGGGACTACAATTTTCACTTGCCGCTTAGCTACGGGTAACTGCACATAGCATCCCCTGTTGGAGATTGTTACCCAGGATCACATCCACTGCTAATGTTTTGGCTACAGCCACCTGTTGCACAGTTCCCCGTTTCACCCCGGTCTAGGAGAACACTAGCCAGTGCCAATGTTTTCTCTTCACCAGTAAACCCTTGTACAGTGACGTATTTATTGGGTATAAGCTGACCAGACTGTACCAGATCCCCCTTTACCAATGTCAGGGATGCCCCTGTGTCCCTTAACCATTGCGTCTGCACACCATTTACCATGACTGGGTGCATGTGTTCTCCCATGTTCCCTGGCATGCTTCCAGGGACACACAAACAACCCACTTCTTTTCTAGCACCTGGCTATGTACAGTATTATGGCTTGCATTTTTGGGACACTGTCTGGCAATATGCCCAGTTTCCTTACACAGCCAACATGCATTTCTTACTTCAGAGAAATCTTTTCTCTGAAACCTGGGGCTAAATGGTTTTGGTGGAGGCAGTAAGAGTTTTAGCTGCCCTGAAGGTGCGCTTTTCCCCTTTCTGCGCTGCCACGCCTGCCCCATTCGCTCTCAGAGCAGGTCTGCTCTTGACATAACGGTCCGAGAGTTCAGCAGCCTCTTCCACTGTTTTTGGATCTCAGTCCTCTAGTCAGGTTTTTAGCTCTGCTGGGCATGCTCAATAAAACTGTTCTAATAAAATCACATTTTCAATTTTATCAACAGAGTTTGCCTCAATTCCTTCCCACCAATGTTTTAAAAACTGACGTTTCATGGCTAGCTCCTTATAACTCATATAAAGGCTTCTCCTGAGCTTACGGAATTTAGCTCTGTATGATTCAGCAGTTAATTCAAACTTTTTTAACAGTACAGCTTTTAGCTTGCTGTAATCATTGCTGTCCTCATTGTCCATTTGACCCAATGCATCCCAAGCTTTCCCGGTAAGTAGCAGGAATAGCTGGAAGCTCCAGGACTCTCTAGGAATTTTAGCCTGAATATAAACTTTTTCAAAAGAATTTAAAAAAGCATCAATATCTTCCCCCTTCTTAAATCTGGCTATTAATTTGGAGTTCAATTTGTAACCCAGTCCTGCAGTCCCAGTTAAACCAAGCCACTTACCTGCTCTGGTGCCGCTGGTCGGAGTCATAGTATCTCCAGTTCATGTTGCCTCTGGCGCTCCTCTTTCTTCTCCTCTGCCTCTCGCTTTTCTCGCTCTGCCTCATGGCGTTCTCACTCTGCCTCACGGTCCGCCTCTTGCTTCTCTCGCTCTGCCTCTTGGCGTTCTCGCTCTGCCTCACGGTCCACCTCTCGCTTCTCTCGCTCTCTTTCCCCCTCTGGAACTCCAGCTCCATCCTGTGCAACTCAATTTGCAGCCTGAGTATCTCTGGATTCAGGATACTGGTAACCTTCCCCTGCTGCTGTGGCCCTTTACTGACAGTGGCACTGCTGTCCTCCTCATTGGCTCTGGACCCTTCACTGGCCACTAGCCCTTCCACACTTGAGGTTTTGTCCTTTCCAGTGACTTTTATTTATTTATTTATTTGTTTGTTTTGCTCCCCCCAACTCTGGGCCGACCTCTCCTTCAGGCCTTCCTATGCCCCTCACTGCCACACTGCCTCGATGCAGCTGCCCATCACCCCATATTGCAGCCCCTGGGTATCCTGGACGTAAACTTTCGCCAGGTGGGTCCTTCCTCAGGGGGGAAAGTACCAGTGGGGCAGCCAGCGCAATTCTTGACCCATGTGCTGCTGGAGTGGTCCATGCACTGCTCGAGGTCTCGTGGCAGTGGGAGCTGGCAACCTTCATCCAGTCAGCCACGGGGCTCTTTTCCTGTTTGCTTCCCAGGGGCATGGCATGCCACTAACATCAGGCATACACCAACGTTCACCATGCCTCATTAGTTAGTGGGACCCCACGCGTTGCTGTGTCTCCAGCCTCTACCAGGGGTCAGCAAGTGCCGAGTCGCTTCCCTACCCTCCCCCAGAGAGAAGGCAAGCAATCATCTGACACTCGAGCCTTCTCTACTGGCTGGCCCTCCAGTACTTGTGGCCATTCCAGAACCCGGGTTGCTGGCGTCACAAGCATAAATCCAACCACTGTGCCAATGGGCCGGCTGACTTTTATTTTTTATAGAAACAGAAGTGACAGAAAAAAAGGGATAGGCAGTGTGTTTTTTAAATCCATGTGGCTGAAGATTTTAAATGTGACATAAATGGAGGAGGAGGCTGCCAGCCGTGAGAGAGAGCGAGTGTGCAGCAACAAGGAGTGAGCGATCCTTCAGGGGAAAGTGTTGGATTTTTTTTGTTTGTTTTTATAGAGGGCTCACTAGGAGAGTTTACTTGTTTTGTTTTACTCGTTTCTGAGGGTTTCACTATGTCAAGGATAGCAGCCAAAAGGGCAACACTTCAGCGGGAATTTTGCGACCCTTCAGAAGTGACGGTTGTCACAAACCCACTCAGCAGGTCAGGCCCTCTACTCCCAAAGTGCCAAACTCTGAGCGCAGTCTTGTGAACAGTGTAACAGAACAAGGTAACCCTCTT
This sequence comes from Neoceratodus forsteri, assembly GCA_016271365.2. Taxonomy (NCBI): domain Eukaryota; kingdom Metazoa; phylum Chordata; order Ceratodontiformes; family Ceratodontidae; genus Neoceratodus; species Neoceratodus forsteri. Next base: position 1,538,091,809 of record CM057455.1, read on the forward strand.
GTCTGTTTTGTGAGTTCGGATCAACCTTTGGTCTCAAGTCTTGTAGGGATTCAAACTGTGAACCTCTTGCTAGCGTACCCAATGCACAGGCTCAGATATTTTGGTCTTCAAGGGGCCAGATATCTTTGCCTACGGGCACCTAACCAGGTAGACAGAGATGAACCCTTAAAAACTTTAATAAAGACCTCAGATTTTAAACGCTTCTCTTTCCAGTTTGGTACCACCATTCGAGCTTCTACTCAGTGTCTGCACTAACCATATACTTTTCTTACAACTAAAAAGAAGTCAAAGACAGACCTAGTATGTTCTAAAAAGAATTTTATTAAAATAGTTAAAAATATGTAAAACACAAAATACAGAATTGTTATATCACAAGACATACAAATCTTTTAAAAGAAACAAGGTTTAAACAGTGCAAATTCCTAATTACAGTACTTAAATTTGACTCTCTTTCTAAATACTTGTTTAAAAGTGCTCCAAAGATCTTTCCTTGTCAGAGTCTAGGTCAAAATGTGTCTAAATAAAACAGAGTATTCCTTAACAACTGTATTGGCCAACCCCTTTTTGTGTGAGGTCAGCTAGCTCCTCCTCTGTCAGATTATATATATAAATATATATATATATATATATATATATATATATATATATATATATATATATATATATACATCTTATACAAAAACAAGATGTCTTTTTTTTAAAGTATTACATTCTGCAACTTCAGCATAATTCGTGTCCTTCAAATGATGCTTCTTTTGATCTCATAATAAGCTTCCTCCTTCCAGGACATGAAAGCATCTTTATGATTTTCGCACTTCTATGTAATAACCTGGGGTTTTCCTCTAATGTCATAAAATAGATATGATATAGCAACTACGGCTGTAACTAACTCAGACAAACAGGATCCTTGAGTAAAGCCTTCCATGTAACACATTGTCTGTAAAATCTGAGTGTGTGTGATACACATGCTGTTTTCAACATTTTCTCATGGCTTTCATCTTTCAGCTGAAACCTGGGGAGGTGAGGTCACCCCAGAGCATCAGATTTTCAGCAGAGACAGTCATTAATACATTTTATATTTAAAAAAATGATACAGCACTCAGAATTGGCTGTCTACATCACAACGGTTGTCAGTTTTTGTCTTCGGAGATCGGACTGATTTGTTTTATGATTCCAGATGTGGCTAACTGAGAGATCGGATAACTCATTCTATCTTGGTTCTCCTTGATCTCTCAGCAGCATTTGACACCATGGATCATGGGGTGCTGCTCGAACACCTGTGGTTTCTCTGTGGACTAAGGGGGTTGGTGCACAGTTGGTTTAAATCTTTCCTGCAGGGTAGGACTCAGAGAGTAGTGTCAGGGATTTATTCCTCGGCCTCTCACTGCCTATGCTGTGGGGTGCAACAGGGTTCGGTGTTGTCCCCCATGTTATTTACGGTGTACATGCTTCCATTGGGGACATTATAAAACAATATGGATTGAGTTTTCATTGCTATGCCGATGACTCTCAACTCTATATGTCTTTTGTGCCCGAGCAGGAGTCTGAGTCAAGTACATTGTTTAACAACTGCCTCCTGGAGATACAGAACTGGATGAGTACCAATTGGATGAAGTTGAACCCGGGAAAAACAGAGGTATTGGTGGTGGAACCGGAGGTGAGGATATCAAGTCCATGGGTGGGAAAACCCTCAGGTTTATTTCTGGGGGGATCTCCACTTATGGCATCTGGTCAGGTACGTAACCTTGGTGTTATATTTGACGGGGGCCTGACCCTGAGGGCGCAGGTGTCGGCCATGGTCAAATCATCCTTTTTTCATCTAAGGAATATAGCACGGGTGAAACACTTGATTCCATCAGAGGATCTGCCTACCCTGGTCCATGCCTTCATTGCCAATCGTCTTGATTACTGCAATGCCCTTTATCTAGGGCTGCAGGGAGTGGCTATTCGCCACTTGCAGCTGGTGCAAAATGTGGCGGCTAGGTTGTTGACTGGAAGCCCAAGGTCCAACCAAATAACACCTGTGCTTCGCAAGTTGCACTGGCTGCCTGTACAGTGGCGGATCACTTTCAAGGTCATGCTACTGACCTATAAAGCCCTACACGGTTTGGGACCCCGCTACCTGGAAGAACTCCTGACTTCTTACTGTCCCTCCCGCTCCCTCCGATCCTCTGGCAAGGGATTGCTATAGATTCCCAGGGTAACCTTAAAAACATCTGGTGGAAGAACATTTGCCTTTATGGCTCCTACCCTGTGGAATTCTCTACCTTGCCAGATACGAAATAGCCTGACTGTGGAGGGCTTTAAAAATGCTCTAAAGACCTTCCTTTTTAATCAACCATTTTCAGTGATATAAATTGTGTTAAATTTTGTCCTGGATATAATGTTATTTATTATTGTGGTTTTAATGTTGTATGTAGGATTTTGTAAAGGCGTCCTGAGCTTGGGAAGGGCGCCTTAAAGAAATAAACATTTACTTACTTATTAACTGGTACCTTTTGCATGATTATTGTAGGAGTTACCATGGCAGAAAGGTGCCAGTTAGCCAATCAGAATCATGGATTGTCAGACCACATTTTATAATTAAATATTGTGCCTGATGATTAAGGGGTTTAAACTATGGGTCAAATCATCCCACTGGTTTAAAAAATGGAAGGTAAAATTGGAGACTAAATGAAATAAGAGCACAGCAGCACTGTAGTTAAAAATGTACAGAAAAAAGTATTCTAACTTAACTAGTTTCAAGTTCACTATTTACACTTAGGTGTCTGTATTTTCCAAAGAGTTTTTGCCAAGCCAGCATGCTGGCACGGCAGTAGCACTAACGCTTGTGTTGCCGACAACCCAGGTGTGGGAACAAGCCTGAGTCATCAGAGTCCTTGGCAGGTGAGGAGGATTGAGTGTCCCATATGATGTGCTGTTTTTCTGGGAGGGAGGGCTTGGAGTCTCTGCTGCATTGCCACGACGTGGGTGACTAAGGGTGTCGGCGGAGCTGGTGTGCAGGGAGAGAGGATGCAGATGAGTTCTGATACATGCTAACTTGTATCCACTTGCATGCATGTCCTTTGCTCGCTGCCAGCATCCTCGGGAAGGGAACCAGAAACTCAGACACCCAACCCCCACCCCATCGGGAAGCTGCAGAATGATGTCTTCCCTATATCGCAGCCTCTGCATCACTGACCAAGGCACCCACCACCGAACTGTGCATTAACTCCAGGGGAAGGGTCACCCCATGTGGCCCAGCCCTGCAGAACAAGCCAGGGAGGACCAGGTCAGGTGGTGGAGATAAGTCTCAGAGAAAGTGGGTGATGGGGCTGGCCATAGGGGTAGAACAGAGAAAGGACCAGCTGGGGTGATGGGGGAATAAAACATACTCAATGTAAACAAAAAAGGGGTGTTTTCTATAGGCATAAAATGGGAGAAGCCCTTATGAAAATAGAGCATTGACAGTCTTCCATTCAGCATGCTCAGTCACTGGAAACAGTCTTCCAACTTAACTCCTACCACACAATCATGTGGTCCTCTAGCTTCACCCCACTGCTCTCAGATCATTTCTTCCACTGGAAAGAATAGGTCTCCTGCTTCCCAGCTCCTGCTCAGTCTCTTCAGTTTTACTGTTCACCTATTATATGCAACACAACTCTGGCACACTGCTCCATTATGGCAACATAAAACACGTCGACTGCAACATACACACAAAAGAGAGCAAGCTTTTAAGAGATGTGGCTTGCAGGTTCACCATGTTCATCATCACCAGCCATGATGCTTGAGTCAGCTGTGTGGGGATTACCCAGAATGAGAACCATTACCAGTAGTACCAGACCATGCACCTACTGGGGACTGACGATTGTCGGGTGCAGGTCCTGAATGGGAAGCTGGGGACTGTATGCTGGCCATCTGTGGCTGCAGACTAAGCTGTGCAGTTAGTAGCCCTGGAGGATGACATGTCACAGACCTGTGAGGAAGATGTCCTAGTTCTGGACCTGCTGACCATCAAAGAGGAGTGGGTGAGCTGGTTCCATGGTGCCAGGCGATAGGGGTTCATCCAACACACTATCAATCCGAGTTCGTACCCGAGCACAGAGCGACAGGAATGGAGACTGGCAGGGAGGTTTTGCAGCCTCCACAGGACGCTTTCCTCCATTGTGGAGGGGTTTGAGCCTGCATTGTTCTTGTGCAGCTCCTGGTGGCCAGTTGCAGTAATGCCTTGTGCTGTGCGTGACCATGCACTGCGGTGTTTACTCCAGACCACCACAAATGTGCTCATCTTGGGGTGGGTGGTGGGGAAAACAGAAAAATGTCCACTGCCAGCCGGAGGATGGCAGCCTGTCCTCTGCCTGCCACATAGCCCAGAAATGCCCATTCTGATCCTGCTCCATGCTCCAAGCAAATTCTCCATGCCTTCAGGCAAGCACTCCCTTCCCTGTTGCCATTATGGGGGGGCCCCCCACAAAGGGTTACTTTGGGCAAACTTGTGGGCCGTGGTTATGGGACAGCGGGATTTGCGGTGCAGGTGACTGGTGGGGTGGTTCTAGGCAGCCTGAAGGAGTGACCGACCGGGAGGGCCAAGGGCGGATAAATAAATAACACACAAAAAAAAAGAAGAGTGGGTGGTGGATGATTCTGCAAATTCATGTCAACCCTTCAGTTGTTTGGCAAAACTCCTACCTGGTGTCACCGGCACAAGGCAAAGATACAGTATGTCGCTGTTGGTCAAGGGCACCCTTTCAAGGGAATATTCATGCTCACCCCTTCTTGAGGGTTCTTGCAGACGGTTGTCTTCTGAGAAGGCTGAACTGCCCAGTGACCACATATGCCATCTGCAGTGATTCTGTTGGGGCATCCAGACACCATAATGTAGGTTGATCCATCAGCAGAGCCACTGTGCCTATTTGGTGACTACTCCATCGAGAGGGGGAAGAATCTTTCCTCTCACGGGCCCCAGTGCATCCACTGCCTGTCCCAGATTGGGGGTGTGTGATAGTGGAGTGGTTCAGTCGACTTTCCATCTGTGCCACTACCTGTAAGGTTCTACCTGATGTCCTGAATTTTGTGGTTCCATCATCTACATGCCTAGAAGGGAGACAGAATCCAGCCGCCCTGGAATCATGTTGACATGACAAATTAAGGTCACAGTTGTATTCTTGATCCAGGTCATTATACTGACATCATCACAGGAGGTTGTCCAGTTCTGCCTCCTCATCTTCAGGCTCCCATCCTGGGCATGAAGCTCACCACCAGTTGGAGAAGGCTACGTGTCGGTAATAGATCTATGGGGTATATGCCAATGAGCGTGGTCAGTTGCTGTCAATAGTCAGGCCTTGACTGAACCTTCTGCTCCAGCTGTGACTCCCAGCACCTCATCAGCCTATCCTGCCCCAGGCACTGCAACACCCAGAGGGGTTTCTATGCAAGGATGGGCTGTCACATACTCTTTTAGTAGTGGTCATCTTGGGTGCTCACCTCACAGTCAGTGTTTGGCCCTGTTGTACGTAGACTCTGAGACCCTAGTCATAATTCCGGTTCACCCTAAGGTTGCCGGATGCTGGTTGACCGACAGAGTGAGCTGCTTTGGGAGATACTCCTTTGCCTTGCTCATGGACAAGATTTCTTTGGCACTGCATAATTCACTGGAGGAGGTCCAGAAGAGGAAGACCTACCCATTGATGGACATCCAGGGGAAGGATTCCTTCTTCAAGGTTGGCCTTCCCAATCTAGGTCCTAAGCTCTGTATCTGGGAGATCCCTGCACAGTGCCCTTAGGAGGCTACAGTGAATTCACAGAGCCCCCATCCCTGGTAGGTTTGGTTGCAGATGCAGTATTCTGCAAGGCCAGCATGGTGGGAGAGTCAGACAAACCTCCTGACAAACAGTCCAAGAGACAGAACCATTTTGGCCATGTATATGCAGTGCTGTCCCTGAGCATTTAACAGGTCAGCTATGTGGTACTGTTGGCTAGATATAGTCACAAGTTATTTGAGCAATGCTTACACCTGTGGCTTTTCTACTGGTGGATAACCAACAGGATGGGAGGCACCATGGCAAAACATCAGCTACAGGTGGCTCTTGGTCCAGCTAAAGTCTTGGCCAGGATGGTAGTTATGCCTATCCCTATATGTTGCCTGGCATGGCTGCAGTTTTCACCCTTTACACAAGAAACTCAGAGATTGTTGGACCATCCCTTCATGGGTAAGAACCTGTTTTAGTTGGAGGACAAAAGATACTTGGCCAGAACTGAGAAGTAAGTCACCTTAAGATCCATCACTTTGGTTACCGATACTAGGCAAAAAAATTAAGCTCTCACAGAGCGGCAATTGCTTTCAAAGACTGTGTGGCCAGAGCAGCAGTACCACAGGTCAAGTCCTACAACATCAAAAATTCTGGACAAGGCCAGAGTAAAGGTAGTAGAGGGTACCTCAGATGGTCAAGCCTTGGGATTAGTCTCCAGTGGCAAGAGGTGACAGGCCCCATCCCCTCCTTGCCACAGCTCCCAATCAGGGGTGAACTCTCCCACTGATTTCCAAATGATAGAGCCTGTCCCAGACAGTTAAGCTCAGCAGGAATTCATGACACTGTACTTTCTGGTACCCAAACAGGGTACCCAAACAGACAGGAATGGCACTCTGTCATAGATCTGCAGATTCTAAACAAGTTAAACTGTAGACAGAAGTTTTGTATGGTAACTTTGAACTGGATCATGCTATCTCTGGAGTGTAGTTTTTCCTCCTGCACTTCCAAGATGCGTATTTCCACATACCTATCTGTCAGTTATACACAGAACCTCAGATTAAATTAATGGAACCCTGTATCAGTTTCCAGCCATGCTGTAGGCTTGTCATTAATCACCATGGTGTTCACAAGGGGCCTGTGGTTAGTGCAACCTTCCTCTGGCAAAGTGGTGTCAAGGTGTTCCCCTAACTTATCAATGGGCTTTTCGTGGGCAGTTCATTGCAGGACATGGAGCAGGACAGAGACTTAGCTGTTGGAAGCTGGGTCTTCTGGTCAGCCTCGGAAAGGACTTGTATGAGATGTGGCAGGTGACTCAAGAAAATTTTGCACTCACATAAAAGCTTTCCTTGGTACTGAATATTCACAGTCAATAAATGTTATGGTTCCAAATGGTGTGCATTGTAATGATCTGATCACCATTGCCAACTCGTTCAACCTCCATGTCTCTGATCTATCTAAATACACATCCTCTTTCCCCTCTGCCCAACCTTCTACTCCTCACACCTTAGCTGACTCCATGACTAACCACCTACCTTTTCGATTCAAGGCTATAACTAGGGCTGAAGTCTTAAAACTCCTAAATACAATCTCTGACACTACTAGTGTTGGCTCTGATGGTCTTAAACCCAGGCTTCTGAAAATTGCTTCTCCATTTATTGCATCATCCCTGGTGAGAATATTCACTCTGTCTCTGCCACAGTCAAGTCCCAAACATTTGGGAAATTACAAACATACGAGAATGCCAGCAGAAGCAGGCCTTCCGGTCTATCAAGTCTGCTCGATTGTACAGGTAGCCCCTCAACTTGTTGCTGCCCACCCTCCCACCCTCTTCATCACAACCTCACCCTCACCCTGTCCCAACCCATCTCAAAGCCTCCCACCATTCTACAGGATACCACCTCCTCGGACAGAGCATTCCACCTGTCCACCACCCGTTCAGTGAAAAATGTCTCCTGATTTCCCTCTTGAATCTTTCCCCCTCCAATCTCAGCTGATGCCCTCTCATATCCCTCCCTCTTCTAAGCTGGAAAATCCCTTCTCTATTAGCCTTATTTATCCCCTTAAGGTATTTAAAGGTTTCAATTATATCCCCCCTATGTCTTCTCTCCTCTCTTCTCCTCCAGGGAGTACATGTTCAGCTTGCCCAATCTATCCCTGTAGGACTTTCCCTCCAAACCCTGGACCATCTTGGTCACCCTACGTTGCACCCCCTCCAACAATTTGATGTCCTTCTTCAGGAATGGGCACCAGTACTGCACGCAGTACTCCAGGTGCGGTCTGACCAGAGATCAGTGCAAGGAAGCATCACCCCCCTTTTTCTGGAAGAGATTCCCCTTGCTATGCACCCAAGCATCCTATTGGCTTTTGCTGCCACCTTCCTGCACTGAGCTGAGTTGTTCATGCTGCCCATTATAGGCACCCTCAGATTATTTTCCTCCTCAGTGCTTTCCAGCTGCACCCCTCGTAGCTGATAACTCCTCCCCTGGTTCCTAGCTCCAAAATGCAGTACCTTGCACTTCTTGGTGCTGAACCCCAGCTGCCATGTTTCCTACCACTCTTGTAGTTTGTTCAGGTCCTCCTACAGCCTATTCCACCCTTCAATGTCATCCACCACAGCTCCCATCTGCGTATCATCAGCAAACAGATTGATCCTACTCCAGATCCCGTGTGAGATATCAGCTATGTATATCCCAAACAGCACTGTTCCCAGTGCCGATCCATGTGGCACTCCACTCATCAGTTCCCTTGGTAATGAGAGTTTCTCCCCACCACCACCCTCTGCTGCCTTCCATTCAGCCAGTTGATGATCCATCTGGTCATCTTCATTCCCACCCCTAAGTATTCCGACTCCCCCCCCCGCCTCCCATGCAGCACAGAATCAAAGGCCTTGCTGAAATCCAAATATGGGACATCCACTGCATGGCCCCTGTCAAGCTCCCTGGTCACCCGGTCATAATACTCAATTAGATTTGTCTGGCATAGCCGGCCCAGTGGCGCTGAGGGTGGCGCTGGGCGCCCACACCTCGCGCTTCGCCCGGCGACCCGGGTTGGCGAGGAGGAGGGCTGAGCTCAGCGGATGCTCTCTCCTCGGTGGGATGCCAGGAAGCGCGATTACAGCGCCTGGCGTCCCTGAAGGTGGTGGATGCCGACTCCCCAAAAGGACACGGCGGCTCCGTCTGTCAGAGCCGGGGAGGGACGCCGTTAGGCGCGAGAGGCGTCGTCCTTGCGCAGACTCTCTGCACCGGCGCTCAGAGGCGGAGTTAAGGGGAGGAAACAAGACAACTCGGAGGAAAATGCCCTCCGTCGCCTAGATGAAGTCCTCCGGGCCGGCCTTACCATCCTCAACCAGGGGCAGACCCAGTGTGCAGCTGCCGCGAGGAGGGGGAAGGGGATCTCTCCTCGCCTGCCAGAGGTAATCCGGGCCATCAGGTGCCCTCAGTGGCAGTGTGGCACTCTAGGGGCAGACCAAGCTGGTCGGTAGAGGTGGGGGCCGTCACTCCTTGTAGGACGGAATGAGTGGTGATTGAAGGGGACAATAAGGAGTGGATAAAAAATAAGTAGAAAAAAAAAAAAAGATTTCTCTGGCAGGATCTGCTAGAGACAAACCCATATTGTTGGCCGTCCTGGAGACCATTGTCCTCCAAAAAGGTCACTAGCATCTCCTTTAAGATTGCCTCCATGAGCATCCCCACAATTGATGTCAGGCTCACAGGTCTGTAGTTGCCTGGTTCATCCCTAGGGCTACTTTTGTAAATGGGCACCACATGAGCCATCCTCCAGTCTTGTGGTACACTTCCTGTTTCAAGGGAGGTATTGAACAGGTCAGCCAGTGGTCCTGTCACGATCTCCGCTAGCTCCCTGAGTACTCTAGAGTGAATGCTGCCTGGTCCTGGTGCCTTGTCCACCCTCAGTGCCCTTAACTCTTCCAGAATCCTGTCCTCTGTAATCCCTACGTCAGTCACCCCCCCCACTACCCACTCCACCCATCCCTTGGGATATCTGCCCTTCTCCTTTGTGAACGCAGAGCAGAAGTATTCATTTAATGCCTCTGTCTGATCCACCCCCTTTTCCACTCACCCTCCATCCTTCCTAATCTTCACAATCTGGTCCTTGTTCTTCCTTCTTTCTCTAATGTATCTGAAGAAGTCCTTTTCTCCTTCCATAATACCCTGAGCCAGTCTCAGCTCCCCTGAATACTTGGCCACTCTGACTAGCCTGGTAACTTCCCTGGACTTCTTGGTATACTCATCCTTGTCAACCCTTCCACCCAATGTCTTGAGTTTCCAAAATGCCTTCCTCTTGGCTCTTTCCCCCTCCATAACTTCTCGAGTCAACCAACTGGGCTTCTCTGCCCTTCCCTTCTTACTCCTTGTCTTTGTACAAGTTCCAGTGGCCTCCATCAGCCCTTTTTTAATAATATCTCATTTTTGAGTAGCATCAATGTCTGGTTGAATTCCTGCCAGAGACCGACCCAAAATTTCCCCCATCCTTTTAAAGTCTGCCCCTTTAAAGTCAATCACCCTGGTCCCCGTCTCCCCCATTTCCCTACCCATATTGAGCATGAACCACACCAAGTGGTGGTCACTTCCAGCCAGAGGGTCTTCCACCCCCAGTTCTCTTACAGCCTCTCCATTTTAAAATACCAGGTCCAGCGTCCTCTCCAGTCTAGTCGGATTATGTATCAACTGCACCAGGAAGCTGTCCTGAAGTGCTTCTAGTATGATCTGCTCCCTTGCACTCGCAGAGGTTGGAATTCTTCAATCCACCCCAGGTAGCTTAAAGTCCCCCACCACCACTGTGTTCCCCTTTCTACAGACCCTTCTGATTTGCTCAGCTTGCTCTCTATCCAGGTCATCCTCTTGCGCTGGTGGTCTGTATACTACCCCCATTCTCAGCGTCCTACCTTTCAAGTCCTGAAACTGCATCCATGGGGCCTCTGTTCTGCCTTCCTCCCCTTCTTCTATTATACACCTTATCCCTTCCTGTACATAGAATGCCACACCTTCCCCTTTCCCCTTAGTCCTATCTTTCCTGAATATTCTATACCCTGGGATCATCATATCTCGGTACTGGGTGGCCCACATTTCTGTGATGGCCGCAATGTCCACCTTCCCCATTGCCAGGAGAGCCTGCAACTTAGCTGACTTATTACCTAGGCTTCTCGCATTCAGCATGACCACCCTCCATCCCATTTCCTTCCTTACCTTTCCCTGGTTTTCCCTCCTTCTCCCCCCCCCATGCCTCTACCCCGATTCCTACCCTGTTAACTTGGGGGTAAGCCTGTCTGGGATCCTGCCTCACCAGCTGTCCACTCGCCACCCCCCCGCCTAGTTTAAACCCACCTTTGCTGCTATGCACCCCTCTATCCCCTGCTTTAACTCTCCCTTCCCCTCCTTGTTCAAATGTATCCTGTCCTCTGTGTATAGATAGTTGCTGTCCCAGGTTTTGCCCCAGCCACCCACTAACCCATACCCCTTGGATTGACACCATTCCCCCAGCCATGTGTTGAACTCTCTAATCCTCCCTTTCCTCACCGTACTCATGCAGGGCACTGGGAGCACCTCTGAGAATGCCATTGATTCCCCCGGCTCCTCAAACAACCTTCCCAGCTCCTCAAACCTATCACTCACAACCTCGACCATCTCCTCTGCCAGGTCATTCGTACCCACATGCACTACAAGATGTGGTTTCCTCCAACCCCTCCTTGTGCATTTCAGAATTGATTGCCCTGCCCTGCCCGCTGTTAACCCAGGTATGGTAAATTGCTATAATCACTCCGGTTTTCAAAAAGGGGGATCCAAAGGACATCTCTAACTGTTGGCCCATAGCCATCCTCTCAGTTTTGAGCAAAATCCTTGAAAAACTGGTTGCTTCACAAACACTGACTTTCTCCTTAAACACAACCTCCTCTCTGATAACCAACATGGGTTATGTAAAGGACATAGTACTTCCACTGCCTTTCTCAGATTCACTAATGACACATTCTCTGCTGTGGATAATGGCCTTCTGACAGGTGCGGTCTTCATAGACCTAACAAAAGCATTTGATCTTGTTGACCACCCTCTCCTTCTCAACAATCTACTATCTCTAGGTTTCTCACCACAAGCTGTGGCCTGGTTCAATAGCTACTTATCTAACAGAAAGCAAGTTGTGAAATTTATCTCCACTGTATCTGATCAAACAACAATCAATATAGGTGTTTCTCAGGGGGTCCATCCTGGGCCCCCTCCTTTTTTCCATTTTTATTGACAAGATTTCTCAGAACACCCCCTCTTGCTCATCCCTCCTTTATGCGGACAACCTGGTCCTATATACTAGCTCCAAGTCCTTATCTGATATCAGCCATACTCTCTCACATACCTTCCTAAACATCCAATCATGGCTCTCTGAGCACAAACATGTTTTAAATGTGGGTAAAACTCAAGCAATGCTCTTTGGATCCTCTGCCAAGCTTAGAACCTGCCAAAACCAGTTCAGAATCTCCTGTGCAGATGGCTCCTTATTGGAAACTATAAGCTCCTTCAAATATCTTGGTGTTCTACTTAATGGATCCCTTGACTTCGACCAGCATACCTCAGCCACCTGTAAATCAGTTAATGCCAAAACTGGGATTGCGTATAGAACAAGCTATGTCCTAACCCCCTCAACTAGATTGGCCGTTGCCGTGGCATTCTGCTCTCATCACTCACCTATGGTGCTGTCACGCATGTTGGTGCCTCAAAAACTGCCCTTCACAAATGGTACATAACTTATAATAATATCTGCCGGTATGCTTCAGCATCCCTGCAGTACAAACATCATTATCAGTTATATGCTGATCTAAACTGGCCCTCCACTACTGCCCATTGACTCCTCTCCCTTGACTCCCTGACTAATAGTATCATTAGACTTTACACCCCTTTATCTCTGGCGTCCATGCTGCTCCCCCAATCCTCCTCATATGGCCTAAGATCTGTTGACCAAACTCCCCTACACATTCCACGATGTAAAACTTCCAAGGGTGCCTGTGCTTTCTCCCATGCTGCCCCAAAATACTGGAACTCCCTTCCCCTAGACATCCAACATGCACCAAGTCATGCCATCTTTAAAATGAAGCACCAGGCTCTCCTAACTAAACTTACCCCTTGTACGTGTTTTAATCCACTTTAGACTTATCTCTCGCCTACCTCTACCGCCTAGACCCACTCTTCCCTTATTCTACCCTACTTTTACTCACTTTATCCCCCTACACCTGTATGCTGTATCTTTTTTTTGTACACTTTATTTATCACCCTGACACCTGAACTCTGTCAGGCTGCCCCAACTCACCAGATTGCTCTACCATCCACCGTGGTCCTGCTCCTCAGAGGTATTCTGTCCTCCGCCGATCCCTGTCCAGCTTTATCCCCCCAACTCTGAGCCTCCTGGGGCAGGGCCACCATTCCACACTCAGCGCTCTATCTAGAATCCAGATTGCTGGATGGGACGTGGGAGCGGCAGAGGGGGTGGAGACAGTGGCCCGGTGTTGGACGTGTGGCATCAGGCACTGTGGGGAGCCATTGCCTATTAGGCATGGAGGGTTTTTCCTTGTTGTTCTACTTCCTACTGGCCCAGCAGTGCAATGCACTCCAGTGCGGTGCATGCGCACTCTGTACGCGCCTGCAGGAGAGCCGCTGCGGCCAATCCCCATTACCTGGATCTTGACTGCTGCAGAACCTCCAGTCTCCACTGGGAGTCGACAGATGGTGGGATCATATCCCCCCTTCTTCCCAGGAGAGAAGAATCCACCAGAAGTTTGATCCTTTCCTCCCCGTCAACCCCTGGCGGCTCAAGTCTGTGTATGCTCTATCTTGACTCGACTCATGTCTATGCTTCATCTCCTCTTCCTCCTTGTCCCGTGTCCCTTGTCCCATTCTACTCTTGACTGACTCACTTCCATACTTTCACCCTCCCCCCACCCACTATGCCTCTCACTTTACTGCTGAGCTACCCCATTCTTTCTTGCATTATTGACTAGGTTTGGCACTTAAACTGTTAGTGGTCTCAGCATTTTGTTCATCCATGCTGCAGCCTGCATTGCTCCTATTGTCTGGTTCTGTATTCTCCTTATTGTTATATTATTGACCTCTACAAACCATTTTGTTGTAGGTTTATATACTGTAGTTCCTACCTTGTTTACCTTGTACCATTTTTGCCCTCTGCTGTATTTTTGTCACATTATTGTACTTTGACGTGTTTTGCCATTGTTGTATTATGTTCCACCTCTTATTGCTGTATTTTGTTCTTGCCTTGTATTGCTTTTTTTTAGTTTTTTTATTTATTATGCTTTTTGTCCGGGGGTGCTGACATCCACCTTGGTCACGGACCTCCAACTCCCATCTCCCAACGGTGGCTCTGATGCTTCCCTCACAACCCCTGGCTTACCCCCCAGAGGGCGGGGTTGTGGCACCCACTCCCGGCTATGGGTGCTGCAAGTCCAATATCTAGCAGAGGAGCAAGCCGTGGGAGACTAATTTGAAGTCAGAGGTAAGGCTTCATAGAGGCAGCCTCTTGCAGAGTTTTTCTTCCCCTGTGTGTGCTGGGGTTGGGGACGTGCAATGATGACCAGCGTCCGCCTTGCCCCTGAGGAGTATCCTGCGTCGGGGTGATGCGGCAACCCCAGCCTTCGCCGAGTGCCACTGTTACACCGATCACGAAGCCACCCTTTCCCCTGGAGAAGGAGAGCTGTCCAAGGGATGCTCAATCCTTCTCCCTGGCAACCTCAGGGACCCAAGTCCGTTCCCGGACCCGGGTCTCCAGCGTCGTAAGTGGAAATCCAACCGCTGCGCTGGCAGCCGGCCCAATTGCCTTGTATTGCTATGTTGTAACTTCCCGGATCGTGTCTGAAAATAGGCATTTTTATGTCTAGTGTACTTTACCTGGTTAACAAAAACAAAATAAATAAATAAAATCCAAGTGGACCTCATAATAAGATAACTGTGTTTGGGGCATAACTAGACACTATCAAACCAGAGTATGCCTACTTCGCTACAGAGACCATCTTTGCCTGATCATATTGGGTTGTGTAGTCATGCCCAGCCTTGGATTTCTTCAAGCTCCTGGGTTTTCTGGTGTCTACCAAGGATGTGGTCAGTCAGTCAGCTAGCGTATGAGGGATATTCAGTGGAAACTGGCACACCATTAACACCAGAGACGCCCGGACCTGAATCAAATGGTTCTAGTGACCCACCTGATGCTGGATGTCATCCCATGGTAACTGCTTCTGAGCATGGCAGAGGGAATCCTGTTTGGCTGGCTGGAGACCTGTCACTCATGATGGATGCTTCCAAGGTAACTTGGGGGCTGCACCTGCAGGATAGCAGGGCTTATAGCATATGATCGCTTTGTGTGTCCAGAATACACAAAAATCTCCTGGAGCCTAAGCAATGCACCTAGCACTATCAGAATGTGCACCACTGAGGGCCAGCCTACCAGCGCAGCACAAGATGGGTGGCCCAGTTTCGGGAATGAGCCTGAGATAGCCAGCAGAGGAGGATCGAGCATCCCAGAGGATGCTGTTCTCTCAGAAAGTGTGGGTTACAGATTCTTCTGCTCTACCACCACCTGGGTGACCCCAAGTGGTGGTGCAGCTTGAGCCGTATGCAGTGGGAGTGGCAAATATGAGACTCTGTTGAAACAAGGAGTTATATTATTTTCATAGTTTTCTCCATTGTAAACCTCAAAAAGTCTTGCACTATATGAGTGTCTCAGTGACTCCTCTGTGAATAGAGGCAGTAGGAATCAAGCTGAAGTCTTGGTCTAAGGAGGACGGACCCCTGAAAAAGAAAAGAACACAAACATACACTGACTGAAGCAATATTATACATAAAGGTGTAAACTAAACAAGTAAGAGCTAGACACAGGTGACTATGTCATCAAGGATTGATTGAGAGGAAGTTTTAAGATCCACCGTCTATTTTTTCTGACCAGGAAACTGCACTGGGCTTAGAAGATGTTACTGAGCTTTTAAATATGGTGAGTAGTCTACCTCTTCATTATGACTTATTAGATGCACTGCCTCTAAAGAAACAATCCATCTAGTTTCTTTTTGAAGGCGTCTGTTTATCCTGTCCCCACCTCATTCTAAGGGACCCACTGATTCCAATGCCGTAAATGTTAAACATGTGTTGTCTCCATCACAGCGAAGGCCAAAATGAGTGCCTAAAGCACATCTGTCACTTTTATTGACTATGGCTCGAACATGCTCTTGGATATGAGTTTTAAGAGGTCTTTTTGTTCTACCAACATAGTGTTGCATGCAAGTGCCCCATGCAATACATACCACGAAGGTGCTGACACATATAATGCAGCTTTTGACAGCCACCCTCCTGTAGGAATGAGGGTGTTTGTATGTGCTCCCTTCAGAACCATATCTGTAAATGTTACAGATACCACACTTAAAAAAAAACGGGTGGTTTTGATGGTAACCAGTTCTGTGGATTCTGTTATTTGGATGATTGAAGTGGCTTGCAGTTAGTGTCCCCCAGATTTCCATCCTTTTTGAAAGCTGTTCAGAGTTTTTCTCCTATTTCATTTTTAAGTACCTGGTCTGTATGTAAAATATGCCATTTGACTAATTTGACACCATTAATTATAACACTCTGCTGCCTCTCCATCAAGCAGTGTCCTACCCATCTTACTATGTCTCCTGCCACACCCTGATCCTTCATCATCTTCAGCAATTTTTGGTAAGGCACTGAGTCAAAAGCCTGGCTGAAGTCAAAGTAGAGTAAATCCACCATGTGGCCCCTATCCAATTCCTTTTGTCACCTGGTCAAAGAAAACTATCAGATTGGTCTGACAATACCTCCCTGCCATGAACCCATGCTGTTTACTATCCTGGAGACTGTTGCTCTCACACCTGCACACCTGAGGAAACACTGGAACAAGGTGGAGGCAGTACAACATGGGGCAACTAATATGGTGCATGGCCTTGGAGACAGACATACGAAGAGAGGCTGCAGGACTTAAACATGTACTCCCTGGAGAAAACGAGGGAAAGGGTGACATGGCTGAGACATACAAGTATCTACATCGGGTAAGTAGCATGGGTGCCAAGGAACTATTCTCCTTGAGTTCAAGCACAGGAATGAGAGGGAATTCACTAAATCTGACAAGGAGATTTAAAAAGGACGTCTGGAAGCACTTCTTCATGGAAAGGGTGGTGATAAGTAGAATAAAGTACCAGAGTGGTACAGGACAAGTCAATCAGCTGCTTCAAGCAGGGATGGATAGGGAGGTGGGTTTAGTTAGAGAAAGGGGGGGGCAGTAAAAAAGGGAAGCATAGAGTCTGCAATGGCACTGAAGGTAGGGAAAATAAGGCAGACTAGGTGGGCCAGGAGATCCTTATCTGTCGACAACTTCTATGTTTCTGTTTTCACTAGGGCAACACAGAATGAGAGCACGACAATTCGCCCTGTCATTTCACTCCACGACAACCGACTCCCAACCATTCACTCCCGTGGGAACCGGCCCCCGACAATTCGCTCCCTATCCAGCCAGTTGTCACAGAGCGAAATGAACCCCTTCAAGTTGGTAGAGGCAAACAGATTACCGACAACAAGGCAATTGCTGCAGGAGATGTTTTTCCTCTTTCCCATGACACTGTTATGATCTCTTACCTATCGACTCAGATGATTCAGGCCGCCCTGACTCCCCAGCTGCTCCCTGTGCTATTGCTGTGTCTTCCCCTGCAGTAGATGCATCTGCACTCCCTGTACCCCAGCAATTTTGGTGGATTTCTCGACAGAGTGGTCTCAGTGCCCTGATTTCCCAGCACTGGCTCAGGACTCATGGCATGCTCCGACAATGCACTCCTCTGCCTCTCTGCCCTCGATGTCCTCTGACCTTGTGATTTCTGCTGCATCTAAACATGTCTCTAGTTACAGGCTGCTTTCTCAGCTTCTGAAACTATCTGACTCTACTGAACATTTGCTGGCATTGACACAGGGGCCCCCTGAGTGTGCCCCCCCCCCCCGCTGCCTGCTGCCTCTGCTGCTGCCTGCCATATGCAGAAACATCTTCAGAAGTGGTCAGTTGAAGCATTTCTTTTTGCAGCAGTCTGGATGAGGGCAGAAACTTACTGTGATCTCTGGGTTCATTTCGCTCCGTGACAACTGGTTGGCAAGGGAGAGAATTGTCAGGGGTGGGTTGTCTCAGGAGCAAATTGTTGCCGGTGAGAGTTGTCGGGAGCCAGTTGTCATGGAGCGAAATGACAGGAGCAAATTGACATGGACCCACGCAGAATAGTTAGCTGGGTGGGCAGACTGGATCTCGACCTTTAATGTCTATGTATCTAGGACTGTCTCTGGGCAAAGTCAGATGTTAGCATGCACATGTCTCATCAAGCCCCCACTATGGTATCCTTGGGGACAGGGAGAACTGGGAAAATCCCCAAAGCCACACAGCATGAAGCTAAGGCACTCTCAGGGCTCCAGAATGCCTAACTGATCCTCAGCAACTGGGTATGATACATTTAACATATGTCACTGTACAAGGGTGCCGGAAGAGGGTAAAAGCTGAGGGGGCTGAAAATCAAAAGGGCACTTGTAAGGGAACAAAGGGCACTTTTTCTACTAGTTTTGCCATACAGAAATAAACTGGAGGGGCTCCTCACCTTCCGCCCCCGGTTCCGCACCTATGTCACTGTAGGTGTAATGAATGTAAGATTGTGGTGTTGTATCTGCTGAAAAAAATTAGAATCCTTGACAAATACCTGTGCAGTGGAGTCTGCTCAGGTGCACACTCTTTGGGATAGGACCATTTTTTGCACTTATCTAAATTTTCATTGTTTTTGTCGTTTGTAGTTTGAATTTTATAAAGATGTAATGCTTAAAATTATAATTAGCACTTTATTCTATGAATGATATTTTACCACTCAATACTAGAAAGCCACCACACAGGTGAAAATAAGATAAAAATAAAGAAATAAACAAAAAAAAAAAAAAAAGAGAGTCTTGTTAGTGGTTTCGACGTGTTTCCAAACTTCACTTGTCACCAGCAAATCACACTTCACTACCTACAGTACTATATCACACTAACCCAAGCGACGGATACGTCACCCTTTACCTCACTGCAGATTTCAGCTTCATTTACAGGTCCAACAGTGGAAGCATTTTTGTCAGTTTCTGTGTAAGCTGCAGAGTTGCTTGGCAACATACCCGGTGGCAGCAGGGGGCACTCTCAAACTCTGACTGTTCGGTAACCTTTGGTGACATTGTCTGTCAGTAACGCAAATCCTGCCTTCCTGTAACAGTTCTCAAATATTAAAACAGGACTGCCTACCTTTCAGTCTCACTGATCTAAGGGAAGATGACACAAAATGTAAAAAAACAAACTCTGAAATGTGCATTTAAGTGAGCAATGGAACTTGTTTCAACATGGGAAGTGCACGAAAAAATGTGCATTAAACTGAAATGTGCACTTAGATGTTGTGCACTTAACAGAAACATTTCACATGGTGGGTATAGGGAAAGAATCACAGGCTATTACAAAAGTGTGCACTTAAGTAGAATGTGCAATTATCCAACATGCACTTAAGTGGGCTGCACTGTATAAGGTAGGAGTACAGGGGCTTTGCTAGGGGCATATTATTGAGAGACAGTAAGTTTGTAGGAGGTAGCTTCCTTACCCAAATTATCTCCATATGATAGAGGTACAAGATAATAATCTAGGAAGGACAACCAGGCAGCAAACCAGGACAG
Source organism: Neoceratodus forsteri (assembly GCA_016271365.2). Taxonomy (NCBI): domain Eukaryota; kingdom Metazoa; phylum Chordata; order Ceratodontiformes; family Ceratodontidae; genus Neoceratodus; species Neoceratodus forsteri. The sequence continues at coordinate 1,538,111,259 of CM057455.1, forward strand.
GAAGTAACAAGTCTGGTTCTAGTCGAAAGGCACTAGGCAGTTAATACAAGTTGTTATCAGTGGTCTAAGGATATCATAGGTTCAGTGTGGAGATGCAGTACAGTGGGTAGCTAGTCAGTTGTGGTGGCTGTAGGATGCTTTTCCCCAGGGCTTATGCTCTGGAGGAGGGGGTACTGCTCCATCTGCTGGAACTTTGCAAAGCACCGTGATCACCTGGTAGCAGCAAGAGGAAAGATACCTCAGCTGTGTCTGTGGCTCAGCTGTAGCCCACCCATTCATCCCACCCCAAAGACCCACTGATCCAGGGGGTGTATAGTGTGGGAGGGGGTCTGGTGCCTTCAGATGGTCCTGACAGCAGTTCCCTTCCTAACCACCATCACTCATAGTTCGTGGCTTCCCCTCTTAGCTGGCAGTGCTACCGCCTCTCAGCTTAAGCTGTTTGTTCTCCAGGTACTTCTTCTATCATTTCTCCTCTGGTACTATACATACCTTTTACTGGAGGCCATGGTTCAGGCCCACTGTCTATCTGGCAGCTTCTCCTCCCTGCTGCCACCCCAGGGTCGTAGTGCCCTGCTACAAGTGGCTCACTCACTGTCTCAGTGTGGCCCTGGGCTTCATTGTCTGCTAGCCTCCCAGCTACTTCACTCAGAAACCTTCATTTCCTGCAGCCTGTGGCACCCTACAGTCAATTCATATCAGCATGCCATTTACGTTTTTACCTTCTGCTATTAGTCTGTTTCAGCTACTACAGACAGCTTCAATGCCTCTCTAATCATTCTAAATTGCCCTTCCCTGGAATTGATTGGTGTGCAGCCGTCATCATTTTGTCTATACTGTTCAGTCTTAGGCATGATCATTCAGTTTACATATTTTTATTTATTTATGTAGTTTCTGTTGACTGGGTAAGTGCACTAGACAAATCCTGCAGGCACGACCCAGGGAAGGGGGATACAGATGAATTCCAACTGACCTTGAACCAGATTAAGCTGTTGGTGGTATTTTTAGTGAAATGAGGGAAATTTGGCCAGGACACCGGGGATATTCCCCTACTCTTTTCGATAAGTGCCATGGGATCTTTAACATCCACCTGAACTACCACCAATCTAGGCAGATGGGACCTCGGTTTAACGTCTCATCTGAAAGACGGCACCTCAGAAGTGCAGCACCCCTCTCATGCAGCACTACAGTGTCAGTACTGGGATATTAACCCAAGTGCCAGATGTGGGAACTGAAACCACAGCCCTCTCATCTCCTGGCCTCAGAGGCGAGTGTGCTACCTACTGAGCCACTCACACTAAATCAGTCGACATGCCATGCCTTCAGTCAGTCGTTCAACCTTGACACAATGCATTTCTGCCTTGTACTCATTGGCTGTCAGGCTTTTCCTATCAGCCTTCCAGTACTCCTGCACTCAGACGCATGCCAGCAATGAACATATCATGGTTCCCAGGGCTCCCCTGCCTTCTAGGTCGATGGCCTCACTCTATTCTAGTGAATTCCGCATGTTGAGGGTGGGGCCTTGACTCAGGCGGGGTCCTTCTCTTTCTTCCCTTCAGGTAAGAATGACCAGCTCTCCAGGGGAAACATTGGCTATGCAGATTGATTAAGCAGCACATTTTAGTTAGCATTTAACATGTCAGCTACCCGAAGGCAGAGTCCTCAAGGCTCCTTTGGCTATGCAGCCCATGTCGGCAGCACCTTCAACAGCTGTTCCTCCCTATGGCCACCTAAGGTTCATCTGGTCTCCACCTACTTCCCTTCTTCTGCCCCTCAAGGAAGAGGATCATGCAACAATTTAATTTCTCTGCCGCTCTAAGGCTCACCTCCAAGCCTTGACCCTCAAGGGTTCAGCTTTCTCCTTAGGCCTCCGCTCGGTCCGAGGCCAGGTGAGTGCCCTTCAGTGGTCATTGTTCTTCTCCTTCCCACTTTGGGGTATGGGTCTTCTTCCTGGGAACCTCCTTTAGCCTCAGAGATCAGCTCCTGGCACCCTCACGGCATTCCCATTAGAGTGATAGCATGAGAGCCTTTCCTTCAAAATACTTCTCCTGAATTGGATTTCTAGATTGTAGTAGCAGGGCCATCATTAATTCTGTCCCTAGCCCGAAGGGAAGGTGACCAAGGCCTTGGATCCTCAGAGGTTTCCTTCTTTATAGGGTTTTTTCCTCTCCTCTGTGCTTAATGTGTAACCTCTAGTTGGCGCTGTCCCAAGGGCTACTACCCCTGCCTGCTGGGCTAGCAGCAGGTTAAGAGGCCTGAGTTCTTTTTTTTTTTTTTTTAGTTGTTTAACCAGGAGTAGCACACTAAGCTGAAAGCTTTTTCACAGGTGCGACCTGGGAGCACAGGGAAGTTAAGTGACTTGCTCAGAGTCACACAGTATGTAAGTGGAAGCTGTGGGATTCAAACCCAGGTCTGGTCTGCTGGATGTCACCAGATTTGCAGCTTGGAGCCTTAAACCACTGCGTTATACTGCAACGGGTGCCTCCACCCAGAGGTCAGGGATGGTAGTGGTCAAACCAGCCTGGGCACAGCCCTCCGGGACACTGTAACCACCCTGTTTCCCTGCTAGTGGCCAAAACAGTACACAATAATTACTTTCAGAATACCCCTGATATGCTTTGCAAGTACCCACACAGGTTGCACTTACCACCATAGCTGGTGTCTCCAATTCAACCTTGGAGACCCCCTGTAAAACAAGGTTAGGCAGACCAAATGGTAACAATACAATGCTTCAAGCCCAAATTGGAACCACAGTCTGGTTGAATGCAGAAACAAGTAGATCTGATTTATTCAGGGGATTTGAACAAGCAAGGGGAGTAATCAGGTTAATTAGCTTAATTGCTCTGTTAATCACACAGCTGTGCATGCAGTCAGAGTCCCTAACACAGTTACACTCTCTGGGTACCCAGATGGAAGGAAGGTGGGCCGTGGGATGGAAGAAACAATTTGCACAACACACTATTTGTAATACGGAGCCCAAAGGCTCAGTTCCTGAAGGAAAAGAAACAACAAAGCAATCAGATGACATACTTAAATTAAACAGTAGTTGCAGGGAGCTACCCTGGTGGTTACTCACGATACCCAGGACTGGACACAGGATGGACAAAAATTGAGACAGCAGGTGAACTCTCTGGAGTGCCAGGAGAAGCAGGGTCCCCACAATTTGCCGAGGCATCATTCCTGTTCAAGCATGGAGCAGGCGGCTGATCCCCGGCCGGGTCTCTCGTCGATGGTTCCTCTCTGTGCAGCAGGGTAGTATGGCAAGGCCCTCGTGACAAGGCCCAGCCGCATGGAGCTAACCGCAGATTCAGTCCGTTCATGCTGGTTACAGCTTCCAGCCATCAACACACAGTTCACACAAAGCAGAACTAAATCACGATCCTCTTTCAGTACACAGCACATTTATATGCTCAGAATTCTTATTGTGTCAGGCAAAATGCTCCCCAGACAGGATCACACAGTCTCTGCTCAAACCAGGAGCTCAGAAGTAGCTGGAGTTCCTAACGGACCAATCGCATGCAGCAAAATCTTTGGTTTTTTGCAGGTTGAACCTGGATACTCTTCAGTGGCTTAACTCAGTCTTACCACCTCAGATTTAGTCCAAAAGAAATTCTCTCTTCCCTCTCAGGGCAACAGACAGGCTTGCCGGCCTCAACTCAGGCCTTCCCACAGTTCTCCCGTTTGAAACTACACAGACGCTTGCTCGAATATCTCGAGCTGCTCCTCTCTCAGCTTCCAACTTAGGTCTGCCTGAACAGCAGGCAGCTCAAGGATTTCCTTCAGATCCAAAACGTTCGGTTGGCTGATTCGACTGTCAGTCAAAGCAATAGCTCCCCCTTCAGTTGCAAAAAGGCGCCAATAGTCCAAAACTACAATTCCCAAGTCTTTTACTTCACACAACTCCTATAAGCAGTCTCCATTTTAGAGTCCCCAAGTACTGATTGGTTGAGTTCAATTCGGCAGTTCGGGACCAAAATGATGGAGATAGGCATAAACCTCTCACTGCAAAGAAATCAAGGTTAAAACAAGCCACAATATCTTAATCACTTTAAATTATTCTCAACAAATAGTTACATCTTTCAACAGAACTCCCTCTGCACAATTAGCGATGACAGAAACGGAGTGATTACCTGGCAGTGCGGGCGGGACTCGAGCAGTGGCGGCTCTACACCAGGGCCCACCAGGGCACGTGCCCCGTTAAAACAATCCTGTGCCCCAGTTGGTGCCCCATATGGTGCAAAGCTTCCCCCATGGTAACAATATATCAGTGCCCTGGCTGCCATCGGTTGTGCCCCAGCTGTGCCCTGGTAACCATTTGTGGCTAGAGCCGCTACTGGACTCGAGCATGACAACACCCAGCACCCCCCCCTTTCAGATTAACTATTACTGCAACTAGGCAGCTCTTAAAGCGACAGTACATAGAGGCTACACTGGCACTCTCTGACAATACATTTAAACTGCTAAACCGCAGGACCCCAGCTTGGCGGTGAGCATTTAAGCAAGCTCTAGGAATACTTTTCAGGAACCCCTATTTGTAGGGGGGTTACAAATGTCATACAAAGTTAGTTTTTTTTTTGCAGGAGTTGGAGTTGATTAGTAGCTCTCCCGGTCCTGGTCTCAGTCTGGCTACCTCTTTCCTTTCCTTGAGGAAGACTGTGCTTCTAAGGAATCCCACACTTAATGTTAGCACTTTATGCAGTCATTTCGATTGAGATTGACACCCTGGAGAACAGAACCTGTGCAAATTTTTAAATTTAGAATGTAGGTTCAAACTCTGCATCCACGCTCCACCCTGGCCATTGCTCAGATGTGTTTCTCTGCCTGAAGAGAGAAGTCACCCCATAGTAAACTCTGGTAATGGCTGGTACTTCAGTCAGCTTATTTATTTCTAGTTTAATTAAGGTGTAACTTTTTTCATGGTTTTAGTTAGTTACTCAATTACTCTTCGTTAGTTAGGGTTATTTTTGTCATTTATGGTCTCTCTGGTTTCCAGCTGATTCCGAGGAACTGGAAACTACCCTAGCTGGCTACAATTTTTCTATTTGGCTGTTTGCTGACCTAAACCACTTCTTTACCTATTTTATCATTGGCTTAGTTTTTGTCCTCATACAAGTCACAGAAAACAGAGCACTTTCACTTTCTGTTTCTGTCTGTACCCTTTCACCTTAATTAATCAGTTCCTGTTACAGGAACCGCTATTTGATCCTTGGCACAGTTTCCTTAGTTAAGAGCCATTCTTTACTATTGGGCTCTTGTACTGCACTGTTTCTGTGAATCACTAATATATGTTTTTTTTATCTATATTTTATAGGTTTTTACCCCAATTTTTGCCCTTCCCCCCCGGGGCATGCACACGCCATGCTTTGAGACTCCCTCCCTACGTGCAGCCCCTCCTATGCCACCACCGAACCTCCACCCAGTGGCAGCAGAACTACGGAGGGGGTGACAACCTCCTTGGGAGAGAAGAGCTGCCATTAGGTTGCTCAGTCCTGCTCCCTTCCCCCGTGCTGGCTCACCAGCTACCCAAGGTCATTCCCAAACCTGAGTCACTGGCATGACACGAGGTAAGGCAGAATGCCTCAGCCCTCTGCGCCACCAGGCTGATTAATCACTAATATTTTTAAGGTTCTCTCTAACTGGTATGTCTAAGAGACCTTGTGAACCTACATTTTTTTTTAAATTGTAGAAACTATTTCCAGCTCCTTACAAGGACTAACTGCCGTGAGCTTTGTGTAAAGTATCTAGGCAGGGGCGACATTTAGTGGTTGCTAGGGGTAACATCTACGACCCCTATGAATGTTTCTGTGATCCCTATATTCTGCCTGCAACCCCTGCACCGTGGGCATTTGAGCTGGCTGGTTCCTGGCTCACATCACATTTCTTCTTCTTCCTCCCTTTTTTTTTTTTTATTACTGTGGACTGTTTCCCCAAGGCTGCACCAGGGGTGTAGCCAGAAATTTCCATTTTGTACACAGTCTCCAACAGTGACCCTCCCCCCATTAAAAAATGTACACATCCCTTCCCAATGGCACCCCCTTCCAAACAAGTCAGATTGTTGTCAGATGATTTCTCTAAAGAGGTTATACAGTGGCGTGAAAAAGTATTTGCCCCCTTCCTGATTTTCTCTATTATTGCATATTTGTCACACTGGATGTTTTCAGGTCTTTAGACAAAATATAATATTAGATCAAATGGAACCTGAGTGGACAAATAACACTTTTTTTTTTTTACTTATTTCATTTATTTAATGAAAAAGTTAACCAACACCAACTGGCACTGTGTGAAAAGTAATTGCCCCTAGTTAAATCAGCCCAATTAAAGGGATAATTAGAGTCAGCTGATTGAACACAGCCAGGCTTGATTACATCCAGCCCTGCTCAATATAAACCTCACTTATTTTGGCCCTTACCATCAGAGTCACATTGCCAGCACAAAGATTCAACAAGCACATTATGCCATGATCAAAGGAAGTTCCTGAAAAGATCAGAAAAACATTTTGTTGCCCTCTATCAGTCTGGAAAGGGTTACAAAGCTATTTCTAAGGCTCTGGGACTCCATCAACCACAGTGAGAGCCATAATTCCAAATGGAGAACACTTGGAACAGTAGTGACCCTTCCCAGGAGTGGGCGGCCTGCCAAAATTACTCCAAGGGTGCAGTGTAAAATCATCCAAGAAGTCTCAAAGGATCCTAAAACAACATCCAAAGAACTGCAGGCTTCTCTTGCCTCAGCTAAGGTCAGTGTTCATGACTCCACAATCAGAAAGAGACTGGGCAAAATGGGCTTCATGTGAGAGTAGCAAGAAACCACTGCTAACCAAGAAGAACATAAATGCTCGCTCTCATTTGCCAAGAAGCACCTGGATGATCCACAAGCCTTTTGGGAAAATGTTCTATGGACAGATGAGTCCAAAGTGGAACTTTTGGACAACATGGATCCCATAATGTCTCGCTGAAGCAAACACAGCATTCCACAGTAAGAACACCATACCAACAGTCAAACATGGTGGTGGTAGTGTGATGTGTGGGGACGCTTTGCTGCCAAGGACCTGGATGACTTGCCATAATTAAAGGAACCATGAATTCTGCTCTGTACCAGAAAATTCTTAAGGAGAATGTCCAGTCATCCTTCCGTCAGCTGAAGCTGAAGCGTGGTTGGGTCATGCAGCAAGACAATGATCCAAAACACAAAAGCAAGTCCACATCAGAATGGCTAAAAAGAAGTAAAATTAAAGTTTTAGAGTGGCCTAGTCAAAGTCCAGACTTAAACCCAATAGAGATGCTGTGGAGGACTCTGAAACGAGCAGTTCATGCTCGAAAACCTACCAAATGTTACTGAATTAAAGCAGTTCTGCCAGGAAGAGTGGGTTAAAATTCCTCCACAGTGATGTGAAAGACTGATATTGAATTATAGGAAGTGTTTGGTTGCTGTCATTGCAGCTAAATGTGGCGTAACCAGTTATTAAGTGTAAGGGGGCAATTACTTTTTCACACAGTGCCAATTGGTGTTGGTTAACTTTTTTTCATTAAATAAGTGAAATAAAAAAAAAAAACAAGTGTTATTTGTTCACTCAGGTTCCCTTTATCTAATATTACATTCTGTCAAAAGACCTGAAAACATCCAGTGTGACAAATATGCAATAATAGAGAAAATCAGGAAGGGGGCAAATACTTTTTCACGCCACTGTACATGTATCTGTCTCCTAAACAACAGAAGTTTAAACAGGGACACTCCTCAGTGGCCTACACTAACCCAAATACTACAGATTAGAATAAAAATGTTAACAGAAAGGCATATGGTTTGTGACAGGCACTCAACAAAACTGTACACAAATGTGTACAGTGAACATGCCTGTCTATACCCTTGGGCTGCGCGTCTCACACTTCTTCCACTGCTTTAGGTTTGTTCAGTTGCCATCCGCCCCCATGGATCCCTTTCCCTTTCTCCAACTGGCATAGGTGCCAGAACTGTCAGTGCGCAGCCCCTTTGAAATGAATCTGTCTTATCTCTGCTGCAACCCACCCCACCTCACAGAACAAAAGAGCCGCAGAATGTCAGCAGCTGTATGAAGTGTGAACGGAACTAGGCAGCTTGAGACAGCTGTTTCCACAAGTGATGACTGCTCCTCCTAGACTCTGCCTAGTTCAAGTCACACCTCTGCTTTTGGGGGGACTTTGTTGTATGTGTTTGAATTACCCATCATCAGCATCGCCTGGTCTGTTGAAGACAATGTACATGCCATCCTGAATATAGCTAGGCTGGCAAAAGGCAAGAAAAATAAGCTCCAGTCATCCTGTAAGAATTTCTGCTGTCTGCTACTGTCAACACTCCCACATGTCTGGTGTCTTGGACTCTCACTGTGCACTCCCAGAGATTGAACAGCCCCCTCACTTTAGCCCCTGCACATGACAGAAGCTTCACACAATTTAGAACGACCTACCTCATTGACCGAGTTACTTGGGAACTTCCATCATGACCAGACCAGTGTGTACTAACCTAGGTGCTGGACCCGCTTGCCCAGAACAGTGATTCGCAGTTGTTTGGTGGGTCATTTGAGGCTTTCTGAAGAGCCATACCGTAAAATCCCCAAGCTGACAGCAGCACTGCTGCAGTGAAGCTGTTAAGTTATTGTCAGACTGTGGAGGTGAGACAGTTTTACTATACTGTGCACATTAGTTATTCATCCAGGGAATGGGAACATAGCAAAAAGAGATGCACTTGAAACTGAAGCACAGCCAAGTTTGATGCATTTTTACTTTACTGCAGCTGAACATGAAGCCAGAAGAAAAGAAGAAATAGCAACTCTGCTACTGCTTGAACCTGCTTCATATCAATCTATTTTCGCTTTAATCCCTCCAATCCTATGACTACTTGGAGAAAATCATTAGGGTTAGGGTTACATCATTAGATTGTTAGGGATAGTGAGCACTTAATTTTTCTCTCAGTTAGTTATGTGAATATTTATATTGAGATACATTTATTGGTGTGAGAAAATGGTAGGTTTGTACCTGTCAGATATGGCACTGCACTTTGTGGAAAAAAAGCCAGTACATTCAGGGGAATGAAGTAAAAAACATAGGCCCAGATATTCAAACTGCGCCAGGCTGTGTCACTAGCTTGGGCGCAGCTCAACTTGGCGGCGCAGGGGTGTGGACTAGGCAATATTCAACGGAGCTGCGCCATGGCTCAGCAGCTTTGAATATCACACCCTGGCCACCCTCAGTGTGCATGGCGCAGTGCGCCAGCGCAAGTGGCCAGAGTGGAGCATGGAGATGCACTAGTGCAAGTTCCATTGCGCCATGCACAGCAACCGCGATATTCAAAACCTGACATGCAAATGGGGCCATAATGTATGCAAGGCACACATGGGGCCATTTGCATGTCATTATGGCCCCATTTGCATGCAGGTGCACCGATCCCCAACAACTTGTGCCCGGCGCCCTGCCAGGCAGCAGCCGTCGGGGACCAATGCCCCCTGCAGCCCGATCGCGGGCATCTGTATAAAAAAAGAACATGTCCTATATCCCTGGTGGTCTAGTGGACCGCTATCTGCCCAATCGTGGGCATCTGTATAAAGAAAATCCATCGTCCAATATCCCTGGTGGTCCAGTGGACCGCTTTCTGCCCAATTGCGGGCATTTGTAAAGAAAACATAATTCCAATATCCCTGGTGGTCCAGTGGACCACTTTCTGTCTGATCGCAGGCATTTGTAAAGAAATTCCATCGTCCAATATCCCTGGTGGTCCAGTGGACCGCTATCTGCCTTATCGCGGGCATCTGTATAAAGAAAATCCATCGTCCAATATCCCTGGTGGTCCAGTGGATCGCTATCTGCCCCATCGCAGGCATTCAGAGAAGAAATTCATCGCCCGTTTCCGGTGGTTCAGTGAGTATCTGCCCGATCACGGTATTTGTCAGCAGGTTACTGTATTTCGGTGGTCTAGTGGTACCCCCACCCACCACTGAGCCCCACCGCCCGGTCAGCCGGCAGAGCAGCAGCACCTCACCCTTCTGCCACCCCACTGCTCATCACCGAACTAGCTGCATACTATCGTTCGCAACGTGAGCCAATGCATGCAGTAGTCATATAGGCTGAGCATATCTAGATATGTGAACGATTCATTCACATATCTGGAATGTAGTATAGCACGGGCTGCATGCCCATTGGCTCGCCAGAACCAATGGGCGGCAGCCCTACCGAGGTGCCAGTCCGGCGGGCGGCAGGTGGGTGGGTGTTGCCGCCCACCGCAGACCGGGGAGTGGGGTGGGCCTCAGTGGGTGGTGGGGTACCACTAGACCACCAGGGATATTGGGATTCTTTTTCTTTGACAAATGCACATGATCGGGCAGATAGCGGTCCACTGGACCACCAGGGATATTGGACGATGGATTTTCATGACAAATGCCCGCAATCGGGCAGAAAGTGGTCCACTGGACCACCAGGGATATTGGAAGTATTTTTCATGACAAATGCCCACGATCGGGCAGAAAGCGGTCCACTGGACCACCAGAGATATTGGAAGTATTTTTTCTTTACTAATGCCTACAATCAGGCAGAAAGCGGGCACTGGACCACCAGGGATATTGGACGATGGATTTTTTTATATAGATGCCCGCGATCGGGCATGGGGAGGCACTGCCAGGTGTAGCCAGAACTCGACTCGGGTAGCCACCCACAGGTGGCAGTGCCATGTTGCTCCCTGCACTGCGGCAGCTCACCTGTGGGTGGCCATCAGTTGTTCCTTTTTTTCTGGCATAACTTTGTGCTGGCGCAGGTAGGGGTTGCGCATGGATGGCTTTGCACATCCCGGGCTGAATATCGGGCTGTGCAGGTTATGCATGGGCACGCCCCCCCCACCTGTGCCTGCATACATTACTGATGCACTCCGGCGCATCGGGATTTGTGCCGTGCACTTTTCCCTTTTGAATATCACGCTGGAGCGCATCAGTGGGTTGCGCATGGTGCAACACTGTTGCGCCATGTGCAACCCTTTTGAATATCTGGGCCACAGTCTATTGGGACTCTAGTGTCAGATGCTGTCACTGCCACCCTTGCATTTAAAAAAAAAACAATGCTGACTGACTTCGATGAGCAAGGTCTCAGGATGAGGCAAGTTGCAGGAGTTTTGTCACACGTATCAGCAAGGTAACCACAATGAAGAAAGGTTATAAGAATACATAGAGACAGTATGTGGTAAAAAGTGATAAACATTAGCAGCAGAAAGTAGACAATAAATGAGTGTAAACATCCGACAACAGTCAAGAGAACATCAGATACATACAGTACATAACGAGAGATACAGACTGAGAGAGAGAAAGTAATACAGATAGAGTAACAGTGAGAGTACAAGAGCGAGGGAGAGACTCTTCTGGGATGATCTGAGAGCGAGTACTGTGTGTGCTATCTGCAGAAACCTCTCTATGGCAAATCTTGTTTTGATCTGGATGCTGTGGTTAAATTGAAAGTGCTGAGGTGGTGGAAGTTTCACTTCTATATTTCCTAGGGTTGTGGAACTGTCATAGCAGTGTCAATGGCTCAGCAAGTTGCACATTCACCTCTGAGGCCAGAAGATCAGAAAGGCTGTGGGTTCTATCCCCCACACCTGGCACTTAGGGTTAAATTCCAACATTGACACTGTAGTGCAGCATGGGGGTGGGGTGCTACACTCGCGATGCCATTTTTCAGATGAGATGTTAAACTGAGGTCCAGTTTGCTGTTCAGGTGGATGTTAAAGATCCCATGGCACTTCTCGAAAAGAGTAGAATAATTTTTATTGGAAAACATAGAAACATAGACTTTGACGGCAGATAAGGACCGCTAGGCCCATCTAGTCTGCCCATTTCCCTACCTACAGGATAGGCCGCAGATCCTAGTTAACCAACAGCCTATTTCTTCCTACCCCCTACAAGAATTGACTTATGTCTGTCCCATGCATTCTTGAAATCTCTCACAGTTTTAGACCCCACAACCTCCTCAGGAAGGCTGTTCCATGCATCCACTACCTCTCTGTGAAATAATACTTCTCACATTGCCCTGAACCCTCCTCCTTCTATCTTTAAATTGTGTCCCTTGTTCTTGCAAGTCTCTTTTCTGAAAGATGCTACCTCTTGGACTTTGTTGATTCCACTGAGGTACTTAAAAGTTTCTATCATGTCCCCCCTCTCCCGTCTTTCCTCAAGGGTATACATATTAAGCTCCTTTAGTCTCTCCTCATACGGCTTCTCTTGCAGACCCTGCACCATTTTAGTTGCCCTCCTCTGCACTGCCTCTATCCTGTCTATGTCCTTATAGAGATGGGGTCTCCAGAACTGGACACAGTACTCCAGATGGGGTCTCTCCAACTGTCTGTACAGAGGGATAACAACTTCCTGTTTTCTGCTGATGATGCCTCTCCCTATACATCCCAGTATACCCCCAGCCCTCCTACTGCCTTCTCACATTGCTTGCTAACCTTAAGGTCATCTGATATGATTACCCCCAGGTCCCTTTCCTTTTTTGTTGTTGTTACTACCTCCCCACCCATTGTGTATTCTTCCCTTGGGTTCTTGTTTCCCAGGTGCATTATTTTGCACTTCTTTGCATTGAATCCTAGCTGCCATACTTCTAGAAACCGCAGTCAACAACATTCGGAGACAAAAAGGAACATAACAATGCATAATCAGATATGGTAATAAAGAAAATCATCAAAAATCGTACGTAACATAAAGAAACAAGTCCAGCAATCTGCAGGATGAGGCCTAAAAAAATTAAGAAACGAAGCAAAACAAAAAAAAGAGAAAAGCAAAGTAAACATCACATGAACTCCAAGACATTGTTCCACCTAGCCTTCCAAACCTGCTTACAGAAGTGGGCTCTATCATATTCATACAGTTTAGACAGTTCGTGTTCGATGGTCAGTATAACAGTTAGCGGGTTAGCATCAATCTGTCTTTGTACAAAAGTGCATCTGTTTTCCCACAACATAAATTTAATACAAGTCAAAATTAAATGTAAAGTGTTATCAGAAATAGATTGCAAGGAGATTGAGAACCCCCCTACAGTTTCCTCATAACTTTCCACTGGGGTGTCAAACAGACGAGGCATACTGATGAGTCCTGGTAGGACGAAACACGTGTCTATGTCATCTGTTAGCACCCTTTGCAAACTGTGTGAGAGGCCTTCCGGCACCATGCAATTCTGCTTAAAGTTGAACCAGCATAACATTCTGTGGTGATTTGCATATGCAGTCCATGATGCTTTGCATTGTGTGGGCATGTGTGATTTTGTATTTTCTTTAAACTTGGCTTCCCAGCCAAATGCCATTTGGGGTAGCCCTTGCCTCAGTGTTTGCGCACAGAGGTTCTTTGTCTTTTAAATAGCTTTTTATTTTAATGGGTTCACCACAACATAACCCAGACAGACCCTCTTAGGGTAGCTGGTTCAATCCACTGGGGTGTCAAACAGACGAGGCATACTGATGAGTCCTGGTAGGACGAAACACGTGTCTATGTCATCTGTTAGCACCCTTTGCAAACTGTGTGGGAGGCCTTTCGGCACCATGCAATTCTGCTTAAAGTTGAACCAGCATAACATTCTGTGGTGATTTGCATATGCAGCCCATGATGCTTTGCATTGTGTGGGCATGTGTGATTTTATATTTTCTTCATAACTAAATGATTGCCAGAAAGGATTTTTCCACTTTACTGCTAGAAGAGACCAAAATGCTTGACTGTATGGACAAATAAGCAATAAATGGTCCATGGTTTCTTCCTGTAGAGTACATGTAAGTCTGGGGCAGTATCTCTCTCTCCAGACCCCTGTGTTTGGTATTTGATTTTACCCAGCCGCCATGGCTGCAGAGCTACTGAACATTCCCACATCCGTGGGAAGATTTGTTCGGTGGGTAGGCCCAAACCTTAGGGTAATCTGTTGGCCAACAACTTTGAAATCTGGGCTGGTAACAAAGCTGTATTCTGAACAGTGGAATAGATATGTTTCCGGCTCTGTTGCAGAACCTGGCATGCAGTCAATTTCCACTTTCTCAGTTTTACAACAGCTGGTTTCAGAAACCCTGGGAATGTCCTGTAAGAGCTGGGAAGCAGACCTGAGGCATTCCAACAATCTAGAAGGGGGTTCATCCAATGATCTGCAAAGAATCTCCAGACTGCTATTGATGGGGATGGCAAGGTAGCAATATTATAATAGAAAAACATACTATGGTAATAAGCAACTGGGTTGGGGAGGTTTAAACCCCCGTCTGCCTGTGACAAGTACAGTAAGTCTCTTCTGATGGGGTTCAGCTTATTGTTCAGATGACCTGAAAAAATAAGCTCAGTAGGGTGGATTTGAATTGTGGTGGCAAGTGGTACACTACACTTAAATAGGTGAACAGGGGCAGTAAAAGAGTCTTAAGGAGAGCCACTTTTTTTCTTAGTCTGTCACCACGATTTGCATTGTGACACCTTATGTTGTCCCACTTCCAGTTTCTGTTCCCAATTAGTAATACTCTGATTACCCCAGCCAAAATGAATACCCAGTACAGTAAACGATCCACCAGTAACTGGGGTCCCCTGTATATCAGAAACCACCGGTGTGGAAACACTCCATCTGTACCATATACTTTTACTCACATTCAGTTTAGCCCCTGATAGATAGGAATACTGTTCTAGCTGAGTAATGGCGTGCATGCCAGAGGCAGCATCAGCAACCAAAAGGCGATGTCATTGACATAAGCCAGGGTTTTAACTTCAAGGGCCATGGCTGGGAGTTGTAAACCCTTAATAGTAACATCTCCATTAGCCATTCTTAAAAAAGGACATAGACAAAAGACATAAGATAGGTGGCTCATAGGACAGCCTTGGCGGACCCCTCTTTAGACGTGTACTGTCCTACCAAAGAATCCATTTATTAAAGGAACAGTGTTTTCTATTGAATATTCTGACATAAGCCACTGTACACACTGTTGTGGGACTCCATAAGAAAGTAAAGAACATTCCAGAAAAGCATGAGGAATCCTGTTGAATACTTTTTCTTGATCCAAAGCTAGTATGTACCCATGTAGATCATTGTGGTCACCTACATCCACCACTTCCCTCATCAACAATAAATTATCATAGATCAATCCATGAGGAACAGAGCAAGTTTGTGATGGAAAAATCAGAAGAGGAGCTAAGGTGGCAAGACTTACGGTCAAAACTTTCATTAATATTTTCCAATCAGTATTGAGAAGACTCAGAGGTCTCCAATTATTAATGTCCCTTCTGTCCTCTTTCTTATAAAGAAAAATTTGGATAGATGTCCCCAGTCTGGTGTCTATGTGCTGGGCATGCAAAATCCAATTAAACGCTACTTCTAGAATGTTAACAAGGTCCAATGAAAAATGTTTATAGAATTCACAAGTCAGGCCATCCAGTCCCGGGGCCGTATCCTTATTCAAGGTCTTGATGGCTTTAAATATATCTGTAGCTTGGATTGGCTGTAACAGAGGGTTCTGGAGATCAGGAGTAACCGGGGGGGGTAGTAAAAGAAGAAGAGTAGTCAGCTGTCAGCAGCGGTTCAGGCTGATGAAGAGTATGGAGGGAGTGAAGAGGTGTGTCCACAATACCTAAAAGTTGTGGAATGTTAGTGACCTCATCCCCATCAGCTGTATACAAGGAGTCCATCACCCTGGATTTAAGGCGGGATCTGCAACTAGCAAATACATCCCCCTGTTTCTTTCTGGCGTACATGTCCTGTGTTCATGCAAAATGGAAGCCACCCTGGAATGTTGTAAGGCTTCCATCTTTTTTTTTAAAGTCCTGAGCATACTAGAAAAATCACCCTTCCCTTCATTACTAAGAGACATAATGGACGCTACCTATGATTTAAGGGTGAGGTACCGCTTGTAGTGAGCAGTGTGTAAAGAGAAGGCCTCGTGTTTCAATGCATGAGTAAGTTCTAGTTTAGTATCAGCCCACCAGGAGCTAAGATCATCCTCTAAACATGCTAGAGAAGACCTAGCCCGTAAAGTGTCCTTTACTACTTCCCTTACTGCTGTGTTTTCTAACAGAGTATTATTGAACTTTCAGTAGCCTTTCCCGAAGGACCTTGTGACAGACAACCCCAGACTGACCGTTAAAACATCATGGTCATAAGTTTCAATGGGGCAGACATGTACAGTATTTATATGAATAAAGGGAGACATAAAAATGTAATCAATGCATGTGGAAATCTTACCCCTATGATATGTCTGACCTCCCCCAGCTTGTAAAGCAGTATAAGAGTCTATCAAACCAGCAGTCTGTAAGATATGCTTTAAACAGGTGGTGTCACAGTAATCCTTCAGTGTTTTTACTCCTTATCCTCCTTCTTTAGTGGACAGTTAAAATCCTGCCCCCCCATGACATGTTTGGTCGTAAAGAGGTATGGTTTGACCAAGTGAAGCAGATCAACCCGGTCCTTCTTTTTCTGAGGGGCATAAATATTAAGGAGGCACCAAGTGGTATTTTCATAGGTGAAAATGAGCACTAAGGCCCTGCCTAAACATAAATCCAAGACCCTGGTGACTGAAAACCCTGTACCCGGAAAAAGGACTCTGACACCATCACATGCATCCTGCCTAAAAGAAAAAAATGAGGAGTACCAACACCACAATTTTTGTGCCGCGAGCACAAAGGATTTTGCATTCAACCTTGTGTCCTGTAAAAGGCTAATATCAAAATTAGCAGCATTTAAAATGGAGAAAGTAACCAAATGTCTACGTGCTGCCTTCAGACTAGCAATGTTTAGGATGGTCACTCTAAGAGCAGGAGGGGCGGACATAATGCTGAAAAGAAAAAGTCAGAAGTAATTATTTCTTTCTAGTACTTCTATGCTATTTAACATCCTGTTTTGTCCCTTTTGCAGTAGGGGGAGCCTTTGCCTCTGCAAGCTCTTCCTCCATGTCCGAGGAAATCATATGCTGTGAAGAAAACATAGAAGATTCAGATTCCTCATCTGCATCTGAGCCCCTGGGAGATTTCTGGGGAATAGTAAACCAGTTGGAAACCAAGAGGGCAATGATTGTTTAGAAGCCTTCATAGGTTTAGTAGTGGCATGAGGTACAGTTAAGGATCTTTTTTTAGTCAGGGATGGTTTGCCAAGGGGAGGCATGATAAGAGCTTCCCTAGGCAAAGGACCCGGCTCTGTAGTCATCAATGGAGCTTCAACAGTAGAAGGCTGTGATCGCACTGGAGAGATGGAGGTACATGGATGTCTACAATGGTAGTAGTTTGCTGTTGTGGAATGTTCTGGGAAGGCTCATCCACAGCAACCGGTTGGGCCTCTGTTTCACAAGCTGAGGAGGTAGGCGGCTTCGCTGGTTGGGATGGTGCAGTGTGGTCAGCAGGTGGTTGGGGGGTGTTCTGCTGTTGGCGAGACTTATCAATGTCTTTCCTCTGAGTTGTGTTGATAATATCATCCTGCTGTGTCATGTCACATCTGTTATGTGTGGTCCATGGACAGGATCTGTAAGTGTGTCCAACATCTTCACACAGATTACATTTCATGTCCTCAGAACAATCAGGGCTGAGATGACGAAAGCTTAAGCATAAATCGTATTTGAGTCTGTCACAGGTTGAACTGCGGTGTTGGAAAGACCCACATTTAAAGCAGGTCTTCAGCTGCCCAGGATAGAAGCAGTGCCCCCTGTTCTGGCCCAAAAACAAACTACTAAGCCGATGCTGCGGGCCAGCATTTGACATTTTGAGTTTAATCTTGTAGGTCCAGCCACCTGTCCATATATGTTCAGAGTCAAACATAGGTTGAGGGAGGCCCATCACATCTATGGGAAAGTCAGTGGGTAATATCATGTACTGAAACACCCTCATTGCGAAAAAGAATTGTTATGGTCTTAAAAGCTGGTTTCATCCTGCTTTTGTCAGTAGCTGGCTAGCTAGCTGAGCTCTAGCTGCACTGCAAAACTAAACACCTCCTCATTTCTGCGAATCTGTGACTGACTCTTTGTGTGTTTTTAAATTCCTTGATATTTGACGGAGGTGGGTGGGTGAAGGGTGCGTAAACAGGTACTAAAAAAATTTGGGGGGGTCCCCAAAATTACAACCTGCACTGGGGCCCATCTTTCTCTTCCTCCGCCACTGCAGCACAACTGAGCGAACAAGACATGGTGGTTTTCCCCTACCTGAACTACTGGCTAATCTCAGGGAAAACAGAACAAGAGACAAGGAGTTCAGTTCTTTTGGAAAAAAGCACCTTGGAGAACCTGGGATTCTTGATAATTATCTGCAAGTCCCAGTTAGAGCCTACTCAAGTACTGGACTTCATAGAGCAGAGCTAAACAATGCACAGGGAAAAGCTTTCTGCCCACAGGCCAGAGTTAGTTTTGATAGTACCAGCACAGTTTTTCACAACAGGCCATCCAAGACCTGCAAGGGACTTCCTGGAATGTATAGGGCACATGGCCACATCCACAGTAGTGGTTCCATGGGTCAGGGTCCAAATGACAGATACCCAGTACCACTTAGGGGGAGAAAACTGGTTTCAAAGATGAGATCCACTTTCAAAGCTAGTGACAGGGACACAAACACTAAAAGAATCATTACAGTTGTGGAAAGAAGAAAGCAGCATCAGAGTGGGCATCCCCTTCCTTCAGCAATCACCAAGTAGTCTTACTATAGACGCCTCACTTGTGGGTTGGGGCACCCACCTACAGGACCTCACAGTGAATGGCACATGGAACCCACATGAGTCACTGGAACACATCGACCTCCTGGGAGCTCAAAACAGTGCTGCTAGCAATGCAGTCTTTCTCCTCCCCGCAACAGGGTCAGTCTGTCCAAATTAGAAGAGGGAACACCACAACAATGGACTACATAAACCAGCAGGGAAACAAGAGCCTCAAAACTATGTACAGAGGCAATGGAGATCTGGGACCTGGCATATTCCTTACAAGCAAACATTTCTACAGTGCACCTGCAAGGCACAGACAATGTGCTGGCAGATTCCTTAAGCAGAATCAGCCTGCGGGATCATGAATGGGATTTAAAGCAGCGGGTGCTGGCTACAGTATTCAGAAGGTGGAGCACTCCCCAAAATAGATGTGCTCGCCACTTGGGAGAACTATATGGTCCCACAGTGTGTTGCAGACCACCAGCCAGAGGGACAGTCACAGAGGATGCCCTGGTACTGGACTGGATAGGGAAGTTTCTGTATGCCTTCCCACCATGCCCACTCATACAGAAAGTACTCAAGAAACTCAGGAGAGAACCTGCTGCAGCAATGATCCTGGTCGCTCCAGACTGGGTCAGACAGGCCTGATACTCAATGCTTCAGGTCCTATCAAGCAAGAATCCAATATGCCTACCAGTAAGTCACAATCTACTGACTTTGTCCCAGGGCACAATAACATTCCCAGACCCCTGGATACTATGACTGAGGGCATGGTTCTTGAAGAGTTAGAATTTTCTGGATTGGACCTTTCAGAGGAAGTCATGAAGCTGCTGAAGGTTTCAAGTAAACCCGTTACCAGGGCAGCATATTCCTTTAAGTGGAAAACGGGTGTGTCCTCAGAAAAATAAACCAAATACAGTAGAAGTAGGTTTGCCTATAATTCTGGAATACCTAGTACAGCTACAGTCATCACACCTATAGCCTTCAACTTTAAAGGTGTACTTGGTAGCCGGCCCGGTAGCACTGAGTGCTTAGGGACTGGACGCCTTACCTCGTGCTATGCCAGTGACCCGTGTTCGGGAACAAGCATGGGCCACTGGGGGTTGGCAGGGTTGGTGAAGGATTGTGCATCCGAGAGACTGCTCTCCTTCTCTGGGGAGGGGGGACGCCAGTGGTCATCCTTCGACTAGCCTCTAGCAGAGGCTGGGGGACAGTGCACAGATACTGCAGAAGAGGGACAGAGACAGGGCAGATGCCTGGAGGAGTGTGTGCAGACGCATGCATGCTTCCTCCCTTGGCATCATTGCACACCCCTCTCCACAGATACTGGGGAGAAAATGGAAAGAACAAGAGTCCTCACCATGGATGACGCTTGTCCCCCTCGCAGCACTGCCGGGAGGGCACCTCCCCCGAAATGGATCCGGTCTGGTGGGTTGAGGATCTCCCCACCCACTGCCACGCAGGGTAAGTCATGGGGGATGAAGGGAAGGGGGTCTTACTCATACCCGGTCGGTGTGGGGGGGGACGTCAGATGGCAGGTGGGGACTCCAGGAGAAACAGCACCAAAAAAAAAAAAAAAGTGCACTTAGCAACAGTATCAGCATGCACATCAGCTGGCAAGGGAAAGTCTCTGGCCTCACAACCCACTTTCCTTTTTTTAAACTAATACTTATTGATTTTATTGCAGTAGATACAAGTATCTCCCATAGGACAGTGCACAGTACTAACAATTACAGTATATGATTTAAACAGTATTTTTGGCACTCCTAATGTGGTACAGCATATGGAGGTTACCTTTACAATTTCCATTATCTAAAAGGTACTTCGTAAGTCTATTGCTGCCATGAGTGGGGAACATCCTCTACTAAACATACTAGTTAAACACATATAACACCCTCTGATAGGTGACCTCTCCCCAATATCCACATATAAGAAAAAATTGCTTTAAAAAAAAACAAAACAGATGAGCATTCTCCCACAGCTCCCCACCCCCCACATCGTAACTATAATGTAAGTAACTGATTTTCTGCTGCAAAATGCCCCCAGATGTTTTAATTACTCGATATCATGTGTTCCAATTCAAGTTGCCCCTTTATTACTAGATAACTAAGGGACTAAGCATATCAGACTTGTTAATAAAGAGAAGGAAAAATGTTCACCCAGTAGCTGGAACTCTGAACACCTGAATAAGAGGCAATTTTAAAAAGTAAACTGCATTATAAAAGACGCTGGAGTTAATCTCCGGTAGTATATTCCTTCAACAGGTAAGAGAAAATTATCTAAACCAGTGCCCATTAAACTCAATAGTTTTTGAATGTAAATTCTAAATGCATATTCCCACGTGTCCACACTAAAGGAGAAACAATAACAAGTAAAGTTCAAGTCCAAGGCCGCTTTTAAACTCTTCTACCATGCAGCGACTTACTGGAATCGATTCCTCCACATTTCAGATGTCTTCCTCCCTTTCAGAATATGACTTCAGTCCTCGGGCTGTGCAATCCACTTCAATTCTAGTCAGAAATTTCCCCGTGTCAGCAGGGTCCAAAAAATGGTAGGTTTTATTACCATAATCGATCTTTAGGTTAGCCAGCATTAATAAAACGTGACGCACCCTGAGCTGATGAAGCCTCGAATGGATCCCATCAAACACCTTACAGCATTACCGGGCGGCGAAGCTGAGGTCTGTGAAAATATGAATAGGTGCCCCTTGCCATTGGATAGGGCCCCATCTCCTTGCCACCTGAAGTACACTGTCCCTTTCTTTCATAGAGCCCAATACGGCTAATATTGTGTGGACCTGAGGATGAGCTGAGTCCACATACCGGTGAGCCCCTCTCACATTAACGCGATATGCCTGCTGCACAGAGAGTGGTGTATCCAGCTGCAAGAGCTCCAGGAACCAGTGTTCCACAAAGTTATTGAGGGCTTCTCTTTCCTCAGTCTCAGGTAAGCCCAATATGCAGATGTGGAATGCCCGCGCCCTATTCTCTAAGTTTTTCAGAGGGCGACGAAGTAAAATATTTTCTTTTACCAGGCCTGATGTTACAGCCATGATTTTCTCAGCAGTTTTATTAGCCCCTTGAGTTACTTCTTCCACTACGGTCAGCTTCATTTCTGCCACTGATAAGCTGGTCGCGAAGTCATCCATTTTCTTGTCGATAGCTTGGATGGCCTTCAGCAATGTGGCATTGGAGGGTTGATTCAGGCCAGAGTCGGCAGAATCCTTCTCCTCGTCTGGGCCTAGTCGGGTTTCTTTCAATTTTGCCCCATCTGCTCCGGTCGTCATTTTTGTGTGACCCATGATGCCAAGATTTGTGATTTTGGTGTGCCCATGATCTGTAAGCTTTGCTGATGCAGAATCTAGTACTTCCAATAAGTTTGGTATGGTTTTATCAGTACAAAAATAATAATTATTGTCTTAGAAATGTGGAGCTATGTTGGAATGCTGCTCACAGCTCGGCTTCTAGCCACGCCCCCCACAACCCATTTTCAAAAGGTTTTTAAAGCCTTAAGCCACTTGAACCCCCCAATGAGAGACCCTGTCCCACCCTGGGACCTCAACATATGCCTTATCCAACTTATGAAGGCTCCATTTGAGCCTATGGAAACTGTTCAACTGAAGTATGTCACATGAAAACCATATTCATGATAGTAGTGTCCTCTGCTAGGAGGGTAAGTGCACAGCAAGCTCTCTGCAGAGACCAAATTACATAATCCCTCATAGGGATAAGGTAGTTAGAAACATAGAACATAGAAACATAGACTTTGACGGCAGATAAGGACCGCTAGGCCCATCTAGTCTGCCCATTTCCCTACCTACAGGATAGGCCGCAGATCCTAGTTAACCAATAGCCTATTTCTTCCTACCCCCCACAAGAATTGCCTTATGTCTGTCCCATGCATTCTTGAATTCTCCCACAGTTTTAGACCCCACAACCTCCTCAGGAAGGCTGTTCCATGCATCCACTACCCTCTCTGTGAAATAATACTTCCTCACATTGCCCCTGAACCGCCCTCCTTCTATCTTTAAATTGTGTCCCCTTGTTCTTGCAAGTCTCTTTTTCTGAAAGATGCTACCCTCTTGGACTTTGTTGATTCCACTGAGGTACTTAAAAGTTTCTATCATGTAAGGTAGTTGTTAGAACCAACAGAAAAGTCCTACCTGGAGGGGGTGCTGTGGAGCCCGAGCTGAGTGCCAGCAGATTCAAGCAGCTCTGGTCCAGCAGAAGAATAAAACTTAAAAATCAATTGTTCACAGCAATTTTTAAGTGAAACGCTCCATACCTTTGAAAAGAGGAGTAAAAACTGGATAAAATGGGTAATCCTAGAAAGGATCATGATGCTGGGGTCGGAGGAAAATCGAACAATACTCCACAACAGCTGAGGCCTGACACGAGTGCACAGGCTGTGAGTGCAACAGACTCAGGAGAAATCCCAAACTCTCTGGGCTTAAAGATTCAGAGACTGATTACTATGGTAACAGACCTCAATACTAAAATAGACACATTCGGGACCCAGGTGGCGGCAGTGGAAGTAACGGTAGACCATCTTAAAACTACCGTTAACGAAGCCAAAAGCCAAGCAGATTCTGCGGCAGTAACCACCTCGATGCTGGTCAAGGAGAACGCACATTTCAGGGCCCACCTGGAAACTTTAGAGAATCAGGCCCAATCCTCTCACCTGCATACACTGGGTCTGCCGGAGGGAATCGAAGGTAACCATTCCATACTATTCCTGCATGACTGGTTCAATGAAAAGCTAGTAGATGGGGAACAAGAACAGCAGTTCAGCCTTCAGAAAGCTTACTGAATTACTCCCCGGAGGTACCGAGAGCAATCGAATACCCCATGTACTCTGCCAGTGGTGACAGATGGGATCAGAAGCCGAGACTGAATTCTTCGGATTGCCAGACAGATGGGCCCCCTTACACAAGATGATCAAAATGTCTATATTTTCCTGGATATCAGTTATGCGATGAGGATCCATTGCAAGAAATTTGATGGGGTTCGTCTAAAGCTTCGTGAGGTCACTATACCTCACATGATTATCTACCCAGCTAAACTTTGGATCATTTGCGAGGGTAAAGTTTGGATTTTCACCGACCCTACTGAAGCCAGAAAATGGGCCTTCCACCTGCAACTGAGCCAACAGAACAGGACGTCGGAGGAGGATGACTAGGTGGAGTTGGAAGAAGACGGGGAAACTTGACTCTGTTCTGGGCTAAGTACAGCTCTTGTTTGCTCATAATTTTGGTTTTATCCCAGTACCATCCACTGAAATGGGTTAGAGTTATGATACTCTCTCTTTCTTTTACATTATTGGGACCAATTCTGTTAACAAGTTGGCACTCTCTAACATGGAGGGTAGCCCTGTTACCTTAAAAATATAGCTGCTCCTTATACACCCCTATTGCAATAATAGCAGTGTACTTACCTTAAAATGTTGTATTAAATCGAATGTAGGAGAAAGGGGTGTTGTAAGTGAAAGGTTTCAGTTTAATTTTCTCCCTGGAGTTATGTAGCATTTTTTCTTTTCTTAATGTTCCTCTCATACTGAACTGTTGGATCCTCAAAATGTACTTAACACCCTCGTTTGAATTAGTTAGAATTGTGCTGCTGTAAAAGCTATTTTTTCAGGCTCTTTATATAATTAAGGTCAAAGTATGACACCACAAGCCCTTTATAGGGTGTGCTTATGTTGGATTTACATTCTGGACTTTAGAAAAACGCACTAGTCACACTGCTCATGGACACAGAAAGCAGCAATCATAGTTTGGACTTTTAGGAAAGGTATTTTAAGCAATTACCCCCACCCCCACCCCCACCCCAGATGTAGTATCAAAACATCAAGATACATCTCTCCTATGATTAAGGGCGCTTAGTTCCCCAATGTATTGTAATGGATAGCATCATATGTCTATGATGTAGATGTATTTCTCATTATATAAGGAAAAACAATAAAAATAAAGTTAAAAAAAAAAAAGTCCTACCTAAGGTGGTATCTGAATTCCACCTGAGTTAGTCAGTGACCCTTCTTGTACTCCATCCAAAACATTCCTGTCCGGGTGAGGAGAAGTTGCATAGCCTGGACCTAATGTGAATCCAGACTACCTACACTGACCGAACCAAAGATACCAGATCCCACAGTACCCAGTTTTTCGTTAGCTGTGGTGAGGCTGGCAAAGGCAAACCAGCTAGAAAGATATCTGTCTCTCACTGGATAGTCTCGTGCGTTAAATTCTGCTACAAAAAAGGTGGAAAATGCCACCAAGAGGCTTAAGGGCACATTCCGCAAGGGGTACCTCTGCCTCTGTGGCATCCTCAAGAGGCATCCCATTATTCAACATTTTCAAAGCAGTGACCTGGAAAACAGTACACATCTTCACAAAGCACTATCGTTTAGATGTACTGTCCAGAAGGGATGCCAGCACTGGAATTGCTGTCTTGCAGACCCTTTTTTCCTAACTAGGTTTTGGACCCAGCCTCCTGAAGTACTGCTTCTAAGTCTGCATAAAGTGTAAACATTAAGTGAGGGATTCCTGCAGATAGAAGATACAATTTCTCAACGTAATAATGTTGTTTCTTCCTAAGGGATCCCTCCCTGTGTTTACACTCCCTAATCCTGCCTCTCCTTCCAGGACCTGAAACAGGTTCACACAAGAATCAGTTCTTTTTATTGAAGTTGCTTGAGCATTATTATTACAGTTCCTACAATAGAAGTAAAATTATTTTTATACAGAGTGAGGTCTTACAAACATCGTTCGGTCCCGTAGGGCCTATTTTCAAGATGGTCCTGTTGATGAAATGCAGTACATATCAGTTCAGTTCCATATGTAAGTACAGTCATTGAGCTTTACAAATGCAAAAAGCCAGCACATACGTAAACCTAACTATAACATTCTATAGATATCAGTTTGATTCCACATATAGTTATAGATGCATACCTTTTCAGATACAAAAGCCAAAAGTCAAATACATGGGAGTTTACTTATATTAGACAGCTAGTTAAATAACCAGATAAATAAATTGTTAAATTTAAAACCTTTACAGTACACAGTCTACACATTTCCTAGCATCATAGTGTACTCTGTTTTGGTGTGGTACGGTAGTTGGGGAAAATAGTTTTTTGTTTGAAGTATAGGCTGCCAGCCTGTGGTGTCATTAAATCCAAACTTTGGATCACTTCATCTATAAAAAATGTTTCCCTGGTTAACAACTTTTTCTCATAGTCTCCTCCCCTTAGCCAGCACAAGCAAGGACAGACTCACAAGAGAGGAATACATTGGTTCAGGGAGGAAATACTGATGGCAGAGTTCACAAGGGGGTCAACAGTTTGTTTAGTACAACCTTTAGTGATGCCTTCCATTCTGTAAAAAGGATAATTTACAAACATTGGAATATAGTATACTGAAGGCAGTGGACGCAGGGGCACAAATATTCTCTGACGAACACATGGTAGTGCCAAAGAAAAACAAATCAATTGGTGGAAGACCAGAGCTTGCTGAAAGAATGTAGAGACAGGACCTAGCTTTACCTTAAAGGTATATTAATATTCATTTATACTGCTCTTCCTTTTGAAAGTAGCAGGGTAAGTGGGGAGAAAAGATCTGTAAGCAGTGGTTGGGGCGCTTTGAAACTTGGTAGGCAGTGACTGGGGTACCTTGAAACTTGGGTTTTAAATGGTAACAGGTGGTATGGGGGAAACTAGGTCAGGAACTTGATCTTGGGGTGAGTAGATTCAGGAAGCCTTGTGAATCAGGTGTTTAACTGGGGGGGGTGGAGCTGAGAGAGGCTTAGTGCTTTCTAAAACTTAATTACTACAGGGTGCTTGCATAGCAGCAGCAAAGGGTAATAAGGGAAAGAGGGGACACAACAACACACACACACACACACACACACACACGATACTTTCCTTCCACCCAGGGCTAGCTCCACTTTTATTGGCTCTAGGGGGTGACTAACAGCAGATAGATACTTCCTGTGGAGGCAGGAAGAGGGTTCACCGGAACACATAGAAACAGCTGCAGGGCACAAAGGCAACTAAGCAAGGGTGTTTCTCTACTGAAGGAAAGTAGAAAAGGGAGGAGGGTATCCAGTGATATGAATGATGCAAATTGAGCAACTGCCAATGGGTGACTCAGTTTGCATGCCTTCATAAATGGCAATTGTGGAGAAATAGTGAGGGGTTGGAATAGCAAGTGTGTAGGGACATGCTCACGATTAGTGATTCTAGAGTTTCTGGCTATGTAGGGTAAATGGAATAAGTGAGCGAACCTCTGCCAAGCTGGCCACCTAGTATGGCGGTTACAGCCACCGGCCATGTAGCAAATGATCCTGTGTTCAGGACTGCAACTCGGCAAAGTATAGTGTGGGATTGTTGCACTTTTTTTTGTTCTCGCATTTTGTAACCTCCCATACCCCTGAGTTTTGTCCCCACCCCACCCCCACCCACAGGGTGTCCCTCCCTTAACTGGTGTCCCCGTGGAGTAACCCACTCAGGTGTTGTTCTCTTCCCCCAGTGTCTCGCCACCCCGGAGTTGATTATATTTATTTGGGGGGGTGCAGGAGGCTGTGAATAATGTTTGCTTGTTTTTTGCTTCCCATTAAGTTTGTGTGGTGTGGTCACGGTGATGTTGACTGGCGTAGTGCTAATCACCAATTTTTATTTTCGGCGACAAGCACTCACCATATAGTTAGTTGCCGTTACATTTTCACCCTTCTGATATAGAACCAAGGAGGAGAGAAAGAAAGAGAAATTAAAAAAATACCCTAAAGAAGGAAGGACACTTATAAAGATGCTGGGAGTGGTGCAGTGCAGTGGCTGTTTGACGGCAGTCTTCAGGGAGACTTTCTGGAGGCTGTGGTGCTGTCCCATCTGCAGGCACCTCTCTGGGCTAAGGGAAGAGGTTGCTCGTCTCCAGGCCGAGTTGACCAGGATTCGGGAGACCTCCTCCTCAGCCCAGGGTGAGAGTGGTGGGGACGAGACACATCCCTCCTATGGTTCCACTCCATAACTCCTATGCTGCTCTGTGAGGCCAGAACTGTCCAAGAGATGCACCCGCAGTGGTAACCAAGGAGGATGTGGGGGGTCCTCCACAACAGAGACCCCGAAGGGGAGGCACAGGAGGAAGCAACTCCTGGTGGTGGATTCTATAATGGGGGGGTAAACTTGAGGCCAGAAGGGGAAGTGAGGGAGGTCAAATGCCTACCCAAGCCACGGCTTGGAGGGATGGACAGAGCATCCTAAGGTTCACTGGGGCAGCAGGACGGGAGAGTGAGATAGACATCATCATCCACCTGGGGACAAATGGCCTGGAAGGGTCTTAGACAAGTGGCTCGCTCTGTAACCTTTTCAGAGGTGTTACCCATTGAGAACAAGGGGAGAACAGGGTACTCCACACCAAGAGATTCAGTGCATGACTGAAGGACTGGTGCAGAGTGGAGGGATTTGGCTTCACTGGGGACTGGGGTTTCACCTGGAGAGATGCAGGACTATAGAGGGGCGATGGCCTGCATCTATCCAGGGGGAATCAGGATCCTTAGGGAGAGGTTTAAATGTTTCATTAGCAAGCATTTAAACTAGCTAAGGGTGTGTGTGTGGGGTGTGTGGCAGAAATAGCTGGGTGAAGCAAACAGTGCCCCACCAAACACACACACAAAATGCTACAAATGACAGAAAGGACCTTAAGGTTGAGAAACTACCAAAGAAAACTAAAACCAAAATATGGAAAAATGCAGAGAAAAGGCAGAATGGGAGTAAGGCCAAGAGGGGTATGGAGGAAAGACATGGGACTAGGAGGGTAATTATTAGAAGAGGAGGCAATAAATTGGAATGCCATGTGCACAAATGCCTGCAGTCTGGGAAACAAAATCCCAGACCTAGTGGCACTGATGGCAGAGGCACACCCGGATATTGCTGCTGTTACTGAGACATGGTTCATGGGGAACAATGACTGGGATATGGCAATACCAGGTTACACTCTATTCAGGAGGGACAGGGTGGGTAAAAGGGGAGGAGGAGTGGCTATCTACGTCAGGGAAGGAATTAAGGCAACTGAGGTACAGGGAATGTAGGGAGACACGGAGGCCCTGTGGCTCACCCTGGAGATGGGAAATGGCACTGCCATTAGCACTGGTGTGATCTACAGACCTCCCACACAAGGGGAAAAGCTGGACAGGCTACTTGTAGAAGCCATCCACAGAATGACAGCTAAAGGGGAGGTGCTGCTGGTAGGAGATTTCAATCTGCTGTTTGTAGATTGTAGCAACCAGGCTGTAGCCTCAGCCAGGAACAGATGCACACTGGAAGCCCTGCAGGAAGCATGCCTAAGACAGCTAGTGACGGAGTCCACCCGAGAGGGAGCAACTTTGGACCTGGTACTCACCAACGAGGACAGAATTACAGATGTAAAAGTGGGTAGCTATCTGGGAACAAGCGATCACAATACAGATTGGTTCAATGTGAGAACAGTAGAAGAGTCAAACCATAGGAAAGCAAAGGGTCCTGGATTTCAGGCGGGCCAACTTTGCAAAGATTGGGAAACATCTTAGGAAATCACTGGCAGGGAAGGAGAAAAGAGTGGGGGTGGAGAAACAATGGGAGAATCTTAAGGGAGTAACAGCAAAGGCAACAAGCCATTGCATTAGGCAAGTAAGCAAAACAAAGAGAAAAAACATGCTATGGATCTCAAAGGAAGTGGCTGAAAAAGTATGGGCGAAAAGGGTGGCATTCAGGAGGTACAAGGAAACAAAGAGGGAAGAAGACAGAACTGTATCTGGAAAAGCAGAGGGAGATGGGGAAAGTAGTCAGGAGTGCAATAACAAAAGGGGACAAGAACCTTTAGTTGGTACATTAGTGAAAGAAAAAAGATTGAGGGTGGGATTGTGAGACTAAAAAGGGAAGGAGAGAAGTGTGCAGAGGGGGGCCAAGAAAAAGCAGAAATCCTGAACAAGTATTTTTGTTCAGTATTCGCAAAAGAAGGTGAAGGGGAGGGACCAAAGTTAGGAGATGGAAGCACCGCTGGGAGAGAGGTGGACACCAGTCCATTTAAGGAGGAGAGAGTCTTAAAGGAACTCGCTAATCTGAAAGTGGACAAGGCAATGGGGCCCGGACGGATACATCCCAGAATATTAAGAGAACTCAGCGAGGTGCTGGCAGCACCACTGACAGCCCTGTTCAACAGTTTGCGGAAAACAGGTGCGGTACCAAAGGACTAGAAGAGGGCAAAGTAGTCCTTCTCCACAAAAGTGGGAGCAGGGAGGAGGTGGGCAACAGGCCAGTCAGCCTGACCTCAGTGGTGGGGAAACTAATGGAATCACTACTAAAAGAAAGGTTTGCGATATATCTCGAATCCAGCAGATCACAGGATCCAAGGCAACATGGATTCACTGCAGCAAGATCTTGTCAAACAAATCTGATAGATTTCTTTGACTGGAATACTAGGGAGGTGGATCAGGGAGAGGTAGTGGATGTGGCCTACCTGGATTTCAGCCAGACCTTCGACACTGTACC
This sequence comes from Neoceratodus forsteri, assembly GCA_016271365.2. NCBI lineage: Eukaryota > Metazoa > Chordata > Ceratodontiformes > Ceratodontidae > Neoceratodus > Neoceratodus forsteri. Next base: position 1,538,141,393 of record CM057455.1, read on the forward strand.
ACATAGGAGGCTAGTAAACAAACTGGGCAGCCTGGGAATAGGTTCCCCTCCCAAGCTGGTAAACTGGGTCAAATATTGGCTGAGTGATAGAATACAGAAAGTGGTGGTGAACGGAGTTCAATCCAATGAGAGGGGGCGGACCAGGGGGATCCCTCAGGGATCAGTGCTTGGGCCAGTCCTCCTTAATGTCTTCATAAGCAACATTGCAGAGAGGCTGGAAGGGAAGGTGTGTTTCTTTGCAGATGACACAAAGATCTGCAACAGGGTTGACACTCCAGCGGGATAGAGAAAATGAGAAGGGACCTAAGCAAGCTTGAGGAGTGGTCAAGGGTGTGGCAGTTAAGATTCAATGCAAAGAAGTGCAAGATCATGCACTTGGGGCACAGAACTACAGGGGAGGAGCACATGATGGGGGGGGGGAGGAACCGACAGCCACCAAACAGGAAAGAGACTTGGAAGTAATCATATCTGATGATTTAAAGGTTACCAGACAATGGATGCTATTCACCAATGGGCAGAATCTACATGCCAAAGGCACATATTCTGCCCACGCAGCTCCGCACCCTCAGGGGATCTGCGTGTGGGCTACATTCAGCAATACCAGCCCCTGCCCTGCCCCCACCCAGCCCCCTTATGCGGCCCCACCCCCCTGGCATGCAGGTTCGCAGGGGGATGGTGGGTGTGGAGCAGCAGACTTGGGCAGGCAGCCAGTCAGTTGCCCAGCCCGGCCCTCAGTATATACCTGCACCCGCGGGGCGCCATGCTGACAGGGCAGTGCGTGATTATGCCAATCCACGATGTGGGGGGACAGGTTGACCACTCCCAGCCCTCCCAGTGTGACCTCACATCTGGGGCCTCCACATTGGGGGTCACTGCTCCCCATCGCCTCTGCTGCAGCCAGCAGCTGCATCCTGGGGGTTTCTAACTGGCCACTTGGGGTCGCGATTCTGTTCGCGTGAGAGCCACTGGCTGTGGTTTAGTGAATCACGTGGAGGGCTGGCCAGCCCCCTGCCCCCCAACCTGCCCTGGTGCAGAGCTGCGGGATCAGCAGGGGGATTGTGTGTGTGTGGGGGGGGCATATTTGGATAGTGAATCTCACGCAGGAGGTGCAGACAGGTGCAGACAGGTGTGGGGTGGGCAACACACCAGATTTACGCAGCGTGTACCAGCTCCACACATTCATGAATAGCCCCCAATGTGAAAAGGCTGTAAAGAAAGCCAGTGGGATGCTGGGGGTGCTTAGGGAGAGGTATCTCCTGCAGAAGGAAGGAGGTGGTGACGCCACTGTATGGAGCACTGGTGAGACTTCATCTAGAGTACTGTGTCCAGTTCTGGAGGCCGCATATCCAGAAGAACATAGAGTAGAATAGGATCAGAGAAGGACGACAAAAATGGTGCAGGGGCTGCACCAAAGGTCATATGAGGAGAAACTGGAGAATCTCAATATGTATTCCTGGAGGAGAGGAGAGGAGAGAGAGGAGGGATATGATAGAGACTTTAAATACCTCAAGGGTGTAAATAAGGTACAAGAGGGTAGCATGTTTCAGAAAAAAAGATGTTCAAGAACAAGGGGCCATGATATGAAAATAGAGGTGGGAAAATTTACAGGTAACATGAGAAAGTATTTTTTCATGGAAAGGGTGGTGGATCCATGGAACAGCCTCCCTGCAGAGGTTGTAGGGGCAAAAACAGTAAGAGAAATTCAAAAATGCATGGGACCGACATAAAGGAACTCTAGCGAGAGAAAAGAGAGGGTATGCCACAGATCATTTAGGATCTGCGGAATATGAAACAGGTAAAGAAAGTGGGCAGACTAGGTGGGCCAAGAGGTCCTTATCTGCCATCAAATTATATGTTTCTATGGTGACAGGGTTATGCATACAGAGCACAGAATACCAAAAACTAGGGAAGGTCATTTTTATCTTCATTAGATAGCAAAGGAAACTATCCATGTGGACACTGTTTGCACTGCAATAATACATAAGATATTAGAAAAATTAGTAACCTTGCAAGGGATGAAAACATTGAAATGAAACAATTTAACTGTCAGGCCACAGGGATCATTTACATTTTGAAATGCCCTTGTGATACGATTTATGTAGGCAAGTTTGGAAGGGCACTTAAAACCAGGGTGGGAGAACACAACAGTGCAATTAAGAGTCAGGGGGCCAGATATTCAAACCTTTGTGGCTAGCACAAATCCTAGTACTGGAATAGCACTGGATTTGCGTGAGGCTGCAATATGCAAGAGCCCTATTAGTGCCAACGCTAATAAATAATGGTATTCAGGTGTGTGGATAGGGGAGTGCCCAGGAATGCCAGCAGCGTGGCATATTCAAAGATATACCACCACACTACAGGCATTAGCGTGACCTGTAGCGCGGCGCTAGATACCATCGAAAAAAAGCTGGCAATAATGCAGCGGTGCCCCTCCCAGCATGAATCCTTTCCCGACCCCCATTTGTGGTCAAAAAATAATTGATTTCCTTGGTAGTCTAGTGGTCCCCCCACCCCCCAGCATGAATCCCGACCCCTGTTCGTGGTTAAATAGAAGATTTCCCTGGTAGTCTAGTGGTCCCCTAGCATGAATCCTGACCCCCGTTCGTGGTTAAATGAAAGATTTCCCTGGTAGTCTAGTGGTCCCCCACCCAGCACGAATCCCGACCCCTGTTTGTGGTTAAATAAAAGATATTCTTGGTAGTCTAGTGGTCCTCCCACCTGGCAGTGCACCTCCCGTTACCCCCGAATACGTTATACTTATGGAGCCTGTGACTTGCTTAGCCCTCCTCACTCCACCACGGCCGTCCACTGACTGCAGTAACACTCCTGAATACCACAGTCAGCAGCCGGCGGTGGTGGAGAGAGGAGGTCTGAGCTGGTTGCTGGCTCCAGAGGTATGACGTGTTCGGGGGTAATGGTAGGTGCACTGTCGGGTAGGGGGACCACTAGACTACCAGAGAAATCTTTTGTTTAACCACAAACGGGGGTCAGGATTTGTGCTGGGGGTGGCGGGGGACCACTAGACCACTAGGTTATTCTGTGCTGTGGGATTGGGGATCGATGGGGGGAGGGCTGTCATACCTCTCAACCCTGTGTCAATGGAATAAGGAACATGGACATATTTGGACACTTACGATGAGAGACAACGAGGGACACAGACCCTCAGAATGAGGGACCTATCCTCAATCATGATATACAGGGTCAGGACACTGTGACACCATAGTGTTTACCCGTACAATATACGGTTCGGATTTAGTGCTGTGGACTGTACAGTATTCATGCAGTACAGTCCGAATACCCAGCACATTCACTGTGTGGGCAGCACCTTTTCCATGAGGGATGGCTGAGGGACAGAGCAGCTGTAAGGGGCCAAATGAGGGATGGCCCTCGTAATGAGGGACACATGAGAGGTATGGGGGATGTCCTGCAGGGCATGTGTGGCCTCAGACTGTGTGTGTGTGTGTGTGTGTGTGTGTGTGTGTGTGTGTATATATATATATATATATATGACCGCCGAACCCTAACTATAGTGGTGCAACCATGCCACTATAATACAGGCAGCACTTGTTTATCCGGCTCTCATTTATCCGTTTCTCTCATGTATCCATCTTTGACTGCATGATTTTTTTTATTTGCCATTTTGTTTACACTCGTTTATCCGTCTCTCGCGTTATCCGTTTCTGTTGCCCATCCTGCCTGTTGTCTCCTATGTAGATCTCAATGTTTACTCTCAGATAATTAACCCTTTTCATTCCCAGTAGAGTATTGTATAGAAAATCACAGACCAAAGCAGGCAAGGCAGTCACAAATCAAAACAGCCACAGACCTAAGCAGTCACAGCAGACAGAGATCAAACCGCAGACCGAAGCATCCAGTTTCCACTTAACCGTTTCTCTCAGATATCTGTCACCTGACCTGAGAACAGAAGGCAACGGGTATCTGAGTGCTGACTGTATATACAAACACGCACACATATATACACACACACACACACACACATATATATATATGTGTGTGTGTGTATATGGCTATATTGCTCTGCAGTCCATTCCAACCAACAAGGGATGCTGTGGGCATGCCTTGGCCTGCAGCGTCCAGCCTGCACTGCCAGTCCAACCAAAAGGTGGAGCTGTGTGCACCATGCAGTAGCACCGGGCAAACTGCATGCTAATGTATGCTAAGCAGCACATAATGAGATGCAAATATGTCTGCCCATGAATTACCTAAGTAGGTTCATTTGCATGGGAGCTTTGAATATAGCTCCTGTTTGCCCCGGGCTAACCAGTTTCAGGACTAATGTGTTAGCACCGTGCAATCGGGTTAGTCCTGGGCAAACCTCGCTTCAGCATAGCACAGTTCTGCAGTGTGTGGCTTATATTGTTGTTTGCAGTAGGTGTGAGACATCTCTGTGCAATCACACACAATGTTCTCCACCTGCAACACTGGCTTGCTACAAAGTCTAATGAGCTGCAGTTGCAGTGTGCACTTCCCTGTTGTTATACTCAGTGGTGTCTTAGTCCCAGGAAATTTTTGCCCTGCACTCCTGGCCCTGTTTGCCCAGCTTCCTTTTGAATATAGCTTGCTTTCTGCTCCAGGCTAAGTTTGCCTGCTGGGCAGTGCTAATTTAGCCCCGGGGCAACGTTTCGAATATTTGGCCCAGGATGTGAATTTGCCACTGGCTAGGCATTTTGTTTGGAAAATCAGCATCAGTTACCCAACTTACGATTTTTTGGAACTCAGAAGATAGAACATAACCCCAAAGGGTGCAGACTAAGAGAAAAGATAGTTAACTAGGGAAGCCTTTTTTGTAGACAGATTTTGGGTAGCTGATCCAAGTTTGGATTTAACAGCACCGCATACTGGCAGCCTATACTTCAAACAAAAAACTCTTTTCCCCCACTACTGCGCCCAAAATAGAGTACAGTATGGTGCCAAAATTATAGACTGTGTACTGGAAAGGTTTTCTCATGCAGTCACAATAAGTACGCCCCCCACAAAAAAAAATGCTTCACCTTTTACATAACCCCACCCCCACCAACTTAAAAATAAATTTTCGTTGATATGCTGGAGGTGTTGGTGGGGTTTGGGTGCCCCTCATACACATTGTGCAGTCCTCTGACTGCCTGTGTTCCAAAATGTACTTTTTTTTATTAACTTTATTTTTATTATTTTTTATCAGTCATATGGCAATAAACATCACATATGGCAAACAGACCATGACATTTTACACTTCTGGGAAGAGAGACCCATATTCAAAGCATTAGCATATGCATTCATCATATTAAGATACATCATTAGGGGGATTAAATTTACATACATTTCTAAATATACTCAAGATTTGCTGTTTACTAAGCCCATGAGTAATGTGGCTATTTTCAATAACGTAAAGATTGACCAGCAATGTAAATCTAAAGAGCAGCATCCCATTTTTATGGGATTATTGTTGCCATGTATAATTCTTAAAAACAAAATTTCTAAAAAAAGTTATGCAGCTGAAATACAGAACAATTACAAAGATATAGTTTTAGATTCCAATCCTGAACACTGTAGAGGAATAATATGTGGCAAAAATTATATACTGCACAAAATCAGAAGCAACTTTGAAAATGAGCCCCAAATCACTTCAGTCCTACCAAAACTACAGTCCCTTTAGTGTCCTAATCGATTCTGTAAATAAACCGTTCTCCAAAACGGAGTATCTAACTTTTATTTCCCACAATCCAAACAGGTTCTGTTTAACCAGTAGAGCATCTTTAGTGGCAGGAGCGATAGAAAACCAAGGCCTGAAGTCTCCAATTCAAGTGTCCCCTTGCTCCTTGTCATCAGAGCTTCCACCCTCGTCTTGCTTATCTCTAGCCTCAGCCCTTCGTCTGTCTGCCCACTTACCCGCTTCCACAGGATCTGAAAAATGTAGAGTGTACCCTGATGTGTAATCCGAAGTCAAGCAGGGTAGATTATCATGTGAGGCACTCCTGCATCTCGCAGTGCTCTCCTTACCCTGTCAAATCTCTTCCATCACTGCCTGGTTGCATAACTAATACCCGGGAAGATATAAACCTGACAGTCATCTTGATGTAATGGGCTGGCTCTGCAGACATAGTGAAGGATCCGATCATGGGCTCCCAGTCCTGAAATCACCACCATCAGTGTCCCAGGTTGTTCGGAATTCTGCAGGCGGCCCCTGGGTGTTATCCAATAGACTTTCTGCACCTCCCATTTAGTCTCTTCATCCTTCAGGCTCAACTTAACTGTGAACCAGTCCTGAACAAACATCATAGGATGATCTCCCTCAACTCCTGCAGAGAGCCTAATTATCCTGATGTTAGCAGATCACACTTGGTTTTCCACAGATTCCAGTCTAGTACGGAAGTATTGGGATTCTTTTACCATGAGGGCTGTAGCACTTGTGAAGGCATCTGTGTGTTTGCAGACCTCCAATATCTCGTTTTTAATTCCATCAACTGTCATTTCCAGGACCACAACTCGGCTATTAAAATCATCCACCTTCTGGTTTAAGGTGGAAACTGATAAAATCAAACGCTATAGCTTTGTTCCTAAAGACACCATTGTCTCTGTAGAGCCAAGATTGCTCTTGGCCTGCGTGGCAGTTTCAGGCCTGGAGGACCCACTGACATTTCTACTTTTTTTCAGCTCCTCCTGTTGCACGACCCTTCTTTGCGTTACCCATTTTTTTTTTAATATTCTGTTTATTAGGGATTTTCAAATACATACTACATACAACAAAAGACAAGTACAAACACAAGTACATACAAAAACCCGGTAACAACCTCACTACCTCATACATATTCCACATACAAAAGTGTAGTCCAGTGTGCAAATCTATCTCAGTACCATATATCTACTTAGATATCCTCAGCTAATCATGTCAAGGTTTACAGGGTGCAGAGAGCAATTCTCCTATTCACTGCTCATTTATATTTTGCAGAAAAAGCCGGGCCTCCCTTCCATCCCTGCCTCCTACCTTAACTGTTATATTTCCCCCACAGCCACACCTATAAGAGCTGGATCCCATACCTTACCCATCATTTTGGGCTCAGATATTCAGTTCCGTGTGGAGCATTAGGTTTTCAGACATACTTAAGGTTGCCAGAAAAGGCGTCCAGTCTCTCACAAATCTCTCCTCTGTATCTCTGACTAACCATGTGAGTATCTCTAAAGCTAGTGAGCGTAGAACCAACCTTCTCCAATCAGCCGGCGTGGGATTCCTTCCATCCACCCAGGTATTCTGAATGCCGTGCCTGGCAAGCACCAACACCACCCTTGCCCACCTGGGTAATAATTGCCATTCCTCCTCCTCTCCTTCTATTCTTTCTACCCCAAATACACAGACTAGTGGGTCACGTGTCAATCTACCTCCCATTCCTTTATTCACCTCCTGCACTACTCTTCCCCAAAAGTTAGCCAAGACTGGGCAAGCCCAGAAACAATGAAAGAAGGTACCCAACCCTTTACTGCACCTTCTGCAATTCGGAGAGATAGCGGGGTGCACCCTATGCACCGCCACTGGTGGGCAGTATATTCTATGCAAAAACTTATAAAAAGCCTCTTTAAACTTATTGCAGATCATAATTCCCTCTGGCATTCCAAGTACCAATTTCCAGTTTCTTTCTGAAATCTGCAGCCCTAAATCCCTTTCCCAAAGTGCCTTTATGGGGCCAGTCAAATCTGGCATGCTCTGCCTCTCTAGTTTGGCTATTTTTCCTACAAATCCTTCTTGGTCCTTCCTAGCTCGGCATACCACTTGCTCAATTCTGCTTGGAAGCAAACCTTCCCTTCTGCCCATACCCTGTCGTCCTATATATGTCCTCACCTGTAAGTAGCGAAATAGGTGAGCAGCCCCCAAACCTAGCTCTCTCCTAACTTCATTGAACTCGCACAGCTCCCCCTTCTCCAATAGGGCCCCTACGCACACTATTCTTCCCCTTTCCTACTCTAGGAATCCCCCATCTTCCATCCCAGGAGCAAAAAAGGGATTCCCCACAAGCAGAAGTAGGGCAGTGTCCCTCTGGACTAATCCCTTTCTCCGCCAAAGGGTGGTCCCAAGCATCCAATGTCTCCCGGACCAATGGATTACCATTTCCCAAGTCTCTAAAGGCCCGTAGCCCTTTGCTATGGAGGTATGCTGTGAGTCTTGCAGTATTACCCTCTTGTTCCAGCCACACCCAGCTAGCCACTGCAGGCCTATGAACCCAGTCTGCTACACCCCGGAGTTGCACTGCCTTGTAATATGCATCCAAGTCCAGAAAACTGAGGCCTCCCCTATTCCGATCTGCCTTGAGCCTTGCCAGGCTTACCCTGGGCTTTTTCCCCTGCCATTTGAACCCTGTGAACCCCTTCTCCAGCCGTTTCACGTCCCTTTGTGTGAGCCTCATCTGCAACATTTGCATAGGGTATAAGATGCGGGGGACAATATTCATTTTTATAAGATTTATCCTCCCAATCCAAGATATTGGCAACTGCATCCATCTCTTCAGGTCTGCCAGCAACATTTTGATCAATGGGTGAAAGTTCAAGTTATATAACTCTTCCCATCTTCGCCCAATCTGCACCCCTAGATATTTAAAATCTGAGCTTACAATCCTAAATCCCTTCTGCTGCACTTCAGGGTCCATGTCTGGGAATCCCATAGCTTCAGATGTCCCAATATTAATCATGTACCCAGAAAAACCTGCAAACTTTTCAATAATTTCCATCAGGTGCCTCATCGAGTTTTGCATCTCTCCTAAGAAGAGTAACATATCGTCAGCATAAAGCGCCACCTTATGCTCTCTACCTTCCCCATCTCTCAATCCTACCACGCCCTCATGCTGCCGAATCACCACCACCACTGGTTCGATTGCAAGGGCAAATAGCGGGGGGGGGGCAGAGGACATCCCTGCCTCGTCCCCCTACCCAATCTAAATTTTCTGGACCGGCAGCCATTCACCATCAACTGTGCAGTAGGCCTCAGGTACATAGCTCTGACCCACCCTATAAACGTGTCCCCCAGACCAAACCGGGTCATCACCTCAAATAGGTATTCCCACTCAACCCTGTCAAACGCTTTTTCAGCGTCTAAAGATATCACCCCGGTCCTGGCACCTGTCAGTCCAGCCCGTCATACTATATTTAGCAATCTGCGGATGTTATGGTAGGACTGCCTCCCCTTAATGAACCCAGTCTGATCTGGGTGGATCACCTCTGGAAGGATGTTCTCCAGTCTCATGGCTAATATTTTGGCTAAAATTTTATATCCACATTAAGAAGGGAGATTGGCCTATATGCAGCACATTCCAGCTCATTCTGACCCCCCTTCCTTATTAGACAAATATTGGCTTCATAACATGAATCAGGAAGCACTGGGACCTGACCCTCCTCCCCTCTATCTTTCTCAGCACCTCCGCCATTCCCCCCCTAACATCCTATAGTACTCAACTGGAAATCCATCTGGTCCACATGCCTTTCCCTCCTGCAGTTTCTGTATAGCTCTTAATATTTCCGTATTTGAGATGGGCTGACTTAGCTCCTCCCTCTGCCTATCCGTAATCTCTTATAGTACTACTCCACTCATAAACTCCCTTATACCCTCCTCCTGGGGTTATCCATTTTTAATAATTTGATGTCGCTCTTTTGACTGGTGGGCTTCAAAAGGTGATTTAAGAATCCAAAAATACAAGATTTTAATCAATTTAAATCAGATTAACAGAGCTACAAATTTCTGCTGCTTACTGGCTCGGGCTCAACAGGGCCCCCTCACAATTTACCTCTTTTGAGTTTAAATGTATGTTCGTTACTGACATGCTTTAATATTGGAGTTGCCTAAGACCATGTCATAAAACCAATTTAATTTTCTGATAATGTGAATATAACAATTTAAACCAGGGCTGATAACTCTGTAAAAAAATTCAGATACATAGAAACATAGAAGTTGATGGAAGATAAGGGCCGCAAGGCCCATCCAGTCTGCCCATTTCTTTTTCTACCTTATGAACGTGCCATAGGCCTTTGCTCTGTCAATGGCCTATCTAGTCATACTCATCTGTATTGCTCCCTTATGCCTATCCCATGCCTGTTTGAAGCCCTGTACTGTATTCATATCCACCACTTCCTGAGGTAGGCCATTCCATGCATCCACCACCCTTTCTGTGAAAAATAACTTTCTCACATTATCCCTTAATCGGCCTCCCTCTAATCTCATGCTGTCCTCCTGTCCTGCTATTTTTCTTATATTGAAACATGTTAGACTCTTTCACCTTGTTAATGCCCTTAAGGTGTTTGAATGTTTCAATTATATCACTTCTCTCCCTCCTTTGCTCTAGGGTATACATATTGATTTCAGTTAATCTGTCCTCATATGTTTTCTGATGCAGTCCCTGCACCATTTTGGTTGCCCTTCTCTGGACTGCCTCAATTTGGTTAATGTCCTTGTGAAGGTGTGACCTCCAGTACTGCACGCAGTACTCCAGATGGGGCCTAACCAATGTCTTATACAGAGGAATTATTGCCTCTTCCAACTTGTGATACCCCTACTAATACACCCCAACATCCCTATAGCCTTACCTACTGCTTTAGAGGTCTGCTTGGATGATTTCAGGTCATCGGTGATGATGACACCAAAGTCTCTTTCTTCCCTTGTGACTGCCATCAACTCCCCTCCCAGCCTATAGGTGGCTTCAGGGTTTCTCTTCCCTGTGTGGATGATCTTACACTTCTTTGCATTAAACCCCAGTTGCCACTCTTCTGACCATTTTGCTAGTTTATCCAGATCTCTTCTCATTCTGCCCACACCATCTGGATCATCTACTCTGTTGCAGATCTTGGTGTCATCTGCAAACAGACAAACCTTACCTTCCAGTCCTTCTGCAATGTCACTGATGAAGATATTGAAGAGGACTGGCCCCAGAACTGATCCCTGAGGTACCCTACTTGTGACTTGCATCTCTTCTGACTGTATACCATTTACCACCACTCTTTTCTCCCCATCAACCAGTTTGCCACCCAGTTGACCAACGTCTGACCCACCCCAAGCCTACCCAGCTTATTAATCAATCTTCTGTGTGGAACAATAGTGAAAGCTTTGCTGAAGTCAAGGTAGGCAACATCAACTGCTCCCCCTTGGTCCACCACTCTGGTTACCCAGTCAAAGAAATCTATGAGCTTAGTTTGACAGGACCTTCCTTTTGTAAACCCATGCTGTCTTGGATAATGTGCTCTTATAGATTCCAGGTGTTGCACTATCCTTTCCTTAAGGAGTGTCTCCATAATCTTGCCCACTACTGAGGTAAGACCGACTTGTCTGTAGTTCCCTGCCTCCTCCCTGCTACCACTCTTGTGGAGCGGGATCACATGAGCCCTTCTCCAGTCTTCTGGGACCTCTCCTGTGCTCACAGACTCACTAAACAATTCTGATAATGGCTCTACTAGTTCCACCCTTAGCTCCTTTAGTACCCTGGGATGTATGCCATCAGATCCCATTGCCTTGTCCACCCTGAGCTTATCGAGCTCTTGTAGGACCCTTTCTTTTGTGTAGTGCACATCCCCCTCCCCGCTGTGTCCATGGTGCAGAGCTATGGGCCCTGCCCTACTTTCTTTTCAGTAAATACTGAGCAGAAGTATCTATTTAGGATAGATGCTTTTACATGGTCCTCCTCCTCACACACCCTCTTATCCCCTTTGATCTTAGTAATACCCACTCGGGACTTTCTCCTTTCACTAATGTATCTATAGAAAGTCTTGGCACCTTCTTTTACTGTTCGTGCTACTGTTCATGTTAAAAAGAATTTCAGTGCGTTTGCCTGCACTTGGATACTTTGCGCCATTCACAAATTAGGCACTAGGTGCCGCAGTCAGTGCGGATCGGACACAACCACAAGTACAGACATGCTTGAATGTATGCCACGTGATGCTATGATGTCACATACAGTGCACATGCACGGACGCCCAGTTTTAGTGTCTGCTCAGTATATAAAGGTGAGCCTAAGGCGAGCACGCAGCCTTCTATAAGAGAGACAGAGAGAGAGCAGGGGGGCGTGCTGCATAGCGGTGAACAGTTTGGTGAATTTGAAAGACTCAATGAGAAATGGAAATAAACTCTTTTGGCTCATGGCACCAGTGATATGCTGAAATTCTAAGAATCTAACGGAGTCATGTTTCCTTTTAATAGGTACCAGAAGTGAATGTGTAAAGATATGAACATAAGGTAAACAAACAGTACTGTGCCATGAAAACCCAGGTTTTTGATCATAAATAAAATGTTACAATATAAAGAAAAGAAACAAAAGGACATGTTACAATATTTTTAAAGGAATAGAAACTATATGAAACAAATTTAAAGACAAAGAGACTTTACAAAATTAATTACAGTAGCGCTGAACCTTTTCTTGGTTACTATATTTATGGTTTACTTATTTAAGATTTCTTTGAGGTCATACACAAAGTACAATATACTGTACATGTTTCTATCATTACACAGGTGGCCACAGAAGGAATGGTCACCTGGATATTTTGTATACATGTATAATTAAGTGAAATTGGGTTAAACAAATTCCACCTTTTATTATCCAATTAACTTAAAATACTAGGAATCTATTCTGACTTCACATATACGTTTTAGATGAGTACTAGTGCAACCCTGATGATGAAGGTCCACTCTGAAACGTTGGTGATGATGTTACTATGAACTTGCACTGGTTGCAGTCTTTGAAATATAAAAAAAAGTGAATTAATCAAAAACATTGGGTGAGTGAGCCTTGATTTCAAATCTGTTCTGATACGTCTGTTTTGTTGCAACCAAAATTCTTTAATTTTAGTGTTCAAAACAGTTAAGTGGAGTAAGACGACTCCTTAGCTAAAGTGAGCAATGAGTGCAGGAATGTGTGGAACATCTGTTTTACTTGTGTTTTACCACACATGAGAATACATTAATTCCATGAGTTATAAGCACTGCATCGTGGTTATGTAAATGATATGGGTTGTGCAACACCTCTGCCATTCCTTGAGAAACAAACAGTAGCACATATGAAAGTAGTAAACAGTGGCATATGTGCAACGAAAAGCAGAGGCAAGATTTCAAGCATGAATTAGGAGTTGCGCAAGAAAACCCTCTACAGTACTTTGCAAGAAAAAAAACTTTTATTCCTCCCTCACTGCATCTGGGAGAAACAGACCTGCAGCTCTCTTCAGACTAGTCAGTAGAATTCAAAATCCAGACGGTCTTGGCTCTCAGTTGGAGTCCAGTTCAGTGGAGAGATGCAAGTGGGTTGCTAATTTCTCCTAGGTCAGGACTGCGGAGATAACGTGATTGCTCCTCCACTGTTGCTGGTCACCAGTGCAGAGCTCCAGTAGCTAAGGTAACTGAATGTTGGATGCTGTTGTTAGACTGTCAGCCAGCTGATCACACAGAAATCTGTCAGGTGCTGTCAGCACTATGACAATCTACCTGTCTCTTAAACCAACCTCCTATTTGGTAAAAGGCAGGTTGGCAGATGCTAGTGCCTATGTTTGTGGAGACTGAATTCTTCTTTGGGAGAGTGTTTTTCCTGACCCCCTTAAAAGGGTCATTATGAAGCCCTTCCTAAAGAAAAGTTTAGATCCTAATGCTCTAACAAACTACAGTCCCTTTACTAGTCTTCCTTTTGTAGAAAAGGTTACATAGATACATAGACAGTGTCGGCAGATAAGGGCCTATGGCCCACCCAGTCTGCCCATTTGAACTCGTAAGTTCAGTTTATGTTTTCCTAGAAGTCTGTTGCCCCTTATCTCTGACCTCCAGAATTCCTTTATGTCTATCCCATGCATTCTTAAATCCCGTGATTGTTTCAGCCCCCACCACTTCCTCTGGCAGGGTGTTCCACTTGTCCACCACCCGTTCTGTGAAGAAATTCTTCCTCATGTTACCTCTGAATCGTCCTCCTCCAACTTCATCCCATGCCTCTAGTCCTGGAACATCTTTTTCACTTAAAAATAGTGTATTCCTGCACCATGTTCCTCCCTGTAAGATACTTGTATGTCTCTATCATATCCCCTCTCTCCCTCCAGGGAGTACATGTTCAGTTCCTTCAACCTGTCTTCATAGGACTTGTGATACAATCCATGCACCATCTTTGTTGCCCTCCTCTGAACCTTCTCTACCCTATGTATGTCCTTACATAGGTATGGTCTCTCGAACTGTACACTGTACTCCAGGTGAGGCCTCACTAGTGTCTTGTATAGCGGAATTATGACCTCCCTTTTCCTTCTGGTGATGCCCCTGCCTATACATCCCAGCATCCTATTTGCTTTACCTGCTGCCTTGTCACACTGTTTCCCTACCTTGAGGTCATCAGAGATGATAACCCCAAGATCCCTTTCCTGCTTGGTGCATGCTATATCCTCACCCCAACTGATATATTGTGCCAGGGTTTTGTGCCCATATACATTATCTTGCACTTCCTTGCATTGAATTTCAACTGCCAAACCCTGACCATTCTTCAAGTTTCTAGGTCCCTCCTCATTCTGTCTACACCCTCTGGTGTGTCTACTCTGTTACAGAGCTTTGTGTCATCAGCGAACAGTGAAATTCCGCCTTCTAGGTCCCGCCAATGTCACTGATGAAGATGTTGAATAGGACCAGTCCCAGCACTGATCCCTGTGGTACCCACTGGTCACTCTTCCCTCTGTGGAGTGACAGCCATTTGCCACCACCCTCTGTGTCCTGCCACCCAGCCAGTTACCTACCCACCACACTACTGTCCTGCTCACACCATATTCCCCAGTTTGTGTAATAGTCTTCTATGTGGCACAGTGTCAAAGGCCTTGCTGAAGTCCAGATAGGCCATGTCCACTGCCCTCCCTGATCCACCTCCTAGTCACCCAGTCAAAAATTCAATGAGGTTGGTCTGACATGACCTTCCCCTGGTGAAACCATGCTGCCTTGGGCCCTGTAGTCCATTGACAACCAGATGTTCCACCAATCTCTCCTTTAGTAGTGCTTCCATGATCTTCCCCACTACCGGTGAGGCTGACTGGTCTGTAGTTCCCTGCTTCCTCTTTGTTCCCACTTTTGTATAAGGGGACTACATCTGCTGTCCTCCAGTCTTTGGATACCTCCCCTGTTTCCAGTGATCGGCTAAACAGGATAGCCAGAGGTTCAGCCACCACCTCTCTTAGTTCTTTAAGGACCCTGGGGTGCTCCCCATCTGGCCCATTGCTTTATCAACTCTTATTACTTCCAGTTCCTTCAGGACCCTTTCTCGTGTAAAGGGACTTGTGTCCATTTCTGCACCATTCTCACCCCTTGTACTCCCTTCAGACTCATTACCCTTCTCTTCCTCAGTAAAGACTGAGCAGAAATACCTGTTCAATATGTCAGCTTTACTGTTGTCATCCTCCACGTGGCCCCCATCCTCCCCCTTCAGTCTCACTATTCCTCCCTTTGTCTTTTGTTTTTCAGTTATGTACCTGTAAAAGGTTTTGTCCCCTCTACCCACTGATTTTGCAATGTGTTCTTCTGTCTGAGCTTTGGCTTCCCTTACTGACCTCCCTGCCTCCCTTTGCTTCTCCTGGTACTTCTCCCTATCCCCTTCTACCTGTGTCTTTTTGTATTGCCTGAATGCAATCTTTTTGGCTTTCACTTTCTTTGCTACCTCTTTGGAAAACCATACTGGTCTCCTCTTCCTTTTCCTCTTGCTAACCTGCTTAATGCATAATTCTGTTGTTCTTGTAATCCCCATTTTAAATACTGCCCACTGTTTCTCAACCCCTGATTCCTGTCCCATTCCCCTTAATGCCTCTTTCAAGTATCTCCCCATTTTTCCAAAGTCTGCCCCCCTAAAATCCAGGATACGTGTTTTTGTGTGGTTTGGTTCTGCTCGTTCTGTGATTTCAAACCACAATGACTGGTGGTCACTGTTCCCCAGGTGCTCCCCCACAGGTTATTGAGAAAGTGGTGGCAATTCGTCTTATGGAACACCTGGAGATGTTCAAACTCAACGAGCCTCTTGAATTGGGTTTCTGATCTTGCCACAGCATGGAGACTGTGTTAGTCCAGATCATACGGACATATGAGGAAGCCACCAGAAGAAGGCCATTTAGTCTAGCTAGTCTGCTCGTACTACAGAGTCCATAGCTTGAACTACTGTCCCTGCCCCTCTCCCCACTACTCCCATCTTCTGTACCCATGATCCTTACCTTCCCCCATGCCTATCCCAGCCTCTCTTGAAGCTGCCCACTGTCTTCAATGAGACCACCTCCAGCACATTCCGAGTGTCCACCACCCTCTCCATGAAAAAGTGCTTCCTGACCTCCCTCCTAAACCTCCCTCGTAGCTTTTGTGCCTTGTGTTATTGTTGCCACTTAGCTTAAAGAGACCCTCCTTATCCACTTTATTTATCCTTTCAATTACTTGAAGGTCCAAATCATGTCTCCTGTCTATCTCCTTTCCTCCAGGCAGTACATATTAAGTGCCCTCAAACTCTCCCCATATGCCTTACCCTGCTGACCCACCATCATCTTTGTAGCCCTCCTCTGGACCTTCTCCAGCAGGTTAATGTTCGTTTTGAAGAGTGGGCACCAGAACTGAGCTCCATACTCTAGATGTGGCCTCAAAAGTGACATGTACAAGGGTAGTATAACCTTCTATCTCCTCCTACTGATCTCCTTAGCTATGCATCCAAGCATCTTGTTTGTCCTTGCTGTTGTTTTCTTGCACTGAGTGAAGTACTTCAGGTCACTAGTGATCATCACTCCCAGGTCCTTCTCCTCCTCCAATGCAGATACCTGGACTCCACCCAGGCAGTACTCCATCCTGGGATTCTTGGCTCCAATGTGCATAACTTTGCATTTCTTGGCATTAAAGTCAAGCTGCCAGATCCCGGACCACCTCCTCAGCTTTTCCAGATCATCCTGTAGGTCCTGCATCCCTTCAGTTGTATCCACTCTCCCACAGAGCTTGGTGTCACCCTAAAATAGGCATATTTTGCCCTTAATGCCATCCCCAATGTCACTGATGAAGACATTGAACAACACCAGCCCCAGTACTGAGCTCTGTGGGACCTCACTGGTGACCTCTCAGGTGCCTGATAACTCTCACCCCACAACCACCCTCTGGCTTCTATCCCTCAGTCAGTTTTCCACCCTTCTGGACATCCTATCCCCAACCCTGAGATCTGCCAACTTCCTGATCAACCTTTTGTGGGGCACAGAGTCAAAGGCCTTGCTGAAATCCAGATAGAGGATGTCTGTCACTTGGCCCCATCTACTGACTTAGTGACCCAGAGAAGTCAGTCAAATTTGTTTTATATGATATCCCCCACATGAACCCATGCTGCCTCGCATCCTGGAGACTATACCCCTCTAGATCTTTTACTAACCTTTCCTTAAGTATGGTCTCCATGAACTTGCACACGATTGAGATCAGACTGACTGGGTCATCCTGGGACCACTTTTGTGGAGGGGCACCACATGTGCTGATCTCGAGTCCTGCGGTACAACACCTGACTCTAGTGAACTATTAAACAGGTCTGCCAGTGGCCCTGCCAGTTCCTCAGTCAGTTCCCTCAGTACCCTTGGATGTACTCTGTTTGTGCATGGTGATTCGTCCATCTTCAATCCTAGTAGCCCCTCCCTCACTCTATCTGCCTATATCACTACATCTGTGTTCCCGTCCCCTCTGCTCCTCTTCTCCCTCCTGAAGGCACTGATCCGTCCTTCTCCCTGGTGAAGACGGAACAGAAGTGTTCATTTAGTATCTTTGTTTTTCCCCTTTATTCTCCACCCACTCCTCCCCTTTCTTAAGCCTAACAATCCCATCCTTCTTGTCCCTTTTCTCACTTATATATCGAAAGAAGGCCTTCTCACACTTCTTAATTCCTTCAGCTATCTGCAGCTCCTTCTGCGCCTTAGCTCGCTAGACTTCCTTACTTGTCTCACTAGCCAACCTTAGGTAATTTTCCCTATCCACTTCTCTCTTGGTCTTCCTGAATTTTCTCTAGGCTAACCTCTTTTCCCTTACTGCCTGGGCGATCCCAGAACTGAACCAGCTGGGCGTTTTGGCTCTTGTGTTTTTTCCCCTGAGCCTAATGCACTCCTCTGTGGCAACCAGTATTCCTTCCTTAATGATGAACCACCTTTGGCCCACCCCCATATCTGCTCTGATACCTGCCAGATGGCTCCTTAGCACTTTGCCCATCTTCCTGAAGTCCACCCTCCTAAAATCCAAGATTTTGGTCTTAGTCGGGATGCTTTACCTGCCCATATCCAACAGGAATCACATTGTGCAATAGTCACTCCCACCCAGGGGCTCCCTCACCGTTATTTCCTGCACATGCTCCCCATTTGTGAGCACCAGATCAAGAATTGCCTCTGCTCTTGTTGGTTCTGTGACGGCCTGAGTCAGGAACCCATTTTGCAATCCTTCCAGGATCACCTGACTTTTAGCACATGTTGTGGATGGTACACTCTAGTCCACCTTGGGCAGGTTGAAGTCCCCCACAATTACCACCTCCCCTTTCCCTGAAGCTTTCAATATTTGCAAGCACAGTTCTCTGTCCCTCTCCTCATCCTGGTTGGGTGATCTGTAAACCACACCCAACCTCACCTGTCTCTCTCTCTATTAGACTGTAACTGAACCCATAATGCCTCCACCTTCCCTTCCTCTGACTCCTCCCTCATGTAAGTTATTCCCTCCCTGATGTAAACTGCCACCCCTCCCCCTTCCCGACTACCCTGTCCCTCCTGTATAGTTTGTATCCAGGGATTGCAAGATCTCAGTCATGGTGTGAATGATCTGCTTCTGGTGATGGATTAGGGAGAGCTATCTGTTTTGGTTCTCCTTGCTCTTTTATCAGCATTCCTCTTTCCACCACTCTAGTGCCTGCACGAAGGTCTTTGTGACTGGCACTGACTTGGATAGTGAATCCAGCCTTTGAGGCCAGTTGTTTCTTATGTAATACTGAATGTGGCTCATCTAATTTCTGGCCCATGGCACCGCTGCTGTGGATGAGGCCATACGGCCCAGTAAAAGCAGGAAATCCTTTGCAGGCCTTAGGTCGCTAAGTGTGACAGATTGTACAGTAGCAATCAGATTTGATACCCTTTCCTGTAAGGAAATCTGTCCCTTACAGCGTATCAAGCTCTGAACCAGAAAGTCTACCACCTGAACTGGTTCTGTCTGGAACATCTGCAGATTTATCAGGAAACCCCGGGTGTTGATGGAGCTCTTTACCTTTTGGATGGAGCATCTTGCTTTCCTGAGACTAATCAATTGTCTAGGTAAGGAAAAATCACCACACCTTGTCTTCTCAGGTGAGCTGCCACCACAGGTAGGCACTTTGTGAAAACGCTTGGTGCTGAAGTAAGGCCAAAGGGAAGGGCTATTACCTGGAATTGGCAGTTTCCCAGCCTGTACCTGAAGTATATTCTGTGACTGGTAAAGTAGGCATCTAACAGATCCAGTGACCCCAAGCCAATCTCCTGATTGTATGTATGGTATCACTGTGTCCAGTGTGACCCTCTTAAATTTTCGTTCTTGATATGTTTGTTCAGATATCTTAGATCTAAAATTGGTTGCCACTCCCTATTTTTCTTGTGGATCAGGAAGTATCTTGAAAACAGGCCCTTTCTCTATTGTGAGGTAGGGATCTTTTCTACTGCTTTTGCTTGCAGCAGTTTCTTCCATTCCCAATATAATTCTTTCTGTTGGTGTATGGGCTGAGCAGCCTTTTGGTCTTTGCAGTTTTGGAAACTTTTTTGAATTACAGAGACAATCCCTGACCCATTACTGTCAGGACCCACTTGTCTGGTGATTTCTAACCACTCCTGAAAGTAGAAACATGGAAGCTGTCGGCAGATAAGGGCACCCAGGCCCACCGTGTCTGCCCTATTTTGTATCTAGTGAATCCCAGATTAGTCTAATGGTCACCTCCCTAGTGTCCTCATGCTTCCTATGTGCCTACCCTATGCCTTCTTGAAGCCTGTAACCATTTCTGCCCCATCACCTCAGCTGGCAGACTGTTCCATCTATCCACCACCCTCTCCATGTAAAAGTACTTCCTAGCGTTCCTCTATAGCATGTCAGCCTTCTCCCCCATTGGCAATGGTTGACTGGTGACCTGGGCAGAATTATCAGGGGGGTTGTTTTTACTTGGCTTGGAGGCATGTGCTGCGGCACATCTGGAGCCTCTCCTGCCGCTGCCTCTGTAGTAACCTTTTTGAGGTTGGTACTCACAGGGGTGTAGGGTCTTGGTAAGTAGCTGCTACCCCTATCTCCCCTTCCATAGGGCCTGTAGGAAGTGGAAGTCTTTTCCTCTGACCTATTAGTCAAGCACTGCAGCTCTTACCCAGTTGACAGGTCCCAATCAGTTCTTGCAGGAGATGTCCTGCATCCCCACCATCAGTTCAGGTGTCTTCCAAGGCTTTGTTTTGGGTCCCATCCTGTTCTTTAATTTTTATTGACCTCCCCAAGGCAAACGTCCCCTTGTGTAGTCACATGTATGAAACTGACACAGTGCTCTTTGCCTGTGGCATCTCATCCTCTGAGCTGGTAGCTCAGCTCCTGCAAGATTTTGGAAATGTCTAGCACTAGCTCTGTGCTAACCAGCTGTCCCTAAATGCAAATAAATGAAAAAAAATTGGTATTCAGGACTTTCGGCATCAGACAGTGACTAGCCAAGCTCCAGTTCATCCCCATTTTCACCACACAGAATGGCTCCCACCTGGAGGAGGGGATCCGTCACTACCTCAGGGCAGTGACAGTGATATTGTTTGTGACTTCTGTGGCCCAGGTTCACAAATGAGTCTAGGTTGTCAGATGGCTGGTGGTGGTGGGGGGTGAAGGATTGCAAGTCCGAAAGAATGCTCTCCAGGGTTCTATTTTAACATTGTTTTACTAACCCAAGACCTAGTGCAAATTTACCAGGGGCTAATGCAGCTAACTTTCTACTTGTCCGTCTTGACTAGTGCAGGTTTTCCATCACTGTTAATGAAGTTAAAAAAAGTACCTGCTTTAGCAGGCACCAGTCCTCATGTTAATCTCTCTCAATGTTCCAGATAGCATGGTGAGATTAACAGCTCATTAAGAGCTGCAATTATCTGGCAATTCAAGAGGGGGATCCCACAAAAAACTCAATGTGAGTCATTATCACTCCACTGTTAGGACTTTCAGCAAGTGTCCAGGGTGATAATCCAGGGTAGAGTGCTGTTAAATCACTAGCTTCCAGTTTTCTGAATGTCTGTTGATTTGTCCCATATTATTAAAACCAGTGCCACTTATTTCCCTACATGTTGAGTGTCTATATTCAACATTTCAGTGACAAAATGCTAATCGGTATACAGGGTCTTCCCTGCAGGTGGTAGGTTTTATCCCAGCCCCACCGTAGCTGCTCCCTCTCCCCTTGAAATCTGTCAACTCTGTACTTTCCCTGGACACCACTGCAGACCAGACTCTGAAGTGACCAGGCAGTATAGCGTAGGGCTCTGAGCTGCAAATCTGGAGACCTTGGTTTGAATCCCACAGCCCCCACTTGCATACTGTGTGACCCTGAGCAAGTCACTTAACTTCCCTGTGCTCCCAGGTTGCACCTGTAAACCAGCTTTTAGTCTAGTGCAGGGGTTCTCAAATGGTGAGGCCAGCCTCCCTGGGGAGGCCCCAGCCTGTTCAAGGGGAGGCTCAAGCAAGTCTGAAAAATTACTGTATTTAAATTTTGAGTTTTATATATTTTGTGTGAAGAGATGAAGCAAACTGAAAGAGGGTAACAGTAGGTAAATCTTATGTATTTATTTACTAGTTGGTGGCAAGGGAAGGTGAATGAGCCAAGGTGTACTTGGGGAAGGGTAGGAGTCAATACATTTCAAAGGTAACTGCAAAACAATCAGGAAATACACAATGAATAATAGTGCAAACAAATATGAACAATAAACTAATAATGAGAGGTGATAATTGATCAATTTGTAGCCTGATGGCAGAAGAGCCCAAATACAAGGGTTGAACATAGAAGTGTCATGAACAATAGCAGAAAGGAGCAAAGTAATCCCTGAAGTTGCTTTGGAGCAGGAAGGACAGGCAGAGGCAAAGTATTTAGGAAGGTTATTTCCACAGAGAGGAAACAGAGAAAGTAGTCTGACCCAAGAAGGTACTGCAACAAGGGGTAACAATGGTTCAACAATAAAAATAGCAGAGCAAGTAGGCTGGCCTGTGGGGGGTTACAGTAAGCTGAATAACATTTATTTATTTTATTTATTTATTATTCAGATAATGCCTTTGTGCACAGGAGCTCTTTTTCAAAGATTCCACGTTGGTATAAGACAAAGAATTGAATGAGAGCCAAGTACTCAAAGGGGTTTCAATTTATTTATGGTGTACTGCACAAAGTACAGTATGTTATTTTTCTTTGGGGAGGCCCAAGATTATTTCATTTTTTGGGGGAGGCTCAAAATCTTTTCCATGGATTTGGGGAGGCTCACTGTGACAAAGTCTGAGAACCATTGGTCTAGTGTGTCTCACCTGGTTAAACAATTTAAACAGTGATTCTCTTGACCTGAAACTTTTTACCCTAATCCTAGATGAAGTCATATCCCCCCTCACCAAGCTTCTTTTTTTATTGTTTTTTTTATTTTCTTTTTTCCTCCTGGCAGGACCCCGTCTTCCTCTTCAGCCCTGGTCACGGTCCCCTGAGACCTCTACCACTGTCTATGGCTGCCGAGGTCCCTCAGTCACCCCTGGCTTATCCCCCGGAGGGCGGGGCTGCAGCCACCTTCTTGATGGCCACAGAACTAGTGTCTGGTTGGGGACCCGCAGCGACGGTGGTACGGTGAGGTCCTCCGGGGAGGGCTTCATATGCACGGTGGTCCTTGCCCGCCTCACTTTTTCCTCCATTTTTCCGTTACGGAGGCGGGGATGTGCAATGACACCAGCGTCCACCCTGCCTCCCAAACTGTACGCATCGGACGCTTGAGCTCCTCCGGCCTCCGCCAGGAGTCCTCAGTGCGCCGATTGCTGCCCCCACCCTCCCCCCAGAGAAGGAGAGCAGTCCATAGGATGCTCCATCCTTCTCCCAGCGGCCCTTTGACGATCCGGGTCTGTTCCCGAACCTGGGTCGCCGGCGTCACAAGCAGAAATCCCACCGCTGCGCCAGCGGGCCAGTCTCACCAAGCTTCTTAATCTCTCCCTCATACTTTCACAATTCCCCCAGATCTGGAAATCTGCTCTGGTTACACCAGTTTTTAAGAGTGGGGAGAAATTACAACCTGGGAATTATAGACCAATATCTATTCTTCCCTTATTGTCCAAAGCACTTGAAAGGATTGTTGCCAGCCAGTTTGTGGAGTACCTGGAAAAATACAACCTACAATGTGTCCAGCAACATGGTTTTCAGAAAGGGCACAGCACATCTATGGCCCTACTGGAATTCACAGGTTTCATTCACCATACTCTTGATCAGGGTCAACATGTTGGCGCAACCTTTATTGACCTGTCTAAAGCATTTGACATGGTCAATCACCATTGCTGACACATCAACTTGCTGGGCTTGGCATATCTTCAGACGCCCTAAAGTGGCTCATCAGCTATCTAGCAAACCGCACACAACAGGTGAGAACAGGGCCTACCCTTTCTACTAAACTGCCTGTCTGCTCTGGGGCTCCTCAAGGATCGATACTGGACCCCTTCTATTTAGCACCTTCCTCAATAATCTTCCGGCATCCTGTTCTGAACCAGTACTTCTCTATGCGGATGATGCAGTCATTTTCTCAAAGACTGCTGACCCTACTCTCCTTCAGGCCCAACTTCAGAAAAGTTTTACTGAAGTTGAGTCCTGGTTTGCCTCTCATAAGTTGGTGCTTAATTGAAAAAAAACAAAGGTCATGCTCTTCCATGGTACCCACAGCAAGCACAAAGCCAAACAATTGGCGATTAAAAGTGTAAAGGGTGTAGTCCTTGATCAGACTCAAATCTTTTAAATACCTAGAAGTTACTCTGGATAGTACACTGTCCTACTCCCACCATGTTGAGAATGTTGCCAAGGCAGTTAATATTCACCTAGGCCTTCTACACAGACACAAACACTGCCTTACTACTGAAGACCTCAGACTGGCTATCCAAAGTTCAAATTATGTCTATTATTAACTATGGTTTGGTCATTTATGGTACCACCATGGACACGACCCTATGGAGGCTCACCACAGCTCTGAATAAAACATGCCATCTAATAACTGGTGCAGCGTATCGTACTCACACTTGTGACCTTTACGGACAAGCAAACTGGCTTCAACTCCAGACTTGCACTGAATATCGAGCCTACCTTCTGGCTAAGAAAGCAGCTCTTAGTCTCCTACCTCCAGATTCCCTTCAGCTTTTTGGTTCCTTCTGGGGCACTCGTAACACACAAAGTTCTGTGAGTCAAACAACTGTCCCTCACTGTTGAACCTCGCTCCGACAGTGATCCATTGCAGTTAGACTGGCTACTTTATTTAATTCCCTTCCTCCTGAGATTGCGACGACTATAACCTTGGGATCATTTAAGCAGAAGCTGTGTCAGTTCCTAGTTTCTAGAGCATCATGTAATTGCTATACCTAATCTTTGCAGACAGCTAAATGCACTGGGACCTCCCTCTTTTACCATTCATCCCTATATAGCCCTACCCTGTTGCTGTGCTATTCCTCAAACAGCACTTCCTTCCTTCATCCGTTTCCCATCCCCATCCCTGCTCTTTCATCCTACCTCATCCCCCCCTTCCTCTACCCCTCCATTCCCACTCCCCCCCCCCGTTTCCTCACCTTGTTTTCTCCTCCCCCCCTCCCCATGGGTCTTTTCCTACATAAGCCATATTGTGGCAGCTCCTTCCTTGCTCTTATTTTGCTCCTTCCACCCCACCCCCCAATTCGCCCCATTCCTTCTCTCCTTGTAATTCCTTCCACCCCTCTTCAGACAAGGCCACTGGCTGGACTTGATACAATATTTATCTTGCTTTATTATTCTTTTGTTTATGTAATTACTTTCCTCATGTTGTACTACTTACTGAAACCATTGTAATTTCTTATTCTTGTGACTTGACATGGAACCTCTGTAAAAGAGCCCTTGGCTCAAAGGTCTTTCCAATTTGTAAATAAAAAAATTAATAAATAGATCCATAGCTGCCATTACTGGCAAGTATAGGGGGTCCCAACTCTTCTAAATGGACAATGCCGGCCAATGCCATCCATCCAGCCTTGTCACTTAGGTATGGCATTGTCCCCAGTCCCGGGAAGGTTTCCAGGATCATCCTATTTTTAAGTAAAGCGACCCCAAGTCTGTCACCAATTACTGACCTACTGCCATCCTCTCCGTCCTTAGCAAGCTACTAGAAAAGCTTGTCTCCCTCCAGTCTGTTACTTTTCTCCTTGACAATATTCTTCTCTCTGCCTCTCAACATGGCTGTAGAAAGGCGCACAGTACTACCACAGCACTTCTCAAGCTCACCAACAACACAAAAGTAG
Organism: Neoceratodus forsteri; assembly: GCA_016271365.2. Classification (NCBI taxonomy): domain Eukaryota; kingdom Metazoa; phylum Chordata; order Ceratodontiformes; family Ceratodontidae; genus Neoceratodus; species Neoceratodus forsteri. Next base: position 1,538,166,840 of record CM057455.1, read on the forward strand.
CTCTGGACAATGACCTATTAACTGGTACAGTCTTCACTGACCTAACCAAGGCCTTTGACCTTGTTGATCACACTCTCCTCAAGGCCAAAATGTCTTCCCTTCATTTCTCCTCTGAAGTTATAGCTTGGCATGACAGTTACCTGACAGGCACCAGGGGTACACAGCAGCAAAGGTGGGTTTAAACTTGGTGGGGGGGGATGTTGAGTGGACAGCTGGTAGGCAGCGATCCCAGAGAGGGCAACTAGATGATCTTACCCCCATGTTAACAGGGTATGAGTTGTGGGTAGAGGTACGGGGGTGGAGAGGAGAAAGGAAAACCAGGGAGAGGTAAGGAAGGAAATAGGATGGAGAATGGTCACGCTGAATGCGAGGAGCCTAGGTAATAAGTCAGCTAAGTTGCAGGCTCTCCTGGCAGTGAGGAAGGTGGACATTGTGGCCATCATGGAAACGTGGGCCACCCAGTACCAGGACTGGGATATGATGATCCCAGTGTATAGGATATTCAGGAAAGACAGGACTAAGAGAAAGGGGGGGTGGCATTCTATGTACGGGAAGGGATAAGGTGTATAAGAGAGGAAGGCAGAATAGAGGCCCTATGGATGCAGTTTCAGGACTCGAAAGGTAGGATGCTGAGAATGGGGGCAGTATACAGACCACCAGCGCAAGGGGATGACCTGGATAGAGAGCTAGCTGAGCAAATCAGAAGGGTCTGTAGGAAGGGGAACACAGTGGTGGTGGGGGACTTCAATCTACCTAGGGTGGATTGGAGCACTCCAACCACCACAAGTACAAGGGAGCAGGTCATACTAGAAGCATTTCAGGACAGCTTCCTGGTGCAGTTGGTACATGAGCTGACTAGATTGGAGAGGATGCTGGACCTGGTACTTTCAAATGGAGAAGCTGTAAGAGAACTGAGGATGGAGGACCCTCTGGCTGGGAGTGACCACCACTCGGTGTGGTTCATGCTCAACATGGGTAGGGAAACAGGGGGTACTGGGACTAGGGTGATTGACTTTAAAGGGGTGGGCTTTAAAAGGATGGGGGAAATTTTGGGTAGGTCTCTGGCAGGAATTCAACCAGACATGGCTGCTACTCAAAAATGGGATATTATTAAAAAAGGGCTGACAGAGGCCACTGGAACTTGTACAAAGACAAGGAGTAAGAACAGAAGGGCAAAGAAGCCCAGCTGGTTGACTCGAGAGGTTATGGAGGGGGGGTGAGAGCCAAGAGGAAGGCATTTTAGAAACTCAAGACATTTGGAGCAGGGATTAACAATGATGAGTATACGAAAAAGTCCAGGGAGGTTACCAGGCTAGTCACAGTGGTCAAGGCTTCAAGAGAGCTCAGACTGGAACAGGGTATTAGGGAAGGAGAAAAGGCCTTTTTCAGATACATTAGAGAAAGAAGGAAGAACAAGGACCAGATTGTGAACATTAGAAAAGAAGGAGGGTGGGTGAAGAAGAGGGTGGATCAGGCAGAGGCATTACATGAATACTTCTGCTCTGTGTTCACGAAGGAGAAGGGGGGCAAATAACCCAAGGGAGGGGTGGAGTGGGTAGGTGGGGGGAAGGGGTGACGGATGTAGGGATTACAGAGGACAGGGTTCTTGAAGGGTTGAGGGCACTGAGGGTGGGCAAGGCATTGGGACCAGATGGCATTCACCCTATGGTACTCAGGGGAGCTAGCGGAGATCCTGGCAGGACCACTGGCTGACCTGTTCAATATGTCCCTGGACACAGAATGTGTACCATAAGACTGGAGGATGGCCAATGTGGTGCCCATTCACAAAAGTGGCCCTAGGGATGAACCACGTAATTACAGACCAGTGAACCTCACATGAATTGTGGGGAAGTTCATTGAGACAATCCTAAAGCAGAGGCTAGTGACCTTTTTAGAGGACAATGGTCTCCAGGACAGCCAACAACACGGGCTTGTCTTGGGCAGATCCTGCCAGACAAATCCAATTGAGTATTACAACTGGGTGACCAGGGAGCTGGACAGGGGCCATGCGGTGGATGCCCTGTATTTGGACTTCAGCAAGGCCTTTGATTCCGTGCCGCATGGGAGGCTGGGGGCATGCTGGAATACATAGGAGTGGGAATGAAGATGACCACGTGGATCATCAACTGGCAGAATGGAAGGCAGCAGAGGGTGGTGGTGGTGGTGGGAGAACCCTCATCACCAAGGTAAGTGATAGGGTGCTACAGAGATCGGCACTGGGACCAGTGATGTGTAGGATATACATAGCTGATATCTCACACGGGATCTGGAGTAGGATCAGTCTGATCACTGACGATACAAAGATGGGAGCTGTGGTAGATGACATCGAAGGGTGGAAGGGGCTGCAAGAGGACCTGACCAAACTACAAAGTGGTTGGAAACATGGCATCTGGGGTTCATCACCTCAGCTGTTTTTATCGACCTTGCAAAAGCCTTCGACACCACCTCCCACCCCATATTGCTCTTGAGTCTTGCTGAATCAGGTCTCTCTGTCACAGCCACAAACTGGTTCAGATCATACCTCTCTGATAGAACTCAGTCCGTTAGAGTCTCAAATGTGAGCTCCAGCCCCCTTCCCTTAACTACCGGTATCCCACAGGGGTCGGTTCTTGGTCCTATTCTGTTCTCTATATTCCTAAATGACCTGCCGCTCATCAGCTCTACTTCCTCAATCCACATGTATGTAGATGATACTGTACTCTACTACTTGGGCTCTGCCCTTGATGTGGTACAATCAAACCTCCAAGCTGACTTCAATAAGGTACAGCAATGCTTTAGCTCGCACCAGCTCTCTCTAAATGTAAAAAAAACTGTCACTATGATCTTCGGCACACGACAACGCCTTGCCAGACTCCCCTCCCTTCCCTACTTTGCCACCCTGGATGTTCAAAAACTTGAAGATATCTCCTCATTCTGTTACTTGGGGGTCTGGCTCGACAGCTATGTCTCCTTTTCTGACCACATCGATGCTATCTCAAAGAAACTACGCCACATGCTCAGTGCACTATATAGGAACCGCAGCAGCCTCCCTCCCCGAGTCTGACGTGAACTGGTCCTGAAGATGATACTGCCCTCCATCAACTACTGCAACATTGTATACAGTGCAGCCCCTAAGTCCACCCTATCTAAACTGGACACACTTTATAATGCCTTCTGCTGCTTTGCTCTTGATGCCTCTCCCCTCACCCACCACTGCAACCTCTGAATCTAGGCACTACCGTCCCTCGAAAACAGCCGCATCTCTCACGGTGCTAAATTTGTCTCCAACCTATGGCTCGGGCCCATCCCCTCCTACATTGCCACTGTGCTCACAGATGCCCCACCTCCCTCCCACCCACCATCTTGGATCCAGTGACTTGGTCCCCTACTGTTCTCTCTGTACATTAATGGATTGCCCTCTGCAATTACCCATGGTGTTCCAATCTTATACGCGGACGACCTTGTAGTCCTGGCCAGTTCCCATGATATCAACACCATCAACTCTCGGCTAAACTCTGACTTCGAGCATATTCAAAATTGGCTTAAGGGCCATAAGTTCTCATCAACTTAAGGAAGACCCATGCCATGCTATTCGGGTCGGGGACTCACACCTCTTCCTGCCCTGCTCCCCTAGAAATCCAAGGGGCCAATGGTGACATACTGCCAGTCTCTGACTCGGTCAGATATCTTGGGGTCACCCTTGATCCCCAACTTGATCTCACTACACACATCAAGAACGTGTGTAATGCCTCTAATGGCAAACTCAGCCTTGCCTACAGAGCCAAGGACTGCCTCACCCCTGCCGGCTGGCTAGCCATAGCTAGGGGGATACTCCTCCCTACACTATGATATGGGCTCGTTGCCTTTGCCTTGGTCTCCAAAGCTCATCTCACAAAATGGGACACTGCATACAACAACATATGCAGCTTCGCTCTCTGCCCCGCCTAGCAGCATCAATGTAGGCTTTACTGCGTGTGGGTGGCTCCCCATGAAAATCACACATTACATTCGTCCTAAGCAACTTTGTTGACAACATAGTCCGGATTGCCACCCCCTCGGTACTTGCCCTCCCCTTAATCCCCCTACCCCCAACCTACCATCTCAGATCCTGTGCTTCTCAGGCCCGACGTGTTCCAAGGACACGCACCCTCACTGGTGACCGGGCCTTCTCAGTCCACGTGCCTAAAATGTGGAACTCCCTTCCCGCACTAGTGCATGCCTCGCCTCCCACCACTGCTTTAAAGCATCCCTCTGGCGCTTTCTCAAGACTTCTGCGGCCTGCCTATGCTCACTTACTAGGCCAGGCGTGCCACCTCCACTGCTTTGGGGGGATCTGCTACAAATCTATCTGTACCCTCCACCAGTATAGTACTCACTACCTCCCCTTATTGTGCGCTTATTATATATTGTCATTTTTTTCCGTCTTTGTATTATCATGTACTACTGTTGAGTTGTGTTCAGTTTATAGACATGTTAGAATACCTGACCCCCTACACAGTGTTGTATACTGTAACTTGTCTGCTTGCCTAGCCTTGCTTGAGCCTGACCTGTACCTCTCACCTATGTAGAGCCTGCGGCTCCTGACTGTAATTCTTTTACACTGTATTCTATTTCCTTGATATGTATCTTGTTACCTGTATGCTCTGTAACTCTCCCGGGTCGCACCTGAAAATAGGCACTTGGTTGTCTAGCGTGCTTACCTGGTTAACAAAAACAAATAAATAAATAAACTTTCAGTCCCTAGGCAGAAGACCTCTGCCGGTCAAGCTGCCTCTCACACCGGCTACCCAAGCTCTGGAACGCCCCCCCCACTGCAAATTCAGCACTCCTCCTCTTCCTACTCTCTGTCTACCACCCTAGCAAACTTCCTTACTACAAATTGTTCCTGTCTCTGAACCTGCCATGCCCCACTATACCCTCCCCAATGCCTGACCAGCGGTCTTATCCTTGTTAAAGAAGCTGGCATATAACCCCAACCTCACACTTATGTCCTGGGCCTATTTTGCCCTATGTACTGTGTATAACTGTATAACTGTGATATGCATCCTCTATTGTTTACAGCTGTTACTACTGTGCTAATCTACCTTATCTGCTGCTTCTTGCCACAAAATTATTTGATACTATAATATCCTAAGCATTCAATGTGCGCTGCTTGTATATTCATGCAATCGTGTATCCTTATGCTGCTTTTTATTTGCTTCTGTTAACTGTTCACTTGATAATCTGTGTGTTATCATATCCATGTGTAACACCCCCCCCCCCCCCGGTTGCACCGGGAGACGAGCATCTTGTTGCTCAGTGTGCCTTTCCTGGTGAAACAACTGCAATAAATAAATAATAAATAAATATGTGCAAGGTACTGCATTTTGGATCTAGGAACCAGGAAGGAGCTATCAGCTAGGAGGGGTGCAGCTGAAAAGCACCGAGGAGGAAAAGGATCTGGGGTGCTTATAACAAGCAGCATGAACAAGTCAGCTCAGTGCAGGAAGGCGGCAGCAAAAGCCAACAGGATAGTGGGTTGTATAGCAATGGGAATCTCCTCCAGAATAGGGAGGTGATCCTTCCCCTGTACAGGTCACTGGTAATGCCACACCTGGAGTACTGTTTGCAGTACTGGCGCCCGTTCTTGAAGAAGGACATCAAGCTGTTGGAAGGGGTGCAACGTAGGGTCACCACGATGATCCAGGGAATGGAGAGAAAGTCCAACAGGGATAGATTGGGCGAGCTTAACATGTACTCTCTGGAGGAGAAGATAGGAGAGCTAGGGGGATATGATCGAAACCTTTAAATATCTTAAGGGGATAAATAAGGCTACTACAAAAGGGATTTTCCAACTTTGAAGAGGGAGGGATATGAGAGGGCATCAGCTGAGATTGGAGGGGGGAAGATTCAAAAAGGAAATCAGGAGACATTTTTTCACTGAACGGGTGGTGAACAGGTGGAATGCTCTGCCCAAGAAGGTGGTATCCTGTAGAATGATGAGCGGCTTTAAGAGGGGTTGGGACAGGGTGGAGGGGTTGTGATGAAGAGGGGTGGGGAGGGTGAGACAGCTTCAAGCTGAGGGGCTAGCTGCACAATTGAGCAGACGCGATAGACCGGAAGGAGTGTTTCTGCTGGCATTTTTGTACGTTCGTAATACATGAAATATTGCTTTGCTACCTCCTCACACTATATTATTAACATAGGGGTACCTCAAGGCTCCATTCTTGGCCCTCTACTCTTTTCTATCTTTATCAATAACATTTCTTCAACTACCACCAAACGCTCCTCTCTGCTCTGTGCTGATGGCCTTGTCCTCTACCTTTTATTTATTTATTTATTTAGTTTTTGTTGACCGGGTAAGTGCACTAGACAATTTCTGACTATTTTCAGGCACGACCCGGGGGAGGGGGGGGATACAGATGAATGCCAACTGACCTTGAACCAGATTAAGCTGTTGGTGGTATTTTTAGTGAATTTAGCTCTAAGGACATCACTGACATTAATGCAACTCTTTCCTCTGAATTTCAATGGGTCCAAGCCTGGCTGTGTCAAAAAACTGGTACTAAATGCTAGTAAATCACAGCCATGCTCTTTGGGTCTGCTCCTAAGCTAAGGAAATGTCCTGACCAGTCTCCTGCATAAATGGTTCCCTCGTTGAAAACACCACCTTCTTTAAATACCTGGGCATCACCCTTGACCCTTCTCTAGATTTTGATCACCATATTGCCGCCACCTGTAAGGCCATCAACTCTAAAACTGAGCTAGCCTATAAAACAAGCTATGCACTTAGTCCCTCCGCTCAGCTGGCCATTGCCCAGGTTATACTCCTTCCTGCCCTCACGTACAGTTCAGCCACCTATATTGGAGCTACTAAAGCTAGCCTTCACAAATGAGACACCACATATAATAGTATATGTTGATTTGCACTGGCCTCATAGTGCCATACACATCACTGCCACCTTTACAGTAGCCTTCACTCGCTCCCCCCCATTTCTAACCGACTCCACGTACTTGGCAGTCTGACTAACCGCATCTCTTAATCTAGGATTCCTTCCTCACTAGAACAGCTGCTGACCTCATTTAGCTCTCAATATGCCCTCTGATCTAGGGATCAGATCCCTCTTCTAGTCCCCAGAAGCAGAGCTGTCATGGGAACCCAGGCTTTCTCACGCTTCGCCCCCCAGTTCTGGAACTCCTTGCCAGCTGCCATCCGCCTATCCCCAACTCAAACTAGCTTCAAGTGACAGCTACACAGCCACCTTCTAAAAGCTGATCCTTACACCTGTTTCCTTCCACCCTGAACCCTCGCAGGCCCTCCCTCAGCAGTCCTAGCCCTAAACTAGTCCCCTAGCATGTCCCCCACCTTCCCCCAAATACCCCACATCTTTGATCAATCTCCTCCCTACTTCCTTCCACCCAGTGGTCCCCATGTGATTTCAATGAAATGTTTACCTGCCTGCTATGTTGATTATTCCCAGCAACTAATCTATTTACTACTATCTACCTGTAGTATATTAATTACTGTTCCTTAATATTCTAATGTCTTTCTGTACTTTGATGATGTCTGTTATTTTATTGCAGTGTTATGTGTCTCCCTGCCTATGGCTCATGTATTTTTTTTATACTTTATTTATCTGCCTTACCTTCCTGCTGGGGTGGTCCTATGGTTCCCCTTCTGGTCCTGCGGTGGCTCCCGTACTGGGCATCATGCCCGAGCTGCTACCTCATCGTCCTCTCCCTCTCTAAGGTAACATCATGGACCCCTCACAGAAAACCAAGGGGTTGGGACCAGAGGGAGCTCCTGGGAGTGACCGATGCGGCGCTGCCACAGCCCTTCATTAGCACGGGAGGCTTAACCGTTTTGTCCCCTGTAGTTTCCCCCTACAGCGCAGGCATGCAAGGACATCAATGATGCAACGATGTGCGCATCTGCCCACCGCACATCAGATGTCTTCCCGCGCTGTCCCCTCTATTGTACCATGACTCACAGTTCCCCACTAGCCACTGCCAGGAGCCAGCACTGCCGCAGATACCCCACCCCACCATCTCTGGAGGAGGAGAGCAGTCCCTTGGAAGCTCAGTCCTCCCCTCCCGGCCAAACCGGCCGACCCCAGTCCGCTCCCAAACATGGGTCGCTGGTGTAGCACGAGGTGTGGCATCCAGCACCTCAATCCTCAGTGCCACCAGGCTGGCATGGCTCATGTATCATTGTAAACTGTGTAGACTGCCCTTTAAAAATGTATGACTGTACCTACCTTGTACTCAAAATGTATGACTGTACCTACCTTGCACTCTCCTGGTTCATACAAACCTTTATGTAACCACACTGCAAATGGGGGTTCCCAAAAGTCTTCCAGGAGCTTGTCTGAGTGCTCCAAGTCTGTGTGGCATTCGGCTAAATGCTGTTTACATGTGGGCACTGTGAGTGCTCTCAGAGCCTCCACGTACTGTCTCTTTAAGAGCTGTCTGCTTGCAGACTTAATTAGTTTGTATGGGGGGACTGTGTGTTTTAATGCCCGAATTCCGCCCGGGCTATGGTCTAATTGCTCCGCTTCTGCAGTCATTAAGAGTGCAGAGGGAGCCTAATTGAAAGATGTAATTGTCTGCCAGGAATTGTTTAGAGAGATAATGAAAATACAGTTTGTCTAACCTGCTTTCCTTTCAGCAAGGACTGTGTAGTGTAACTCTTTCATTTTGGTCCCAGACTGCCGAATTGGACCAATCAGTGGGGAAGGAGTCCTTAAAATGGAGCCTGCTTGCAAATCAGAACTTGGACTCTCATCTGGAGTCTACCGAAACTGGGGCTATATGAAGAGAGCCTCTGGGAAATGTAGTTCTTAGAGTTCTGGTGCCTTTTTAAACCAATAGAGGGAGCCTGTTGTGACTGACAAGGAGAATCAGTCAACTGGGACCTTGTGGATCCAAAGGAAAGCCCCAGGCTGTCTGCTGGGGAGCCAGATCAGTAGTGACAGTGAAGAGAGAAGGAGCCCTGCTTCTGCTGCGGCATGTAAGTCACGCGGGAAGCGAGTGGAAGGCCCTAAAGTCAGCCTGCAGCCATTGTGAGTGCTAGTTCGGACTGAATCCGCGTATGTGAAGAGGAAGAAAAAAAAGAAGAAGTGTGCAGAACCGGGCTTGCACATAGAAGACCGAAGATTTGTTGAAGTGCGATCGGCCTATCGGGACCTGCTGATGCTGTGCTTGCTTCCGGGTAATTTGCAGTGTTTGGGATAGGAATCAAGAAGCAAATGCCTGGCATAGTAATTTCCTTTACATATAAATGTGTCTAGTGCTTGTGGGGGATCGCGATTCCATTTCCCCTTTTACTGTGAGCTGTGAGCTGAAGCTGAATTCAATTTAATCGGACTGAATCCGCTTGCTATCCAACGTAGTTGTGCCCTGCCACAAGGGCCTCGACTCCAAGCCCTGCTTTTCTGGCAATCCAGAACAGCCACTTCCATCAGGTTCTTTGCTTGGGGTATTTTGAGTACAAATTGGGGTTGCTCCCTGCACCATTCATTTAATCAAAGTGTGTCAACTGATTTCTTTGCGTTTTCTTTCTATGGATTGAGCCATCCGGCTCTGGATTACAAGTGTGTGTTGTGCATATATTTTCTTCCTACAGGGCCCCATCCATCTGCACCAGCCAGCCAACCCCGGCAACGGACCTGGCTAGCCCGCCCCCCCATCCTGGGTACCCAGAGAGTGTACTGTTGGACCTTGATTACATGCATAATCCTTTTTATTTATGGGGCTTTACTCAAATTAACCTGATTTTTCCCGTCCTTGTTATATGCCCCCTAAATAAATCAGATTTGTTGTTATTGAACTATATGCTGTCTGTGGTGTCAGTACATATCGAACCAGCATTTCATTGTGTTGTGTATGTGCTTAACCTTGTTTTACAGGGGTCCTCAGAGATGTGCTGCAGAATCAGTCTCGAGGGTAAGTGGTATCTATATGTGTAAAAAGTGTGCATATGTGGGGTATTGGGAAGGTAATTCCTGTGTACTGTGTGGGCCACTAGTGGGAACAAATGGGGGTCACAATGTCCCAGAGGGCTGTACCCGAGCTAGTTTAACCACTACCAACCCTGACCTCTGGGTGGAGGCACCCGTCACTGGCCCTAGGCCCCTTAACCTGTCACTAGCCATACAGGCAGGGGTAGTAGCCCATGGGATAGCGCCACCTAGGAGTTACATCTTGGAGGCATCGCTGGAATTAGCGTCCACTAGTGGCCACATTTACGAATCACTGTTAAAAATAAATGGATGCCCCGACAGAAGTGGCTGTACACCAGTTAGTGGGGTGGTGTACTGGGCAGGAGATCGACCCCCAAAATGCTATGCTTATCCTGGACATCCCCCTGGGTATGAATAAGGACACTATAGAGGGAGTACTTTCCAAGGTGGAAGGTTTACAAAACCCTGTGGTGGTGGGTCGACATGCTAATCTGCTTGCCCACACTTTCATGGCCCTAACAGAGTATAAGGACCCCATAGATAGCTCCAAAGTACCACAGACTATTACCCCAGAGGGAGCCCTCACTGCCTGGAGAGTGATAACTAAGTACAGTGAAGACCGGGGGGGGAGGGAATGAGCCCCCCCACTATCTGAAACTTTTGAGGGGAAATTTGCTAAATTGTTGCTGGAGGAAGGGAAAACCGTGGAGGACTTGAAGAAACTATTCCTGCCACCTGGGGGTGTTCCTCCCCCAACACCCCCTCCCGCTCCAGTACCCGTTATTGCTCCTTCTTCTATGCCCTTGCCAATGCTGGACCCTATGTCAGTACCTGTCATTAGTCATGACTCTTACAGAAGGTTGAGAATCTTCTCGAGCATCTTCCTCACCTCCCAGGGGGAGGATGACTGGGAGACCTGGATAGACTATGTTGCCCCTCTAGTGTTGGAATGGCAATGCTCGGAAGCAAAGAAGCGAAAGAGATTAAGTGAGAGTCTCGAAGGTCCTGCCATGGCTACCATCCATGCCAAACAGGCCAGTAACCCTGAAGTGACTGCACAGGACTATCTTGAGGCATTAGAGAATATTTATGGAAGCCCGGATTCAGATGAGGACCTGTGGTGGAGAGTAAGAAATGCACAACAGTACCAAGGGAGTTGTCTGTGTATGTATCTCAGCTGGAAAAATTGTTGCAAGAATACCTTAGAAATGGTAGTTGGCCAGCAACTGAATTAGACCGAACCAGGTTGGACAGGATCCCTAAGTCTGTCCCTTTTTCAGAACTGCTGTTGCTTTAGTTACACCTGGCCAACCGACTGGAATCCTGACCCTCCTATGATACGAACATACGAAATTTGCCAGCAGATAAAGGCCTAGAGGTCTATCAAGTCTGCTCGAATGTGCAGCTAGCACCCCTTATTCTGCAGCTGCCCCTCCCTTCCACCCTTCCCCTTCATTAACCCTCCCCCTTGTCCTGTCCCATCCCCTTTTGAAGCAGTCCACTGTTCTACTGCATACCACTTCTGCAGGTAACGCATTCCACCCAGCCACCACCCTCTGTAAAAAGTGTCTCCTCATCTCCTCCTGAACCTTCCTCCCTCCAGTCTCATATCATGGCCCTGGTGGCCCTCCCTCCCTTTACTTTGAACAGACCTCTGTACCCGCCTTGTTTATTCCTTTCATGTATTTAAAAGTTTCAATCATGTCACCCCTGTCCTCCTCTCCTCCAGTGAGTACATGTTCAACTCCTTCAACCTCCTCTCGTATGATAAGTCCCCAGCCCCTTGATCATCTTTGTCACCCTCGCTGTACCCCTCCAGTAACTCATGTCCCTCTTCAGATCTCAGGCGCTTCAGTACTGCCGAGTACTCAGGTGTGGTCTAACTAATGACCTATACAGTGGCAGAATCACCTCCTCCCTCCTCGAGGATATACCCCTTGCAATACAACCCAGCATTTTGTTGGCCTTTGCAGCTGCCTTCCTACATTGTTCTGAGTTGTTCATTGACCCTGTGATGGGCACACCCAGATCCTTCTCCTCCTCTGTCTGGGCTAGCTGCACTCCCCCCAGCTGGTAACTCCTCCTTGGGTTCTTCATCCCAAAATGCAGCATCTTGCACTTTTTGGCATTAAACCCCAGTTGTCAGGTGTCTGACCAGGTTTCAAGCTTTGCCAGATCATCCTGCAACCCCCATCCCCTAGGTCATCCACCACCGCCTACCTTGGTATCATCAGCAAACAGACTGATCTTGCTCTTGATGTCCCATGATATGTCTGCAATGAATATCCCAAACAACACTGGTCCCAACACGAGCCCTGTGGAACACCGCTCATCACTGCCCTTGGGTGTGAGCTCCCCACCCACCACCACCCTCTGTTGCCTTCCCTGAAGCCAGTTGCCTACCCAGCTCACCAGCTTTGCACCCGCCCCTGTGCCTACTAACTTCCTTCCCAGCCTTCCATGCGGCACCAAGTCGAATGCCTTACTGAAGTCCAGATACAGGACAGATGATGAGCTAATGAGAGAAATTCAAGGGGTTGAGAAAAGGCGACCCCGTGGGGACATTGCACCAATAGCTGCTGCTACGACACGAGTGACTGAGGGTGATCCATCACGTGAAGTTCAGGGGCAGAGATTGGCAGCTAGTGAGTACTCTGAGAAAGAAAGGGACTTCCCGTCCTGGGCCCAGTTTCTGAAAGACGAGTTACTGAAGGAAGTTCAAGAGCTGAAGCTAGGCGCCTCTGCAAGGACTTCCCCTGTGGGACCTGACTCTAATTCTGCTCAGGCCGTGACTGCCATGGGGCTGGGGGTGCCCCCTCAGACATCCTATGACAAGGACAGCCCTCTGAGTGAAATCAAAGAATTGACTGCCGCCCTGAAGGAACTGTTGAAACACGTTACCCCTTTCCCACTATCGACAGCCACTAATGGACCCCCACCCCTTGCCAATCCTTCAGTTCCTCAGGAAATGTTCTCTCCAAGAATGACCCAGGAGCCTATCGTGTCACAACTGTGGAAGAGATGGCCATATGAAGAGGGAATGCTGGTCACAGAAAGACTTAGAGAGTGGTGAGCTGGTTACAAGGAGAGCTTCGGAGAACAAATCAGTGGTTAAGGGGTGCACGAAATGACCGCTATAAGGGCCCAAGAAACTCTAACTCCAATTCCTATGTGGCTAAATCATCTGTCCAGGCCCCCTGTTTCTGTCCCTCTGGAGTGGTCCAAGGTGGTGGGCCCCTCCATGGAGACCACTGTAAAGGTGAATGGAATGTCTACAAGAGCTGTATTGGACAGTGGCTCCCAAATGACAATTATGTTCCAGGATTGCTATCAGAAGCATTTGTCAGACGTACCCTTACAGCCGTTGGAAGGACTGCATATATTGGGGTTAAGTGAGAAGGCCTACCTCTACTCTGGGTATATCCAAATTTTGCTGTCTTTCCCTACCTCCGTGGCTGGAGTGGCAGAGCAAGTAGAGACCCTGACCTTAGTGTGTCCCCGTACTGGACAGTATGATGGGGTTCCTCTACTAATTGGGACGAATGCGCATAAGTTTGGACGGTTGGCGCAGTTGTGTTATGAAAAACAGAGGTCAAGGACTGGTAGAGCTTTAAGAATTCCAGCCTTGATCAAAAAGGATTATGAGGCACAGACAGATGGCTGAAAAAGTAGAACTAGAGGAACCGGCTGGAATTGTCTGGAAGAAGGATCCTGAGTCTCTGATCCTGGCGCCAAATGCCCAGTGTACCTTACAGGGGGAAGTCTGTATCAGAAAGGATGTCAAGAATAAAATCCTCATGCTGGATGCACCAGGTGATGGGAAATTGCTGGAAGGACAGCTGGTCAAGCCAAGTATTTGCCTGCCAGAGCCCATGCTCATGACAGACGGGTAATGTTCCAAGTTCATAATGTATCTGATAGGGAGATTTGAGTAAATAGAGGTTGCACCTTGGCTAATGTACATTGTGCAGATACTGCAGTGCTACCCAGTAACTAGTGTTCGGGGGAAAATGACAGCGTGACGCCTGACTTGTTAGATTTTGGTGACTCCCCGTTGCCAGCCGAATGGAAGATGAGGATCAGTAGAAAGCTTGCCCAGAGAGACCAGGTGTTTTCTTTACAGGAACAGGACGTAGGATGTGTGCAAGGAGATGAGCACCACATCCGGCTGCATGATGAAAGGCCATTTTGTGAGAGGTCTTGCCGCCTGGCACCTACTGACATAGATGATGTGAGATGGCATCTGCAAGAAATGCTTGCTGCTAGTGTAATACAAGAATCCAGAAGCCCATATGCTTCATCTATCGTGGTAGTGAGAAAAAAGAATGGAACAGTAAGGATGTCCGTGGATTATCGCACCTTGAACCAGCGGACTATCCCTGATCAGTATACAATGCCCTGCATTCAGGATGCTTTAGACTGCCTGAATGGTAGCAATTGATTCTCCGTGCTGGATCTTCGCAGTGGGTACTACCAGATCCCGATGGCCCCAGAAGACCGTGAGGAGACGGTCTTTATCTGTCCGCTTGGTTTCTGTGAGTTCATGAGGGTGCCTCAAGGGATTTCAGGTGCCCCAGCCACTTTTCGATGACTGATGGAGTGTGCAGTGGGGGACATGAATCTGTTGGAGTGTCTGGTATACTTGGATGACGTTATTATATCTGGCAGCTCACTGGAGGAACATGAGAGCAGATTACTGAAGGTGTTGGACCGACTGGAAGACTTTGGCCTTAAACTATCTATCGATAAATGTCAGTTCTTCCAAACCTCTGTAAAGTACGTGGGACACATAGTGTCCACCGAGGGAATAGAAACCGACCCGAGTAAAGTTGAGGCCTTGACCACCTGGCCACAACCCCACAATCTAAAATAACTGCAAAGATTCCTGGGATTCTGTGGTTACTATTGCCGGTTCATCAAGGACTATTCAAGAGTGATTCGTCCTCTGCTAAATCTTACTCAAGGTTACCCTCCTACTAAGAAAAAATATAAGAGGTCGGCTTCTCCTGAGACTGAGAGAGTGTATTTCCATCCCAATTAAGTTTTTGGGGCAAGATGGACACCTGATTGTGAAGCTGCTTTTCATGAGATTATATACCAACTCACTCACGCTCCTGTCCTTGCATATGCAGATTTAGCAAAACCCTGTGTCCTACATACTGATGCTAGCTTGCAAGGTCTGGGGGCTGTGTTGTACCAGGAGCATGAGAATGGACTGAGACCAGTGGCCTTTGCCAGTAGAAGCCTGACCCCATCCGAAAAGAACTATCCTGTACATAAGTTAGAGTTCCTAGCTTTGAAGTGGGCCATTGTTGACCAATTCCATGAGTACTTGTATGGGGCTAAGATACTAGTAAAAACTGACAATAATCCTTTGACCTATGTGCAGACTTCAGCTAAGTTGGATGCTACGGGCCATAGGTGGCTTTCTGCATTATCTACATACAACTATGCTGTGGAATACAGAGCAGGCCTGAACCACATAGATGCTGATGCTCTCTCATGGAGGCCTGTTCCCCAGAATGATTGGGTCAGACTGTCAGAACCTGATATTCGAGCACTCTGCCAGAAGTTTGACAGGGAGGAACAAATGTCCACGGATGCAGTGGACTGTATGGTGGATTGTTTGGGGCCCTCTGAGAATTGCATACCTGCTGCTTATTGCCACTTTTCTGCATTAGACATTGGTGCACTGCCTCAGCTGGATAATGACAGTATTCAGCTGGCTCAATCCCAAGATCCTATGATCAAATCAGCTCTAGAAGCCCTCTCTGCAGGGAAAGATATATCCAAGTTACACTCCACTGATTTGAGAACTGCATTGTTATACAAAGAAGGTCCTAAGTTGAAATTAATTAATCGACTGTTACACAGAGAAACAGTAGACAGAGGGGGACAAATAGACAAACAACAGCTAGTTTTGCCCACTGCCTTCCGAGACTTGGTGCTGAGGTCCCTACACAACCATATGGGGCACCTTGGTATGGGCAGAACACTTGACTTAATGAGATCCAGATTCTATTGGCCAAAGATGGGGGCTGATGTTGAACAACACATTTGAACTTGTAGTCCCTGCTTGCAGAGGAAAGCTTTGCCCCAGAGCGCTGACCGCCTTGTTAACATCACCACCAGCACCCCCATGGAGCTGGTCTGTATTGACTTTCTGAGTTTGGAGCCAGATCAAAGAAATATTAGTAATGTGCTAGTGGTCACTGACCATTTTATGAAATATGCCCAGGCTTTCCCCACCAAGGACCAGAAGGTATCCACTGTGGCAAAAGTACTTGTAGAAAACTTTTTTGTTCACTATGGGGCTCCACAAAGAATCCATTCTGATCAAGGGAGAGACTTTGAGAATCATTTGATCAAAGAGATGCTTTCTCTCTGGGGAGTGCTAAAGTCCAGAACAACCCCTTACAACCCCCAGGGGGACCCACAGCCTGAACGTTTTAACCGCACTCTGTTGGATATGCTGGGAACCCTCCACCCAAAGGACAAGCCTAGATGGAGCCAACAAACTAGCACCTTGGTACATGCCTACAACTGCACCAAAAGTTATGTCACTGGGTAATCCCCCTACTGCCTTATGCTTGGAACAGAGGCCCAACTACCAGTAGATGTTTGTTTCAGTTTCTCCTGATGGGGTTCGAACTGATAACTATTTACAGTATGTGCAAAAGTTAAAGGCCCAGCTAAATCATGCGTACCAACTGGCTCAAACCATGGCTACCAAAAGAAATCTGACCAACAAAGAAAGGTATGATAAAAAGGTGAAAGCACAGGAACTCCAAGAAGGAGATCATGTATTGCTAAGAAATCTGGGACTGCATGGCAAACACAAGATTGCTGACAGGTGGCACCATCTCCCTCACATTGTAGTGGGCTGACTGGATGATCTGCCAGTGTACAAAGTAAGGCCTGAGAATAATTCAAAAGATGTTAAGACAATGCATCAAAATCATTTGCTGCCCATTGAGCAAATCTTGGTTGAGCTTGAGCCCCCAGAAAGTGCTCCCTCTGGACCAGTAAACAGAGCTGCTGCTAAGGAAAAGCAAAGAAAGTCTGCACCTATAGATGCTGAGTTAAAGTGTTCTCCACAGCAAGGCCCAGTCAAAAATGGCTGTTAGTCTATTTCACAGGAAAGTGAGTGCAACTTTGAGTACCACCCTTCTTATGAACTGAGTCAATTGTTTCAAGGCAATCTCTTAGTCAATTATGGAGAAGAAGCTGGGCCTTCTGGACTGTCTAAGCCCCCAGCTTTGTCCTTGGAGTCAATGCTTCCAGAGAGTGAAGTGCAGAGTATCAAGTCGGATGACATGGAATCACTGTGCATGGTGGAACTGCATGAGCTTTCAAAGGAGGAAAATGATGAACTGGGACAAACTGGTGATATACCAGAGCAAGAAGAGAATTTTGAGTGCCCTGATGGTTCACTCTCTCTGAAACAAGTGTTGTGACCCCCAAACTTGCAAATACTGGAGCTGAAAGTGCCCTAAGTTCAAACCTTCGTACCCCGATGTAAACTCCCCTGGCAAGTATAGACAGTGCTGAAAGTGAGGCTCCAAGTGCAGAGAGTATAACAGTTCTCCCTAGATAGACTGACTGAGCTGTAAAGCCTGTGGTGCACCTCAGCTATGACTCTCCTGGGAGGCCTGTAGACTTGCCTCTCAATGTGGTCCACAAAGGAGTATATGTGTCCCCAAGCTCATTGCCCAAACTGAGCATAAGTGCTAACTCCAGGTTACTTGTTTCACCCTCTAGGTATGGTGCCTCTGCCCCATCCAGCCCCAAGGTAGCTGATAGGGAAGGGCCCCCTCTCTTCAGGTTTCATGTACAGGAGGTAATAGCCTGAGTTAAGGTACAAAGTGTGTATAATGTTGTGCAAAAGGTAATGTGCTGAAAAGTATCAGAAATGTGTTTATGGCAAAGGTTTAATATGTTGACTGATATTTACACGTATAAGCCTAATGTGGTAGTGATGTAAATGCATATGGTTTTGTATTGACGTTTATAGGGGTACTTACTTGATGCGGATGCCAAGTTTTTCCAGGCCAGGAAGGGTGTAACTCCCCTGCAAATGGAGGTTCCCAAAAGTCTTCCAGGAGCTTGTCTTAGTGCTCCAAGTCTGGGTGGCGTTCGGCTAAATGCCGTTGAAATGTGGGCATTGTGAGTGCTTTCAGAGCCTCCACGTACTGGCCCAGGCTATGGTCTAATCGCTCCGCTTCTGCAGTCACTAAGAGCGCAGAGGGAGCCTAATTGAAAGATGTAACTGTCTGCCAGGAATTGTTTAGAGTGATAATGAAAATACAGTTTGTCTAACTTGCTTTTCTTTCAGCAAGGACTGTGTAGTGTAACTCTTTCATTTTGGTCCCGGACTGCGGAATTGGTCCAATCAGTGGGGAGGGAGTCCTTAAAATGGAGCCTGCTTGCAAATCAGAACTTGGACTCTCATCTGGAGCCTACCTGAACTGGGGCTATATGAAGAGAGCCTCTGGGAAATGTAGTTCTTAGAGTTCTGGCACCTTTTTAAACCAATAGAGGGAGCCTGTTGTGACTGACAAGGAGAATCATCCAACTGGGACCTTGTGGATCCAAAAGAAAGCCCCAGGCTGTCTGCTGGGGAGCCAGATCAGTAGTGACAGTGAAGAGAGAAGGAGCCCTGCTTCTGCTGTGACATGTAAGTTGTGCGGGAAGCACGTGGGAGGCCCTAAAGTTGGCCTGCAGCCATTGTGAGTGCTAGTTCAGACTGAATCCGAGTGTGTGAGGAGGACGAAGAAAGAAGAAGTGTGCAGAACCAGGCTTGCCCGTAGAAGACTGAAGATTTGCTGAAGTGTGATCGGCCTGTCGGGGACTGCTGATGCTGTGCGTGCTCCCGGGTAATTTGCAGTGTTTGCGATTGGGATCGAGAAGCAGCTGCCTGGTATAGTAATTTCCTTTACATATAAATGTGTCTAGTGCTTGCGGGGGATCGCAGTTCCATTTCCCCTTTTACTATGAGTTGTGAACTGAAGCTGGAAGCTGAACTCAGTTTAATCAGACTGAATCCGCTTGCTATCCAAAGCAGTTGTGCCCTGCCACGAGTGCCTCGACTCCATGCCCTGCTCTTCTGACCATCCAGAACAACCACTTCCATCAGGTTCTCTGCTTGGGGTATTGTGAGTACAAATCGGGGGGTAGCTCCCTGCACCATTCATTTAAACAAAGTGTGTCAACTGATTTGGGTTTTCTTTCTATGGACTGAGCCATCCGGCTCTGGATTACAAGTGTGTGTTGTGCATATATTTTCTTCCTACAGGGCCCCATCCATCTGCACCAACCGGCCAACCCCAGGCAACAGACCTGGCTAGCCCCCCCCCCCACTGGGTACCCAGAGAGTGTACTGTTGGACCTTGATTACATGCATAATCCTTTTTATTTACGTGGCTTTACTCAAATTAACCTGATTTCCCCCATCCTTGTTATATGCCCCCTAAATAAATCAGATTTGTTGTTATTGAACTATATGCTGTCTGTGGTGTCAGTACATATCGAACCAGCATTCCATTGTGTTGTGTATGTGCTTAACCTTGTTTTACAGGGAGTCCTCAGAGACGTGCTGCAGAATCAGTCCTGAGGGTAAGTGGTATCTATATGAGTAAAAAGTGTGCATATGTGGGGTATTGGGAAGGTAATTCTCGTGTACTGTGTGGGCCACTAGTGGGAACAAAGGGGGGGGGTCACAGTGTCCCAGAGGGCTGTACCCGAGCTAGTTTAACCACTACCAACCCTGACCTCTGGGTGGAGGCACCCGTCACTGGCCCTAGGCCCCTTAACCTGTCACTAGCCATACAGGCAGGGGGTAGTAGCCCTTGAGATAGCACCACCTAGGGGTTACATTTATTAAATACATAATTTGAAAGGTTAAAGTAGGCATTCCTGGGATACATAAATCATCCTATATAAAACTAGAGGTAGTATAGCATCATCCCTGTGTATTGCTTGCCCTGGGCCATTGAAAGGACCATGTTTTTAAAAAAAATCCGTTATTGTTGGGGCACAGCATGTTAAAATCAGTGCTTCTAAAAATAAAAATGTCATATAAGTTTTATATTTCTCAAGCCCCTTAGGTTTGTGTAGTCCCCTCCCACAGAAATTCTAGATGTGCTCCTATTTCACCTGACTCTGTAGGAAAATTTCCAGAAGTGTAGGTCTCCAGTTGATCACAGGGTGGGGGGCTGAGAGTGTCTGACTTTGTTCATCGCCGTGTGGTGGTGGTGGGAGTGTGGTGAGGTGCATGATGTGTTGGCTATTGTGTGTGCAGAGCTAGGGCTAGGACTTTTTTTTTTTTTTACACTTCTGTTTGTCACCCGGAAGACCGGAACTCTCTCAGGCCCGACTCATCCCCCACTCTACTGCCCGCTGTGACCTCCACGTACCTCAAAGGCGTTACTTTCTCCTGCAGAGCCAGGGGGGCAAGCACCACGGGTGATCGAAGGGGCGGAGTTAGAGGTCCAGTGTTGGGTGTGTGGCAGGTGGACACTGCGGAGCCATCGCCTACCCGGGCCGGAGGGGTCTTTTTCCCCCTTGTACTGGTTACTTGCTCCATCCACCCTCCCTCCTTGCATTGGCATGGCCTGACGTCTGGCGCATGGCAACTTTGCTGACATCAGCCACGCTGTATGTGCAGTCCGCGTTCTGTAGCATCCCCAGTCTCCATCAGAGGCCGCTGGAATGCCAGACAGTCCCTAACCCACCCCCTGGGAGAGGAGAGAAGCTCAGCAGGCGCTCAGTCCTCTACCTCCCCTGCCAACCCCCAGCACCTGAGCTCGCTCCCAAACTCGGGTAGCTGATGTGGCGCGAGGTGTGGTGTTCAGCGCCTCAACCCTCAGCGTTACCAGGCCGGCAGCTAGGACTTCATGACTGAACATTTTCTGTTGTGGTATCTTCTGGTTCAGGGGGGGGTAGAAAGAGGAAGAGAGGAGGCCATGGTACAAAAACAATGCAGGGGGCTTATTGTGTGTGATGGCATTGCAATCTTTTTTCTGCTGGGTGTCCACTGCTCCAACACTGTGTGCACTGCTGTGTGAAGTTAGGTGCAGAGAAGGGGGTTGTAAACCCCAACCAAGATGAAAACTTCCAGCAGTGCTCTGCACTCAAGGCATAAACGTGAGGCATACACCTGATTCAATAATTCTGTCCAAAATTTTATTTGGTACAATTGTATGAAAATACAGGATTCCTCACTCACGGAGCTGTGCTCCCTCCAGTACTACCCCTGCGCTTCAATTAGAGGCTTCACTGGAAAGGGCCAAAAGGGCACTCAGACCTCCACTGCTGAAACCAAAGGTAGTTAGCAACAAGGGGAATGGATCAACAACCAGTCACTTTTGTGACCCAATACAGCAATCAAGCTGGTCAGATTGGAGCCATAGTGAGAAAAGTTTGGCCCATTTTATTAAATGATCCTATCCTTGCAGGTAAAATTAGTGATAATCCCAGGATCACCTTCTCTAAGGCAGAGAGCCTTAGAGATAAGCTGGTCCATAGTAGGTACACACAAAAGGACCCCAGTCCAAGAATGTGGTTGCCCCCATTACCTATCGGTATGCATAAATGTGGAAAATGTAATGTTTGTGACTACTGCAATCAAGGAAATACATTAAAGGTGGAAGGTTATGATTATAAAGTAAAAACTAAATCCTTCCTTAACTGCAGTATTACATATGTGGTGTATGCTATTTGGTGTCCTTGCAACCTCCTATATACAAGTAGGACCATTAGACTGGTAAAGTAAAGAATTCAAGAGCATGTTCGAAATATCAAAGCTGGTCTCATGGAAGCACCATTAGCCAGGCACTACACTGAAAAACAGTCAAAGCATGGAGGGCACCACATTTATGGCATTGGAACAGGTATGGGGCAACCCCAGAGGGGGGGACAGATTAAATAAACTCCTTCAGAAAGAACGTTTTTGGATCTTCACTATGGACAGCTTACAACCCAAGGGACTAAATACTGAGTGGGATTTGAAACTGTTTTTAAAGAGAAACTGATGAATTGAACCCATATGCCATATCTATTCTTACAGTCACATTTCTTGTCTTTTGTCTTTCTAGTTCTTCATGTGGTACCATAAGACTGTAGACAGTGGAGCCCCCTATACACACACACTGGAATCTACAAGTGAGTGATCACTTTCTCGGCATGGTCCAGAACTACTAGTGAGCTGGCCGATATAAACCCAACTGCACCAGTAACATAGCAGAGTTAAGCTTCTTACAGTATCATTGTTTTTCTATTGTTTAAATTTCCAGGGTTAACCTTGATGCCATGGGTCAGATGCCTTGGTTTCTGAATGACTGGAAACTGCATTTTTCATTTTATAGATACTACTTAACAGATGATTTTTGGTTAATACTTAGTGACGATTAATAAAAGGGGTAGAGATGAAGCAGGCCTTTATGTAAATAGAGTGTAGTATGTTTGGGACAAGAAAGATTTTATTATCCAAAGAAAGTTTGAAAATTGATAAAATTGTATCAGTAAAACATGAAGTGCCCTTAAGCATTAATAATCCCAACTATTCAGCTTTCCCATGATAATAGATATGTTATATAATAATATAATTATATTTTTCTTATATTGTTTGTATTTATATTTTGAAATGGTGTAGTTTTGCAATTCGAGGTTTGAATCCTCCCAGGGTCACTTGAAACAAAAATTTATTTTTGAACTAAAATTGAACCACAAGGAGAGCCCAAGAGTTCAAATTTGGCTATTTAAGGGAGGTAATTTGAAAGGGTACTCCACCCCTTTAGGAAGACCACACATTGGTTGAAGTGCAGGTAGGGTTACCACTTTTAAAAAGCCCAAAGTGGGACATTTCTTACTGAAACATGATTTTTCGCAGGACAATATGTACTGTAATCTCGACCAATGCAACAGACTTGTTTTCTCTAAATAATCAGAATTAAGACTAAGTGTTGTTGTTCTTTAGCTGTTTCTAGTATTTCTTATCATTTTAAGTTTTTTTTAGTTAAGATATTATATTGTTTTGCAACAGTTAGAGGAAATTAAAAAAATATTTTTTCTGCTGTAATATCAGGACATGTAGTATTTTTCATGTTTTTTTGCAGGACACTGCTGCCCAAATCAGGACTGTCCTGCGAAAATAGGGACAGGCAGCAACTCCAAGTGCAGGGGTAGTACTGGAGGGAGCACAGCTCCGTGAGTAAGGAATCCTGTATTTTCATACAACTGTACCAAATAACATTTTGGACTGAATTATTGAATCAGGTGTATGCCTCACGTTTATGCCTCGAGTGCAGAGCATTGCTGGAATTTTTTTCTGCTGGGGCAGGATGCAATGTAGGAGCAGGATAAATGGGCAATAATCATTATTTTGTGGCTTGCATTTTTTTTCCTGTACAAGTAATCAAAATGTAATTCTGGGCTAGTGCAACCATCTGTGGGCTAGTGCAATTTAGAATCAAATTGTTCTGATGAGTAGTGCAAAGAAAGGTTAAGGTTGACCCCTGGTGCTCTCCTTCTCTGGGAAATGGTCACTGCCATTCTCCACCAAAGCACTGCCATCTGGGTGACTACACGTGAAAGTGTAGACTAGAGTGGCTGGTGAGGTAGGATATTGACTGGTGCAGTACAGCGTGACTCACCTGCATGCAGACACATACATGGCAGCTCTTGTTGCCAGCATGCTGTGGTGGGTGAAAACCAAGGAGAAATTTCTGGGCCTGCATGGATGACACCCGGTACCCTCAAACTCAGCACAGTCTTGTGTACCCCTCTACCTGTAGGTACTTGCCATGGGGAGAAACTAGTAGGGCTGGAAAGAGGATCGCAGGTAGGGTTACAGAGCTTGGTGGTTGCCCTGGACCAATGGGGGCATGGCCAGGATGGAAAGAGTACAGATTAAAGAAAATACTTCAGGGTGTGACTGAATCATTGTCTTTTCATGTGACATTCATGCAATCAACAGGAAGCTTTTTCCCAAGGTAGGCATACTCTACCCAACAAGGCTTGCATTCCATTCCCCTGCCTGCCACAAAGCAGAAAATGGAGGGAAGCGAAACCCTTTAAATTAGCATGTTTGCGCACCATACTTATTCACAGCTGCTTATGAAGCAGGGGTGGCATGAGGACACAGAGTCCCTTCCAAACTTACATTTCATGCATAGTAGCCATCATGGTTTGAAAGCCTATGAACAGCTCCTTTTATTTTTATTTATTTATTTCAGTCTAGGATTAAAATACCTTTGAGCGCAAAGCAGCTCTTTTACAAAGGTTCCACGTCAGTGAAAAAGGGTTACAAACAAAGGAAGACTAACAGAGGTAATCTAAAATGGCAAATGAGACAATTTTGCAAATAAGAAAATATCAAGATAAAAATGGTTATTTATACACTAGCATAATAAAAATAAGGTAAAAGGGTAGGAGGAACAGGAAGGTGAGGGGGGGGTAGAGGCAGCCAGAGGGGTAAGAGGAGCAGCTATAGGCCTTGTCGTACTTAGCAAGGATGGGGAAGGTAAAAACTATGGAGGGTGGGCAAGGAGGCGCACCGAAACTGAGACTGGAGTAAAAGGAGGGTCAATGGGGGAAGGAGTGGTGCTGACAGTAGCACGCAAGGTAGGGAGGGAGAGTCGCAGGAGAGGGCAGTATGAAAGGGGGAGGGATGTGGTGTAGGGATTGATGGAAGGTTTGCCCAACCGAGAAGAGGGCAGGCACAGGATTCAAAGAGGGGGCAGCGAGGGTATGCCATTAGATGAAGCAATCACAGGAGCTATTGGATACAAGGTGCTGTCTGAGCAGGAGCTTGAATTGGCTGAGCATTGGTGTAGATGATACTTCAAAATCCAAAGTATTGAACCAAAGTGGAGCTCTGTAAAAGAAGGATCATTGATTGTCCTTGCGTTGTCTGGCATCTGGGGACAAGGAGAAGCTGGTTAACAGATGCACAGGTGTGCTTAGTGCTGGAAGATGGGGTCAGCAGGGTAGCAGTCCCAGGAGGAAGTAGGCCAAGGAGCGCTTTTTTGGCTAGAAGACACATTTGATATTTAATCCTGCTACTAAGCTGGAGCCAGCCCATCTACGCATCTAGTTCACATGAGTGGGTGAGGTGATCTGAGCATGTTAGAAGCCTGCAGACCTTATTAAGTGCAACAGTTATCCTTCTAAGAGGGAAGGGGGAAGATGAGCCATAAATAACAAGCCTATAATCGATGACTGATAGAATGGAGCTATAGATAGCCAGTCTGAGCGCTTCAGGTGTTAAATTACTCTTATAACAGTAGAGGAGCCCAATCTTTATATTAACGACCTTATCGACATTCTCAATGTGTTGAGCATAGGAGAGGTGGCTATCCAAAGTAACCCCCAGATATTCGAAATGCTGAACCAGTTCAAGTGGGGCTCCTAGCTGGTTTCTTATTGTGAGGGCATGGGTTGTATACTTGCTGTGTGAGGTGCTAACATCATTACTTTCATTTTTTTTGTAGTTCAGGACCAGTCTGTGGGCACCGAAATACAGGTTACTCACCTGTAACAGGAGTTCTAGGAATGGTATATGTTGTTCATCCACACTTATTGGCAGGTTCCTTGCCGCTTTAATTGTCACCGGAAGGTCTTCAAGCTGGCTCCTCCCACCTACCCGGGTAGTAAAACTCTTGGCTCCGCCCCATGACACCAGATCTAGCCCGCTGGAAGCCAGGTTCTGCTTCGAAGCCGGGGAGGTTGGGTGGGTCATGTGGATGAACAAGATATACCGTTCCTAGAACTCCTGTTACAGGTGAGTAACCTGTATTTCTAGGGACATGGATATGTTGTTCAATCCACACTTTATTGGCAGACTCCTAGCAGTTCTCCGGGAGGAGGGAGGCAAGGCGCACCCCCCCAATACTTACTTGGGAAATAAGGACTGGAGAACCGAGGCCCCAAAACCAGCATCCCGGCGTGACTCAAGGTCGATGTGGTAGTGGGTAATAAAGTTATGTGCCGACTTCCAGGTAGCAGCCCTGCAGATATCCTGGATAGGGACATCCCTGGAAGCAGCTACCGATGCAGCGTATGACAGGTAGAATGAGCTCTTATCCCTCTGGGAGGCTTCATGCCCGCCAACCTACAGCAGAGCTGTATGCAGAAGGTGACCCACCTGCTTATCATCCACTTGGCTGCAGGTCTGCCAGGTGCGGCTTCAGCGCAGGTGACAAACAGCTGGTGAACCTGTCCCTGAATTTCGGTTGGGGGCGCAGGACAATCTTGTCCCTGTGGAAGACCAGATAAGGAGACTCGATGGAAAGCGTCTGGAGCTCTCCTATCCTTCTGGCTGACGTGATAGCCACCAAGAAGGCGGTCTTCCACGACAGGTGGGAAATATCGCACCTGTGCATCAGTTCAAATGGCTTGGCATGAGCTTGGCCAATACCAGCAGTAGATCCCATGGAGGTGGAGGTTCTCGCACCGAGGGAAATGTGGTCAAGGCCTTTGAAAAAGCGCTCGACCACCTTCTCCTGCGCCACCGACTGCTTCCCGGCCCGCACCCGGTAAGCAGAGATGGCTGCAAGGTGCACCTTAAGGGTCGTCGACCGAAGCCCTTGCTGAGAAAGGGACCACAGATAGTCCAGAATGCTTGCCAAGGGACAGGCGGAAGGGTCCAAGCCCTTCCCCTGACACCAAATGGAGAATCTCTTCCATTTGAAGGCATAGCATTTCCTGGTTGACTTCTTACGGGATGCCTCAACGACGTTGAGGATCTCATCGGAAATACCCAAGGCCTGGAACTCTAGCCGCTCAGGAACCAGGCCGTCAGGTGCAGGGATTGAAGGTCCGGATGGAATACCTTCCTCTGGTTGACTGAGATCAGGTCTGGGCGGGCTGGAAGCCACCTCGGGAGCCTGGAGTTGAGGCTGAGGAGATCTGGATACCAAAACTGGCAAGGCCAGTCTGGGGCTACCAGAATCACCTGCGCCTTGTCCCTCCTCGCCTTGAGAAGCACCTTGTGGATCAAGGGAAATGGGGGAAAAGCGTAGAAGAGGCCCGGGGTCCATGGCTTCGAGAAGGCATCCCCCTGCAGCGAGCCCGCTGAGGGGGGGCAGACATGGAACAGACTCAGCTTCACATTCTCCCTGGAGGCAAACAGGTCCACCTGAGGTGTGCCCCAGTGGGAGAACAGACCACTCATGAGACGCAGCCTCTGTCCGGCTTAGGGCATCGGCCAGGGTGTTGGAGGCTCCTGCCACGTGAATGGCTAGGAGATCTGCCTCCAGGCTGTGCAGGAGGGACCATATGTGGAGAGCTTCCTTGCATAAAAGCATGGAGCGCGTCCTGCCCTGGCGGTTCAGATAGTACATGGTCGTGGTATTGTCCGTCTGGACCTGAACCACTTGACCCCGTAGAAATGGGGCGAAGACGGTGTGAGCTAGGTGGACCGCCGAGCTCCAGCAGGTTGATATGGCATCGGGACTCCCGAGGGGACCAGAGACCATGCGCTCTGTGCTCCCCCAGATGGGCACCCCAACCCATCAGAGATGCATCGGTCGATAGAGAGACCGTCCGCTCGGGGCGGATGAACAGGATGCCCTCCTGCAGATGTGCCGGAACGGTCCACCACTGGAGAGCGTTCCACATCTCCTGGGTCACTGTCACAGGCTGGTCCAACGGATCGCAGTGCTGTGACCACTGGCTGGCCAGTCCCCATTGAAGGGCATGCATGTACCAACAGGCCCAACGGACCATGCTGGTGCAGGCCGCCATAAGGCCCAGGAGGCGCAGGAAGTCCCGGGCAGGGCGCGATTGCCCAACCAGAAATGATTGGGCAAATGAGGAAAGAACCTCGGCCCTGTCCGCTGAGCCGAGCTTGGCTCAAGAGAGTCGAGCTCTGCCCCGATGAAGAGTATTCACCTGCTTCAGCACGAAGTTCCGACTTGGCCTCGTTGATGAGGAGGCCAATCTGAGAGCAAACCTGGAGGGCCAGATCTCTGGACCGCTCCACCTCCACTCTGAAGGGGGCTGCACTCAGCCAGTCGTCCAGGTAGGGGTACACCCGGACCCTTCGGCGCTGCAGGAATGCTGTCACCACTGCCATGCATTTGGTGAAGACCCTGGGAGCTAGAGAGAGGCCGAAGGGCATGGCCCAGAACTCATAAAGGGACCCCTCCGCTCTGAAGCGGAGGAATCTCTGATGAGAAGGACGGATCGGGACGTGAAAGAATGCGTCCTGCAGGTCCAGGGAACAGAACCACATGCCTCGTTCCAAGGATGGTATTATCTGAGCCAGCGTGACCATCCTGAAGGTCCGAGACCTTAGGAACCTGTTTAGGTCATGCAGGTCGAGGATGGTGCGCCAGCCCCCTGTCCGTTTGGGGACCAGGAAATACCTGGACACAAACCCCGGGTCTGGAGGAGGATCCGCTACCTTCCTGATCCCCTCTTTTTCGAGGAGCAGGGCAATATCGACTCGGCGGGCCGACAGCGAGGCTACGGACCCCATGGCCCCCTGAGGGGCGACGGCTCGAAAGGGAGGACCTGCTCGAACTCCAGAGGCAGGCCTTTTCCTACCACCTCCAACGCCCAGCAGTCCGTGGTGATAGTGGACCAGGCAGAAAGGAAGTGGCGGAACCGTCCCCTCACGGGGGGAACCCAGGGGGAAGTGACGAGGCTGGGGGCGGCACCCCTCAACCCGTCACTGGGCAGGCTTGGGGGAGGAACCAGCCGAGGGACCTCCTGGGCCTTTACCTTCTTGCTTCCTGTTGGAGGAAGCCGCCGGCTTGGGTTTGGGATGCTAAGCGTGAGCCTGCTGGCCCTGTTGCTGGTGCTGTTGGGCCGGTCGAGCTGCAGGGGTTGAAGGATGAAAGGACTTATGCTGTTGCTGACGGCGGCCTTTGTCCCTCTGGGCGGAGGTGACCGAGTCCAGAGTGGCATTGGACTTTTCGATCTGCTGGAGGTGTCCCTCCACTCCAGGGCCGAAGAGGTCAGTCCCCAAGAAGGGGACGTCCGCTAACTTGTGCTGGGTATCCGCCGTGAAGGTGGATATCCTCAGCCATGCCCTGCGGTGCATGGCCACCGCAGCCGCTACTGACCTGGCACAGGAATCACCTATGTCCAGAGCAGTCTGAAGCTGCTGCTTCGCCACCGCCCTACCCTGGTCCCGCACCTGATGGACCGTGGTCTGCAGGTCAGCCGGGAGATGAGGGACAACCTCATCCAAGGAGCCCAAGAGGGCGTGGGAGAAGTGTGCCATCAGCACGGCCGAGCTGGCCTGTCGGAGGCTGAGGGAGGACGCAGCGTACACCTTGCGCCTGGCAAAGTCCAGCTTTTTGGACTCTTTGTCAGGAGGCTTATCCACGTCCCGAGTGTTACCGGAACGCCGGAAGACGCTGTCGGTGACTAGCCCCTCGGCAGAGGAGTGCTCCGAGAAACTGGGCAAAGAGCTGGTAGGGACCGCATACTTCTTGGCCAACCTGGCCGAGGGCACAGGACAGGAAGCAGGCTGCTGCCAGAGCTCCAAGGCTGGGCTGACAATGGCCTCAGCCACTGGAAAGGCCTCCGTGGGGGAATCCCCTCGGTCCAGTATCTCCGTCAGGGGATACTCTGCCCGTTTGGACACGGGCTCAAGCTGCATCCCGTGGACTCCAAGATGAGTCAAGAGACCTCAAGAAGGACGATGGGCTATCGCCCAATGACTGGCCCCGGAGGACTCCAGGTTGGACCTGCCTGGAGAACAGGGAAGAGTCGTCGTCAGATTCCGAAGAGTCTGCGAAGAGCTGCCTCGGCCCTGAGCCACCCTCTACCTGCCGAAGACGGTCGGGAGTGAGGGTGACCGACAACCTGTGGAGCAAGCCATGACCCGACCGAAAATCCTTGGTCGGTGCCCCAGACTTCGGTTGTGGAGGCGGAGGTTCCACCACAATCGGTGGAGCAGCTGGTTTCGGCCAAACAACCGGCCCTGGAACGGGCAACTCGACTGGGGCGAGCGGTTGCTTTGGTCGTTCGGGTGACAGCCACTTGATGGCCGCAGGCTGAACCAGAGTTGGTTTAGACCCAGACAACAGTAACTGCTGCCACATAAGCTTCTTGTAGCGTCGACGTAATTTACGCCGAAGCCTCCCCTCATCCAAGGAAGAGGACGAGGAGGAACGGTGTCGCTGCTTACTCCGGTACCGAGACTGAGACCGCCGATGTCGGCGGGAATGGCTTGACCGAGATGAAGTCCGAGACCGAGACCCTTGGGGGGACTGAGAGTGGGTCTGGGAAGAGGCGGGGGACACCCGCTCTTCCCTCGGCTCGGGCACTTTAACCGGGGACTGTGGCCCTGAAGAAGAAGAAGAGGAATCAGCATTTATATATAGCGATTTTCAAACATCCAAAGCGCTTTACAAGCAATGCTAGACTGGTAGTGAAGTGACTGAATGTGTGGTGGCGGCCATATCACACATCATCACCCACACACAGCCTGGAAGCCTAAAGGCGCAGGCAGATCCACAGTCTCCACCGGGGGAACCAGTGAAGGTGGGTTGTCGGCTTCACCAGTCGACAGCCCGTCCGACGGATCGAGAAAAATCTCTACTGCATTGACAGGAGTCTCGGCAGGCTGGCCTGACGGGGACACCGTGAAGCCAGCGGCCTGAGCCACAACTTCGACCGAAGTCGACGGTCGGCTGTCCAGGGAAGGAGACCTCTCCCGCTCCCACGAACGCCGATGGTGGGACTTACCCTTCGACTCTTTCTTCTTGGGCTGAGAAGAATGTCCTGAAGGCCCCTCTCCCTTCGTGGAAAGGGACTGACAAAGCTCCTTGAACAAAGCTGAGTATGAGGAACTCAGAGAGAGCGGGATAAATGCCACGGCTGAGGAGGAGGAAGATGCGGCCTGGGCCGCCTCCTCGAGGGCGATCATCTGCTCGAGCTGCTCAGCTGAGCCAGCCGCCGCGGACACCGCCCAATGAGCCTCTTTGGATTTTACCGGCAGGTAACGCTTCTCGGGGCGCCCGAGCTTCAATTGGGCAGCACGGTCTTCCAGGACGGTGGCCGAAAAAGAGCGGCACAACTCGCAGGCCTGCGGGTCGTGGTCTAGGCCTAGGCAGTAGACGCACATGGAGTGCGGATCCATCCTGGACATTTTCTGCCCGCAAGGGCACCTCCGAAAGCCAGGAATCAATTTGTCCATCGCAGCCGTGAGGGAAGATGAAGACCAAAGTTTAGAAAACTTCAAAACTAGTTCTGGACGAACCAAAGAGTTAGGATCCAGTCTAAAACGTGAGCGCTAAAGGAGGAACCTGAGCCAGCAGTAAGGAGATCTCAGGAATATGGGAGAGCCGAGAGTTTTACCACTCCGATGGAGGAGTTACTTGAAGACCTTCCGGCATTAAAGCGGCAAGGAACTCGCCAATAAGTGTGGATTGAACAACATATCCATGTCCCTAGAACCATTTTTCGACTTCCTCAAAACCGCATTGAAGGTGATATTCAAGAAATACAGGTTACTCACCTGTAACAGGAGTTCTAGGAATGGTATATGTTGTTCATCCACACTGTCTGGCAGGTATCCTTGCCGCTTTAAATCTTGCCGGAAGGTCTTCAAGCTGGCTCCTCCCACCCACCCGGGTGGTAAAACTCTCGGTTCCGCCTCATGACGCCAGATCTGCCCGCTGGAAGCTCAGGGCAAGCGTCGGCCGAGGTTAGAATGTAGGATGAACAACATATACCATTCCTAGAACTCCTGTTACAGGTGAGTAACCTGTATTTCTAGGACATGGATATGTTGTTCATCCACACTGGCAGACTCCCTAGCAGTCCTCCGGGAGGAGGAGACAAGGCGCACACCCCTCACTTAGGGAATAGAGACTGGAGAACCGAGGTCCCAAAACCAGCATCCCGGCGTGACTCAAGGTCGATGTGGTAATGGTGATGAAGATGTGCTGACTTCAGGTAGCAGCCCTGCAGATATCCTGGATAGGGACGCCCCTGAAGCAGCCACTGAGCAGCAGTATGGCGGGTAGAATGAGCTCTATCCTCTGGGAGGCTCCATGCCCGCCAACTTATAGCAGAGATCATGCAGGAGGTGACCCACCTGCTTATCGTCCACTTGGCTGCAGGTCTGCCAGGTGCAGCTTCAGCGTGGTGACAAACAGCTGGCAAACCTTTCCTGAATTTTCAGCCGCTTGCGCCCTTATAATAAGCGCCCCTTCTAGGGTCCAAAGTATGGAGCCTGTATTCGGCCTCCGAGGTGTGATTGGGGTAAAAACACCAGCAGAGTCAACACCTGGTTAAGGTGAAACTCCGACACCACCTTCGGAAGGAATTTCGGGTGGGGGTGCAGGACAACCTTGTCCCTGTGGAAGACCAGGTAAGGAGACTCGATGCAGAGCGCCTGGAGTTCTCCCATCCTTCTGGCTGACGTGATAGCCAC
Organism: Neoceratodus forsteri; assembly: GCA_016271365.2. NCBI lineage: Eukaryota > Metazoa > Chordata > Ceratodontiformes > Ceratodontidae > Neoceratodus > Neoceratodus forsteri. Next base: position 1,538,199,156 of record CM057455.1, read on the forward strand.
CAAGAAGGCGGTCTTCCACGACAGGTGAGAGAGTTCACACCTGGGCCTTGGTTCTAATGGCTTGCCCATGAGCTTTGCCAGTACCAGCAGTAAATCCCACGGAGGTGGAGGTTCTCACACCGGAGGGGAAATGTGATCAAGGCCTTTGAAAAAGCGCCAGACCACCTTCTTCTGCGCCGACTGCTCCCCGGCCCGCGCCCGGTAAGCAGAGATGGCTGCCAGGTGCACCCTTAGGGTCGTCGACCTAAGCCCTTGACGAGAAAAGGACCATAAATAGTCCAAGATGCTTGCCAAAGAACAGGAGGAAGGGTCCAGGCCCTTGCCCTGACAGCAAATGGAGAATCTCTTCCATTTAAAGGCATAGCATTTCCTGGTCAACTCCTTACAGGAAGCCTCAACAACGTTGAGGACCTCGTTGGAAAGACCCAAGGCCTGGAACTCTAGCCGCTCAGGAACCAGGCCATCAGGTGCAGGGATTGAAGGTCCGGATGAAATACCTTCCCCTGACTGAGATCAGGTCTGGGCGGGCTGGAAGCCGCCTCGGGAGCCTGGATCGGAGGCTGAGGAGATCTGGATACCAGAACTGGCAGGGCCAGTCTGGGGCTACCAGAATCACCTGCGCCTTGTCCCTCCTTGCCTTGAGAAGCACCTTGTGGATCAAGGGAAATGGGGGAAAGGTGTAGAAGAGGCCCGGGGTCCACAGCCTTGAGAAGGCATCCCCCTGCAGCAAGCCCTGCTGAGGGAGGCGGGCATGAAACAGCCTCAGCTTCGCATTCTCCCTGGAGGAAAACAGGTCCACCTGAGGCATGCCCCAGTGGGAGAACAGATCTTGTACTACCTCCGGCAGGAGAGACTACTTGTGGGACACAGCTCCTATCCAGCTTAGGGCATTGGCCAGAATGTTGGAGGCTCCTGCCACATGGATGGCAAGGAGAGCGGCCTCCAGGCTGCGCACGAGGGACCAAATGCGGAGAGCTTCCCTGCACAGAGGCATGGAGTGCGTGCCGCCCTAGCAGTTTAGGTAGTACATGGTTGTGGTATTGTCCGTCTGGACCTGCACCACTTGACCCCGTACAAACGGAGCGAAGGCAGTGAGGGCTAGACAAACCGCTCGAAGCTCCAGCAAGTTGATGTGGCATCGGGACTCCCGAGGGGACCAGAGGCCGTGCACTCTGTGCTCCCCCAGATGGGCACCCCAACCTATCAGAGAGGCATCAGTCAATAGACAGACCATTGGCTCGGGGCGGACAAACGGGATGCCCTCCTGCAGTTGACCTGGAACGATCCACCACTGGAGAGCGTTCCACATCTCCTGGGTCACTGTCACTGGCTGATCCAAAGGATCGGAACGCTGTGACCACTGGCTGGTCAGTCCCCATTGTAGGGGACACGTGCCAACGGGTCCAATGGACCATGCTGGTGCAGGCCGCCATGAGGCCCAGGAGGCGCAGGAAGTCCTGGGCAGGGCGCAATTGCCCAACCTGAAGTGATTGGGCAAAGGAGGAAAGAACCTCAGCCCTGTCTGCAGAGAGTCGAGCTCTGCCCCGGTGAATTGGATCACCTGCTTTGGCACGAGTTCCGACATGACCTCGTTGATAAGGAGGCCAACTTGAGAGCAAACCTGGAGGGCCAGATCCTTGGACCACTCCGCCTCCATTCTGGAGGAGGCCTCAATCAGCCAGTCGTCCAGGTAGGGGTACACCCAGACCCTTCGGCACCGCAGGAATGCTGTCACCACTGCCATACATTTGGTGAAGACCCTGGGAGCTACAGAAAGGCCGAAGGGCATGGCCCGGAACTCATAGAGGGACCCCTCTGCTCTGAAGCGGAGGAATTGCTGGTGGAATGGACAGATTGGGATGTGAAAGAACGTGTCCTGGAGGTTCAGAGAACAGAACCACATGCCTCATTCCAAGGATGGAATGATCTGAGCCAGAGTGACCATCCTGAAGGTTTGAGACCTTAGGAACCTGTTCAGGTCATGCAGGTCTAGAATGGGGCACCAGCCCCCTTGTCCATTTCAGGACCAGGAAGTACCTGAACACAAACCCTGGGTATGGTGGAGGATCCGCCACCTTCCTGATCACCTCCTTTTGAAGGAGCAGGGCAATGTCAGCTCAACAGGCCGACAGAGAGGCTGTGGACCTCGTAACCCCCCGTGGGGCGACAGCTCGGGAGGGCGGGGCCTGCTTGAACTCCAGAGGCAGACCCTTTCCTACCACCTCCAACACCCAATGGTCTGTGGTGATAGCGGACCAGGCGTAAAGAAAATGGCAGAGCCGTCCCCCCATGGGGGGATCCCAGGGGGAAGCGACGAGGTTGGGGCCGACACCCCCTCAACCCGTCACTGGGCAGGCTTGGAGGAAGGAACAGCTGAGGGACCTCCTGGGCCTTTTCCTCACGGCTTCCTGTTAGAGGAAGCTGCAGACTTGGCTTTGGGGTGCCAATTATGAGCCTGCTGGCCCTGATGCTGGTGTAGCTGGGCCGGACGTGCCGCAGGGGCAGAAGGGCAAAAGGACTTAAGTTGCTGTCGACGGCCTTTGTCCTTCTGAGCAGACGTGACCGAGTCCAAGGTGGCATTGGACTTTTCGATTCTCTGGAGGTGGCCTTTCACTCCAGGGCTGAACAGGTCAGTCCCCAGGAAGGGGAAGTCTGCTAACTTGTGCTGGGTATCTGCCGTAACGGTGGATATCCTCAGCCAGGTTCTGCAGCGCATGGCCACTGCGGCCACTATTGACCGGGCACAGGGGTCTCCGATATCAAGAGCCATTTGGAGCTGCTCTTTCACCACTGCCCCTCCCTGATCCCGCACCTGCCCTGATCCCGCACCTGCTTGACCGATCAGCAGATCAGCCAGGTGATGAGGGATCACCTCATCCAGGGAGCCCATGAGGGCGTGGGAGAAGTGCACCATTAATATGGCCAAACTGGCCTGACGGAGGCTGAGGGAGGACGCAGCATATACTTTGTGCCTGGCATAGTCCAGCTTTTTGGACTCTTTGTTGGGGGGCTTGTCCACATCCCTAGCATTCCTGGAATGCCGGAAAACGCTGTTGGTGACCAACCTCTCCGCAGAGGGGTGTTCCGAGAAACCGGACTAAGAGCCGGTAGGGACCACATACTTCCTTGCCATCCTGGCCGAAGGAGCAGGACAGGAAGCCGGCCACTGCCATAGCTCCAAGGCTGGGCCAACAATGGCTTTAGCCACTGGAAAGGCCTCCGTGGGAGAACCCCCTTGGTCCAGTATCTCCATGATGAGATACTTGGCCTGCTTGGATACGGGGTCAAGCTGCATCCCGATGGACTCCGAGATGAGCTGAAGCAGACCCATGAACGATGATGGGCTCTCATCCATCGACTGCCCCCCGGAGGACTCCAGGTCAGGGGGCCTGGAAAACAGGGAGGAGTTGTTGTCATACTCCGAGGAGTCTGTGAAGAGCTGCCTAGGGCCTGAGCCACCCTCCACCTGATGAGGATGGTCGGGAGTGAGGATGACCGACAACCGGTGGGGCAGTCCCTGACCCGACTGAGAATCCTTGGTCGGAGCCCCCAATTTCGGTTGTGGATGCGGAGGTTCCACCACAATCAGTGGGGCAGCTGGTTTCGGCCAAACAACCGGCCCAGGCTTGGGCACCTCGACCACCGTGAGGGGCTGTTTCAGCTTTTCGGGTGACAGCCACTTAATGGCCGGGGAACGGGACAGCGTAGGCTTGCTCCCGACAGAAGGAGCTGCTGCCACATTAAGTCCTCATAGGGTCGACACAATTTGCGCCGAAGCCTCCCTTTCTGAGGAGGAGGAAGATGAGGACAAGCTGCACCACCGCCTCTCGTGCCGAGACCGAGACCGCTAGGGGCCAGCAGGATCGGGCTGGACCGAGACGAGGGGTCCGAGACCGATACCGCCAGTGTTTCAAGGGTGGGTCTGGGAGGAGCGGGGGAAACCCGCTCCTCCCTCGGCTCGGGAGCCTTGACCGGGGACTCCGGCACAGGAGGTGCAGGCAAGTCCTCGGTTTCCACCGGGGAAACTGGTGATGAAGGACTGTTGGCTTCACCAGTCAACAGTCCATCTGATGGGTTGAGAAAAATCTCAACGGCATCGATGGGTGTCTCGGCTGGCTGACCTGACGTGGACACCGTGAAGCCAGCGGCCTTAGCTGCAATCTCGACCGAAGTTAAGTGTTGACTGTCCGGGGAAGGGGACCTCTCCCGCTCCCACGAATGTCGACGGTGGGACTTACCCTTCAAGTCCTTCTTTTTTGACCGAGAAGAGTGTCCCGATGGCCCCTTACCCTTCGTGGAGAGGGACTGGCAAAGCTCCTAAAAAGAAGCTGTGTAGGAGGATCCCAAGGAGAGTGGGATAAATGCCGCGACCGAGGAAGATGAAGATGCGGCCTGGGCCGCCTCCTCCTCGAGGGCGATCATCTGCTCATGTTGCTCAGCCGAGCCAGCCGCCACAGAAACCGCCCAATGGGCCTCCTTGGACTTCACTGGCGGATAACGTTTCTCAGGGCACCCAAGTTGGGGCCGGGCAGCACGGTCTTCAAGGATGTTAGCCGAAAAAGACCTAAACAACTCGCAGGCCTGCGGGTCGTGGTCAAGCCCGAGGCAGTAGATGCACATGGAATGCGGATCGGTCCAGACATCTTCTGCCCGCATGGGCACCGCCAAAAACCGGGAGTCGATTTGTCCATCGCAGCTGAGAAGGAAGAAGTAGACCGAAGTCTAGAAAACTTTTAAATTATTTTCGGGTGAACCGAAGAGTTTGGATCCAGTCTAGATGCAGAGCGCTAAGGAGGAAACCTGAGCTTCCAAGCGGTAAGGAAGATCTGGTGTCATGGGATGGAGCCAAGAGTTTTACCAACCGGGTGGGTGGGAGGAGACAGCTTGAAGACCTTCCAGCAAGATTTGAAGCGGCAAGGAACCTGCCAGACAGTGTGGATGAACAACATATCCATGTCCCTAGAACAGTGATGTTAGGTTGGCTTGTACAGTGGTAGTCATAGAAAAGTTTTGCAGTACTGAGGTATACCTAGGTATACTGATGCAGAATGAGACAAGATCACATTACAGTCAATGCAAATTACCTCAGTGGTACCTCGAGGTAGGAAACTTTTCAATAACTATCACTGTAAATATGACAGCATTGTCGGCATACAAAAGGATCCGTTGGTGGCAGCAATATGGAAGGTTGCTGACGAAGACACTGAAAAGGAGAGGGCCAAGGATAGATCCTTGTGGCACTCCAGAATGGACGATCCGTCGGTCTGAGGTGATATTGGAGATTTTCACCCTTTGATAGCAATCCTCCAGATAGTTTTGAACCAGAGCATTGCGTCATTTGAAAGTCCAATAGTGGTCAATTGTTGAAGCAGAAGTGTGTGGTTCACCGTATAAAAAGCCTTAGTTAAGTCTATGAAGGCTGTACCAACAAGGTTCCCTTGATCAAGTGACTGGTGACTGAAACCGGTAAATTACAGGGGGGGCAGTGGTAGTATTGTGCCCCTTCCTGAAACCATGTTGCTGTGGACATTGGATGGTGTATTTATCAAGGTAGTGAATTAACTGGTCTGAAAATATATGTTCCAGTACTTTTGAAAGAGGGGAGAGGATTGAAATTGGTCTGTAGTTGGAATGTAGGGTACAATAGCCTGATTTATGTACAGGGGTTACTAGTGCTGATTTTCAAATGAGGGGGAATTGAGACAGATATAATGACAGGTTGAAAATCCTTGTGATAGGAACTATTACTTCATCAAGGGAAGTGTGATAAGTTTTAGGTCAAGGGAATCACCACTGTGCTTTGACCTACCCAGGACTCTTCGCATGTGTCTTCTAACCACGGATATGGGTACTTTCTTAAAGTAGAAGGGGGGATTTGCATTGCGATTATCGTATTGTTCATGTGAGGTGTCATCTTGCTGTGGTGTAGAGGCAGTGGGGTGGGGGTTATCAAAGAAGTCAGAAGGGAGGACACTGATCAGGTCTGAGAAGGTGTTATTGAAGATATTTGCAATAGCTAGAAGGTCCATAGTGGGGCTCCATCAAAGTTGAGCATTGAGGGTGCCACCTTGGGGATCTTACCAATGACATCCTTTATATTCGACCAAAAATTTCTACTATCACCTCATGAGTTGGCAAGCATTTCTCTATGGTGATTGCTTTTCTCTCGTCAGATGACCCAGGTACACATGTTCCTAGCAGCTTTGCACGCTTGAATATCAGCTAGTCTCCCCATGGCTTTTGCTCAGTGTGTCAGAGGTGGCCCCATAGATTCATCTTAGTTAGTAGTTCAGAAGTAGTCCAAGTGTTAACCAAGCCATGTATTGTTCTAATTTTCAAGGGAGCATGGATGTCACACACAGCATTGAAGCGGGAGATGAAGTGCTCGAGAGCTGCATTAACATCAGTAGTGGAGTCAAGAGCAGACCCGTCGAGGTTACACAACTGTAGTTTTAGGGGTTCAAGGTGCTCATGCTTTAGAACTCTGCTGTAGACGGTTTGATGAGGGGGCCTGGTGAATTCATTAGTCCAGGAGCAGGAAACTGGGGAGTGATCACTTAGAGAGCTCCTTTAAATGAGGTATTGGGCTCACCTGCAGACATTGCCAACACTTTATGGAACCTTGTGATATTATGCAGGAACACACTGCACTTGAATACACGTAGTTAAGCAAATCTTGTTCCTGCATACATAACATCACAATCTACAATAAAATTGTGGCAGTGTAGCATCAGCATTTTACAGTCTTCCATATCTCTAGACTACATCCAGCTATAGGTGAACCCAATACCTCATATGAAACAATGTTTTATAGGCTTTCAAACTATGATGGCCGCTAGCATGAATGCTCCCATTTGAATTATTATGCTACAATATTATTGTCACAATGATCCTCATGACGTGCTACTATTGGCACATGGTATACAGTGCTGCCTCCAAGACCTCACTAGGCAGACTGAATACCCTTCCTTTAATCTTTTGTTTTGCCTATAAATGTCCCTTTGCCACCCACCACTGTTTCTTTACTCTCTCTTCCTGAAGGGTTGACCTCTCACCTCTTCACTTGCATGTCTCTTGTTTCCAAATTCTGGTTAGGCTCCTTCCTCAGGTACCTAAACAACCTCCTTACCTGTTCTTCCCACTCTCTCAGATCCTCTCTCTGTCCCTCAACCTAAGACATCTGCAGGTCAAGCTATGTTCTCCTATAAGTGCCCCCATCTGTGGTCTAACCTCCCCCTCCCCACTCTCCCCATTCGTGTCCGCCCTGAAGCCCCTGCTCCAACTTACATTACATATATCTTTACTGCACCTAATCTTTCCCCTCTCCTCCCCTATTCCTACTTATCCCTTGTTAGTAAGTAAGTAAAATTGTATTTGTTTTGTACCCATTCTTGTGGCTCGGCACTGTACATAGTTTCAAGGAAACAAAGCAATATACGTAGTACATAGATCATAAAATAAAGTAAAAAGATAATAAACACAATTGTATTTACTTTCCTTGTAGTGTACTGTAGCCATACAAAATGCATGAGCATGTATTATGCATTTTGTTTTACTGTATTTCACAGGTATCCCATTTGCTTTTCTCACAGGATGCACCTGGAAACTGACTGGTTTTGGCAGTGTGCCATCTGGGCCAAATATTTTAATTAATAAAAAATACATATTTAAAAAAAATGCATTTTTGCAGTTATTAGATGTGCATGTTATAAATAAATAGGTTTGTTTCCTCTCTTAATTTTAAATATCTTTTCCCTTGATTATTTATTTGTAACATGTACCACTACTAATGCTATTCATGTCCCCTGGGACCCACTTGCAAACCAGGTGCTACAGCTAAATGAGGTTATCCTTATATGGAAAACGTTAAATTTTTCAACATGTGGTTAAACAGACCCATCAGAAACTAAAGCTATATTTTGAATGATCAAATCAGAAGATCCCAGTGTGACCTACAGTTGACATCAACAGGGAGTTGGCTGCTGTCAGAATCCAGGCAACTGGTGTACATGACCCACACACCCAGATATTTGAGCATATGTTTCTTGTATTCAAATATGAAAAGACGATATTAATGATCTGTGAACAGACACCATTTTGTGAACAACATCACTTTATCAGGGTACCACCTTTACTTGCTATCTTTTATCAAAACTTCAGAATTTCTTCAGTGCCAGTGAGCCAATGAGAATTGCTGCAGTATCCTGGAGCCAAGATAGGCCCTCTGAGCAGAGCTCTTGTCTTCTTTATTAAGAACATCAAGGGACCAAAAAAGGCCCTAGAAGCCACACTGTGAAACTAATTAGAATTTTAAGAATATTAGGAATGATATGAGAAAAGAAATAGTAAGGTTTTGGAAAACAAAAACTATCAAGTATACGTGATCCTCTGATAAAGAGATGTTGCTCACAAAATATTGATGTATGTCCATGGATCATTCCTATTATCTTTTTATATTTGAATAAATGAAACATAAATATCTGGGTGAGTTAGTCATTTACTCCAATTGTCTGGAATGATCAAAATATGCATAGATAATGTGCCCTAATAAATGTAATCTTTCTTTTTCACTACAAAATAGGTGTCACATTTAGAAACAATTAGGTCAGTGCTTTGAGTGCACAGTTTGATAACTTTCACCCACATTATACCTGCCTAAGTTATCTGTGTTCATGGGTCAGTTGCTTTTTCAGTATAAAGCCAGAGACCTCACAAGAAATGTGTTCATTATTTTATTAATTTTTTATACAGTATGGGAAACATTTAATTATTTACAGATTTGTTTCTGCCCACACAAATGACATTTCAAATTCTTTTAAAAATCTGTTTAATTGTAAAGCCATGAAAATTCTTCTTTTTTTTTTTTACATTTTGTTTTTCTCTTATTGTCCTCTACAATGTCACTTCTTTACGGTAAAATGTTCTAGTGTGTGTTTAGAGTATACAGATATGTCAACAATTTACATTCCACTTATTAATATTTGCAGGAGGCAAACAAAAGTGTGAAAGGAAAATGAACAGAGAGAGAAGTTCAAGTTATAATGCATATTAAGTCATCACCAAGGACATAAACTGTACATTAACACCAAAATAATTCTGTTCACTTATGTTAGAACATAAAAAAAAAATCTATCTAGTCATTAGCACTTCAACTTGCTTTACAAATAAAGAAGTGTAATATATGCATGGTAACGCTTTGTAAAGAAAAAATATATAGTCACTCTGTTTTATTAAACTTGCAAACCACCTTTAAACCTAACCTAGCAAGAAGTGTTTTCATGACACAAACAGCATACTTACTTTGTTCAGAAAGAAACTTTTTTGCACAAAGATTCAATGATATAAATTTTATTCTTCACTGATAGCATCAGTTGTTTTAAAAGAATTTGTGATTACAAAAAACAACACGTTGTGAACAATTTAGCAGAAGATAAACATTACACAAACTGATAGATACACAGCAATGGGTTAATTTAAACACCCCATTCGATATTAACAGTGAGGTCAGTAATATGGAAAAAAAAAAAACAGCTACAGTACTAATCACTGACTCGCTACTGTGGGACAGAGATGCAGGCCCACAACCTCCCCATTTCTCATTTACACACGATGTGACAGCGGTGTCACAAGCCTGTTCTGTCTTAACTGATGATATGTACTGACGAATACTCCAAAAATGACGGACTTATTTAACCATCATAAAATATTTTTCCTGTTCCTTTCGACACAAAGTCAATGGCTCAATGAAAATCTCTGTACTAGTTTCATTGTCAGAAAGTCTAGTTCATTCATTGTGAAGAAAGCTTATTACTTCACTATCAATATTCTGCTCTTAGTGATTATGCTACAAGAATTTGTTGGCCAATAGCGTGTGCAAATGTTCTGAGTGACATGTTATTATGTATTTGTATTTGGTGTTTCAGTGTTCTAATTTGTATTTGTTTCTCCAAGGTCCCCCTTGACAATGTACAGACTCTGTCCTTGGGTTCCTACCCGATTAACAAAATGAAATGAAATGAAATGCTACAATGTTGAAATTGTTGCACTGCAGACATTTTGTGAAAACTACTGCTAATAATTTTACAGAAATTAAAAAAAATGTAAGGGCCATCTGTGCTGTTCTATAAATAGTACTTTAGATTTTTTTTATTTCACTGTTTTCAAGTACTCCACAATCTAGTAAATGAGAAACCACAATAAACTGTATGTTAGATGCAAATAGTGTGACATCATTCATCACATACTTGTTGTTAGAAGCTGGTTACAACTTAATTGTGCATGCAGGTGTGACCACAAGTTTGTATTGATATAAATCAGGCAATATTCAGGTAACTGTAGCTAAAATGGAAAAAGACTGATAATATCCAGTACTCTAGGGGTGCAGAAACATTTCAGAAAACTACACCCAAAGGTCTTTTTAATATTTAAAATTTCTAGCCCTTGTTTTATAAATTGCAGAAGTAAACATTTGTGCCTCATTTCTAAGGACTGGACGACTCAGATGTGTCAATGGCTTCACGAGGTAAGTCATAATATAGTGTTATCTTGTGATGTTCTAGTAACCTCTCTTGGCTTGTTGCTACACTATACTCAGAACATCACCTGGCTGTAATGTATAATATGTTTTGTTTTTTGGTTTTTACATACTTCACAATGCATATTTCATAAATATCCCAATTTGTGTAAAGCATGTCCATTTGATACAAAATTCCAATGATACTACAGATTATCACAATTTGTATCAGCTGTCCGATATCAGACCTAATACTTAAGGAGGAACGTGAATTCAGGTGCAAAACAAACCAAAAACCTGTATAATCTAATGTCATTTGTAAGATTTGAGTAAATGCTCAAGACCAGTCAACTTACGTCATATTTAGGGCAAACAGGTAACCTGCTCAAGTCAAGGTAGGGTTCTGGTTTGAGTACAGGCCTACAGGCCAATATGCTACTGAAGATTCTGGTAAATGCACAGTGCATAACTTCAGATCTTAAGCAAAAGTCTGTATTTCATGCCTATTAAAATAGTCTGAATTGATTTCAGAAGTTGTGTTTTGTTAAAATGCCTCTTGAAAAATTATGGATTTTCACCATAATATAGGCTATTAAAAAGAAACAGAGGCATAAAGGGGAATTTATTATAAGCCTCTCCTACCTGAATGCTGTAGCATCATCAGTGGTTTCACCCCTTAGCCATATTTATAGTGCATAGCAGATGGAAGAAAATAACACCCCTGCTACAGTGGCTCTCAAAACCCTCTAGATCAGGGACCCATCTCCCCAATGGGTTATGAATAATGTACCATATACCCCAGAAGCTGTAAAAGTGAAATTGTCTGGAACTAAATGCATGTTCTGAAGGAGTGCATAACATTAAATGTTCGGCCCTGCTTTGTGCTTCTGAACTCCTAGGGATCCAGCAAGGATCCCCCACATATATTTAAGGAGGTACAGAAAGAATTAGTGTTGCTGAATCAGGAATGTTCCTGATAAAAACAGTCGAGAGGCACAGGTGGCAGAGCTGTAAACAAAATAAATAATTCTGAAAAAAGGATTTTATAATTGGGTGAAACTTTTAGTACACTTTCTATCAGTAGGAAAAAAAGCTGTGAAAATTTAGAAAATATCAGCTTATGTAGGTTGGCTGATCTAGCAAGTATTTTAAAAACCTTTTTTTTTTTTTTTTTTGGACAAAACAGCAGTGTTTTCAAAGTTGCTGGAAAAACCAACTTACATATGCAAATATATTTTGAAATTCTGATCTTTTAAGCATTTCCTGGAAAAAAATGTTCAACAAGATGAATGGTAAAAAAAGAACAATGTTCACCAAGATGAATGGTAAAACACCCCTTACAAGATCTGTAGTTTGAAGATTCAATGAAAATAGTTTTCCTGCACAACGATATGGTAATTAAAGTGAAGAACTTACAGTATAGTGTTTAGTCAGTTAAAAATAATTAATAAGTACAAACACTTCAATTGCCCCTTACAACAATTTAGGAACATTATGCAATCTGACAGTTCAATGACTGGACCAACAGGTAAATTCTACTAAAAAAGACTCAAACATTAGGGGAAAAAAATGTTGAACTATAATGTGAACAACAGGCAGACTGGAAATATAAATAAAATGTAGGAGGCAGACAAAATACTCCTAAACTACACATGTTCAAATTAATCTTCAACCACCAGATTTCCTCCATCTGCTTACAAGTCATTATTGCCTTTCAAACTCCATTACTTCCCTGGAAGCTCAAGTTTACAATCTTCTGTTGAATAAAAGCGTTGAACAGGGTTTAATGGAATTCGAGAGCCCGTGCATCTGTGAGTGTTCAAAGAGTCTTTCTGTGGCTTGGCTCGCAGTCTATATAAAGGCCTTGCTTCTCACTTTCTGTATCAGATAGATGGTTTTCTTTGTGTCTGACATAGTAGTTCAGGTGAAAAGGTGTGACTGCAAGTCTTGAATAAAGTGCTCCATCTGCTCTCAAAAAGAGGAGTCTGGGCCCCCCAAAAATAACACCTATCATCTTTGATTAGGAAGACAGCAGAGTCCCAAAGGACCACTCCGCAATACTATAATGCCAAAATACCCTGTTATTTGCTATTGCTGTACACTAAGTCACTGGCTATTTTTTAGACAGACTAAAGATTAACGTGTTTGAGAGGATGAGTTCTACTGTACAAGAAATGTTCTTTTTACAGAAAAAAAAGAATATTTTATACGAAGCATGGCAGTTATGGGAGCACTGGTATATGTATCAAAGCATCAAGGAGGCAAACCTTCAGAAGCGGGGTTACAGAAATGTCTCTTAGAGGGCTGACAGCTAACACCATAGAAATGGTAAACAATGCTGATCATTATAAAATGACCAGAAAGGGGTAAAAGGAATATAAATAATTTTATTTGTGTTTCTGAACAAGACCAGCAGGGGTCGGATTATATTACAAGTTCCCAGTTTGTTCCATGAAAATCTATAGCCTGGTCTGGGCCTCGGGGATGTAAATCTCAATGCTATCCGCACTCTCGGTGGCAGAGTTCTGTCGAACCGATGCGGCTCGTTTCGCAGCCATCAGCCGTTTCCGTGCTTCTTGTCGCTGTTTGTCTGAACTTTCCAGGGATCTGTCTCGTGTGAGAGGAACCTGACCCTTTGGGGGTTTCTTTGGCACAGGAGGGGGGATCCTTTTTTCCTGAAGAAAACAGAAATGTCAGTAAGCAAGAATGCAGCCAGTAAACAGAAAGCAGTGCAGACAGGAGTGGGGCTACAATTGTGTGAGCGTACAAGGTGGTGGTGAGGCAAATCTGAAGACTCAGAGATACTTGGATATATTACGTTCAAATATATTTTTCTCATCCTACAGCAAGTATTCTTCAAGACAGTACATGTATGTGACATAGAATGGACTGCAAATATAGGTTACTCACCTGTAACTGTAGTTCTAAAAGTGGTAGTAAGTTCACATCCACACATAGGCAGTTCTCCCTGGAGACAGCAGAGTCATTGGAGAGTCTTCAACCTATGCTCCTCCCACCATCCAGGTGACAATATCCTCTGGATCTGGGTGTCACATTGACAGGGAAGGTTGGGTGGGGTGGTGTGGATGTGAACTAAATATCATGCATAGAACTATGGCTACAGGTGAGTAACCTATATTTCTAAAGTCATGGTTTCAGTTCATTATCTACACATAGGCAGACTCCTAGCAGTCCTCCAGGAGGAGGGGGAAGGTGCACACCCTTATTTTGCGAACAATGACAGCAGTACAGAGGCCCCAAAAGATGCATCCTGATAACGCATTACATCAATACTGTAATGGAAGATGAAGGTGTACACTTTAGACCAGATTGTAGCCGTGCATATCTCTGCAATGGGGATATCCCTGGAAGCGGCCACCGAGGGCAGCAGTATGTCTGGTAAAATGAGCCCTAAGTCCCTTGGGCGACTCCCTACCAGCCAACATATTGCAGAGGTTGATGAAGGATGTAATCCACCTGGCTACTGTCTGCTTAGGTGCGGTCTGCCTGGAACAGCTTTGGCATTGGTGACCAACAACTGGTGAGCCTCTCCACGCACTCCTGCCATGCACGTCCTACAATAAGACAGCACCCTCAGCATGTCCAATGTATGGAGCTTGCGATCAGTGTCTAAGGTCAGATTGGTGAAATACACTGCAAGGTTAATCACCTAGTTGAGGTGGACCACCTTGTCCTTATGGAAGACCAAGTAAGGAGGCTCACTGAGTGTGCCTGAAGTTCACACTGATTCTTCTGGTTGATGTTAGGGCCAACAGGAAGGCAATGTTCCATGACAAGTGAGACATCTCACACTTGTATAGGCTCAAAAGGCTTGCCCATGAGCATAACCAGCATCAATAGTAGGTCCCATGGAGGTGGTGGTTTTTGCACCAGAGACCTTCAAAAAAGCAATAGACCACCTTCTCCTACACCACTGAGAGCATACCAGCCCACATCCGGTATGCAGAGATGGCTGCCAGGTGCACCTTAAGAGACATCGCCAGCAATCCCTATTGAGGCAGGAATTTGAGGTAGTTGACAGTATTTGTGACTGAGCAGACAAGGGGATCAATCTCCTTGCCCTGACACCAGATCGAAAACCTCTTCCACGTAAATGTATAGTATTTGTGAGTCAACTCCTCACAGAATGCCTCCATAATGTGAAGAACACCTTCAGAAAGCTCAGAGCCTGGAAATCTAGCTGCTCAGGAACCAGGTTGAGCGGTGCAGGGACTGAAGATACAGGTGCAGGACCATCCTGTTGTCTCATCAGCAGGTCGGTGCAGAGAAGCAACCTCCATGGCAGTCTGCTGCTGAGGCTGAGGAGATCCAGGCACCAGAACTGTCTGGGCCAGTCTGGAGCTATCAGGATCATCCATGCCTTGTCTTTCCGAGTCTTGATCACTACCTTGTGAACCAAAGAGAATGAAGGGATGGTGTGCAGAACACCTGGGGTTCATGGCCTTGAGAAGGCATCCCCTGCAGTGTACCAGACTTGGGGGGGGGGCATGCACAGAAAGAACAGTTACATACTTACCATAGCAGTAGATCTTCGAGAGTATCTCGTCAGTGCTAGGACAGCATGGAAACTTTTGCTAGCCAGGCACCACCCACGATGTCATCCCAAGTCTCATCTACATAAACTTGGGCAGCCTCATCACTCCTCAGTTCCCCACTGGAGATTAGACTCCAAAGACCTGCAACTGTAAGGAACCAGGAGATAAGACCAGTACTAGGCATACAAGGAGAGACATGGGGCTGGATATATGATGTACGGATTAGGTTCTGGCACAGTATCTGATTTAACCCTCACTGAAGCAGAAGGGGGACAGTGGGAGGGATGGCATGGCTTAATGGAAGAGATTCTCTCAAAGATCTACTGTTACAGTAAGTACGTAATTCTTCTATCTTCCTTGAGGATATCTCCTCCATTAGGCTACACCTTTGGAACAATTCCCAAGCAGTCCCACATCAAACTGAGGGGAGGGTACAGTCTGATGTATATTCAGCACAACTGGCCTTGCAGCACATCAAATCCAAGTTCAGCATGTCTGCAACAGACTGTGTCCAGACTGTAATGCTTAGTAAAGGTGTAGATAGTGCTCCATGTAGTTGCAGCACAAATGTCAGCAGCAGAAACATTTCTGAAACAAGTAACAGATGTGGCCATCCCCCCGTGGAGTGACCACAAACTGCACCAGGAAGTTCCTTACTGTACATCCTATAACAGAACGTAATACAATGTGCAAGCAGTTTGGACAGGCATTGTTTAGACACAGAAGTGCCTTGTTTCTCAGGGGCGAAAGAAATAAAAAGCTGAGAGGACTTTCTGCAGTCCTTGGTGCGACTAACGTAGTATCTGAGCATTCTATGTACATTCAAAGTTTGGAGCGGTGCCTCACACTCTGACTGGCATGCTCAGAGTAATAAACAGGAAGGTGTATCATTTGATTCAGTGTAAATTCAGATACCACCTTAGGTTCTAAACTTAGGGCTTGCACTCAAAGAGACACTGTGGAAAATCACATAAGGAGGCTCACACTCTAGAGCCTGAAGCTCTGAAATCCTTTGAGTAGAAGTGATTGCAACTAAAATTAATGTATTCCTTTATAGGAAACGTAAGCCACAACCCATGGCTGGCTGAAAAGGCGTCAACATCAGTTTCTCAAGCACAAAATTCAAGTCACAGAAACAGAATTTGATGGCAGATAAGGACTGGGAGGCCCATCCAGTCTGCCCTTTTTCCCTACCTAGTAAAAAGCCATAGATCCTACCTTATCTGCAGCGTCACTTCTTTTTATGAGCTGCCATGGCTCCCCTATGTCTATCCCAAGCAGTTTTGAATTCTCCCACCATCTTTGCTCCCACCTCCTCTGCTGGGAAGCTGTTCCATGTCTCTACTACCCTTTCCATGAAGAAGTACTTTCTGATGTTGCCCCTTAGTCTTAGTCTACCCCCTTCCAGTCTCATGTCATGCCCTCTAGTTCTAGAGCATATTTTCTTCTCAAAGATGCTGCCCTCTTGTACCTTATTTATTCCCTTTAGGTATCTGAAGGTCTCTATCATGTCCTCCCTCTCTCCTCCAGTGTATACATAATGAGTTCCTCCAAACTCTCCTCATATGACATTTGGTGCAGTTCCTGCACCATTTTTGCTGCCCTTCTCTGGATAGCCTCTACCTTACCTATGTCCTTTCGGAGATGTGGCTTCCAGAACTGGACGCAGTACTCCAATTGAGGTCTCACCAGTGACCTGTACAGTGGCATAACCACCTCTCTTCTTCTGCTGGTAACAGAAACATAGAGTCCCAAGGCAGGACTGGGCAGATAGGAGGTTTCATATCAAGAATACCTCTCAGAAAAGTATGGGATACCTCTAGCTGGGCAACCATAGGACCACCAATAAGGACATGGAAAGCTGATATAGCAGCCAAATGCACCGTGAGGAATACTACAGATCAGAGTCTGACAGAGACAGCAAATATTCCAACACAGCATTTACAGAACATGTAAACTGGTCTAAATTCTTAGAAGCAGCCCACAAAGTGAACCAATTACAGAGAGAGACTAAAGGAGCTTAATAGGTATACCCTCAAGGAAAGGAGGGAGAGGGGGGGACATGATAGAAACTTTCAAGTACCTCAAGGGACTCAACAAAGTCCAGGAGGGTAGCATCTTTCAGAAAAAGAGATGTGCGAGAACAAGGAGGCACAATCTGAAGATAGAGGGGGACAGCTCAAGGGCAACATGAGGAAGTATTTTTCATGGAGAGGATTGTGGATGCATGGAACGGCCTTCCTGAGGAGGTCGGGGGGTCAAAAAACAGTGGGGGAATTCAAGAATGCATGGGACCAACATAAGGCAATTCTGGTGGAGGGTAGGAGGAAGTAGGCTGTTGGTAAAACTAGGATCTGTAGCTTATCCAACAGGTAGGGAAATGAGTAGACTAGGTGGGCCAAGCGGTCCTTATCTGCCGTCAAAGTCTATGTTTCTATGTTTCAAGGAATAGGTATGTCTAGTAGAAGGCTTTCTAGCTGCAATCAGGACATTAGCAACCTTTAGAGATGCCCCAAAACGTGGCAATGGCTATGTCTTTGGGAGCTATGCATGCTGATGTAGGGATTTCAGGTCCGGATGAACCAGAGATCCCTTGTCTTATGACAACAGAGACCAACACAGAGGTAGAGATACAGGAGGCTCCACTGCCATCCACTGCAGAAGTGAAAACCATATCTGGCAAGGCTATAATGAAGCAATGAGGACAGTGGCACTCTCCATCCATAGCTTGAGCTGCACCCTCTGTATTAGTGAAATTGGGGGACATGCATATAGGAATTTCCCTTTCCAAGAGAGGGACAATGTGTCTCACTAGAAAACTCCAGGCCCTGAAGTGAGCGAACAGAAATGTGGCAGTTTTAATTTGTATGGGGATATGGGGACACAAAAAGGTTAAACTCTGGATGTCCCCATCTTACGAAGAAGTTGTCTACCCCTGGAGGTCAGCAGTTTCCATTTGTGAATCTTGGACTGTGACCTGCTTAGCCTGCCTACCAAGAGGTTTTAGAAACCTGGGAGGTGCATGGCTGAGAACTGTAGGCCATAGGACAGAGCCCAGTATCACACTCTCACTGCTTCCCCTATAGGGGATAGGAATGAGTGACCCCTTGTTTGTTGATGTAATGCATCACACTGACATTATCTGTCTGTAGCAACAGAGGACTGGGACACAGATGCTCCTGAAATGCCTGAAGGCTGCATAGGACAGCTCCCATCTCCAGGACACTTGGTCCATGATCCCTGTATCTGGTAAGGACCCAGATGAGCACCATTACGGAACCCAAGGCATCTGCGGTGAGGATCTGAGCAGGAATTGGTACAAGGAATGGAATGCCTTTCGAAAGGTTGTCACGATCCACCTACCATAGCAATGCTTTGCAAAGCGGGGATGTGATGATAAACATATGGTTCAGCTCATCGCCAGCTGATCCCACTAGACCCTGGGTGTCCACTGAGGGATTCTTATATGTAAGCGGGCCAGTGGCACAGTCACAATGGCTGCAGCCATGAGTCCCAGGAGATGTAACATTGTACTCTCAGAAACATAGTGACTCCTGTATACCAACTATGCTTGGGCAATCTGATTGTCTGCTCTGTCCTGTGGCAGGAAAGCACATCCCTTCTCTGTGTCCCAGACTGCTCCTATGTACTGTAGTCTTTGACAAGGAATCATCACAGATTCTGACACATTTACTGTAACCCCTCGAAGTTTTTGAAGAACTGCCTTGTCCAAGACAAGGTACAGTATATAGTAGGGTTTCCCTGGAGCTGGCCTTCAGCAGTCAGTCATCCAGATAGGGGAACACATACAGGCCTTCCCTGTCATGTAAATTCTATCAGTGCTGATGTATGTTTCAGTTTACCCATAGGTAATACTGTTCCTTTTCCTGACATAAGATCCTTAATGTTTAAAGTATATTTTCTCCGTTGGTAAAACTGCTTGCTATTGTACATAATCTCATCCTGTACTGAACCTACAGTGGTGCCCCCCAGGATGGAACCCAATTCTGCAGCATTTTGCAGCACTCTGCAGAATGCTGCAGCAGCCCTACAGCATAAAACAATGTAATTTCAATGGCAATTAGTCCCTTTTGTCATTCAGGAAAATGTGACACCACCAGGATGAAGTGAATGCCAGTTTCCAGCATGACAAAAGGGACTAATCACCACTGAAATTATATTGCTTTATTCAGTAGGTCTGCTGCAGCATACTGCAGAGTGCTTTAAAAGTGGGGTTCATCCTGGGGGACGCCACTGTACATGTGTAACTCACCAGGGTCATGCCTGAAAATAGGCAATGTTTGCTTAGCACACTTACCTGGTTAACAAAAACTAAAATTACTGCCAAGCATTTAGTAAAGACCTGTGGCGCAGATGACAAGCCAAAGGGCAATACTCTGAACTGGTAATGCTCCTCCTCCTCCTCCTCCTCCAGCACAAAGCAGAGGTGCTGCCTGTGGGATTTTCTGATCTTGACATGAAGGTATGTATCCTCCATGTTTAGAGAACAAAACCAGTCCTCTGTTTACAGAAGAGGAATCAAGGGTTTGCAGGGATACCATTTGAAACTTCTTGTGTTCTATGTAGAAGCTGAGATCCCCGAGATCCAACAGAGGATGCAGATCCCCTGTCCATTTTGGAACCAAGAAGTATCTGCAATAGAACCCTTTGTTTCGTCTCTCAAGGAGGAACTGGTTCTATAGCACATTTTTTGAGTGACTGAACTTCTTTCTTCAGAAGTAACAAATGGCTAATAGCTTGGCAGAAGGCATCAGGAGAAAGGACTGCTGTGTGACTGAACTTCTCTGCTGGGACTAAAGTAGAAGAACTTTTGTATTTGGACCTTTAATTTAGGGTAAAAAAAACTAACATACAAAAAAATAAAAAGTGTGTGTTTGGGTTAACTGAACTGAATGGGTCTCTGAAGAGTTATCTAGGTGTAAATCTCAGGTGACTGAAAGGACTTAACTGCTGTGAGGTTTAAATTACTTGTAGAAAGATCTGGTAAGTAGGGGGAGTGGCTTAGCTAGAAGGAAGCTACATTTAAAGACTGCCTTAGAAAGTTTCAGCTAATAGCTTGGCAGAAGGCACCAGGAGAAAAGACTGCTGTGTGATTGAACTTCTCTACTGGGACTATATTGCCCTCCTTCCCTCCCCTCTACCCCAGCCAAAGCTAGTTCTATTTTTATAGGCACAGGATTTGACTGATAACAGGAACTTCCTGTTTAGGGGCAGGAAGTGAGTGATCACAGAACCACTAAGGACCCACCATCCTAGAAGGGCAAGAGTAGCTCTCCGCCCCTCTAGCTGCTGGAGGTCTGCACTGAGCAAGTAAGTGGTCTACTGAGAAATATAGGATATTCTTGTCTCAACAGGACAATCAGGAGCTTAAAGGGCACAGGCAGAAAGTAGGAGAGAGAGAAAAACAGAGGAAAGAGTAAGGATTGCAAACAGTTAAGGGCCAGAAATAAGACATGATTGGAGTGGTGCAGTGCAGTGGCTGTGGAGCAGCAGTCTTCCGGGAGATGTTCTGGAAGATGCGGTGTTGTCCCATCTGCAGGCACCTCTCTGGGCTGAGGGAGGAGGTTGCTCATCTCCAGGCTGAGTTGGCCAGGATTTGTGGGACCTCCTCTTCCATCCAGGGACCACCAGTGCCATTGCTGTTGCCTCAGAGGTTGCCAAGAAAGAGGAGCGGTTGGACCACAGTGGGCTCAGGGAGGGTGAGGGTGGTGGAACAGAGGCACATCCCTCCAGTTGTACCTCTCCACAATTCCTATGCCATTCTGGCAAAGTGTGGTTCCTCTATGGAGGCACCACAGTGGAGACCAAGGAGGATGCTGGGAACCTCCACAAAGGAGACCCACAGGAGGGTGACAGGGACCCTGCAGGGGAAGAAACAACTCCTGGTGGGGGACTCCATTGTTAGGAAGGTAGAACTGGGGGAGGAAGGGGAGAGGGAGGTAAGGTGCCTGGCGCCATGGCTTGAGGGACAGGGAGCAAATCCTCAGGATTGCCAGAGCAGCTGCACAGGAGGGAGCTGGATGTCATTGTCCACCTAGGGACAAATGACCTGGCCAAGAAAGGGATTAGAGAAGTGCAGGAAGAGTTTGTGGAATTGGGGAGGGCCTTGAGTCAAGTAGTGCATGCGGTAACCTTCTCGAGGTGCTACCCATCTATGGCATAGGAGAGGCTAGGGTGTTCCATACCATGGGATTCAATCAGTGGTTGAAAACTGGTGTGGAGCTCAGGGATTTGGCTTCATTGGGGACTGGGGTCCACCTGGAGTGATGCAAGCCTATACTGGCATGATGGGCTGCATCTGTCAGGGAGGGAACCAGGATCCTAGGTGATAGGTTTAAATGCTTCATTGGTAAGCTTTTAAACTAGCCAAGGGGAGGCACTGGAAAGGAGCAGGAAAATCCTAGCCCCCAAATAATCGGTAGTAAGTGCAGCAAACACCAACATAGAGGTGTCGATAGGGAGAAGGGCAGGGGTAAATGGAGAAAGTGACAAAGGCAAGAAGGACAGGGATGGGGCAAAAGGGAGTAAGGCCATCAGGAAATGGAGGGTAATGAGTACCAATGCCCGTAGTCTGGGCAACAAGCTCCCTGAGCTGATGGCTTTAATGGAAGAGGGATGCCTGGATATCGTAGCAGTCACAGAAACATGGTACACAGAGAACCATGACTGGGATGTTAACATACCAGGGTACATAACCTACAGGAGAGACAGGCAGGGAGAAGAGGGAGGAGTAGCCTCTGTGTAAAGGAAGGATAAAAGCAACTGAACAAAAGAGTAAACAGGGAGGAGAAGAGGCACTGTGGGTCACCTTGGAGACTGGAAAGGCACCACAATCCGCAAGGGTTGTGTACAGACCCCTATGTCAGGGGAAGGAATGGACAAGGATATGATAGAAGGCATTCTTAGAATGGCAGAGAAAGGGAGATACTGTTGATGGGAGACCTGAATATGCCAGATGTTAACTGGAGCACATTTGCTGCAGCCACATCCAAGAGCAGGGCCATTCTTGATGCCCTACAGGTGGCAGGCATTAGACAGTTAGTTTCGAACCCACTCTGTGAGGGAGCAAACCTTAGACCCCGTACTTTCAAATGGGGGCAGTGAGAGGATCTCAGATCTAGAAGTGGGTTGCCATCTGGGGACAAGTGACCATCAAACAGTGTGGTTCACGTTAAACTCAGCTACAGAGTCAAGCCATACAAAAAGTGAGGGTACTGGACTTTAGGATGGCTGACTTTGGCAAGATGGGAGAGTGCCTCAGAAAAGCACTAGCAAACAGGCAAGAAGGAGGTGTGGAGCAACAATGGGGAATTACTAAACTGCCATCACAGAGGCAACAAGCCTTTGTGTGAAGCAAATAAACAAATCAAAACGAAAGAAAAAGCCACTATGGTTCTCAAAAGAGGTGGCTGTGAAAGTCAGGAAGAAAAAGATAGCATTCTGGAAGTATAAGGAAACACAGAAGGAGCAGGACAGAGAGCTGTACCAGTTAAGACAGAAGGAAGCAGGGAGGGAAGTCAGAATAGCAAAGGCCCAAACTGAGGAAAAGATAGCCAACTCAGTTAAGAAGGGGGATAAAACCTTTTATAGGTACATCAGCGAGCGTAGAAAGACAAAGGGAGGGATAGTGAGGCTGAATAGAATGAACGGTGGGTGGGCAGAGGGGGACAGTGAAAAAGCAGGAATACTGAACGAATATTTCTGCTCAATATTCACAAAGAGGAGGGGGAAGTGCCTCATCCAATTAACAGAAGCACTCTTGATAGGGGGGCGATCCCAGTCCTTTCACACAAGAAAGGGTTCTGCAAGAACTCCTAAAACTGAAGGTGGACAAAGCAATGGGTCCTGATGGAATTCACCCAGAATTCTAAAAAGAATTAAGGGAGGAACTAGTGAAACCACTGGCTACTCTTTTAATAAATCATGGGAGGATGGTGGTGGTACCCGAGGACTGGAGGAAGGCGGATGTGATTCCCTTCACAAAAGTGGGACCAAGACAGAGGCAGGAAACTACAGGCCTGTCAGTCTGACCTCTGTGGTAGGGAAAGTGATAGTCACTCTGAAGGAAAGAATAGTTGAGTACCTAGAGACCAGTGGAGCACAGGACCCAAGGCAGCATGGGTTCACAGCGGAAGGTCATGTCAGACTAATCTAATAGATTTCTTTGACTGGGTGACCAAAGTAGTAGACCAGGGAGGGCTGTGGACATGGCCTACCTAGACTTTAGCAAGGCATTTGACACAGTCCCACACAAAAGATTAATAGTCAAATTAACCAGCCTGGGAGTGGGACCCAGGTGGTAGCCTGGGTAAAACATTGGCTGGACAACAGGACACAGAAGGTAATTGTAAATGGAGTCCACTCTGAAGAAAGGGGGTTACTAGTGGGCACCGTAGGGTTCAGTATTGGGTCCAGTCCTTTTAATGTCTTCATCAGTGACATTGCAGAGGGACTGGAAGGAAAAGTATGCCTTTTGCAGATGACACAAAGATCTGCAACAGGGTTGATACACAAGGAGGCATGGAAAGGATGAAAAGGACTTGCAAGGTTGGAGGAATGGTCAGAAGTATGGCAGCTAGGATTCAATGCAAAGAAGTGCAAATACTGCACCTGGGAAACAAGAACCCAGGGAGGAATACACAATGGTGGGGAGGTAGTACAACAACAGAAAAGGAAAGGGACCTGGGGGTAATCAGTATCAGACGACCTTAAGGTTAGTGCTAAATGTGAGAAGGCAGTAGGGAGGGCTGGGAGTATACTGGGATGTATAGGGAGAGGCATCATCAGCAGAAAACAGGAAGTTGTTATCCCTCTGTACAGACAGTTGGTGAGACCTCATCTGGAGTACTGTGTCCAGTTCTGGAGACCCCATCTCTGCAAGGACATAGACAGAATAGAGGCAGTCCAGAGGAGGGCAACTAAAATGGTGCAGGGTCTGCAAGAGGAGCCGTATGAGGAGAGACTAAAGGAGCTTAACATGTATACCCTTGAGGAAAGAAGGGAGAGGGGGGACATGATAGAAACTTTTAAGTACCTCAGTGGAATCAACAAAGTCCAAGAGGGTAGCATCTTTCAGAAAAAGAGACTTGCAAGAACAAGGGGACACAATTTAAAGATAGAAGGAGGGTGATTCAGGGGCAATGTGAGGAAGTATTATTTCACAGAGAGGGTAGTGGATGCATGGAACAGCCTTCCTGAGGAGGTTGTGGGGTCTAAAACTGTGGGAGAATTCAAGAATGCATGGGACAGACATAAGGCAATTCTTGTGGGGGGTAGGAAGAAATAGGCTGTTGGTTAACTAGGATCTGCAGCCTATCCTGTAGGTAGGGAAATGGACAGACTAGATGGGCCTAGCGGTCCTTATCTGCCATCAAAGTCTATGTTTCTATGGCCCAGAGGATATCAGGGAAGAGGTGGAGCATGATCTGGAGGGGTTTCTGGAAGCTCCAGAGCATACCCCCTTGCAATTAGCTATATTTTCAGATTGGTATAGTGATCAACTCTTTTATGTCTTCACAATTATGTTTACACTGATGGTGGGGCACTTTGCACATTAATTTGCCTTTGACAAGGTTCCTACTTTTACAATTTAAAATTGCAGCTTATTTGTTTTGATAATTAAGAAAAGGGATGGTAGTTACTGTTTCTATAAAGGAGACGTGTGTTGGCTTTAATCCAACCCCCCAACACCTACTAAGTAGAGGAGGCAAAATGAATATCATGTGAACTGTTGCTGCATTTTAATGAATGGAATTTTAGTTGCCCCCACCCCGAGGAAGGATCAAAGAGATCCAAATGCGCATGGGGTTCAGTACCTCAGTATGGAGGGTCTGCACACTTTTTGCACTTTAATTATATTTTATGGCAGTTCTTGAGTGCTGGTCCTTTTTCTGTTTCCCATGCAATTATCTCCAGGACCCACTTCTCCATTGTAATCTCCTGACATTGTTTCAGATGCAGGGAGAGTCTACTTACCAACAGCCACCCGGGGAAGTAATGGTGGGGTTGGGGGTGTATCTGGAAAAGAGGTGGAACCAGAGGGGGGCAAGATCACTAGTACTGACTGCTTTGGGTACTTCTGTATGGGCACATGGAGGAAGGGAGCCCAGCAGGGGGCCACCTTCTTACCTCAGTCCTGCTGATGGTAGGCACAGCCACCTCTGGCAGCAGACTGACAAAAGGATCCTCTCCCATGACCCCTGGCAGGAGTGGCATACAGGGACTGAACAGACCTTAGGGTCACTGTTGAGGTCTGAAGGTCCCTTAGGGTCTCTTCAACATCATAGCTGAACAGATTTGTCCCTCTGAAAGGGGGCATTCAAAATTGCTTGCTGCACATCCCTGGCAAAGCCAGCAACTCTGGGCCAAGAATATTGTCTCATACAAATGCCAGAAGCTGCAGCCCTGGCAGAAGCATAAAAAACATCATAAGCTGTGCATAGCAAATGTCTGCCAACCTCAGCACCAGAGGTTAATATTTAAGTAACTAATTCTTGGCACAGCCATCAGGCAAAGCCTGGGCTGCAGTTTTTGTAGCTTCCCACAGGCTGTTCTGATATTTTACCATATGGGCCTGGTAGTTTGCAATCCTAAAGCCCAATGAGGCAGAGACATCAGTACGGGTGCCCATCACACTCAGCCAGCATCCTAGATTCTTGCTTGAAAAGTAGGATCTTCAGGAGAAGACCTTGGGATATAGACCACCAAGTCCTTACTGCAGGATGAGAGGGTAGAACTGGATTGAGGTGCAATATATTGTTCATCCTCATATACTCTTCCTCCTCTAAATCCTCTTCTAAACTGTGAGGTGAAGACTCTCCCAAACACAATTGTAACTGTTTCCACATTTTGTCAACAATTGTGGTACAAGATCCCAGAACAAGAATAACCTTCAAGGTTCCTCTGTTCAAGAAAGTAATCGGGCAGAGATCCTTACTTTATCATGCTCCTCTTTTTTTAACTCTTTGCCAGGGGAAATTGGTTAACTGTAGAACAGTTTTTTTTTACTTCAAAGGAAAATAATTAATTTGTTTTCTGAAGGATAAACAGGAATGTATATGTTATTTATAGTATTTAAATGTTATTGTATTACTGTATGTTTGTATGTTCTTTCTTACTCTTATTGAATTGCATGATTGAGTTGATGTTGTATATGTATTTATTGTATTCACTTATCGCCTGTGAAAATGGGCAGTTATGCTCATCAGGCCTACAAGTATAAAAAATGGAATGAAATGTATTCTACTACATCAGTGTCTCTGTTGATGACAGGAGCTGCAGAATGCACCAATGACACCGGTGACAGCTGAGAAGGTGGAATCTGCAGCATGCTAGTAGAAGGTGTCAACGGGGGCTGGGTACCTGGAGGCCCACAACTGCCTATAATGGCAGTCCAGGCAGAATATATCTGATCATCTCTGAGAATGACGCCAGCATGGCCTGAGAGTCGACAGCACCCTGTAAAGGGGCTGGGACGACTTGCGTCGATGGACTTGGACCAATTACACTTGCGTCCTACTATCTATAGTAGGTACTGCAGCGCCTAAACCAAACCCTAACCTTGGTGTCTCATCCTTGGTTGGGGAGGGGGTCTGGTGTCAATGCCACTGGAGCAGGTGATGATGCAGTAGGTTTACCTTGTCTCAATGGTGACAGATCTTTTTTCCAGACAAGGAGGAGGGCCATGACAACAACCTTTCCCTGTCCAGTTTGACTTCAGGGGCTGCTTCTTGGATGACTGTGAGGGTGACATAGATTTGGGGCCCTAGTCCTTTATCATGGTTTTCAAAATTTTGAGAAGGAGGACATTTTCTAGAGCTTTCTTGCAGTGTTGCCTTACAGCCTGGTTGAAGCTCTGGCACAAGTCCTCAAGTTGTGAGACAGACCCAAACAGTACACACAAACGATGTGTGTGTCTTCTTTGTAAATTTTATCTCTGCACCTACAGTACTGAAATAAAGGCTCTTTCTACTTTGATGGCACGCAGAGCTGACAAAATAAACTGATAAAGTAAAAGGACGGCAACTGATGGTTGGTGGCATTTCCTTCAGCAGGTCCAATGAGGATGATTGACAGCGAGAAAAGAACTGAGTGATGAGGATGTCCACATTTATTTAGACACAGACATGAGACACCATCATGGGCAGCCCCCGGCTAGCAAATATTTCGGTATGGTCCTAGCACTGACAGCTATAGTTCCAAAAGTGTGGCCTAATGGAGGTGATATACTCCAAGATCAGCCTCAGTTTGCTGTTTTTCCCATGAGGCAAACAGATCCACCAGAGGAGTGTCCCACTGGGAGAACAGGTGGTCTACCACTTCCTGATGCAGGGACCACTTGTGCAATATCTCCCCGACCTGGCTGACAGAATCCAACAGCTGGCAGCTGTTTCTCTCTCAGCATCATTCGGCAGGAGAGCTACCCGTAGGCTGTGCATGAGGATCCAGGTGCAGGGGGCCTCCTGACACAATGGAAAGGAAGACCTTTGCGTATTCAGGTAGCATATGGTAGTCATGTTGTCTATCTGGACCTGAACAACCTGACCCCAAATCAACAGAAAAAATTTTGTCAGATCCAGATGTATTGCATGGAGCTCCAGCAGGCTGATGTGGTATTGGGACTCCCAGAATGACCAAAACCCATAGACTCTGTGGTTTCTCAGGTGAGTTTCCCATGTGGACAAACAGGATTCCCTCCTCCAGGTTCTTTGGAGACAGCCGCCACCAGATGGCATCCCACATCAGCTGGGTCACCAAGACTGGCTGGTCCAGGCAATCTAGGCGTTGGGACCACTGCCAGCCCAACTCCTACTACAGGAGTACACTCTCCAGCAGGCCCATGGGACCACCCCGGTAGAAGCTGCCATCAGCCCCAGCAGCCAAAGGAAGTCTCGGGCAGGGCGTGAGCACCCAACCTGAAATGATAGGGCAAAGGAGGTAAGGTCCGATACCTGGTCAAATGAGAAGCAGGCCTTGGCCCACAGTGAGTCAAGTTCCTCCTCAATAACCTTGATCACCTGCAATGGTACCAGTTCTGACTTGATGGGGTTGACCAGAAGGCCCAAGTCTCTACAGGTCTCGAGGGCCAGACCCCTGGTGTGCTCCACACACAGCCTCCTTGGATGGCCTGGCTAGCTGACAGTCATCCAGGTAGGGATATACCCTGATACCCTTGCACCACAGAAAGGCCGCTACCACTACATGCACATAGTTAAGACCCTAGGTGCAGATGAGTTGTGGAAAGGCTTGGGCTGAAACTGATAAGAATACCCAATCCACCCAGAACAGAAGAAACTGCCTATGGGACGGATGAACTGCAATGCGGAAGAACACATCCTGAATATCCAGGGAGCAGAATCACATGGCCTGCTCCAGAAAAGGAATGATCTGGTTTAGGGTGACCATCTGAAACCTGTGCTTCCACATAAACTTGTTAAGATCATATAAGTCCAGTAGGGGGCACCAGCCCCCATCTGTTTCAGAACCAGGAGGTACCTGGACACATATGCCTGAGTGACCAAGGTGTCTGGGACATGAGCTATTGCCCTGCACTCTAGGATCTGAGCTATGTCAGCTTGGAGCGCAGACAGCATGTCTTCGTCACCCTGGAGCCCCAAGGAGCTCAAAGTCAGTATAGCAGGACAGCCTCAAAGTTCAGAGGCAACCAACTACCCACCATTTCCAGGACCCACCTGTCCGAGGTAATAGCGGACCACTGTGGTAAGAAGTTGCGCAACCAACCCCTGACTGGAAGCTGGGACAGTGACTGGATAGGAGGGGGAATGGCACTCTGCAACCCATCACTTGGCAGCTATGGAGAGGGATCTGGTAGACGGGACCCTAGAGAAACATAGAATTTACTGGCAGATAAGGGCAACTTGGCCCATCTAGTTTGCCCATTTTCCCTGCCTATAGTAGCACCACAGATCCTACTTGATCTCAGGCCTATTCAACACCTCCTTCCCTAAGATTCCCTTATGCCTATCCTATGCATTCTTGAACCCACCACTGTTTTCATCCCCACCACCTCCGTTGGAAGACTGTTCCAGGAATCTATCACTCTTTCTGTGAAGAAGTACTTCCTCACATCTATCCTGAATCTACCCCTCCAGCTTATCATGCCTCCTTCTCCTTGAGCACCTTTTTTTCTAAAAAAAAATTTCCCTCCTGTACCTTAATTACCTCTGTAAGGTATTTAAAGGTCTCTGTCATATCCCCCCTCTCACCTCTCTTCCGGGATGTACATATTTAGGTCCTTAAGTCTCTCCTTGTAGGGCTTCTGATGCAGATCATGCACCATTTAATTGCCCTCCTCTGGACTTCCTCCACTCTGTCTATGTCCTTCCGAAAATGTGGTCTCCAGAACTGGGCACTGTACTTAGGTGGGGTCTTACTAGCAATCTACACAGAGGCAATATCACCGCTCTCTTTCTGCTGGTGATACCCCTCCCTATGCACCCCAGTATCCCACTAGTCCTCCCAACTGCCTTGTCACACTGCCTGACCACCATCAGGTCATCCATTATAATTACTCCCAGGTCTCTTTCCTCCTTGGTGGTTGTCAGTATAACTCCTCCCATTTTATACTCTGCCCCTGGATTTCTGTGCCTCAAATGCATTACTTTGCGATTTTTTGTGTTGAAACCTAGCTGCCATACCCTTACGAACATACGAAATTTGCCAGGAGATAAAGGCCTAGAAGTCTATCAAGTCTGCTCGAATGTGCAGCTA
Source organism: Neoceratodus forsteri (assembly GCA_016271365.2). Taxonomy (NCBI): domain Eukaryota; kingdom Metazoa; phylum Chordata; order Ceratodontiformes; family Ceratodontidae; genus Neoceratodus; species Neoceratodus forsteri. Next base: position 1,538,228,976 of record CM057455.1, read on the forward strand.
GCACCCCTTATTCTGCAGCTGCCCCTCCCTTCCACCCTTCCCCTTCATTAACCCTCCCCCTTGTCCTGTCCCATCCCCTTTTGAAGCAGTCCACTGTTCTACTGGATACCACTTCTGCAGGTAACGCATTCCACCCAGCCACCACCCTCTCTGTAAAAAGTGTCTCTCATCTCCTCCTGAACCTTCCTCCTCCAGTCTCATATCATGGCCCTGGTGTCCCTCCCTCCCTCCCTTACTTTGAACAGCCCTCTGTACCTGCCTTGTTTATTCCTTTCATGTACTTAAAGGTTTCAATCATGTCCCCCCGTCCTTCCTCTCCTCCAGTGAGTACATGTTCAACTCCCTCAGCCTCCTCTTGTATGAGAAGTCTCCCAGCCCCTTGATCATCTTTGTCGCCCTGCGCTGCAACCCCTCCAGTAACTTAATGTCCCTCTTCAGATACGGGCGCCAGTACTGGAACCATTCATTGAGTTTTCTCAGGTCTCTGATTATCCTTTACACCCTCCAGCCCAGAGGCACCTCCACCTAGGCCCCCCTGCTGTGTTTTATCCCTGGCCGCCGAATTTAGGCTTCGGATACCAATATTGAAAGTGCCCTTGTCGGGGGCTGCTTCTGAGGCTGAAAGCCCTGAAAATGAAAAGCCTCCTTCTTAGACTTGGGGCAGTTGGAGCCTTCTGGGATGAATACAAGTTGTCATTCAGTTACAGTTTTTGGCTAGGAAAGGCACACTAAGCTGCGCTTACTTGTTTCCAGGTCCGTCGGGGTGGGGGTGCAGATTACACAGGCCTATTTTATTGACAGGGGACTGTTGACCATGACACCTGGGAAGTTTCCCTACTCTTCATCAATAAGTGCCATGTGATCTTTTACTTCCACCTGGACACTGACCAGAGATGGGCAGAAGGGATCTTGGTTTTATGTCTCATTCCGAAGGATGGATAGACTTCCCAGTGTGAGTGAAATGTCCTTCTACCCCAGGGCCAAAGAGGTTGGTGCACAAGCAAGAGAACAGCTTTTGCTGATTCTACTCAGTGAAAGTGGACAATCTCAGCCAGGTCCTGCGACGCATTGTGATGGCTGTAGCCATGGCACAGGCACAACAATCACCCATGTCTAAAGCTACCTGCAGTTGGTATTTGGTCGTGGACTCTCCCTGGTCTCAGATCATCTGGACTGCCTGCTGCTGATCAGTGGGGAACAGGAGAGGAGAAGCCCGACAATCCCAAAAAGGGAATGACCATAATTTACCTTCATGACTGAGTAGCTGGCCTGCCGGAGACCTAGGAAGGCAGCCGAGCATACATTTTTGGCCACATGGTCCAACTTCTCGGACTCCTCGTAGGAAGGTTTGTCTACATCCCCCAGGCCTTCAGACCAGTCCCCATCCTCCTGGGTGAGGACAGCGAACACTGGGGTTGATTTCCTCCAACATCCAGTCAACTGGTTTGAAGAACATCTCAACTGCTTGGTTGAAGGGAATCGAGGTTGACAGGCCCAACAGGGTTCCCATGGAGCCTTTGACCCATCCCTCGACCTGAGAAAGCTCAACCAGAGTCCAGCAGTAGGGGGAGTTGAAGGAGCGGCAAGAGTGTGATTGTTCCCGATCCTACAACCTGTGGCGGAGATCCTTCTTGTGCTTCTTGTTGCGGTGGGAAGGGATGTCCCCAATGGTCTGGAGGGCCATGCACATTTCAGGACCCTCTGACACTGGCCCCAGCTGGGAACAGCCGGAACCAAGACCAATGAGGTCCCAGATGCTGCCACCACCACCTCTTCTTCCGTTACCATAAGCTGAGCAGCTAACTCAGCAGCTGAACAGGCCCTTTTCATTTTTTTTTTTGTAAATTCTCTGGTAACTAGGTAAGGCCAGTAGGCACAAGTGCCTGGAAGTTGAGGCTGTGGGACTCAAACCAAAGTCTGTTGGATGTACCAAGCTCATTCACAGCTCCTTTACTTTAACCTCAAGGCTATACTGTCAGCCTGATACACTGTCTTTAGGCCTACTGAGGGCCAACCTAGGCTTCTGCTCTTTGATGGATGCTGGAACATGGCACAGCATCGACTGCAGGGTTCGAGGTTGTTCTGGTAGCCTAAGCAGTGTATGCAGGTGTAATGAGGATCCATGGCTGACATTTTCTGCCTCCACTGAATGCAGAACGTAAACTCCGGTTTCTGCCTTTCCATTGTTATCATGGTTGATGGTGCGAAGTCAGAAGACGCAGAAGCAACTTCTAATACAAAAATAGACTTGAAAATATGTCAGCCTGGTGGCGCAGAGGGTTGAGGTGCTGGACGCCACACCTTGTGCCATGCTGGCAACCTGGGTTTGGGAACAAGCTTGGGTCAGCGGGGGGGGGGTGGACATTGAGTAGCTGCCGGCTGCCAGCTTTCCTCCTTGGGTGTGTACAAGAGGGCTTAGGGTGGGTGGCAGTGCTGCCTCCGAGAGCCCAGTGCTAGACCAGGAGAGGACAGAAGGGACTGTTAACTGGAGCTGCAGCGCACATGCATGCCTCCATATGCACGCATCACCGCTTCCGAGGTTCCGGGTAACTACGGGGAGAAAACAGTGGAAATATTGGGGGTTGCTGCATGATGAAGCCTCCAGGCCAGCTCTGGAGTTCCACTGGGATGCACATAGCACATAGAAGATCCCGAAAGACCCTGAGTCAGATAATGCTGGTGGAGGAGAGCAGTGGCCTGCCACAGCGGATAAAGAAAATCTGAAGATGAAAAAAAGCAGACTTGAAAAGTTGAAATTCACCAAAGAAAAGCACTCTGAAAACACTAAACCCTTCTACGCATGCAGGGCTGTGAAGGAGGTGACCTGTTCCTTCCAGAGAAAAGAAAGATGTGACGTCACAGTGCGTAGCTGGAGGACATACCACCCAGGTGGTGGGAGGAGCTTAGCTTGAAGACATTCTGATGACTCAGAACTCTCCAGAGAGAACTACTGTACCTATATGTGGACAGTGAAATGAACCCATGCCTTTAGAACTAATACTACTATCAAAATAGTAATAAAATAAAGTCACAAACTGGAAGTGGTCTACAAACCCCAGCTCCCACCATTGCCACCACCAAGAGAACAAACTGTAGAGTGCAGGTGAGAGTGATCCCACAGAGAGTCAAATCCTTTAGTAACACTATTGCTGCTGCTGTACACAATGCCTCTGTGACACTCCCTCTTCCTGGCCCGGGCATGAACATCGTCCTGCTGCTACAGTTCATAAGGTAGCTGCCAGGACAACCACTGAAGCAGACAACCCACAAAAAGATTTTGTTTACTTTCTGTATTGGTCCTTGTAAGATATCCAGAAGCAAATGGTTTGATATCTTTTATTGGACCAACTTAGATGTTACAAAAAGAACTACGTGCCTAAGCTTTCAGACCAACCAAGTCCTTCCTTGGAAGCTTAGGACTTGGTTGGTCTGAAAGCTTAGGCACTTTGTTCTTTTTGTAACATCTAAGTTGGTCCAATTAAAGGAATCAAACCATTTACTTCTGGATCTGAACCCACAAAAAGGGGACACAAAGTTACATATCCTGCAGTACAGGGCTCAGTGGTAGACTTCACTGTAAGTTACACTGGTAACCATCCTAAACTTCCCTCTTACTGCAGTACCTCAATCCTTACTCTTCTTGTGTTCAGAGAAGCAGTTGCAGATTTTCTAATTGTCTGAGATGAGAGGTAATAGGGTGTGACTACAGCACTGTTTTGCAGTATCTTAATGTGGTGCCACAAGTTCTGAGCTAAAAGGGGAAGTTTACAGTGACTACCACAGTAAGTCATATCTAAAGTTGCAGTGAAGCAGAAATAATATGACCTACTGGGAATTGAACCCAGGCCACCAGCATACCGTCCCAGTGCTCTAACCTCTGAGCAACAGGCTCACATGACTGACCTGGTGTTCCCAGACACACTTCCTTTCTCTGGTATTGCAAATCTAGCAACTAGTAATAATTATTTCTTGTTGCAGGATTTGCAATATTAGAGAAAGGAAGTGCGCCTGGCAACCCCAGATCCAACCATGTGATCCTGTTTCTCAGTGGTTAGAGCACCGGAACAGTATTCCAGGGGCCATGGTTCAATTCCCAGTGGGTCACATTATTTCTTTCTCACTACAATTTGTGATTTAAATTGCTTAGCAGTGGCTAATACGGCACCAAAAATATCTGATTGTCATATCTAAAGTGTTTTATATATAATGTTTATCTTCAGAGTTCCCTTCCCCAAATGCTGGCAATTCAGTTAAATAGTTAACTACTGTACATAAAAGCACTAGTCTAGGCCAATCCCCCCCTCCCCCAAACACATTTTAATTATTTGGGGTTTTCCAAGGAATGCAAGCCTGCACATTCCCAAATGAACAGAAAATTAAAGTAATTAAAAATAAAAAGTTACTTACAATACTTGTCACTGGAGTGTTTACTGACTGTATCAGTTCGCATCCACACTACAGCTATTCCATTAAGCATGTTCAGTGCCTCGGAATGGATATTAAGCTGACTCCTCCTACAACCCAATCACATGTCCTCAGATTCACACACACACACACACCCCCGGCTCTCCAGATCTGGATGCTGAAACGTTACTCAGAAGAGCAACACTAACCAGGGTAGGCTGGGTGGGTCATATGGATGAGAACTGAATAACAACCATAGAACTACAGCTACAGGTAAGTAACTTCTTATTCTGACTGCCTGGTTTCAGTTCACTATCCACACTGTAACAGACTCCCAGCAGCCCCTGGGAGAAAGTGGCCAGGAACACATACAGTACCTTAGAAAAAGACAGTATGGAGGTCTGCAGGCCCAAAACAGCACCTATATTGCTCAGTAGGCCAACACAGTCATGGGAAATAAATACATGCACATTAGACCACGTAGTAGCTGTGCAGATTTCTACATTAGGAATGCTCCTGGCAGCAGTATACCTGATAGAGTGTACCTGTAACCCAGCAAGTGGCTAATTACCAGAAAATGTATGACGCAAGGCAGGATGTGCTCCACCTGGCATTTGTCTGGCAATCTACACCTATTGACCTCAGTGAAGGTTATGAAAAAAATGGTGTGTGAAAAAAATGAAAATATGTCATGCACACTTGTAAAACAAGTATCCCGAGAAAATAAAGTGCATGTAGCACGTCTTCCATGTGCGGGTCATGCTGCCTCAGAAAAAAAAATACAGGCAACACCAAGGATTAGTTCAGGCAGAATTCTTTCACTACCCTTGAGTAAGGACCTTGCATGGGAGTGAAGGACCACCATGTCTCCTTCGAAGACCAAATAAGGAGACTTCATTGACATTACCTGGTGCTTGTCACAAATCCACTCAGCAGGTCAGGCCCTCTACTCCCAAAGTGCCAACCTCTGAGCGCAGTCTTGTGAACAGTGTAACAGACAAGATAACCCTCTTGTCTGTTTTTGTGAGTTCGGATCAATCTTTGGTCTCAAGTTCTGGAGGGATTCAAACTGTTAACCTCTTGTTAGCATACCCAATGTACAGGCTCAGATATATCAGTCTTCGGGGGGCCAGATATCTTTGCCTATGTGCACCTAACCAGGTATACAGAGATGAACCCTTTAAAACTTTAATAAAGACCTCAGATTTAAAACGCTTCTCTTTCCAGTTTGGTACCACCATTCAAGCTTATGTTTAGTATCTGCAATAACCACATACTTTTCTTACAACTAAAAAGAAGTCAAAGACAGACCAAGTAAGTTCTAAAAAGAATTTTACTAAAATAGTTAAAAATATGTAAAATGCAAAATACAGAACTCTTATATCACAAGACATACAAATCTATTAAAAGAACAAAGTTTTAAACAGTGCAATTCCTACTACAGTACCAAGTCTCTAAATACTTGCTTAAAAGTGCTCCCAAGATGTTTCGTGGTCAGAGTCTAGGTAAAAATGTGTCTCTGTGAGGTAAAACAGACTAAATTAAAAGCTGGCTTTCACCCCACCTCTTTTCAGGAGGTCACCTAGCTTCTCCCTGTCAGGATACATGAAAATATATATCATACAAAAGTATTAAATTCTGCAACTTCAGCATAATTCATGTCCTTCAAATGACACTTCATTTGATCCGATGCAGTATCCTCCCTCACACAGGCTTCACAAGGACATTTACAACCTTGCACCCCTGTGTAACAACCTAGGTTCCTCTCCAACGTCATAACCCTTCTTTATGATTTTTCTCTTAACAAACTTAACTTAAACAAGTCTGTAATTAACTCAGAGAAACAGGATCCTTGATTAAAGTCTTCCATGTAACACATTGTCTCTAAAAACTGAGTGTGTGTGTGTGAACTCACATGCTGTCAGCATTTCCTCATGGCTTCCATATCTCAGCTAAAATCTGGCGGGGGGGGGTGAGTGAGGTAATTCTAAGAGCACCAGATTTTCAACATAGACAGTCAGAAATACATTTTATATTAAAAAGAAATGATACAGCACCCAGAACTGGCTGTCTACGTCACACTCCTCCCCACCTAGACTGAATTTGGGGGGGGTCTATCCCCTGCTTGGGATGAGCTTCCCAAATCAGTTCACTCCTCATAGACCCTAGACAGCCCATCTGAGTTCTGGTTTTCGCTCCAGCCCTATGTACGATTTTTAGATCATACCCTCGTAAAGCAAGACTCCATCTTAGTAGTCTGCCATTGTTTTCCCATCTCGTCAGCCAAACCACGGGGTTGTGGTCAGTCTGCACCACAAAATACTGCCCATACAAGTATGGCTCTAATTTCTTTAGGGCCCACACTATGGCAAGACACTCCTTTTCCTAATCAGAGCACGCTTTGCTCCCTGGGAAGCCGCTGCCTGTGGGCACACTACTGGGTGATCTGTCCCTTGGCTGGATGTCTGACTCAGTACTGCCCCAATACCCACGTCTGAGGCATCCGTCTGAACTATAAAGGTTTTGCTATAGTCAGGGCTTGTCAAAACAGGAGCACTGCACAGTGCCTCCTTCAGTCTGGTAAAGGCTTCCTCACAGGCTGGGCCCCAAGTAATTTTCTTTGGCATCTTTTTCTTTGTCAGGTCAGATAGGGGAGCAGCCAGGGCACTGTAATTAGGTACAAATTTCCTGTAGTAACCTGCTGTCCCTAGAAAGCTCCTGACCTGCTTCTGGGTTTCTGGTCTGGGCCACACCTGGATCACCTCTATCTTTATTTGGTTAGGGCCGGACTGTCCCTGGCCACCACATGCCAGATGCCACTTCTCCCATGGCCACCTGGCACTTCTCGGCTTTGACAGTGAGCCCGGCCCTCTCTATCCTGCCCAGCATTTCCCTAAGGTGGGATAGGCGTTCCTCCCAGCTGGTACTAAAGATGGCAATGTCATCCAGGTATGCCACGGTGTACTCCTCAGCACCATTTAACACCTGATTCACCAACCTTTGGAAAGTGGCCGGGGCATTCTTCACTCCGAAAGGCATTACTTTAAACTTAAATAAGCCTATCAAAGTGATGAAGGCCGACCTCTCCCTAGCTCTGTCTGTCAATTCTACCTGCCAATACCCCTTTGGTCAGGTCAATAGTCGTAAGGTAGGTCGCCCCTCCCAACTTGTCCAGGAGCTCGTCCGTCCAGGGCATCGGGTGGGCGTCGGCCTTTGTGACTGCATTCAGTCCACGATAGTCCACACAGAAATGAGTTGAGCCATCTGGCTTGGGCACAAGGACTACGGGTGAGGCCCAGGGGCTGTGGGATCTCTGGATTACCCCTAAATCCAGCATCTCCTCCACCTCCCTCCTAATGTCCTTTTGGACAGTCTCTGACACCCAATATGCTGTTTGCCGTATAGGCATCTGTGTCCCTGTCTCCACATCGTGTGTCGCTAAGGGGGTTAGTCCAGGCTTGGCGCTAAACAAGGGGGCAAAGTCTGCTAAAACCTCCCTTACTTTCTGGACCTGGTCTGGGGCCAGCTGGGGAGACAATTTTACTGCCTCCACAGAGGGCTCCTGCTTGCTTTCCTCCAGCAAGTCGAGAAGGGGGTCTCCTTCGACCGTCCCCTCCCCATGGCTACACACTGCAAACCCCATGTCAGCCCTATTTGCATAAGGCTTCCATCATGCTGACATGGTATATCCTTTCAGTCTGTCTTCTGTCAGGTAACTCCACAATGTAGTTCACGTCATTTACTTTCCTAACCACTTTGTACGGTCCTGCCCACTGAGCTTGCAGCTTGTCTTTCTGGACTGGAATAAGGACCATGACTTCTTAACCCACCATGTATGAGCGAGCTCTGGCTCTGCGGTCATACCACACCTTTTGTTTCTGTTAGGCGGCTGCCAGGTCGCTCTGGGCTGTCCCCATCAGCTTCTTCAGCCTTTCCCTAAACCTAAGGATGTAATCCACAATGGGAGTTCCCTGGGTGGCGTGCTTGCCTTCCCAGTTCTCCCGGATCAAATCTAGGGGCCCACGTACCCGGCATCCATACAAGAGTTCGAAGGGGGAAAATCCTGTCGACTTTTGAGGCACCTCCCTGTATGCAAACAACAGGTGGGGAAGGTATTTCTCCCAGTCCCTCCCATGCTGTTCAGCAAATGCCCGGAGCATTGACTTTAGGGTACCATTGAATCGTTCCACAAGTCCATAGGCTTGTGGGTGATATGGTGTTGTGCGTCTCTGCACCACCCCACACTTCTCCTATAAACATTTCATCAGGTCCGACATGAAGGAACCCTCCTCGATCGGTGATTACCTCCTGCAGAAACCCAACACGGGAGAAAATCCCAAGTAAGGCATCTGACACTTTATCTGTCCTCAGAGAGGATAGGGTGACTGCCTCTGGGTACCGGGTGGCATAATCCACCACATTGCACTCGTAAGTAATCTGAGAGGGAGCTCTGTTGAAAGATGTAACTATTTGCTGAAAATCATTTAGAGTGATAATGATAATGTGGTTTGTCTAACCTGCCTTCTTTGCAGCAAGGACTGTTTTGTTTATCTCCACTATCTTGGTCTTGGACTGCGAATGGATCAATCGGTTCTGGTGGGACATAAAATGGAGCCGGACTATAGGAGCTGTCTGGAGTCAAAATCTGTAGGAATTGTAGTTTTGGGCTTTGGCACCTTTGTGCACCTGAAGCGGGAGCCTTTGTTGTGACTGACAGACAGATCAGTTAACCAAACCTTTTAGATTCTGGGGAAAGTCCCTGGCTTGTTGTCAGTTGAGTCAGATCTCAGTTGGGAGCTGAAGAAGCAAGAGCTTCAGACAGTCAAGCAGCCGTCTGAGTAATTTCGCGTGGGAGAACTGTGGAAAGACCTGATTTGTGGCCTGCATGTCTGCCTGCTGCCCCTGAGAGGGAGAGAAGAGAATTATTTCGGACTAAATCAAAGTTTATGAGAATGAAGTAAGCCACTGATTTTTTACCAGGCTCATACCTGAAGAAGGCCGCAGATTTTGCTGAATGCGATCAGCCTGTCAGGATTTCCAGCTGCTTTTGAATCCCCAGTTTGTGTAGAGACTTTGCGATCGTGACCGGAGAGCGGTTTGCTTGGTACAGTAGAATTTCCTTACATGTGAATGTGCTGTGTATTGGAAGTGGGTCGTGATTTGCTTCCCCACTGTGTGAACTGTGTTCTGCTTGCTGGTACCGTAGAATCCTTTACATGTAAATGTGCTGTGTATTGAAAGTGGGTCATGATTTGGCTCCCCTCTGTGTGAACTGTGTTCTGCTTGCTGGAAGCTTTATCCAGCCTAATTGGACTGAATCCGCATTAATCTCCATTCGGCCTGGGCCATGCCATGCCATGATGGCCCTGCCAGACTACCCCACTGCACAGAGAAAGCCACTGACGAGAGACCTGCCTGGAGATCAGCCCCCTGCTCCACGCTTGAACAGGAACGACGCCTCGGTGAATCGTGTGAGCCCTGCTTCTCCTGGCACTCCAGATTCACCACCTGCTATCTCGATTTTCATCCAGCCTGTGTCCAGTCTTGGGTATCGTGAGTAATCATCAGGGTAGCTCCCTGCGACAACAGCCTAATCTAAAAGTGTGTCATCTAATTGTCTTGTTGTTTTCTTTTCACAAACTGAGCCCTCCGGCTCCAGATTACAAATAGTGTGTGTTGTGCATGTTGTTTTCTTCCATCACAGGGCCCCAGCCAGCTGCAACATTCCTGGCTAGCCCACCATTCTCCATCTGGGTACCCAGACTGTGCGACTGTTTATGGACCCTGAAGTGCATGCATAACTGTTTGATTGATAGAGCCTTTAAGCAAATTAACCTGATTACGCCCCTCCCTTGTTCAAGTCCCTTAATAAATCAGATCCAGCTATGTTTTGCACTTACCCTGACTGTGGTTCCAGTTTGTACAAGAGTACTGTACTGCTGTTATTTGCTGTGTATAACCTTGTTTTACAGGGGGTCCCAAGGGCTGAGCCAGAGGAAAGCCCTGGTGGTAAGTGCAAACAGCGTGGGTACTTATGTGGTGCATCAGGGGTATTATGAAAGTGATTATTGTGTATTGTTCCGGCCACTAGTAAGGAAAGAGGGGAGTTACAGTGTCCCGGAGGGCTGTGCCCAGGTTAGCTTGACCACTACCAGCCCTGACCTCTGGGTGGAGGCACCCGTTTCAGAACTCAGGCCCCTTAACCTGCTACTAGCCAAGCAGGTAGGGGTAGTAGCCCTTAGGATAGCGCCACCTAGGAGTTACATTTTGGAGGCTCACCGCTGGGATTTTGTGCCTTCTAGTGGCCAAAAATCACAAATTAATGTTAAAGATTAATGGCTACTCCAGTAGAAATGGCTGTACACCAGTTGGTGGGGTGGTGTACTGGGAAGGAGCTCGACCCCCAAAATGTTCTACTTATACTGGATATTCCCCTGGGTACCAGTAAAGACACTGTAGAGGGAGCACTCTCCAAAGTTGAATGTTTAAAAAAAACCTGCGGTGGTGGGTCGACAGGCTGATTTGATCGCCCAAATTTTCATAGCCTTGGTAGAGTATAGTGACCTCGTGGACAGCTCTAAAGTGCCACAGACTATTGCCCCAGAAGGGGTTCCAGCTGCCTGGAGAGTGATAACAAAAGACAGTAAAAACCCCGGGGAGGATGAGCTCCAACCATTATCTGAGACTTTTGAGGAGAAATTTGCTTAGTTGTTGCTGGAGGAAGGGAAAACTGTAGCGGACTTTAAGAAACTATTCCTGCCACCTGGGGGTGTTCCTTCCCCAACACCCCCTCCCACTCCAGCACCTGTTACTGTCCCGCCTTCTGTGCCTGTGCTAATGCTGGCCCCTATATCTGTACCTGCCATTAGTCACAACTCCTACAAAAGGCTGAGAATCTTCTCAGGCACCCTCATCACCCCCAAGGGGGAGGATGACTGGACGACCTGGATTGACTGTGTTGCCCCTCTAGTACTTGAATGGCAATGCTCAGAAGCAGAGAAACAAAAGAGGTTGAGTGAGAGCCTCAGAGGTCCTGCCCTGGCTACCATCCGTGCCAAGCGGGCCAATAACCCCGAAGCAACTGCACAGGACTATCTCGATGCATTGGAAAATGTGTAAGGGAGCCCGGATTTAGATGAGGATCTGTGGTGGAGATTAAGAAACGCTCAGCATTACCCAGGGGAGCTACTGTCTGTGTATGTACCTCTGCTTGAAAAGCTGCTACAAGAGTGCCTCGGAAAGGGTAGTTTGCCGACAAATTAATTAGATCAAAATAGGCTGGACCGAATCCTTAAGTCTGCTCCATTTTCAGAATGGTTACTGCTTCAGTTGCACCTTGCCACCTGACTGGAATTGCCCCCCTCCTATGACGAGCGAATGAAAGAAATTCGGGGGTTGAGCAAAGGCGACCCTGTGGGGGAATTGCACCCATATCTGCTGCTGCTGCACAAGTGACCGAGAGTGATCAGCCAAGTGAGGCTCAGGGGCAAAAGTCAGCACTTAACGAGCACTCTGAGAATGCAAAGAACTTCCCGCCCTGGGCCCAGCATTGAAAAGACGAGCTACTAAAGGAAGTCTGAGAGTCAAAGACGGGTGCCTCTGCAAGGGTTTCCCCCATGGAACAAGATTCTAGTCCCTTTCAGAACATGACTGCCATGGGGTGGAGTGCACACTCAGGCATCCGCTACTGAGGGTGGCTCCAAGGCTGAGATCACCGGATTGACTGCCACTCTAAAGGAACTGTTAAGACACATTGCACCACTCTCACTGCTGCAAGCAGATACTAGACCTCAATCTCTTACTACCGCTTCAGTCCCTCATACAATGTTCTCTCCCAGGATGACCCAGGAGTCTACCATTTGTCACAACTGTGGAAAGGATGGCCACATGAAAAGAGAATGCTGGTCTTAGAAGGACTTAGAAAGAGTAGTAAACAGACTCCAAGGGGGAGCTCTGAAAAGCAAATCAATGGCCAAGGGGTGCCCAAAATGACCACAGTGAGGGTTCAAGAAACCCTAACTAAAATTCCTTTGTGGCTAAATCATCTGTCCAGGCCTCTGCTACTGTCTGTCCAGACTGGTCCAAAATAGTGGGCCCTTCAATGGAGACTACGGTGACTGTGAATGGTATTCATACTCGGGCTGTGCTTGACAGTGGGTCGCAAGTGACCATTGTTTTCCAGAACTGGTATGACAAACACTTATTTGATGTGCCTTTGCAATCACTGGAAGGTCTACATGTGTGGGGCCTGAGCAACAAGTCTCATCCCTACCTAGGGTAATTCCACCTCTGGTTGTCTTTTCCTGCAACTGTAACGGGTGTAGAGGAGCAAGTAGAGACACTGACCCTAGTGCCCCCCCCCACCGGACTGTATGATGGGGTCCCCCTGTTAACTGGGACAAACGCCCATATGTTTGGGAGACTGGGCGCAACTCTGTCACGAGAAACAAGGGCAACGGACTGGGAGGGCCCTGAGAATTCCAGCTCTGATCAAGAGGGCCTATGATTTGCAACAGAAACCTGAGGAAGTAGACCAGGATAAACTGGTGTGGATTGTGTGAAAGAAGGATCCCGATTCAATGGTACTGGCCCCTAATGCCCAGTGTACCATTCAAGGGGAGGTCCACCTCTGGAAAGCTGTCAAGAACAAAATACTGATGCTGGATGCGCCAGGTGATGGAAAATTGCCAGAAGGATTATTGGTCAAGCCCAGCATCTTGCCTGCTCATGCCCATGCCTATGCACGACGAGTGATGGTCCAGATTCACAATGTGTCAGATCGGGAGATCCGGGTGAGCAGAGGGTGCACCCTAGCTACGGTACACTGCAAAGACACTGCAGTATTGCCCAGCAACAAGCACCCTGGTGAGAAGGAGACAGTGACCCCAGACTTGTTTGACTTTGGTGACTCCCCGTTGCCAGCTGAATGGAAGGCTAGAATTAGCAAGAGACTTGCACAGAGAGACCAAGTGTTTTTGTTAAAGGAATGGGATGTGAGAAGTGTCCAGGGTGCGGAGCATCACATACGCCTACACGATGAATGGCCATTTCGAGAGAGGTCCTGATGCCTAGCCCCAGCAGACATAGATTATGTGAGAAGACACCTGCAGGAAATGCTCACTGCGGACGTGATACAAGAATCCAGGAGCCCTTACGCTTCTCCCATTGTGGCTGTGCGTAAGAAGAATGGGTCTGTGAGGATGTGTGTTGATTATCAAACCCTGAACCGGCGGACTAACCCGGACCAATACACTATGCATCGTATACAAGATGCCCTGGACTGCTTGAATGGGAGCAAATGGTTCTCAGTGTTGGATCTTCACAGCAGATACTACCAGATCCCGATGGCCCTGGAAGACTGTGAGAAAACAGCCTTCATCTGTCCATTGTGATTCCCCTTCACAAAAGTGGGAGCAGGGCAGAAGCAGGAAACTACAGACCTGTTAGTTTAACCTCAGTGATAGGGAAAATGATGGAATCACTTCTGAAGGAAAGAACTGTCGAGTACCTAGAGGCCAGAGGGGCACAGGACCCAAGGCAGCATTGGTTCACAGCAGGAAGGTCATGCCAGACGAATCTAATAGATTTCTTTGACTGGGTGACCAAAGTAGTAGATCAGGGAGGGGCTGTGGACATGGCCTACCTAGATTTTAGCAAGGCATTTGACTCAGTCCCACACAAAAGATTAATATACAAGTTAGCTAGCCTGGGAGTGGGTCCCAAGATGATAGCCTGGGTAAAGAATTTGCTGGAGAATAGGAGACAGAGGGTAACAGTAAATGGAGTCCACTCTGAAGAAAGGGGGGGTCACTAGTGGGGTGCCGCAGGGTTCAGTATTAGGACCGGTCCTCGTCAATGTCTTTATAAGCGACATTGCAGAGGGAGTGGAAGGAAAAGTATGTCTCTTTGCAGATGACACAAAGATCTGCAACAGAGTTGATGCACAAGGTGGGGTGGAAAGGATGAGAAGGGACTTGGCAAGGTTAGAGGAATGGTCAAATGTATGGCAGCTTAGATTTAATGCTAAGAAGTGCAAGGTAATGCACATGGGAAACAAAAACCCAGGGGAAGAGTACACAATGGGGGGTGAGATACTAACAACAACAAAAATGGAAAGGGACATGGGGTAGTCATATCAGATGATTTAAAGGTGGGCAAGCAATGTGAGAGGGCAGTAAGGAGGGCTGGGGGGATACTGGGATGCATAGGGAGAGGCATCACCAGTAGAAAACAGGAAGTTGTTATCCCTCTGTACAGACAGCTGGTGAAACCCCATCTGGAGTACTGTGTGCAGTTCTGGAGACCCAATCTCCGTAAGGACATAGACAAGATGGAAGCTGTCCAGAGGAGGGTAACTGAAATGGTGCAGGGTCTGCACCAGAAGACATATGAAGAGAGACTAAAGGAGCTTAATATGTATAGCCTCAAGGAAAGGAGGGAGAGGGGGGACATGATAGAAACTTTCAAGTACCTCAAGGGAATCAACAAAGTCCAAGAGGGTAGCATCTTTCAAAAAAAGAGGTGTGCAAGAACAAGGGGGCACAATTTGAAGATGGGGGGGGCGGCTCAGAGGTAATGTAAGGAAGTATTTTTTCACAGAGAGGGTTGTGGATGCATGGAACGACCTTCCGGAGGAGGCTGTGGAGTCAAAAACAGTGGTTGAATAAAAGCATGCATGGGACAGTCATAAGGCAATTCTAGGGGGTGGGGTAGAAAGAAGCAGGCTACTGGTTAACTAGGATCTGCAGCTTATCCATTAGGTAGGGAAATGGGCAGACTGGGTGGGCCAAGCGGTCCTTATCTGCCGTCAAATTCTATGTTTCTATGTTTCATTGGGGTTCTCCGAATTTCTGAGGATGCCACAGGGGATATCGGGCGCCCCGGCCACCTTTCAGCGACTGATGGAACGTGCAGTGGGAGATATGAATTTGCTGGAATGCCTGGTGTACTTGAATGATGTCATTGTGTTTGGGAGCACCTTAGAGGAGCATGAGAACCGAATGTTTAAAGTCCTAGACCGAATGGAAGACTTCGGCCTCAAGCTGTCCATTGACAGGTGCCAGTTTTTCCAAACCTCCATGAAGTATGTGGGGCACATAGTATCTACAAAAGGGATAGAGACTGATCCCAGTAAGGTTGAAGCACTTGACTACTTGGCCCCAGCCCCATAATCTGAAAGAACTACAACGTTTCCTGGGGTTCTGTGGCTACTACCGCAGGTTCATAAAAGACTATTCCAAGGTGATTCACCCACTCTTGAACCTTACCCAGGGTTACCCTCCTACCAATCGTAAGTACAAAAAAGGGGCCGTTAAAGAACCAGAAAAAGTACACTTTCACCCAGGTGAACTCTTCAGGCCCCGCTGGAAGCCCGACTGTGAAGCAGCCTTCCATGAGAACATACACCAGCTCACCCATGCCCCCAACCTTGTCTATGCTGACCCCATCAAACCATATGTGCTGCATACTGATACTAGTCTGCAGGGTCTAGGAGCGGTGTTGTATCAAGACCATGAGGATGGCCTGAGACCAGTAGCTTTCGCCAGTAGGAGCTTGACCCCGTCCAAACGAAACTATCCTGTGCATAAGTTGGAGTTCCTTGGCTAAAATGGGCCATCATTGACCAGTTTCATGAATACCTCTATGGGGCAAAGATATTGGTGAAGACTGGCAATAACCTGTTGACCTATTTACAGACTTCAGCTAAATTAGATGCCACTGGGTATCGGTGGCTTTCTGCATTATCAACCTATGATTATGCTGTCGAATACAGGCCGGGCCTGAACCATATTGATGCCAACGCTCTATCACGAAGGCCCACTTCCAAGAGTGATTGGGTCAGGCTGTCTGAACCTGACATTTGATCATTGTGCCAAAAGTTTGATAGAGATGAACAGATGTCTGCAGACACAGTGGACTGTTTAGTAGATTGCTTGGGCCCTACTGATACCTGCATACCAGCTGCTTATTGTCACTTCTCTGCTCTAGATATTAGTGCACTACCTCAATCTGACAATGACAGCATTCAGTGGTCTCAATCCCAAGATCCTATGATTCAGCAAGCACTTGATGCCCTGCGTGTGGGGAAAGATGTGTCTATGTTACGTTCCATTGACTGGCGAACTGCTTTATTGTTTAAAGAAGGCCCCAGATTGAAGTTGCTCAATCAGTTGTTGTATAGAGAGACAGTAGATCGTAGTGACAAAGTAGACAAGCAACAATTGGTCCTGCCCACGGCCTTTAAAGATTTGGTACTGAGGTCCCTCCACAATCACATGGGGCACCTCGGTATTGACAGAACCCTTGACCTGGTACGATCTCGCTTCTAATGGCCCAAAATGGGGGCCAATGTTGAGCAACATGTAAAGACTTGTAGTCGCTGCCTGCAAAGAAAAGTTCTGTCTCAGAGGGCTGCCCCCTTTGTTGATATTACTACCAGTGCCCCCATGGAACTAGTCTGCATAGACTTCTTGTGTTTAGAACCTGATCAGCAGAACATTGGCAATGTGTTAGTGGTTACGGATCATTTCACACGGTATGCACAAGCTTTTCCCACCAAAGATCAAAAGGCATCTACCGTGGCCAAGGTGCTAGTGGAAAATGTCTTCGTCCACTATGGTGCCCCCCAGCGGATCCACTCTGACCAGGGCAGAGACTTTGAGAGTCAACTAATCAAAGAAATGCTCTCTCTCTCTCTCTCTATGGGGGGTGCGAAACTCAAGAACCACCACCTATCACCCGCAGGGAGACCCTCAACTAGAATGTTTTAACCGCACCCTTCTAGACATGCTGGGCACTATCCACCCAAAACACAAGCATAAATGGAGTCAGCAGATTAGCACCTTGGTACACGCATACAATTGCATGAAAAATGATACTCCAGGTTATCCCCCTACTGCCTCATGTTCGGTAGAGAGGCCCGGCTGCCAGTTGATGTCTGTTTTGGGGTCTCTCCAGATGGGGTCCGAGACGACAACTACTTGCAATATGTACAAAACCTGAAAGCTCAATTGAACCATTCCTATCAACTGGTCCAGACAATGGCAGCCAAGAGAAATCTAGCCAACAAAGAGAGGCATGATAAAAAAGTAAAGGCTCAAGAGCTTCGACCTGGAGACCGTGTGTTGTTACGCAATTTGGTACTGCATGAAAATTTCTGATTGGTGGCACCATCTTCCCCATGTAGTAGTTGGAAAGTTGGATGATTTACCTGTGCACAAGGTGCGTCCAGAGAACAACTCCAAAGCTGTCAAGACCATGCACCATAACCACTTGCTACCTATCGGCCAAGTCATGATTGAGCCTGAACCCCCCAAAATTGAGCTCCCTGGGCCGGTGTCTCATGCTGCTGCAAGAAAGAGACAGAGTCAACCTACCCCAATGGTCACAGATTTAAGGTTTCCTCCGCAGCAGGCCCAGAATGATAGCGACTGTCAGTCCACGTCTGACAAAAGTGAGTGCGACTATGCCTATTACCCCTCTTATGAACTGAGCTGTTTCGAGGTAACCCCATGATTAACTGTGGGGATAAAGCTGGGCCTTCTGGACTGCCTAACCCCCTAGCTTTGTCCTTGGAGCCAATGCTCCCTGAAAGTGAAGTGCAGATTATCACGTCTGAAGATGCTGAGTCTCTGTATATTGTGGAACTGTAGGATTTGCCTGAGGGAGGGGCTCATGGAATGAATCTTTCTGGTGACATACCAGAACTTGAAGAACTCTATATGAGTGCTGACCATACCCCCCTTCAGTGCATCAGAGTTTGATTGTGCCTGAGCCTTCGCAAAATTAGTCAAGTGTTGTAGAAACAGAGCATACAGAGCAAGGAGCTGACAGTGCTCCAAGTTTGGACGTTCCCATCCAGGCAGAGGCACCCCTCACAAGTGACAAGAGTCCCCAGACCAATGCTGAGAGTACAGAGACTATAGTTGTTCCCCTCAGAAAGACTAGCCAAGCTGTCAAGCCAGTCGTATGCCTCAGTTATGATTCTCCCAGGAGGCCAGTGGATTTGCCTCTCAATGTGGTGCACAAAGGTGTTTATGTCTCACCAAGCTCATTGCCCAAATTGAGCTTGACAGCCAATTCCAGGTTACTTGTCTTTCCCTCTCACCACGGTGCCCCTGCCCCCTCTAGCCCCAGGTTAGCTGATAGGGACAGGCCCCCTCTTGCACTGTTTAAGGTACAAGAAGTTATTACCTAATTCTGTATAGTAATGTTCAATTTACCTGTGTGAAATATGCCTAATGTATTGTCCAAATGGACAAAGTATTGGGAAATGTAGTGAATATGTATAGTAAAGTAATAAGTTTATGTTAACTGATGCATGATGGTACAGACTTGACGCAGATGCCAAGATTTCTCCAGGCAGGGAAGGGTGTAACCCCCCTACAAATGGGGGTTCCCGAAAAGTCTTCCTCAAGCTTGCCTAAATGCTCACTGCCAGGCTGGTGTACTGAGTTTTAGCAGTTTAAATGTGATTGCCAGAGAGTGCCTGCATAGCCTCTGTGTACGGTCTCTTTAAGAGCTGCCTGGATTGCAGTCATAATAATCTGAGAGGGAGCTCTGTTGAAAGATGTAACTATTTGCTGAAAATCAATTAGAGTGATAATGATAATGTAGTTTGTCTAACCTGCCTTCTTTGCAGCAAGGACTGTTTTGTTTATCTCCACTATCTTGATCCTGGACTGCAAATTGGACCAATCAGGTCTGGAGGGACCTAAAATGGAGCCGGACTACAGGAGCTGTCTGGAGTCAAAATCTGTAGGAATTGTAGTTTTGGGCTCTTGGCGCCTTTTTGCACCTTTAGGGGGAACCTTTATTGTGACTGACGGACAGATCAGTCAACCAAACCTTTTGGATTCTGGGGAAAGTCCCTGGCTTGCTGGCAGTTGAGTCAGATCTCAGTTGGGAGCTGAAGAAGCAAAAGCTTGAGACAGTTAAGCAGCTGTCTGAGTAGTTTCACGTGGGAGAACTGTGGAAAGGCCTGAGTTGTGGCCTGCATGTCTGCCTGCTGCCCCTGATAGGGAGAGAAATTATTCAGGACTAACTCCAAGTTGGTGAGAGCAAGTAAGCCACTGATTTTTTACCAGGCTCATACCGAAGAGGCCGCAGATTTTGCTGAATGCAATTGGCCTGTCAGGATTTCCAGCTGTTTTTGAGTCCCCGGTTTGTGCAGAGACTTTGCGATCATGACCGGAGAGTGGTTTGCCTGGTACAGTAGAATTTCCATGCATGTAAATGTGTTGTGTATTGAAAGTGGGTCGTGATTTGGTTCCCCACTGTGTGAACTGTGTTCTGCTTGCTGGTACCATAAAATCCTTTACATGTAAATGTGCTGTGTATTGAAAGTGGGTCATGATTTGGTTCCCCACTGTGTGAACTGTGTTCTGCCTGCTGGAAGCTTTATCCAGCCTAATAGGACTGAATCCGTGTTCATCTCCATTCGGCCTAGGCCATGCCATGCTGGCCCTGCCAGACTACCCCACTGCACAGAGAAAAACACAGATGAGAGACCTGCCTGGGGATCAGCCCCCTGCTCCACTCTTGAACAGGAACGACACCTCTGCGAATCATGTAGGCCTTGCTTCTCCTGGCACTCCAGATTAACCACCTGCTGTCTTGATTTTCGTCCAGCCTGTGTCCAGTCTTGGGTATCGTGAGTAATCATCAGGGTAGCTCCCTGCAACAACAGCCTCATCTAAAAGTGTGTCAGCTGACTGTCTTGTTGTTTTCTTTTCACAAACTGAGCCCTCCGGCTCCGGATTACAAATAATGTGTGTGTTACGCATGTTGTTCTCTTCCATCACAGGGCCCCAACCAGCTGCAACATTCCTGGCTAGCCCACCATTCTCCATCTGGGTACCCAGGGTATGTGACTGTTTATGGACCCTGAAGTGCATGCATAACTGTTTGATTGATAGAGCCTTTAAGCAAATTAACCTGATCATGCCCCTCCCTTGTTCAAGTCCCTTAAATGAATCAAATCTAACTCTTTTTTGCATTTACCCTGACTGTGGTTCCAGTTTGTGCAAGAGTACTGTACTGCTGTTATTTGCTGTGTATAACCTTGTTTTACAGGGGGTCCCCAGGGCCATGCCAGAGGAAAGCCCTGGTGGTAAGTGCAAACAGTGTGGATACTTATGTGATGTATCAGGGGTATTGTGAAAGTGATTATTGTGTATTGTTCTGGCCACTAGTAAGGAAAGAGGGAGGTTACAGTGTCCCGGAGGGCTGTGCCCAGGTTAGCTTGACCACTACCAACCCTGACCTCCGGGCGGATGCACCCATTTCAGAACTCAGGCCCCTTAACCTGCTACTAGCCAAGCAGGCAGGGGTAGTAGCCCTTGGGATAGTGCCACCCAGGGGTTACACTAAGAATGCTCCAGACATCAACAGGAGAACCTTTTCCACTTGAATCAGTAGGTTTTGTAAGTAGAATCTTTCTGACAGACTTACAGTACCTGCAAAACCTATTCAAGAAACACTCTGAGTCTCACCTGGTCAGTAGGTGTGGTTGAAGTGGAAGCAATTAAGGTGGTTTGCTGCTGAATCTAAGAAGAGTGTGAAACCATAACTGGTGAGGCCAGTTTGGCGCTATCGAGATGATTTATTTGACAGTTGCCCACCAGGATAGTCACATTTGATTTAGGTAGGACACCTATTTTTCAAGAGGCTCCTGGAGAACATTTTACAGCAGCATGGCAGGTATGGAACAGTTACACAATTAAATATTACAAGATGTTACTAGGCACAGTACTGTACAACAGAAAAAAATATAGACACTGTTACAGTAAGCTACACAAGAGCAGTGTTGGGTAAGTTACTTTTTCTATTACTTTTGGAAACTTTTTCCAGGAAGCTCTGTGCGGTCACTAGCAAGGATGGGGAAGTACTAGAAAGAGTAGTACATCTTACAGTTACAATTACTTATGTCTTTTTATACAAAAGTAATACGTAACTGTAAGTGATTACATTTATTTGAAAGTATCTAGTAACTAACCTATTACTTTCAAATAAATGTAATCTGTTATAGTTAGTTATTACTTTTGCATTGTTTTTGTATAAAAAAAAATAAGTAACTGTAACTGTCAGGTGTACTACTTTTCCTAGTACTTCTCCATCCTTGCTGAGCTGCGCGAAATTGATAAATTTCAAAAATAATAGAAAGTAATAGAAAAAGTAACTTACCCAACACTGCACCCAAGCTACTATACTGTAGCACAACAAATATAATACATACAAATAAAATCAAGATATTCAAATAAGACATTGCTCTATCACTCTGCGTCCTAAACAGCACTCTGTATGTCACGGCAGACAAAGGAAAGGCATACAGAAAGCCCTCTGTTTATGAATGAGAGAAGCTGTTCCTCAGCACGGTCCTCTGTAGAGGGGAAAGCACAAACAACTGTTACAGAAACCTGTTCCCAGGAAATGAAAAGGTTCATTGGTGGGATTCCCTATTTTGTGACAAACACGGACACCAGCTGCAGATGCAGTGACAATTTGTGGGACACCTTCTCCACCTAACTTATAGTGTCTACCAGCTGATTACTCAACCCCATTGTGTTGGCTGCAACTTCGTTCACTGAGTACAAGCAATCCAAATCCCACTTCTCAGAGCTCTGTGGCAAAGTCTGAAAGAATGGGTTCGCCTTGCTTGCTGATACATAATATGATAGTTCTGTTGTCCTGGACAACCTGACTTGAGGAGAGATCCTGGTTAGAGCTTGATGAACTGTTGTGCTGGTCCTCTTGTAGGTTTATATTCAGGCGAGCCTAGCTTGGCAACCAGATTCTGTGCATCCTGTTGTTTTGCAGATGTGTCCACTAGCTGATGAGGGAGGCATCCATAATCAATTGCACTGAATGTTTGGGTCACAGCAAAGAATAGTAAGGTAATTACTGTAACAGTAGATCTTCAACAGAATTGCTTTCATCAAGCCACGCCTATGGAACTAGAGCCATCAGGCACTAAGATCACACAGAAACTCTTTGCAAGCAGTCTACTAGGGGCCACCCACGGTGACGTCCAATGTCGGCTCTTCCTTTATAAATGTGGGCGGCCCCTTCCCTCACCAGTTCCTCACTGGAAATCATGCATCGAAGACCTCCCTATAGGGAACTAGGGGGGGAGCTATGGCTCCGCAGACCAGGTGAGGCAGAAAACCACTGGCAAGGCCCTGTGGAGGAGAAGCTCTCAGGATGTAGGGGGATGGAGGGTGGGACGGCATGGCCTGATGAAAGAGATTCTCTTGAAGATCTACTGTTATGGTAAGTACGGAACTGTGCTATCTTCTTCGAGGATATCTCTTTCATCAGGCCACACCTATGGAATGAGTACCAAGCAGTACTGACAAAGACACAGTCTGGGTGGTTGGAGCCTACAGGCCTAAGAAAGTAGGCCCTGAAGTACAGCTAGGCCAAAGCCTGCCTGTTTTCTTGAGGCAATGTCCAGACTGCAATGTTTAGTGAAGATGTGTCAGTACTCCAGATGGCAGCTGCTCAAATTTCATCAGCAGACACATTCCTGAAACAGGCAACAGAAATGGCCATGCCTCTAGTCGAGTGACCACGAACAACTCCAAGAAGTTCCTTACCGTACTTCCTGTAACAGAAAGTAATATAGTTAGTTAACCATTTGGACAAACACAGTTTAGAAACAGGAGTGCCCTCTTTCCCATGGGTGAAGGAAACAAAAAGCTGCAAAGACTTCTTGTAGTCCTTTGTACAGTGTATATAGTACCTGAGTATTCTATGTACATCCAAAGTATGGAGCAATTCTTCCCCTGGATTGGTATGCTCAGGAAAAGTAAACTCATACACAACCTTTGGGAGAAACTTAGGGTTGGTAAGCAAAGACACCCTGTCTTTGTGGAAAATCAAACAAGGAGGCTCACACATTAGAGCCTGAAGCTCTGAAATTCTTCGAGCAAAAGCAATAGCAACCAAAAACAATGCTTTCCATGACAGAAAGTGTAGGCCGCAAGTCACAGCTGGCTAAAAAGGTGCCAAAGTAAGTTTCTCTAACACAAAATTCAGGTCCCATGCCAGGACAGGATTGCAGATAGGAGGTTTCAAGTGCAGAATGCTTTTCAAAAACGTACATACCATCTCCAGCTGAGCAACTGTACGACCATCAACAGGCATGTGGAAGGCTGAAATAGCAACCAAGTGTACTTTAATAGAAGAGAACTGTAGGCCTGCATCTGATAAGGACAGTAAATACTCTAGAACCTGGTTTACTGGACCGGTAAAGGGGTCCAGGTGGTGAGAAGTGGATCACAAAGCAAACTGCTTCCACTTCAATAGTGGCTCTGGTGGAAGGCTTTCTGGCAGCCACCAAGATATCAGCCACCTTTTGGGACACTCTAAACCTGGCAATGGCTATGTCTTCAGGAACCATGCATGAAGGTGGAGTGACTTGAGGACTGGATGAACAAGAGTTCCCTGCTCCTGTGACAGGAAACCCTGGCATAATAGCAGAGGTACTGGAGGTTCCACCACCAGCTGTTGCAGTAAGGGGTACCAAATCTGGAAAGGCCAGTTTCAGAGTTGCCCCTTCCACTTGAAGCTTGATTAGTATTCTCTGAATTAGAAGAAAGGCATGCAGGAACCTCCCTTTTTCCAACAGAGGGACAATGCATCTCGCCAAACAAACTCCTGGCCCTGGAGTGAGCGAGCAGAAAAGCGGCAGTTTTACATTGTGTGGGGACGCAAAAAGGTCCAAACTCTGGACGACCCCACCTGTCGAACAGGTCTTCTACAACCGAGGCCGGCAGTTCCCACTCATGTATCTTGGACTGTGACCAGCTTAGTCTGTCTGCCAAGATGTTTTGGGTCCCTGAAACATGCACTACTGATAGTTCTAGACCGTGTTCTAGAACCCAATACCAAACTCCCATTGTCCCCTTGCACAGGGGATAAAAATGAGTCCCTTCTTGCTTGCTGATGTAGTGTATCACACTTACGTTGTCTGTCTGAATTAATAGAGGACCCTGAATGAGATGGGACTGGAAGGACTGTAGGCCATACAGAAAAGCTCTCATTTCTAGGATGTTTATGTGGAGGGTGCTCTCCACTTTCATCCATGTGCCCTGTGTCTGATGAGGCCCTAGATGTACCTCCCAGCCCATCCCAGAGGTATCTGTAGTGAGAATCTTATGAGGTGAAGGGATCAGGAAAAGGAACCCCTTTCAGCAAGTGGGTGGGTTCCATCCACCACTGAAGTACTTTTCTGACTGGAGAGGTTACTAGAACTTTTTGTTCTAATCATTTGTACATTGGTCCTACTGGACCCTTAGTGTCCACTGTGGAAACCTCATGTGCAACCTTTTCCAGTGATACTGTGGTAATGGTGGCTGCCATCAGGCCCAGTAGTCTTAGGAATGTCCTGGCTGACATACCTGTTGTTGTAGACCATCTGGGCCTGTGCTATCAGACACTCGGCCCTGTCTGTGGCAGGAAGGCAAGGCCTTGGGCTGTGTCCAAGACTGCTTCCATGTGCCGCAGACATTGGCAAGGAGTCAGGACTGACTTTGGTATGCTGGCAGCAATCCTTACAGCATTAAACAGGTGTCTCATGCGGTCTAGGGTGTGGGAAAGCTGCTCCTTGGCATGAGCTTTGAGAAGCCAGTCATCCAGTATGGGAAGACATATAGGCCATCCCTGCAGAGGGCTGCTGCCACGACTGCTAAACATTTTGTAAATAACTGTGGTGCAGATGACAAGCCAAAGGGCAATACTCTGAACTGGTAGTGCTCTCCTTGAAATTGGAACCTTAGATATTTCTTGTGTGAGTTGCAGATCTTGATGTGCAAGTAAGCATCCTGCATATCTAGGGAGCAAATCCAGTCCCCCTGCTTGCAGCAGTGGAAATAGGCCTTGCAGTGTGACCTTTCTGAAGTTTTGTATTCTATACAAAAGTTTAGATCCCTGAGATCTAGGATGGGTCTCAGGTCTCCTGTCCAGTCCATTTTTGGAACTAGGAAGTACAGAGAACAGAACCCTGTGTTCCTTTGTTCCAAGGGGACAGGTTCTATTGCCCTTTTTTGAAGTAGGGAGTGAATTTCCTCCCGGAGTAATGGGATATGTTCTGGAGAGTAATGGGACGGTACCGGTGGATGGTCTGGAGGTAGTTCCAGAAGCTCCAGAGCATGGCCTTCTGCTACTATCTGCAAGACCCAAGCATCAGAAGTTACCTTCCTCCAAATATCTCCTAGCAGGGTACAGGAATTACTGGAGGGGTTGTGGGTGTGGAATGGCTGACATTGCACATATAATGTGGCAATGTCCACTGTTGACGCCCTTCTGGATACATCTCCAAAAGGAAATAACAATAAGTCTGGGAGAGAGTGTTGATCTTACGTCTGAGGTGGTTTTGTTGGCTATTTACCCGGACCATTCCCCAACACGGACAAAAACTTTGCTACCTATTATGTCGCTAGCAGCTAAAAAATCTATCACAAAGAAATGGATGTCCCTTGTTATCCCTACCATATACGACTGGAGGAGTATCATGATCTCTATATATCAGATGGAAAGTCTGACTGCCAAGATGAACAATCAATCCCAATCCTTCACCAGGCAATGGCAGTGCTGGTCTTTACACCAGGCAGGAGTGGATCTGGACTTTTGCCCATAGCAAGACTTGATTGGTAGGGAGAGGGAGTCAAACAGTGGGAAAAGACATGGATATATCCTTGATTTTATATATATATATATATATATATATATATACATACACACACACACACACACACATTTTTAAGCCAAAACTAAAATATTCAAGTAACTGATCAAAATGTTTTTACTTTAATTCAACCAGAGGATGTCACATAATTGTAAATGTGAAGTATTATACTGAATGTCAATGATTGTAAAGTGTCTCATGGATTTAAAACCTTGATAAAAAACAAATAAAAAAAAAAAAGAAGTTACCTTCCTCCACTGGCCCAGATGGAGGGAAAGGTGACCCCCAACCACCACCCCTGGAGGCATAGGTGGTGGTGGTGGTGGGCATACTAAGGAGTCAGGCAGAGCCAGCTGCTGTGGCTCCTGCCACAGTGCCACCTCTAGTGGCTTTTGAGTGGGCACCTGGGGTGGAGCCTGGCAGGGGTAAGGTTGCTGATGCTCTACCCTTGTCCTGCTGTCGCCCTGCTGTCTGGTTGCAGATCTATGTCTGGTAGTGGCTGGATGAAAAGACACCTCTGCCTAGTCCTAGGCTGGGTATGATACAGGGAATGTACTGATTTCAGGATTCTACCTGAAGCCTGCAAACGGGAGAGAATGTCTTGCACATCTGCTCCAAACAGCCTGTATCTCCTGAAGGGTGCATTGAGGATGGACTGCTGAACATCAATAGCAAAGCCAGCCACTCTAAGCCAGGAGTGCCTTCTGAGGCAAACAGCAGAGGCATCAGAAATATCACAGGTGGATTGTAGAAGATGTTTACCTATGCTGGCACCTGTAGACAGGACATTTAGTATTTCCTGTTAAAGCAGTGCTCTCTGGGAGGGCTTGGGCAGCTACCTTGGCCTTCCTCCAAAGAGTATTCTGGTATTTTACCATGTGTGCTTGGTAATTTGCAATCCTCAGCCCTAGAGAAGCTGAAACAAAAGTCCTTTTTGCCTCAAGACATCAAGCTTTCTGAACTCCTTGTCAGGAGGAAGGGAATTAAGGTGCTTTGGAACCCGAAACCTGTCATGGGCTGTGTTGATTTCCACAGAATCTGCCTCAGGCTGGCCTGCAAAAAAAGGCCTTCCTGAGGAGACCTGGTACAGCTTATCTGCATTCCCTGGTATGGCAGGTATTATGTTAGGTCTGTGCCAGGCAGCCAAGGTGGCATCTTCTAGGGCTGGCAGGAGGGAAGGAATAACTATTGATGTTGTATCAGGCAATTCTAAGAAGTCTACTAAGTTCTTCTTAGTAATATCCTGCTCCTCTGCATCAAACCCCATTGCAGATTACAGTTCCTGCATCACTGCAATAAAGCAGGGGACCTCACGGCGAGACCTGAGGGTATAAACCACTGAGTCTTCACTCCCAGTAGAGACTGTGGAACTAGTTCTCTCACAGGTGCCCACAGATTCCTCTCCCTCTTCCTTCTCCTCATCCAGAATAAGTTCTGTATTATATTCCTGGTTCTCATCAACATGGTCTGGAGGACGCAGTGGTGGAACTGAAGAAACCGTCGATGGTCTGGAAGGTATCTGGCGTATTGACTTGGCAGACATCGTTGCAGGGGGTTTGTTGTGTGGACCCCATCGACGGAAAGCTCGTCGATGGAGTAGGAGATAACAGGCATTTAAGGATGTCTGTAAAGGATGCTAGCACCACCTGAACATCAGCACCTGTGTTTGTGTCGATGGGAACGCCGGCAGATGTCAATGGGGGAGGCAAGGGCTCTGACATCGACTGTGACACACCAGCCATGATAAGTCTGGAGGTGTTAGAGGTCAACCAAGCTGTGTCGTGAGTCTGAGCAACAAGCTGCGTCACCGCTAGAGCAGTCAACGATCCAGAGGAGGTCGTACCTGAATGAATGGGCAACATAGAGCGCACAGGGTAGGTCCTTCCCTTTTTTTTTCAGCCTATCCCTCTGCTTGAGGTGGTGAGATCCAAATGTCTTCTCCCAGGACTTGGATCCTTTCGATCCTGAATGGGTTGGTGACACGGCGGGGGTTTCCTGGTCTCCATTCAGGCTAAGCACTATTTTAATAGATGCTTTTCTAAAGCCTCCTTTAGGCATCACCGGTGGCCGTATTAAAGCCCTTACATATCTGGCATGCCTTGGCGTCGTGGTCTGGGCTGAGACACCACAAACAAACATTGTGTGAGTCTTTCAAATACATTTTCTAGCTGCACTTACAGTATCTAAAGAGTTTGGACAGCGACAGTTCTAGAGATGACATACATGCCACTGAAAATCACTTTTAAAAAGTGATTACTGTTAAGTAGGGAAAAAATGGCATTTCCATATAAGGGTCTGAAGAAAATGATAGACGGCAGAAAAAGAACCAGGAGGGAAGGAGCCGCCCATGTTTATATAGGAAGAGCCGACATAGGATGTCGTCGAGGGTGGCCCCTAGTGGACTGCTTGCAAAACGTTTCTGTGTGGTCCTAGTGCCTGACAGCTATAGTTCCACAGGTGTGGCCTGATGAAAGAGAGGCACGGGGTCATAATGTCTTGCCAAAACCAGCCCAGCAAAGAATGCCGCAGTCAAAATGTCATGTGCCTCAAACAGAGTCAGTGAAAACACAGACTGAAACAAAAATAGAACACACCACACAAATCAATTGGGGAGATTTAGATTTTGTTTTTGCAGAGGGCTCTACGCCCCCCCGCACCCTCTGACGTGGGGGCTTCGCCCCCAAAACTCAAATAACTCTGAGGGTGTGTGGACCAAGGTGGATAAGGGGAAACTTAGTTTCTGGCAACTAATACTACTAAAAAAAAAAAAAAAACTATCAGGGGACAGGGAATCAAACCCTGTTCCTCAGCTCTACACTGCCTCGGGGACTTATGCCTTAACCACTTCACCATGGGAGTGGCTCACCCAGGCACAGCACCTGAGGCTTCTTTAGCCCTTCCTCCAGTCAGCGACAGGGGTAGTGGTAGTTCCCTACTGCTATTATACCATTGTCGCTCTAAATGATTCCGCGCTTCACACTGCACGGTTATTGCTATGCTGTTTCAGCAGCGCTATATTGACTCAGTACCTGAAAGAGATATCCTCAAAGAAGATCAGTAATTTATGGTCGGAAAGGACTGTAAGTACTTCATGTGGTCCCCGCCCCCCCTTCATAAGCAGCTATGAATAAAGTAAGGTGATAGTTACCAATGCAGTGCATGCCCCATGGACAGAGCCACCTAAATTGACTAGGTCAGTGGGGTAGGGAGCTAAAACCACTAGCAGTTGAGCTCCCAATGGAGAGGCCAGTCTTGCCACCTAAACCACCTCAGAACAAAAGCTGCGGAAGCCATGCACCACAGGAGCTGAAGGAAATACCTGATTAGCCGCAGCTGCCCAGCCAGAAATGATTGGGCAAAGGATAAAGAATTCTGCACTGACTGGTAACCAAGATGTGGGCAAACTCAAGTTTAGTTCCATGCTTGTATACACAATCACAGTTTTGGAAACTAGTTCTGAATTCTTCAGGTTGAGGTAGAACACCTGCTTTTGGAAGATATGGACTGCCAGGTATGACAAATGCACCAATGTAGGGAGAAACCTTCAGCTCCTGTGATGAAGTAATGCTGCATCTGAGAAGAGTCACTTGGTGGTCATCCTCAGGGCAAATGACAGGCCAAAAAGCACTGCGCATAATGGACATGGGCTGCCCTCTACCCGAGATCTGGAGACCTGCCTGTGAGACTGCTGAATCCGTATATGGGTATGCATCCAGTATGTCCAGGGAGAAGACTTGTTACAGGGATGGAATCTGTACACAATAAGACAAGACAGGGTGTGGGTAGTAGTGTGATCACTGCATGTCCAAGGATGTAATGAGGCACAAGGCTCAAGGCAGAGTGCCTTTTTTGCACCTGGCAGTGCAGTGACCACACTAATACCCACACCATGAAGTATCTTATTGCTTATATTAAATGGGTTGGTAGTTAAGATTTTTAAAATTAACATATGGGATACCTTTTAAAACACGGTAACATTAATTTTAAAGCTTAAAAACATGTTCAAGTAGTTCCTCCGCCTATTAGTGCCAGCAACGTTCCTGACTGCCTTACTCACACTGAGTGAACACTGCAGCCCCTGCATTTTTTTCCCAATAAATTTGTGTTTTTTTATTAAATGAACATAAAAGCTTAAGCATGGAGCATAAACCTCACCAGATTATCAAATTCTAGCCATGCTCTGGGAGCACCAGTTCTGGATGAGAACAGCAATGTTTTCATAATTTTATCTCGCAGATGAAGGTGCGCTACCGGCTTAGTATCACGGACAATCTGGTCGGATTCATAATCGCAGGCTCTGTTGTTCTGCACTGTCAGTGGACAGCTCTGCAATGCCAGTGGCATGCTGGAGTGTGATATATCAGCTCTGTATTTGAAGGAGCATTTTTTGGGGATCAGGACCAGGTTGGCATGGCAGGCAGTCTTACCAGCTCAGAGATACTTCCAGGAGTGAGGATGGTCCGGTGAGATCTTTCTTTCTTGTGTAGTTGAACAGTGGCATGAAGGGAAAGTATTTGTGATGGTGAATGAAGCAGAGCAGTGCAAGCAGCTGGAGTGGGTGGGAGGAGCTGGAATGCATGACAGTGAGCAAACTCTTTCGTATGTGGCTGGTGAATGGCAGGGAGGGAGAGTGATCGTGATGGTGAACAGAGTGGAGGGGTGCAAGCAGCTGGGGTGGGTGGGAGGAACTGTCAGATAGGACAGCACGCTGAATGGGATTACATGTTAGTACCACAAACAACTCCCCTGCCCCACCAAAAAACATGTGCATCAATGGGGACAGCCTAGTGGGTTTCAATTCAATAACAAACAGCCCTACAGCACATTTGGAACCAGAAACTGGAGGCATGTGTTATATATTAAACAGCCTGAGTTTGCTGTGTGTGGGGAATATAAACCCCGTGCCGTGGTTGGCAAGGACTTGTTTTTAGCCATGGGTAGTGCTTTCACCATGCCATAGCTATAAACAAGTCTCAGCCAATCAGGATGGAGGAATTCTTTCACCCATTTTATGTTCTTATTCAGTGTGACTATCCAGAATTTTTGCTTTCGGATGAAGAGACTTAAGGATTTTGAGGTCCAGGATGAGGCATCATCTCCCCCCCCCATCAACTTGTGTTCTACAAAACACCATGACACAAACCCTTGCTGAGCGTGACCTTCTAGGACATCCTCTACTGCATGCAGACAAGAGTTTCTGAACATCCTCCTGCAATGTCTCTGGATACATCTGTGAGATCATGTTCTTGAGAGGTGCATGGGTCAGGCACAGGGTACCGTCTCAAACTCCAGAGGGAGATCCTCTAAAATCACTTTCAAGAACCATCTGTCCAGTGACACTGCAGACCACTGGGTCAAGAAATGCTGTAGTTGACTCCTGAATGGAAGCTGTAGCCAGAACTGTGGCAGGGAGGGTATACGGCCCCTACCAGCTTTTGAAATCTGACCTCCAGAGCTGCTGCACCTGCGTCTTCTACATCCCTATGAAGACCCTTTATTAGGTTCTGGGACAGCAATACTGCTGCTGGGACCTCTGTTGTTGCTGTAACCGAAAGCAGACACAAGAAGCCTGAACCCTTCTGCTGAAGCTGTTGATCCTCGGGCAGACTGGATGGACCTCTGGTCATTTTCTGCCGTCACTGTCTATGTTTCTAAGCTGACCCTTCTCACAAGTCCAAGAGGCAGTAAACTGCAAAGTGGTGTTGGACTCTGGTCTTCATCAAGTAGCTCTCCATTTGAGGGCCAAAAAGCTTATTCCCCTGAAAGGGCAGGTTTATCACCTTCTGCTATATCTTGGGCTAGAATGGGGGCAAAAGAAGCCATACCTTGCATGAAGATAACCATGGCTCATTGTCTTCACTGCTTTTTCAACACTGCTGGAATTGGCCAGCTCAACCCACAAGTATGGCTGCTAAGTGGTGATTTCCCTTGAGACTTCTGTTTTGCATCAAAAAAGAGAACCTGCCAGGTCAAAAGTCCCGTGAAGTTGGTAGTTGACCACCTGGTGTCCCATACTCCATGCCCACCAAGTCAAACTGCAGTTTTTCAGGGAGCAAAAGCACGAACTTGAGATGCTGGTGCTGGGTGGGCAGGGCTGGTGAATCACATCCTAGTTGGACAAAGGTGATGCCATAGTTAGTAGTAATAATAATAATACTGCTAAAGAATCCTTGAGGGGCTGGCAGGATCAGAATTGGTCAACCTGCAGACTGGGCATATACCACTGAGACAAAAGTCAGTGTGGACAGTCAGGCAGCTCTCAAGAATGTGAACAATGTGATGACAATAACGTTCCGGAAGGAGACAATGATTATCTCGACCTCATACTTTTTTAAATGTTAATGTCAAGATTACATCTTTGGGGGGCGTGGCCAGCAACCAAACAGGACAGACGCATAGAACAGAAACTCCGCTAAACTTCAATAAAAAAGGCAATCTAAAGCAGAAATATTTATTTTCTTTTGCTGGCAGAGGAAGGAATTGAGACCCTGGCACGATCGGAGAGTAACCTTTGCCAATTAGAATGGGTAAAACGCGCCATACGACCCAGCAAGATCCGAATAAACCAAGAGCGCACGTTGAGATTCCACATGGTAGCGGCCTAGCAGCTGAGGCATCTAAGGCCCCGGACCCATCGATCAATACAGTCCTACAAGCAATTCGGGACCTAGATAAGAAAGTAGACGATCTAGGCATCAGGTTTACTGTTATGGAATCTCGCATGAATACGGTGGCGGCGAATACTAAGATAGCGGTCGACTCTGCAAACACGACAGCGGTGGCAATGGCTGGTATTCTGGCTGAAAACAAGAACACACGCCTTCGACTGGAAATGTTGGAAAATAACATGAGGGCTAGTAACTTGCGTCTACTTGGGGTCCCAGAGACCCAGGAAGGTAAAGCACTTCAGGAATTCGTAACGGACCTGTTACTGAACCAGCTACATCTGGATTTACATGGCCAGTTGATCAAAACCTACCGCCTGAATCCACGAAGGAAACCGGCTGCAGAGACACCCCAAACTATCATGATTACTACAGCAGGGGCACATATACAGGATACGGTGTTGGAGGCAGCCAAATCCTTGGGTCCTCTGAATCTCGAGACAGGAGAACGAATATATTTTTTTCCGGACTTAAGTTATGCTACTAGGCAGAGGCGTAAAAAGTTTGGCCTTGAGTTCGTGCAGGACTTAGGCGCTGGGGGTCAATCATTCCTTGCAACTGCCAGCTCGTTTGAGACTTCACTATGTGGGCAAGATCTACATTTTTTCGGATCCGACAGAAGCAGGCAAAAGACTTGAAATAATTAAGCAAGACTTTGTACAGTGCTCTCTGGAAGATGAAGAAGATGAGGGCTGAAAATAGCTAATCGCTTTAGCGCTATGAGAAGTGGTAGTCCTGCAGATTGCCTCTTTTGCTTCTGTTTTTCATAAGCCCATCTGTTAGAGCCTGTTTTATTGAGAAGGGATGCCTGTATTGAAATAGAAAAGTTTTGTAAGGCTTTATTAGGAGCTAAACCTGTTTTAATGCTGTCGAATGCTTATAAGCTGTAGTTTCCTTTTCTCTGATTCTACATGGACTTATATAACACAAGATGTGTTAAAGGTGTTTATTTTTACACCTTGGTAAATTATAGAAATCTATTTTCGATTTAGTCCATGAGTCTGTTGCAATGGCCTCTTCTTAGATATCAATCGATACCAGTTTTAATTTGGGAAAATGAGACCTCCTCATATGAGGTCACTATAGTAATAGTACACAAATCCTGATTTTGTATTGCTAAATAGCCGTATCTTCTGAGTTTGCTATTACTCGAATATATTTGTATTGTGTGAAATGCACAATGGAAAAATGAATAAAAATAAAGTATAAAAAAAAAAAAGATTACATCTTTGATCAAACTAATAAAGCTTCCTCCTAGGAGGAGACAATGAAGTTGGATGCACTGGCTTCAGGTCAACCAACACTGGGATATCTGGATTTGAGCTGGTTCCCAACTAGGTGACTCGGTCACCAGTCAATGGAGCAAAGGTGTCGAGTCCATTGTTTGACTGTTTACAATTCTTTGAATCCACTGTTTAACTGTGTTTAGAAACTGGTGAAACATCATACTAGCCAGTTTCTATACTCAGTTGACTTCAATGTTGGTACTCCGACTCTGGCTCTGGTTGCTGCTCCTTATGCAGTACAGGGTCAGGAATTGTTGTCAAGTCCTCAAAGCCAATGTATGAAGTAGAAGCAATGTAAACACAGTTAAACAGTGGATTCAAAGAAGTGTAAACAGTCAAACAATGAACTCGCTCTCCTCCCCAACTGGGTCCCAGAGCTGCCACGTGATCCTGTAGGCAGGGGTGACTGATGCCATATGTCACTCATAACATAAATGTCACTGCCAGGGGAGGTGCTGCAGAAGTGGCTAGAACATCCTCTCCCAGGAGCTAGAGTCCAACATCTCCACATTATGCCTAGTGTCACACCGGCTTAGGTGTGACAGTAGAGATCAAGCTCAGGTCTCCCTCATGGCAGGGCAGTGCAGTGCACTACCAGCTGGCACCTCCACATTATGCAGGCCTACTTTCTTTGCTTAAATAATGTGGTCCTTCAACAACATGGGGTGCGTCCACTTACATAAAGCACAGGTGCTTACATTTTGGTCTAATCCTGTACAGCGAACACACTGATCATGTCCTTCTCTGATGAGCATAGTGAAACTACATGTCACACACTTGTTTTACCATTCAATGCCTGTCTTGTGCTGCCCATCTATGATCCGAATCTGAAGCAGGAAGTAAGAGACACAGCAAGAAATAAAGTCAGAGAAGTTGCAAAGAAACCCTCAAAAAATAATGCTAAAACACTAATCCAGTCTGTACTGCAGGAGCTGTGATGGAGGCTTCTGTTTCTTTCAATAGGAAAGAAAGTTCTGGAGAACTAAGGGTGGAGATCTGATGCCATGTGACTGGGTAATATGCTGTAGAAATCAGTTTAGAATCCATTCAGATGCACTGAGCATGCTCAGTGTTACTGCCATCGAGTAGACAGTGAAACAATTCAGAAGTGTTTATTTCATCTTACCCTCAGAGTTGCTTGCTGTACATGAAATGCAGCTCAATCACATGTTCATAAATTATATTGGGCTGCATTTTCAGATTGGTCAAGATGCTAATGCAAAGGTGATTTTTCACCTCCGTCAGCATTCATCAGATTATACTGAAATCTGGAGCCCTATTTTCAAAGGCTTCTGAGTTTTTTGTGACAGTTTCCATGATTTGCAATAACCTGAATAAAAAAAAAGATGCTTGTGTTATTTTCTTTGACACAAGCCACAAGATCTCTGATACAAATTCACGCAATTGCATTTGAAGCTTGGATGCTGCTACACCACCTTCTGTGTGAATGCCCAGAGTCATGGCTTTAATTTTCAAAGCTTGTTTTTAACATGATGCACTCAGACTACCATAGAAAAGCTCAGCATACAAGGTACTTTAATAAAATGCATTTAGCTGGCAATACTTGGGAAATGAATAAGTTGAACAAGAATGAGTTTACAGGCACCTATGCGGCATATTGGACACATGGCAGCACATCACCAATAGGCAGCCGGCAAAGCATGGGTCGCTCACAATTGTTTTATTTTAGCAGTTGTTACAAAGATATAATTATTAAGTTGAAATCGGGGGCCACATGCATATGAAGTTAAAAACAAAGTTGGGAAAAGGCACCAGATTTTATTACTTAATGAAAATCCAACATAAAGCTGACATCATCCCTTTAAATCAAAGACACCATTTACATGAGGTTGGGTGGCAGCTTAGCCACCTTGAAAATCTGGGCTAAAATTGCTAAAAATGACCACTATATGAGTAAAAGCTGGAAACTTCAAAAACAATCAGAAACAGTTTTCTAAGTTCAAGAATGTACTTATCGCACGTGGTTCTGGACTTAAGGCACAATGTAAATCAGACTTTTTGTTGTGGCACTCAGATTCAGTCGGTGAAAGAGGATTACATCAATGGACCCAGAGGTACTGCACGCCGAGAAACATGATGACAGGTAATGATTGGGGTGTGATAGGTGCCAGTGGCTGGGTGAGGGTAGGGGTTCTTTTCACAGGTAGTTGGTAGCCAGCCATGGTGGTAGGAGGACTGTGCAGGTCACCCACTGTGAGATCACTAATTATTTTTTATTAGGTGACACTGGGGGGTGGTATGAGTGCCAGAGGGGGGCTGAGGTGGAAAAGGTGACAAACTATTTTTCCCAAGGGGCTGCAATCTCGATTACCATCGAGGAGGGGGGGCTGTGCCAGTCTCCCAGCACTGGAGCTGAACATTGCAAAAAAATTCATTAATGCATCAGTTAGGGTTAAAGCAACAAACATAGGGAAATGAGGCATTAGGGTTTCCAACCCTAACACCCCTCCCAAACCCTATCACCCCACCCTCCCATGCATGCATATTGTAATTGTCCCTGATTTTCATGTGGGAGCGCAGGGCATGCTTATTTAATCATAAGTGTAGAGACATTTTAATGAACCCTCATCTTCCTGTGGCCCAGTGCTCCTATCAGTACATAATGGCCCTGCACTCCCATGTATCCATAATTGTAGAGACACTGTACATAAACCCTCATCTCCCTGTGTGAGCGCAGGGCCCTCTGGGCCCTGTGCTCCCAGAACTGCATAATGGAGGACCCTGCGCTCCCATTACTGCATAATCATATCCATATGTGAAAGCGCAGGGCACAAAGGGCCCTGCGCTGCCATCTATTCATAACT
The DNA here is from genome assembly GCA_016271365.2 of Neoceratodus forsteri. Taxonomy (NCBI): domain Eukaryota; kingdom Metazoa; phylum Chordata; order Ceratodontiformes; family Ceratodontidae; genus Neoceratodus; species Neoceratodus forsteri. The sequence continues at coordinate 1,538,265,844 of CM057455.1, forward strand.
GCAAAGACAGCACAGAGCTACAGACATTCCAAGTAACCCTTGTGCAACAAATGGTGCAGTATCTCAGTAACCATTGTAACACTTGAAACAATTCTACCGCAGTTGTAATAATGGCCTGGCAACCTGCATATGTGCTAAGCTGCGTTTAGCGAAAAATCTGTATCTCGAACTGTTTTCAAGATACAGGGGGCCGAAAAGGTACCATGACCACCACAATGTTATCCTATGGGAAATTTCTAAACTTCAGAATGTTATAATTATGGAAGTGATGTCAATTTTATCACCAAATCAGCAAAAGTCACATCTGTGGGTCAAGCCCTTTGTACTCTGCAAATTTCAGCCCAAAAGTCTCAATCGTTTCTTTGCAGTGACAAAGAAACAGTAAAGTTTAAAAATCCTTTTTCGTGAGATGTCAAAATCCTTTTTTGAGATGCGAAAAAGCATTTGACACCTTGCAAAAAGAATTTCTCTGACGAAAAAGGGTTAAGGGCAGGGCCATCTGGTCACAACTCCTAATCCCTTTTCCGCGGTGTGAAAAAGGTATTTTGACACCTACTTAAAAGGAACTGACTCCACGAAAAAGATTTTGACTGCTCACGAAAATTGATTAATTTTAAAATCCTTTTCATGAACTGTCAAAATCCTTTTACGTGAGCCAATTCCTTTTAGCGGTGTCAAAATCCCTTCTCCATTGAAAAAGGATTAGAAGTTGTGGGACTAGATGGCCCTACCGGCCAACTTTTTCATAAGCTGTCAAAATCCACTTTCGAGCCGGCCTGGTGGCACTGAGGGTTGAAGCACTGGACGCCACACCTCGCACCACGCCGGTGACCTGGGTTTGGGAGCGAGCTCGGGTGCCAGGGGTCAGCAGGGGAGGGATGGGGCTGAGTGCCAGCTGGGCTGCTCTCCTGTCCCGGGGGAGGGTGTTGGCTGGTTCAGTGCTTCGGCAACCCCCGGTGGAGATCAGGGGGCACTGCAGAGCGCTGAGCAGCATGTACACTTGTGTGGTCCAACGCTGGCAGGGTAGCCGTGCGCCAAGAAGTTGGGATGCGTGCACCATGCACGGGGAAGGGAGGGGACCAAGGAGTATAACAAAATAAGGAGGAAAACCCTCAGCCAGATAGGCGACGACTTCCTCCAGTGCTGCAGCCACACGTCCAACCCAGTCTCCCGTCACTGCCCCTTCAATCTCTCTGGGGCTGTTAGCTGCCCACGACCTCGGAGAGTTGTGACAACTTTGAAGATGACTGGGAGGGACGGTAGACAGTAGAGCGGTTAGGCCAGTGGGGTAAGCCCGAGAGAGTTCCAGCATGAGGAATGAGAAAGAGAATTGAAAAAAAAAATCCACTTTCATGATGCGAAAAATTATTTTGACACCTCGCGAAAAGGGAATTTGTCTCACGAAACAGGGATGGCCGGCAAGGCCACCCACAAATCCTAATCCTTTTTCGCAATGCGAAAAGAGATTCTGACACCTTATAAAAAGAGAATCAACTCATGAAAAGGGGTTTTGACAGCTCACGAAAAGGGATTGGAGTTGTCAGACCAGATGGCCCTGCCAGTAATCCCTTTTCGAGAGACAAAATCCCCTTTTCGTGAGGTGTCAAAATCCCTTTTCACATCGCAAAAAGAGATCGGAAGCAAGTCGCGAAAAAGGATTTTTAAAATTAAATATAAGCATTCTGAGGCCACAGAAAAGTAAGGCAAAGGCACAGAACAGTAAAGGACATCCACATGAACAAAATACATACTTGGATGTCTCCAGAAGACATCCCTGGGAAGAGTTATGTTTTGTTTGGGCAGAAGGAAAAAAAAAAAATATGGCAGCTGACAAAAAGGGAATTTTTCCTCACGAAAAGATATTCTAAGGATCCCTTTTCGTGAGCTGTCAAAATCCCTTTTCATGAGGCCTAAATCCCTTTTCGCATCATGCAGCTATCCAAAAGGCTGAACTGAGCATGCTCAGAACCTGAAATTTGAAAATGTAATAACTTTGGAACGGATTAATATTGTTTCACTAAACCAATACTGGCTTGTTCTTTGGGGCAAGCTCTTTCTATCCTGAACATTTTAGATCAAAACTGCAAACGGTGTGGCTGCAGCATGATGAGGAAAAAACTGCCAAAAAGGCACATTTTAGCATTTTTTTCACTATTCGCAGTACGAAATCCACACATCAGATTGAAACAAAACTTGGTACGTCAAGAGACATGCCACACAGGACAAAGCATACCAAATTTTGTGCAAATCCGTTGAACAGTTATTAAAGTACAAAATATGAGGTTTAACATTAAACTGTCTACTCAACCCTAACAACAGCGGCGTTACCGTGCCACTATAATATATATAACTTATGGCAAGACTGGGAGCCTGCCATCAGAAGCAGCCATGGTAAGCTCTACTTAACAGTGACTGGTGACCAACCGTGGTGGAGGGAGAGTGAGCCACTTGCCCACTGCTGAGGTAAAGGTTTTAAAAAAAATATATAAATAACCAACAGCGGGACTGGGCACCAACCGCTGCAAATATACATGAGAGAATACCAACATACTGACTGTGGGATTGGCATCTGTTGCAAACAAATGGGGGGCAAATGCTGATGGTGGACTAGGCAGCGGCACCCGCCATTGACAAACGCTTGGGAGGTGGGGTGGGGACCGGCATACTGATGGCAGGATTGTGCACTCACTGTTGGCAAACACATGGGGGGGGGGGTTCATGGTATCTACAGGAAATCATCCTGATTTCCTAACAAAAGCAAAAGTGTCTGTTTCTGTAGAAAATCCTAATGATTTCCTACAGAAATCACAAAAATCGTTTTTACTACATATTGCGCTGTATTGTGACAATATGACCCTGTGCCGTGCAACTGCACTGATATAAATTAAAAAATTACTCACCATAGTAATATTTCTTCCAAATGGAACCCTCATTATGCTTAACAACTGCAACCATTCCTCTGGAATGTATCACCCTTGAGCTGTTAGAATTTTATGCTCATTATGGATCTTAGAATGAAATTCAAACTCTGCTGTGTGGTCATGCTCACCAGATTTAGTGACCACTAAAACTAGCTAAATGACTACCAAAAAATATATTCCAAAATGTTTGTAAAACTGTTTCAACATGGCAGAACAATTTTAAATGTTATGAAAAAATGAAATATCAAAGATCACTGAGTATCAATTGTAAAGGCAATGTAACAAGTAATGCTCAAGCACACAGGAAGAACGGATTCTTGAGTGAAGCTTTTACCAAGTTCTGGAAGAGGAGGTCGGGATCTGGGATTGTTAATCATATTGAGGGATCCCTTCAGAAGAAACAGCATTACTACAGTGAGTAATTTTTATCGTCAAACCCCATGGTTAACAACTGCAGACTCCATAGCAGTACCTTGGGAGGTTTGGTACAGAACCTACCTACGGAAAAGGTTCTGCAAAACAGCAGCAGCACTTTTTGAATGTGTGTACTGTTTTTCAGGCAGCTGTTTTACAGATGTCCTGCAGGGAAATACATCTTTATGCTGCGACTGAGAAAGAAGTGCCCCTTGTGGAGCGAGCTAACAGAACTGTATGCAGGAAACTATCCAACAAGGAATGGATCTTTTGGATGCTGGTTTCCCCTTCTCCACTTCACCATGGGTGACAAATAATCGAGTGCTGTGGACTTTACATCCTTTGTGTGGTTCATGTAATATAGTTCAGAGCCCTCAACATCCAGACTGTGAAGCTTCTGTTCTCCCGAGCTTCATTTTGCTGTAGCGAATACTGGAAGTGTAACTGACTGATTCAGATGGCATTCAGACATCACTCTGGGGAATCATTTTCTGTTAGTTCTAAGGACTACCTTGTCCCTGTGAAATATGATGCAGTTATGATGCGTGCAGATGACTTCCCAGCTCACTCACCCTTCTAGCAGATGTCACTGCCACCAGGAAAACTGCTTTCCAGTTGACATACTTCAAAGCAGCAGTTGCCATAGCCATAGTCTCTAAAGGAGTCTCCCTCAGCTGGGCAATGCACAGATTCAGGTCCCATGAAGGGGCACGATCCCTTACTGGAGGGTACAGGTGATTAAGATCTGTAAAGAACCTTTTGAAATTGGGTTGTTAGGCCACTGACTTGTCCTTGCCAGCTGAAGTGTAAGTGAACACTGCTGACAAATGAACCTTCAAGGCTGAGGGCCTGAGGTCCAAGGACTGGAGACTGACTAGGTAGTCCAGGAAAGTAGTTAGAGTTGCTTGCAGTGGGTTGAGCTGTCTAGGGGAACACCAAAAGGATTTTTTTTTCCACTTTGAGGTGCAAGTTTTCCTTGTTGCTGGTTTCCTGGAAACCTTATGTACTTCCATAACCTTCTCAAAGAGATTTAGTCCATAAAAAGAACAGTTACGTAAGAACTTACCATAAAAGGAGATCTTTGAGGGGATCTCAGTCATTGGGTCATACCGTAGGAACTTCACCATCAGTGAAGCAGGATCCACATGGAAGATTTTCAGCACTACCACTTAGCCAACCCACACTGACATCACCTGCCGACATCATGAATCCTATAAAGGCGTGAGCAGCCCTGCTCCCTCCTCAGTTCTTTCCCCTGCAGACTAAGGGCGCAAGTCTGAGCCATGGGGAACCGAGGAGAGAGAGAGAGAGGTGCCCATGCCAAAATAAAAGGCTGGATACACCAGTTAGCCAGTTCTGAGATTAAAGCCCTGTAAAAGGGGCATGGTGGGAAGGAAGGCAGACCGGATGACTGAGGTCCCCTTGAAGATCCACTGTTACGGTAAGTTCTTACATAACTGTTCTATCTTCTTTGGAGGTATCTCAGTCCTCAGATCATGCCATAGGAACTTGTCCCAAGCAGTTACAGGTGCAGCAAGACAGTCTGGAAGGAAGACCAACCAAAGCCTAGGACAGGAGGCCTTGCAAGATAGCCTGGCTGAAGCCTACTTGGGCTCTAAAAGCAATGTCCAGACTGATGTGCTTGGTGAAAGTATGGACAGTACTCCAGGTGGCAGCAACACAAATGTCAGCGACTGAAACTCCATTGAAACAGGCAACAGAGGCAGCCATGCCCCTTGCGGAACTGGCTTTTGCCGTCCCTGGCAAATCTTTGCCATGCTTGTTGTAGGAGAACAGAATACAATGGGCCAACCATTTGGACAAACATTGTTTGGAAACCTTAGCACCCTCTCTTCCTGGAGCGAAAGAAACAAAAGCTGTTTTGTTTTCCTGTTATCCTTAGTTGTCAGCAAGTAATACTTTAGAATTCTGCGCACATCTAAAGTATTAAGCAGGACTTCCCCAGGATTGGCATGCTCCAGAAAATAAACTGGAAGGTGGATAGACTGGTTCAGGGTAAACTCAGACACCTCCTTAGGGTGGAACTTAGGATTCGTGCGCAAAGACATCCTGTCTTTGCGAAAAATCAAATTAGGCTCCTCACACTGGAGAGCCTGAAGCTCGGAAATCTGTTGAACAGAAGTAATAGCAAATAAAAATAACACTTTCCAAGAAAGAAAGCATAGCTCACAAGTCGCGGCTGGCTCAAACAGAGACAGGGTCAATTTCTCCAAAACAAAATTTAAATCTCAAGCCAGGACAGGGAAATGAATTGGAGGTTTCAGATGCTGGATGCCCTAAGAAAAGTATGGGACATTTCTAACTGAGCCAAAGTATGGCTGTCAACAGGCTTGTGAAAGGCAGAAATAGCCAACAGGTGCACCTTGAGGGAGGAGTCCTGGAGGCCTGAGTCTGACAGGGAGGTCAGGTAGTCCAGCATCTGGCTCAGTGTCCAGATGATGTTCGTCAGCCCAGATGGCAAATCTCTTCCACTTCATGGCATATGTGGCCCTAGTGGAGGGCTTTGGTGCTGTGAGAGCACCCGCTACCCACTGGGATACTCCGAACCAGGCAATGGCTATGCTCTCAGAAGCCAAGCATGCAGATGAAGGGACTTGAGGTTTGGATGGACCAGAGTCCCCTGAGCCTGTGTCAGCAGATCCCAGCAGAGGGGCAGAGGAACTGAAGGCTCCTCCACTAACTGTTGCAGTAATGGAAACCACATTTGCCATGGCCAGAATGGTGCGACCAGGATCATGCTGGCCCCCTCCATCTGCAGCTTGATTAGCATGTTTTGAATCACAGGAAACGGAGGGAAGGCGTAAATGTATTTCCCACTCCAGGAGTGGGACAATGCATCTCACCTGAAAACTCCAGGCCCTGGATCTAGCAAGCAGAAACTGGGCAGTTTTGGGGGCGTGGCTAGCTGCCAACTGAGAAAGACGCCTAACACAGGAGCTCTCGTTTTACAGGCTTAATTTTAACAATTTCAAACTCCAAAGCTTAATTTTCGGCACCCCATAAGGCTTACTTTATCTCTCCTGGTGAGCTACCGCTGGAAAATATTAACTATAGTAAGGAAAACAACAATCTCACCAGCTTTATTGGAGGCAACATGGAGAGACCTAAGAATGCCCAACAATAGGGCCCAGCACATGGCTCTGACAACGAACCTTCCAATGTGGCTGTCCTAAAAGCAGTTAAGGATCTGGAGTACTTCATTAAGGAGCTTGATAAAAAAAAATGGATGGCTTCACTTTGAGGGTAACCACTGTGGAAACTAAATTGGACGTGGTAGCCACACAAAGTAAACAATCGTACTCGATGGCCGAAAAAGCTGTCACAGCCACTGCAGGTTTGGTGAGTGAGAACTGCTTACTACACCAACGTTTGGAGAACCTTGAAAGTGGAACCCTCCTAGCGAACGTATGGGTATTAGGGGACCCAGAGAATCTTGAAGGCCATAACCTGCTGGACTATATGGTTTCCTTGGTGCAGTCTATGCTTGGCAGCTCTGTGGATGGGACTATCATGCAGGCTTACCAGATTACCCCTCAGCACCGACTCTTGCAGGAAGAACTCCACGGACTATTCTCATGGTCACGGCAGGTCCAACCGTTAAAGAACTCATTCTGGGGGCACTGATGAACCAGCTAGCCTAAAGACGCACGTTTCTACTGCTCCCTGAGCCACCACAAAAGAAAAGAAAATATAACTACTTTAAATTGAGATATAAAGTATTGGAAGCTACAGGAGGTTGTTGGAAGGTGGGATGGATGAATATGTGGTCTCAGCTTCAGCGAAAAGTGCTCGCACTACCGGGAAAACACAGAGGAAGCAACCACAGACCCTGCAAGAGGAAAATACAGCCCGGGTCTCCCTCTCGGCAGGAGTAGCAAGCGCACTAGGCCACGAGGTCACACAACAGGTTTTGGCGGCACTGGAGCCTAGGTTTACCAGCTTGGCCACAAATTTCGACCGTAAACTGCAAGAACTGGTAGATTTGCATGCTACTCACGCTACACGACTGTGCAAAATGGAACAACGGATTTCTGACCTAGAGGACACTATGAATCCAGTACTGGAACAACTTACTATAATGCAGAAAGAGATGGAGGAATTAAAGGATCTACTAGATTACCAAGAAAACTATCATCGCCGACTCAGCTTGTGCCTCAGAGGATTGCCGGAGGGTCTGGAGGGACCAGATATCATGGACTTCTGTGCCAAGGTATTGTCAGAGCTTTTGGGAGTTTCATTAAAAAATGGGCGTATAAAAATCGAAAGGGCCCACAGATCTGTTATGCCGAAACCAGGGCTGAATCAGCCTCCGAGGCAGATAATTATGAGGTTTCACAATTATCCTGATAGAGAATCAGTCTTAAAAGCTTACCGTGAATGCTCTGAACTTCAGTATGATGGACATCGCCTATTTATCTCACAAGATTATTCTGCACGTTTACTTAAAAGGCGTCGGGCCTTCAACCCTGTTATGGCGCAGCTACGGGAAGCCAAAATTGAGTGCTATATGCTGCATCCTGCCACCCTTAAGATCAAGCATGAAGGAGCTACGTACTCTTTTTTGGGAACTGCCTAAAGCAGAAATATTTGTTAAGGAACTGACAAGGAAGAGTGGATGACAGAGTCCAATGCTGCAAGATGGAATTGCTATAAACGGAAGACAGGTTAATTGGCGTGGTGGAAACTGACACTGGGAAATTCAAATGGTGTGCATTTGACTTTTTTTTTGTTTTATAATAGACACTGGTCCTTACAGAAACAAGGATTAGACTGACCGGTGTAATTTTAGTCCACATGAGGAGATCCCTGGAGTGAATATGGGATTAAAGACATATTGCAGCATGCATGAGATTTTATTTCTCGTACCTGGACTGACTCTTTTTATTTTATTTTATTTTATTTTATAATCTCCATGGTGATAATGGAGGAAAGTATAAACTTACTAAGGACTTCTGCTGGCTCGCCACCATCAACAGACGCAAATGACACTCTAAATCTTAAAGCTGTGTGGTTAATGAGAGGGTTGAACTTAGTAGGTAGAGGATTGTAAAGTTTGGAGAGGTGGAGAAACAGAAAGTGAATGGAAAACAACGTAAACTTTTCTTTTTTTTTTTTTTTCTTTTTCATATATAGAGTTACGGGGAAGAGGGGTATGATACAGAGGCAAGGCTGAAATGGAGGGGAACTCCTCCTTATTGCGACTATGAGTTAGAAATGCCTCCAACAGATCCAAATAAAGGGTTATAAGTAACTTTTTTTTACACTAAAAGTGGCGGCTCGGGGGGGGGATGTGTTTGTCTGATAAAGGGTTGGGATTGTAAAATGTCTGCTTATTGCAGTTACTGTTACAAAAGAGGGGAAGGGAGGCAAGAAAACAAGGGTGGGGGGAGAGGAAAGGAATGGGAGAGGAGGGAGGGTTTGTATATAGTTGTTGTTGAAATGTTATGTTATATGTTTTCACTCATTTACAGATCCAAAAATAACACCAATCTATGGATATGGGGGGTTGGAGGAGGGAAGTTGGGAGAAATGAATGAACCTATGATGAAAGGGAGAATACAAAAAGATGAAGGATGGCTGGATTGAAGGAACTGACCATTGTTTCATGGAATGTTAGGGGAATAGCCACTCCCATTAAACGCACGATGCTACTGATGGCGCTGAAACGTCAAAAAGCCCAAGTAGCTATGTTGCAGGAAACCCATCTCACGGATAAGGAACATGTGAAATTGAAGAGGGGTGGGTTGGGGTGTTATTCGGCTGCTATCGATCTCATAAGAGGAGTGGCTGTTCTCTTACATAAAAAGCTTGCCATTTAAGAAAGAAAACTTCATGACTGACCCGTTCGATGAGATGCGTTTTGTAACGCGAACTATACATGGGGAGATAGTTACGCTTGGGAGTGTTTATGCCCTTGCGGTGCATGAACCAACTTTCTATAGAACATTAATGGCTCTCTTGATAGCGGAACAATTCCCAAATTTAATACTAGGGGGTGACATGAATCGTCTGTTTAATCCCACTCTAGATCATTCAAAAGGTAAAGGGGCCCGGAAAGGGGTGATTCGGAATGGTTGGCGGGGATGTGCAACTTGGATTTAATTGATGGGTGGTGTGCAGCCAATCCTATGGTTAGAGAATATACCTTTTTCTCGCACCCACACCAGACCTGGTCCCGTATGGACTACGTGTTGCTCCCTCGGACTTGGTATTTTCAGGTTAGTGACGTCAGGCACAGTCCAATACATATATCGGACCACGCGATGGTCATTCTGACATTGAAATGGGGGAGAATCCTGTACATGGAGAGTTCCTAATTATCTGCTAGCTAATAAAAATTCAAGGAGTATATACAGGATCAATGGAAACTGTATGTGCAAACTAATTCAGAGTCAGCTACTTCACGAGCTATTTTTTTGGGGCGCAGGGAAAGCGTTCATGAGAGGATCTATTATTAGTTTTGTAGCTCATCATAAACGTAAAATTAGGGAAAGGAGGACAAACCTGGAATAGCGACTTAGGGTTCTGGAGGGAAAAGCAGCTAGAGGGAAGGGTGGGGAGAATATACAGCAGTTGCTGAACAGAACTAGGGAAGCCCTCAATAATTTGCTATTGGGAGAAGCTAGGAAAACCTGCCTCTTTGTCAGGAAACATTTCTATGAATGGGGCAATAGACTGAGCACTATGTTGGCCAATTTAATTAGATGGAAAAGAGGAACACATCTGATTCAGGCTGTAAGGGGGGAAGATGGGGTATTACAAAAAGACTTTGGGGGTATTGGAGAATGTTTTAAGAGATTCTATCAGAGACTCTATCAGTCACAAGTTGGGGAAGGAGGAGAAGGGATGAGAGATTTCTTGAATGGAATAACTCTGCCTAGGGTCACACAAGCACAACGGGACTGGCTAGATTCAGATATAACAAAAGAAGAAATTATAAAAGCAATCGGGGCCCTTAAGAGAGGGAAAACTAGTGGGCCGGACGGATTTCCGGTTGAATACTATAAAAATATGCAGCCACAGATAGTAGAACATTTGGAAGCTGTATTCAAAGAAGCCAGGGAAGAGGGAGGACAGTAACCATGATCCTGGGGGGAAGCAACAATATGTCTGATTCCGAAGGCAGGAAAAGATTTGCTTGAATGCTCCTCTTTTAGACCGATATCCCTCCTAAATTGTGACTCCAAGAAATTGGCCAAGGTTCTGGCGAGCAAATTGGAAATATTATTACCAAGGCTTGTTCACCCAGATCAGACCGGGTTTATCCGAGATAGATATTCTTATCACAATATGCGGCCCCTGTTAAATGTGATTTGGGGAGCACAACATCTAGGTGAGGAGGTGCATATTCTTTCGATGGACGCGGAAAAAGCATTTGACAGGGTGGAATGGCCATATTTGATGGAAGTTACGGCCCAGTTTGGTCTGGGTGACGAATTTATAGGAATGGTGCAGCGAATGTATGCCAGTCCTAGAGCTAGAGTGTTAGTGAACGGTATACTTTCGGACAGTTTGGAGCTAAGTAGAGGAACCAGACAAGGATGTCCCCTGTCTCCGCTATTTTTGCACTGGTGCTCGAACCTTTAGCTATAGCTATTAGATCCACATCAGGGAATAAAGGGGAAGTGCAGGGGAGGATGGGTAAGAGAAAAAACTCTCCTTATACTCAGGCGACATACTGCTATATGTTGCGGAGCGGACCAGTCTATGCCTGTATTATTAGGGTTAATAGAACACCTCCCAATTCTCAGGATATAAACTAAACTTGGACAAATCAGAAGAAATGATAGTTGGGAAACCTAATGATAAGGGAAGATTTTGCAAGAAATGAAATGGGGTCTTAAAACAGTCCATGAAGCCTTCACATATCTAGGGATAAGAATAGGTAGAAATATTGAGGTTTATATAATCTTAATTATGGACCACTACTACAGACAATAGTGGCAGATTTGAATAGATGGCAGGGGCTCCCTATTACACGGCTGGGTAGAATCAAATTACTCAAGATGAATGCACTGCCACGAATACTGTACTGTCTGCAGATGCTCCATCTTGGAATCAGGAGGGCGGATATTAAGAAGCTGGAAAAAGCCTTTACTGTTTTCATCTGGCGAGATAAGCGACCCAGTGTGGGGTTAGCAAGACTAAAAGCACCAACAGAGAAAGGGGGACTACAATTCCCGGACTTAGAAGTTTACCACATGGCTGCTCAGTGCTGATACGTTCAGGACTGGGTCGGGAGACCAGAAGAGGTTGGTTGGCTTGATCTGGAAGAGAGGGGATGTCCTGGCAGGGTCTCAGCATATTTATCAGCTAGAGCAAGGGTTCTCAAATGGTGAGGCCAGCCTCCCTGGGGAGGCCCCAACCTGTTCCAGGGGAGGCTCAAGCAAGTCTGAAAAAGTACTGTAATTAAATTTTGGGTTTTATGTATTTTGTGTGAAGAGATGAAGCAAACTGAAAGAGAACAACAACAGTAGATACATTTATGTATTTATTTACTAATAGGTGACAAGGGAAGGTGAATGAGCCAAGGCTCATTTCAGGTATACCTGGGGAAGAGTAGGGAGTGAATACATTTCAAAAGGTAACTGCAAAACAATCAAGAAATATACAGTGAGCTATAATGCAAATAAATATGAACAATAAATTAATAGTGAGTGGTGGTAATTGATCAGTTTGTAAACTGATGGCAGAACAGCCAAATACAAGGTTGAGCATAGAAGTGCTAGAAGCAATAGCAGGAAGGAACAAAGTAATCCCGAGAAGTTGCTTAGGAGCAGGGAAGAAGGGGGAGAGGCAAAGTATGTAGGAAGGTTATTTCATATAGAGAATGTTGTCTGACCCATGAAGGTACTGCAACAAGGAATAACAATGGTTCAAGAATGAAAATAGCAGAGCAAGTAGATTGGCCGGGGGTTTACAATAAGCTGAATAATAATATTTGTCTATTTTATTTATTTGTTATTCAGATAACACCTTTGAGCACAGGAGCTCTTTTTCAAAAGTTCCAAGTCAGTATAACACAAAGAACTGAATGTGAGCCAAGTACTCAAAGGGGTTTAAATGTATTCATGGTGTACTGTGCAAAGTACAGTGTGTTATTTTTCTTTGGGGAGGCCCAAGATTATTTCAGTTTTTGGGGGAGGCTCAAAATCTTTTCCATGGATTTGGGGAGGCTCACTGTGATAAAGTCTGAGAACTATTGAGCTAGAGGATGGAAGGCCTTTCTTGATTTACCGAATCCCAACCCCTTAATTAAAGTGGTATTAGTGAGCTGGAGGAATATGAGTAAGAGAAGGGAGGTAGGATGGGAGGACACACTGTTGCTGCCCCTGAAAGGGAACCCTTTTTTCCTCCCTGGCCTAGAGGATAAGGGATATTGTGAGTGAGAGACAAGGGGGGTACAATGCTTAAGACAATTATTCAATTGGAACGGACTCGATACATTCGAAAATATACAGGCTTGGACTGGCCTAGGCCGTCAACATTTATTTCGCTACTTGCAACTTAGGGCCTATATAGCTTCTACTGGTAGGCTACAAAATCCCGAGTCCAAATGGGAACACATTGAACAAATGACAGTTGCAGGGCAAAAAAGACCTAAGGGCACCATTCGAAGAATAGCAAGAGAAGGAAGAACCTGGCTCTCAGACAAGACATTGAGCATCAAAAGGCTCTGGGAGAGAGACCTAGGGACCCCTATAACAGAAGAGAATTGGGAATTAATAATCCAGCTCCATCAGGGCATAATGATATGTAATAAATATAAAGAATCCTACTACAAATTCTGTCACAGATTGTACTACCCACCACTAGTGGTTCATAAGTATAATCCGTTAGTGTCCCCTTTATGCCCTAGATGTAATAAGGATTTAGCATCATATTATCATTATTTCTGGACCTGCCCAGTGTTACAAGACTTTTGGGGAGAGATTATAACGGAGATAAGGATTACGGGACAACAATGTACTAAATCTCCATTATTGTTGCTTTTTGGTATAGAAATTGCAGAGGATGGGGAATGGATACTGGTCAAAAGATGGCTTAGAGTGGTTTTGGGCATGGCTAGGCATTGTATTCTTAATACCTGGGTAAATGTGATGAAACCTACTATATCCCAATGGAAGGTTCTGATACTGCAAGCCCTTACGTTGGAGAGATTGGTATATGTCACTAAAGATAAGGAGGAGCTTTTTCAAAAAACGTGGCAGCCATATCTGGAGTCACTAACAGCAGCTGATAATATTATGATGAGGGAGGGATGGATATAATAAAAACGACCTGGAGGGTAAGTGAATAGCAAATGGTCCTCCCTTGGCAAAGTAAATTATGAATTCTTGGTCCCCTTCTCATGGCTCTCGGGTTGCTCCTCCCCCCATTGATAAAGGATGGAATGATAATATACTTGTGATTGGTTTTAAAGTAGAAATGAATAAGAGAATGGATCAATTGTATATAAGTTATTATTTGTTACTGTATCATGTGTGTGGTGTAATGTAATGTATTGTATGTGTCTTTTGTCGAAATGTCTGTCTATTATCATAGAAAAACTAATAAAACAAATTATGCAAAAAAAAAAAAAAGAACTCATTCTGCAGGCTGCCAAAGAGCTACGTCAGCTGGGGATTGCTAATGTCCTGTTATATCCTGCGAAGCAGCGCACACAATACGCAGGTAAAACTTTCATTTTTAATGATCCAGCAGAAGCCGGGAAAAGAGTGGACAAAATTAAATCAGACTCTGAAAGGCACAAGGAAGCTGAAAACTCCGAGACTGAGAGGGGGCTAAATCCTAAACATAAATATGGACCAGTTGCCTGTTTCAGGGCTACAAGAGCTATATAGTTAAATGTTGGGACTGGTAATGTACTCTACCTTTGGATATAGTGGAGCTAATTTGTACTGTTACAATAGCCCGCAGCTAATTTACTTTCTTTGCTCATCCAATGTTTAGTGAGTTAAAGTTGTAATATTATTCTCTGTAACTACTGTTAAAGTAGTGAATATGTGATTAGAAGTCTCCATTACATCTTGGGACAATTAAAGATTTTATATGGACCTGTGAACGGTCATATAGACCACTTTAAGAGTGTTTCACTCAGGGACTTTTTGAGTACAGATATTTAGTGCAAGATCCATGGTCTTGGCATAGAACGCCATTTTCAGAACATATTTAGCATTTATATGTTTACAAATTGAAACATAGTCTTATACATGTTAACCCTCCTGTGTTGTAACAAAGGGTGATATGATGAGTAACCTTTGTAGAAGGCATGTATGCTGCAAACTTCTGGAACATGGAACCAAGTATTGTATATTAAATGTGTATTTTGACATACTCAATAAATAAACAGTATAAAAAAAAAAAAAAACTGGGCAGTTTTGCATTGAGTGGGGATGCAAAACGGTCCAACTCTGGACAACCCCATCTGGCAAACAGATCTTCTGCAACGAAGGATGCTGGACTGAGTCCGGCAAAGGCTGTCCACCAGGGTATTTGCATGCCTGGGATGTGAACTGCTGAGAGAACAGGACTGGGATCCAGTGCCCAGTATCAAACTCTCATGGCCTCCCTGCACAGGGGGCACAAATGCGTTCCCCCTTGCTTGCTGAGGTAGTACACAACATTGAGATTGTCTGACTGGATCAACAGATGGCCTGGAAGGAGATGGTTCTGAAAGGCCTGCATGCTGATATGCAGAGATACCTCGGTCTGAGACCATGCTCCTTGAGTCTGAAAGGGACCCAGTTGCACACCCCAGCCTGAACATAGAAACACAGAAGTTGACGGCAGATAAAGACCGCAAGACCAATCCAGTCTGCCCATTTCTTTTTCTACCTTATGAATGTTTCTGTGAAAAAGAACTTCCTCACATTACCTCTTAATCGGCCTCCCTCTAATCTCAAGCTGTGTCCTCTTGTCCTGCTATTTTTCTTATATTGAAACATGTTAGACTCTTTCACCTTGTTAATGCCCTTAAGGTGTTTGAATATTTTCAATCATATCACCTCCCTCCCTCCCTCCTTTGCTCTCGGGTATACATATTGAGTTCAGTTAATCTGTCCTCATATGTTTTCTGATGCAGTCCCTGCACCATTTTGGTTGCCCTTCTCTGGACTGCCTCAATTTGGTTAATGAAGGTGTGAAGGTGTGGCCTCCAGTACTGCATGCAGTACTCCAGATGGGGCCTAACTAGTGTCTTGTAAAGAGGGATTATTACCTCCCTCTTCTGACTTGTGATGCCCCTACTAATACACCACAGCATCCCTCTAGCCTTACCTACTGCTTTAGAGGTCTGCTTGGATGATTTCAGGTCATCGGTGATGATGACGCCCAAGTCTCTTTCTTCCCTTGTGACTGCCAGCAACTCCCTTCCCAGACTATAGGTGGCTTCAGGGTTTCTCGTCCCTATGTGCATGATCTTGCACTTCTTTGCGTTAAACCCCAGTTGCCACTCTTCCAACCATTTTGCTAGTTTATCCAGATCTCTTCTTATTTTGCCCACACCATCTGGATCATCTCCTCTGCTGCAGATCTTGGTGTCATCTGCAAACAGACAAACCTTACCCTCCAGTCCATCTGCAATGTCACTGATGAAGATACTGAAGAGTATTGATCCCTGAGGTATCCAGAGGCATCCATGGTGAGGATCTGCTGGGGAGACGAGATCTGAAAAGAAACCCCTTGTAACAAGTGCTGTAGGTCCATCCACCACTAGACCACCTCACAGACTGAGGAGACCAGCACTAGTTGTTCCAGGTCATCTGTTCGTTGATCCCATTGCCCCGAGTGTCCACTGGAGCACCCAAATGTGTAGTCTGGCCAAGGGGACTGTGGCAATGGCCATGACCATGAGACCTAACAGCCTGAGGTACACCCTCCCAGGAACATAATGACGCTGGGTGACCTCCTGAGCCTGGGCGATGAGGCACTCCACCCTATTAAGAGGTAGGAAGGCTCTGCCCTGTGCAGAGTCCAAAACTGCCTCTATATACTGCGGCCTCTGGGACGGGATCAAGATAAACTCGGGCAGACTAACCATGATGTCCAGGCAGAGGAACAGCTGGAGAAACCTCTCCAGAGTCCGGAGGAGCTGATCCCTGGATGGAGCCTTGAGAAGCCAATCATCCAGGTAACAGAAAACTTACAGATCTTCTCTCCAGAGCACTGCAGCTACTGCTGCTAAGCACTTGGTAAAGGCCCACGGCGCACAGTATAAGAAAAGGCAATACCTTGAATTGGTAATGCTTGCCCTGAAAAAAGAACCCTAGAAACTTCCTGTGTGGAGGAAACACTGAGATATGCAGGTAAGCATCTTGCATATCCAGGGAGCACAGCCAGTCGCCCTGCTTGAGTAGGGGTAGCAGACCTGGCAGAGTGACCAGGTGGAATTTTTTGTACTGGATGTAAAGACTGAGGTCTTTAAGATCTAAAATAGGCCTCAGATCTCCGGTCCTTTTTGGGAGCAGGAAAAACCTGGAATAGAATCCCCTGTTCTTCTGGCACCAGGACACTGGCTCTATGGCCGTTCTCAGCAGAAGGGACTGTACCTCCTCCTAGAGAACCGTTAGATGGGACGGGGATTAAGTGGAGGGTACTGAAGGAGTCTCTGGAGGCAACTCTACCAGCTCCAGAGTGTGACTCCTCTCAATAATTTGAAGAATCCAGGCATCTGAAGTGACAGTCCTCTACTGATTGAGAGGGAGGGAAACCAACCTTTGACCACCACTTCTTGGTTGGGAACTGGAAGGGGAGGTCTAGCAAGGAGTCTAGCAGAGGCAGATGTGACCACTGGGGCTGGTCCATTGCCTCTGGGTCGCTCTTCGGCAGCGCCGGAGGAGGGGGGTGGGCAGGGCAGAGGAGACCTTTCTTTTGCCCTGGGGGCAGGCACCTGCTCCAGACTTGTGGGATGCCTTATGAAAGGGTGTGCACTGTCTGCTCCTAGGCTGTGAACAGTAAAGTGAATGGACAGACGCACAGCCCTACCAGATGCCTGCAAGTCACTGATGATGTCCTGGACACCTGGCCCAAACAACTTGGAACCACTGAAGGAGGCATTCAGCACCTTGTGCTGGACATCTGCTGCAAACCCCCAGATTCTCAGCCGGGAGTGCCTACAAAGGCAAATGCCTGTGGCAGCACCCCTGGCACCAGTGTCTGAAATGTCATATAAGGTCCTAGGAAGATGCTTATTAATGTCCTCAGCAGTCTGTGAGCGTCTGAGAACCTCCTGTTTCTGGGAACAGTCTGGGAGGGCTTGGAAAGCCACTTTGCCCTTCTTCCAGACGGTATTTTGGTACTTGACCCTATGCAAAAGAAAGTTTGCAATCCGAAGTCCCAGGGTAGAGGAGGCAAAGACCCTCTTGCCAAAAGGTCAATCTGCCTAGGTTCCCTGTCAGGGGAAGGGAACTACGGTACTTGGGCACCTTGGACCTGTCACATGCTGCTTTAATTACAACAGAGTCAGTCTCAGGTTGGGCAGGATAATAAGACAGGCCTTGAGGGGCATGACAGAGCTAATCTGCCTGGTGAGGCATGGCAGGTACAACAAGGCCAGAAGGATGGAGGAACGATATTAGGGGGAGATTCTGGGATATCCAGGAAGTCCACCGGGTCCCGTCTGGTGGCATCCTCCTCCTCAGTATGAAAGCCCATGGCTGAGGACAGCTGTTTCATCACATTAAAGAAAATAGGATCTTCAGGAGGGGACCCAGGAGTATGTTTGACAGAGTCGCAGCTGACTGAAGATGCAGTGGACCTGTCTGAGGAAAGAGGCTCTTCCTCTTCCTCAGGTAGAAGCAGGTCTGGTTGGCACTCCTTCTCAATGCCGACCTGCTCCAACTCGAGGTCTGACAAGTGAGGTACTGATGGCGCAGAGTGAGAAGGCCCAAGAGGTTTCGATGATGCCGGGGACCCAGGTCTATATGAGCCCAACTGGTTCACGAGGGCTATAGTGATCCTGGCCAAAACATCATTGAGGTCGATGGCAGGAGAAGGCTGCGTCAACAGTGGAGGGGTTGTCGGCACAGGACATGACAAACCATTCATCAGGGCTTGAGAGACCAATGGCCGTGGGCCTGGTGAAGCATCAGGCCTCAATGGAGGGGCTGTCATCGAAGACCCACGAGTCGATGGACTGGGGGCCAACGACCCAAGGGCTGACGGGCAGACTCTCTGAACAGCGGAGGTGGTGCTACCATTATGAACCTGATAGGAGCAGAGGCCTGGACAGCACAGGATGTCAGTGCAGCTGCGACCAATGGAATACCCCCAGAAGATGAAGAAGAAGCTGTTGGGGAGCGGAAGCGCTACTGGGGGGGAGCGGTCTTTTTTGTGACTTTTCCCTGAAGATTTGTCTTGGGCCTTTGAGGCCTGGGAGCTCGATGACCCCACCAGCAACTGGGAAGGAAGGACTTTGGAGGATCCTTGCCCAGAACTGGCTACCTATTGCTCCATGAGGAATTTTTTCAAAGCCTTTTTGCGTCACCTAAGGGTTGTTTGGTTGAATTTCTGGCAGAGCTCACAGTCCGAGGCATCATGGTCAGGCGCAAGACAGCAGACACAAAGATTATGGTTGTCTGAAAAGGCAATCTTCTTTCCACAGCAGCGATGTAAAAGAGAAGCGGGGGAAGTAATTATTGACATAAACAAGGTAAATTATTTTCTTATTTAAAAGAGATTCAAAATGCAAAAGTAAAGAAAAATCATAGACAAAATGGCATGAAACTGCATCGGCGCTTCCGCAAAGACCCATGAAAACAGAGTCAACGGCGGGAAAGAACTGAGGAAAGAGCAGGGCCACTCATGCCTTTATAGGGTTGGTGACGTCGGCAGGTGACGTCGGTGTGGGCAGCCCCAGTGGTACTACTGAAAATCTTCTGTGATGATCCTGCTTTACCGACGGTGAAGTTCCTACCGTGTGACCTGATGACTGAGATACCCCCCGAAGAAGATCTCTAGCTATTTAAGAACCACGCTCTGAAATGCATAGTTCTCAGATCCAGGAACATTGTTCTGCCCTGAGACAATGTAAGCAGATTGTATCTCAGGGACAAGTTAATAGGATGCCTCTTGGAGACGGACATGAGCAGGGAGTACCAGATCTGCCTGGCCCAGTCTGGAGCTATGAGAATCACTGTTGCTGATTCCCCTTAAGTCTGAGCAGTAACTCTCAGCAGAAGTGGGAAAGGTTGGAAGGCATACAGAAACTTCCCTGACCAGTTGAGGACTAGAGCATCCTCTGGGACTGTGCCCACTGATGGGGGTCTGCAACAAATGGTGGCACCCGATTGTTCTCCTAGAAGTAAATAGGTCTATTTCTGATGTGTCCCACCATCTGACACTGTTGCCAGCACCTGCTGCTTCATGGTCCATTTGTAATTTCCCTGGCTGATTCTGCTATATCATCTGCCAGCACATTGTCCTACCTTGGTAGATGTACTGCTGAAAGATGAACCTTGACAGAGTATGCTAGGTTCCAGATCTTCATTGATTCTGTGCACAGCTTTAAAGATCGTGTTCCTCTCTGCTTGTTTCAGTGATACATTTTTGTGTCTGTTCCCACCTGGACAGACTGACCTCCGATCTTGGAGGAAAACACCTGCATTGCCAGATACAATGCCCTGAGCTCCAAGAGATTTGTGTACTCCTGAGTCTCCTGTGCACTCCAACTACAACTTACAGTGAGGTCCCCCAGGTAGGCGCTCCAGTCTAGGAGGGAGGCATCTGTTGGGATTATGGCCATAGGTGATTGCTGAAGAAAGGGTATTCCCTTTCTGAGGCTGCATTCTTCCCTCCACCATTCCAGTGCCCTTAACAAAGACTTTGTGACAGGCACTAATTTGGACATTGGATCACACCTTTAAGACCAATTGTCCCCTAGGTGATATTGGACATCTCTTATTTGGAACCTGGTACCTGGCACCACTGCAGTGGATGATGCCATGTGCCCCAGTAAATGAAGGAAATCTATTGCAGATCTGGACTGACCTGCTTTGAAGGATTTTGCAGGTGCAATCAGATTTGCTGCCCTTGCTTGAAAAAGGAATGCCTTCCCCTGCAGGGTATCCAGCTCTGCATCTATAAAGTCCAGAACCTGAACTGGCTCTGTTTGTGACTTCTGAACATTTATAAGAAAACCCAGGTTCCCCCAATGTGCCTTGTTTCAGAAGGAGGAAGAACTTTACTTCCTGGTGTGTGTTTCCTGACACTAGCCAGTCAACCAGACAGGGAAAAATCACTACCCTTTGCCTCCTTAAATGTACGCCCACTATGGCTAGGCACTTTGTGAACACTCTTCATGCAGAGGAGAGGCCTAAAGTAAACTGGTAGTGGCAATTCCCTATCCTGAATCTGAGGTATTTTCTGTGGCTGGACCTGAATGGTATGTAAATACAGGTTACTCACCTGTAACAGGAGTTCTAGGAATGGTATATGTTGTTCATCCACACTATCTGGCAGGTTCCTTGCCGCTTTAAATCTTGCCGGAAGGTCTTCAAGCTGGCTCCTCCCACCCACCCGGGTGGTAAAACTCTCGGCTCCGCCCCCATGACGCCAGATCTAGCCCGCTGGAAGCCAGGTTGTGCGTCGAAGCTGGGGAGGTTGGGTGGGTCGTGTGGATGAACAACATATACCATTCCTAGAACTCCTGTTACAGGTGAGTAACTGTATTTCTAGGGACATGGATATGTTGTTCATCCACACTATCTAGCAGACTCTAGCAGTTCTCGGGAGGAGGAAGCAGCGCACCCCTACTTAGGGGAAAAGACTGGAGGCCGAGGCTAAAAACCAGCATCCCAGCGTGACTCAAGGTCGATGTGGTAATGGGTAATGAAGGTGTTTGCTGACTTCCAGGTAGCAGCCCGACAGATTTCCTGGATAGGGATATCCCTGGAAGCAGCTACCGATGCAGCAGTATGGCGGGTAGAATGAGCTCTTATCCCTCTGGGAGGCTCCATGCCCGCCAACCTATAGCAGAGATCTATGCAGGAGGTGACCCACCTGCCTATCGTCCGCTTGGCTGCAGGTCTGCCAGGTGCGGCTTCAGCGTGGGTGACAAACAGCTGGTGAACCTCTCCCCAAACTTCAGCCGTCCGCTCCTTATAATAAGCAGCTCTTCTAGGGTCAACGTATGGAGCCTATATTCCAGCCTCCGAGGTGTGATTGGGTGAGAACACTGTGCAAGTCAACACCTGGTTGAGTGAAACCACCTTCGGAAGGAATTTCGGGTGGGGGCCAGAACAACCTTGTCCCTGTGGAAGACCAGATAAGGAGACTCGATGGAAAGTGCCTGGAGCTCTCCCATCCTTCTGGCTGGCATGATAGCCACCAAGAAGGCGGTCTTCCATGACAGGTGAGAGATGTCACACCTGTCGCCGGTTGAATGGCCTGCCCATGAGCTTAGCCAATACCAGCAGTAGATCACGGGGTGGGGATTTCTGCCGGAGGGATATGTGATCAAGGCATGCAATGACGCCCGACCACCTTCTCCTGTGCCACCGACTGGCCGGCCTCGCCTGCGCCTGCAAGCAGAGATGGCTGCCAGGTGCACCTTAAGGGTCGTCGACTGAAGCCCTTGCTGAGAAAGGGACCACAGGTAGTCCAGTATGCTTGCCAAGGAACAGGAGGAAGGGTCCAGGCCCTTGCCCTGACACCAAATGGAGAATCTCTTCCATTTGAAGGCATAGCATTTTCTGGTCAACTCCTTACAGGACGCCTCAACGACGTTGAGGACCTCGTCGGAAAGACCCAAGGCCTGGAACTCTAGCCACTCAGGAACCAGGCCGTCAGGTGCAGGGATTGAAGGTCCGGATGGAATACCTTCCCCTGATTGACTGAGATCAGGTCCGGGCGGGCTGGAAGCCGCCTCGGGAGCCTGGAGCTGAGACTGAGGAGATCTGGATACCAGAACTGATGGGGCCAGTGGGGCTACCAGAATCACCTGCGCCTTGTCCCTCCTCACCTTGAGATGCACCTTGTGGATCAAGGGAAATGGGGGAAAGGCGTAGAAGAGGCCCGGGGTCCACGGCCTTGAGAAGGCATCCCCCTGCAGCGAGCCCTGCTGAGGGGGGCAGGCATGAAACAGTCTCAGCTTCGCATTCTCCCTGGAGGCAAACAGGTCCGCCTGAGGTGTGCCCCAGTGGGAGAAGAGATCTTGTACTACCTCCGGCAGGAGAGACCACTCATGAGACGCAGCCCCTTTCCAGCTTAGGGCATCAGCCAGGGTGTTGGAGGCTCCTGCCACGTGAATGGCGAGGAGATCCGCCTCCAGGCTGCGCACGAGAGACTAAATGCGGAGAGCTTCCCTGCACAGAGGCATGGAGCGCGTCCCGCCCTGGCAGTTTAGGTAGTACATGGTCGTGGTATTGTCCATCTGGACCTGAACCACTTGACCCCGTAGAAACGGAGCGAAGGCGGTGAGGGCTAGACAAACCGCTCAAAGCTCCAGCAGGTTGATGTGGCATCGGGACTCCCGAGGGGACCAGAGGCCGTGCGCTCTGTGCTCCCCCAGATGGGCACCCCAACCCATCAGAGAGGCATCGGTCGATAGAGAGACCGTTGGCTCGGGGCAAACAAATGGGATGCCCTCCTGCAGATGTGCCGGAAAGGTCCACCACTGGAGAGCGCTCCACATCCCCTGGGTCACTGTCACTAGCTGTTCCAACAGATCAAAGCGCTATGACCACTGGGTGGCCAGTCCCCATTGAAGGGGACGCATGTACCAGCGGGCCCAATGGACCACGCTGCTGCAGGCCGCCATGAGGCCCAGGAGGCGCAGGAAGTCCCAGGCAGGGCGCGATTGCCCAACCTGAAATGACTGGGCAAAGGAGGAAAGAACCTCGACCCTGTCCACCGGGAGCCGTGCTCTGGCTCGAAGAGAGTCAAGCTCTGCCCCAATGAAATGTATCACCTGCTTTGGCATGAGTTCTGACTTGGTCTTGTTGATGAGGAGGCCAATCTGAGAGCAAACCTGGAGGGCCAGATCTCTGGACCGCTCCACCTCCGCTCTGGAGGGGCTGCAATCAACCAGTCGTCCAGGTAGGGGTACACCGGACCCTTGGGGCCACGAGGGAATGCTGTCACCACTGCCATGCATTTGGTGAAGACCCTGGGAGCTAAGAGAGGCCGAAGGCTGGCCCGAACTCATAAAGGATCCCTCCGCTCTGAAGCGGAGGAATCTCTGATGAAAAGGACGGATTGGGATGTGAAAGAACACATCCTGGAGGTCAAGGGAACAGAACCACATGCCTCGTTCCAAGGATGGGATTATCTGAGCCAGAGTGACCATCCTGAAAGTCCGAGACCTTAGGAACCTGTTCAGGTCGTGCAGGTCGAGAATGGGGCGCCAGCCCCCCGTCCGTTTTGGGACCAGGAAATACCTAGACACAAACCCCAGGTCTGGAGGAGGATCCGCCACCTTCCTGGTCACCTCTTTTTCAAGGAGCAGGGCAATATCGGCTCGGCGGGCCGACAGCAAGGCTGCGGACCCCGTGGCCCCCCGAGGGGCGACGGCTCAAAAGGGTGGAGCCTGCTCGAACTCCAGAGGCAGGCCCTTTCCTACCACCTCCAACATCCAGCGGTCCATGGTGATAGCAGACCAGGTGGAAAGGATGTGGCGGAGCCGTCCCCCCACGGGGAGAACCCGGGAGGAGTGACGAGGTTGGGGGCGACACCCCTCAACCCGTCACTGGGCAGGCTTGGAGGAGGGACCGCCGAGGGACCTCCTGGGCCTTTACCTCCTGCTCCCATTGGAGGAACCGCGGGCTTGGGTTTGGGATGCTGGCGCAGCCTGCTTGCCCTAGTGCTGGTGCTGTTGGGCGGACATGCACTTGAGTGCAGAAGGACAAAGGGCTTGTGCTGCTGCTCGTGCAGCCTTTGTCCTTCTGGGCGGAGGTGACCGAGTCCAGAGTGGCACTGGACTTTTCGATCCGCTGGAGGTGACCTTCCACTCCAGGGCCGAAGAGGTCGGTCCCCAAGAAGGGGACGTCCGCCAACTTGTGCTGGGTATCCGCAGTGAAGGTGGATATCCTCAGCCATGCTCTGCGGTGCATGGCCACCGTGGCCGCAACCGATCTGGCACAGGAGTCCCCTATATCCAGAGCTGTTTGGAGCTGCTGCTTGGCCACCGCCCTACCCTGGTCCCAAACCTGCTGGACCGTGGTCTGCAGGTCGGCCGGGAGATGAGGGCTCACCTCATCCAGGGAGCCCATGAGGGCATGGGAGAAGTGTGCCATCAGCATGTCCGAGCTAGCCTGGCGGAGGCCAAGGGAGGACGCAGTGTACACCTTGCACCCGGCGTAGTCCAGCTTTTTGGACTCCTTGTCGGGGGGCTTGTCTACGTCCCTAGCATTCCCAGAACGCCGGAAAACGCTGTCGGTGACCAACCCTCGGCAGAGGGTGCTCCGAAAAACCGGGCAAAGAGCCGGTAGGGACCGCATACTTCCTGGCCATCCTGGCCGAGGGCGCAGGACAGGAAGCAGGCCGCTGCCAAAGCTCCAAGGCTGGGCCGACAATGGCCTCAGCCACCGGAAAGGCCTCCGTGGGTGAATCCCCTCGGTCCAGTATCTCCGTCAGGGGATACTTGGCCCCTTTGGATACGGGCTCGAGCTGCATCCCGGTGGACTCCGAGATGAGCGAAGCAGACCCATAGGGCGATGGGCTTTGGTCCAGTAACTGGCCCCCGGAGGACTCCAGGTCAACCAGCCTGGAGAACAGGGAGGAGTCGTCGTTGGACTCCGAGGAGTCCGCGAAGAGTTGCCTAGGGCCTGAGCCACCCTCCACCTGCCGAGGACAGTCGGGAGTGAGGGTGACCGACAACCTGTGGCAGGCCTTGACCCGACCGAGAGTCCTTGGTCGGCGCCCCCGATTTCGGTTGTGGAGGCGGAGGTTCCACCACAATTGGTGGGGCAGCAGGTTTCAGCCGAACAACCAGCCCAGGCTTGGGCATCTCGACTGCAGCGAGAGGCTGTTTCAGCCGTTCGGGTGACAGCCACTTGATGGCCGGGGAAGGCGTCAGTGTCGACTTACTCCCGGACAAAAGTAACTGCTGCCACATCAGTTCCTCGTAGTGTCAACGCAATTTGCGCCAAATCTTCTCCTCTTCTGAGGAGGAAGACGAGGACGAGCGGCGGCGCCGCTTACCTTGGTGCCGAGACCAAGACCACCAATGTCGACAGGATTGGCTGGACTGAGAAGAGGTCCGAGACCGAGATCGTCCAAGGACGGGCCTGAGAGGGAGCAGGGGACACCCGCTTTTTCCTCGGCTTGGACACCTTAACCGGAGACTGCTGCACCAAGGGCGCAAGCAGATCTTCGGTTTCCACCGGGGGAACTGGGGAAGAAGGGTTGTCGGCTTCACCAGTCGACAATCCGTCCGATGGGTCAAGAAAAATCTCGACTGCGTTGATGGGTGTCTCGGCCGGCTGACCTGACGGGGACACTGTGAAGCCAGTGGCCTTAGCCGCAATCTCGACTGAAGTCAATGGTTGGCTGTCCGGGGAAGGGGACCTCTCCCGCTCCCACGAACGCCGACGATGGGACTTACCCTTGGAATCTTTCTTTTTGGACCGACAGGAATGTCCCGATGGCCCCTCTCCCTTCGTGGAAAGGGATTGGCAAAGCTCCTTGAACGAAGCAGAATACAAGGTACCCAAAGAGAGCAGGATAAATGCCGTGACCGAAGAGGAGGATGATGTGGCCTGGGCCGCCTCCTCCTCGAGGGCGATCATCTGCTCGAGCTGCTCAGCCGAGCCAACCACCGCGGTAACCGCCCAACGGGTCTCTTTCGACTTTACCAGCGGATAGAGCTTCTCGGAGCACCCAAGCTTCAACCGGGCAGCGCGGTCCTCCAAGACATTGGCAGAGAACGAACAGCATGACTCACAGGCCTGCGGGTCGTGTTCTAGGCCGAGGGCAGTGAGCCTTGCAGTGTGGTGTAGATCCATCCTGGACATCTTCTGCCCTCAAGGGCACCGAAAACCGAGAGTCGATTTGGCTCCATCAGCGGCCGCGAGGAAAGGAAGACGAAGTCTTGAGAATTTAAAAGCAGGTTCGGACGAACCGAGAGTTGGGATCCAGTCTATCACACAGAGCGTTAAGGAGGAAACCTGAGCTTTCAAGCGGTAAGGAAGATCTGGCGTCATGGGCCGGAGCTGAGAGTTTTAGCACCCGGGTGGGTGGGAGGAGCTAGCTTGAAGACCTTCCAGCAAGATTTAAAGCGGCAAGGAACCTGCCAGATAGTGTGGATGAACAACATATCCATGTCCCTAGAAAAGAAGGCATCGTTCAGATCCAAAAGCAGTTCAGCTCCCTAAAAATTCAAACCGCAAATGAAAGAACATGTAAACAGTGTTCAGATAGGCCAAATAGCATCTTGGCTCCCTGAAAATGAGGAACTGAGAATAATTTAGGAGTAACCGAAAAGCAGTTTCATTCAGAACAATAAAATATGTAAAATTTAGGAAAATAAAGCGGTTCCCTAAGAGCAGGAACCAT
This sequence comes from Neoceratodus forsteri, assembly GCA_016271365.2. Lineage (NCBI taxonomy): Eukaryota > Metazoa > Chordata > Ceratodontiformes > Ceratodontidae > Neoceratodus > Neoceratodus forsteri. The sequence continues at coordinate 1,538,292,693 of CM057455.1, forward strand.
GCCGATGGACGACCTCCTCCAGTTCCTGGAAATGATGGGGCACCAGAGAAAGCTGCAAATACACAATAAAATCACAAAAATGCCCTAACTGAGAGTTATCGATAAACTAACTCAACACAGTTAAATACTATAGAATTTAAAATAATAAACCAAAACTGGTTAAAAGTTGAAGACAAGAATTCCAGACGACTGCTTTCTTCAGGCAGAGATATAAATCTGACGTTAGAGTGCAGGGGTGAGAGTGACCACATAGCAGAGTTTGAATTTCATTCTAAGTTCAATAATTAGCATAAAATTCTAAAAGCTCCAGGACGGCTCATTCCATGGGAATGACTGCAGTTGCTAAGCATAAGTGAGGAATTCCTGGAGTTTGAATACAGCCGCCATAGTATGGAAATATTGTGTTACAGTTTTCAACCCTAACTCCCATCCCACTCCCTCACGACTCAAGGCAAAGCTACAGATCGGCGCAGTGCCTCACAGGTTGTGTTATTTAATGTAGGGCCATATACAAAGTAGTAAAGTTATGGGTATTACCCCTAGACCTGTAGTTTGCTTTGCCCAGGGCCCTGGAGGCCCTACATGAAGCAGCATACCCATTGTGCATGGTCCCAGACCTGTAGGACTCTGCTGGGTGCTATGCAAAACAGTAGACCTATGGTGCAGGACCCAGGAACTATAGCTTGCATGGTGCAGGCCCTGAGGTCCCTACTCAAAGTAGCATACCCACAGTGCATGGCCCTGAACCTGTAGCTTGCTTGACCTAGGGCCCAATCAGTACATCCATGTGGCATTGCCCCAGACTTGTAGCCTAGCCTTAGGTCATGAGAGTAGGGGATATGGGAGGGGGCTAGGGTTGAAAATTCTAAGACAACATTTCCATATGTATGTGGATGTATAAGAGATGCGTTAACATAGTTCTGCAATGAATTTCTTTACTTTTTTTAAAAGATGTATAACGACGAACACCTATAGCTTTCCTGCAGCAGATCTATGGGGCAGGGACATGGATCTGTAACTTTCTTTGTGTAAGACCCTTTAGGCCCTATGCAACCCAGCAGACCCATCAGTTATGATGTAGGACCTGTAGCTTGCTTTGCGCAGGGACCTTTTGGCCCTCCGCAAAACAACAGGTCTGTGAGGCAAGGCACCACACATGTAGCTTGCTTCATACATGGCCTTGCACAGGGCCAGACATGTAGCTTGCTTCACGCAGGACCTGCATGCCTTACAGAAAGTAGAAGAGCTATCCTATGGTTGCTTTGCACAAGGCCCTGTGGGCCCTACACAAAGCACAAAACCTGTATGGAATGGCACAGGATCTGCAGCATGCATAGCTTCAAATGGAAGACTTGTCATGCAGGTCTGAAAGTTGCCATTTGAGCGGTCATTGGGAGGTGGTAAGTAGCCCATCCCTATCATCTGGCCTAAAAATGTTACAAAGTGTAAATTATGGATGATAGAAAAAAAACATTTAAGATCAACTCAGTTCCAGCACACGAGCAGTTTATGTTTTATTGGAAATTAGATTTTTTCGGGGTGGTTTTCCCTTCCACTCATAACTTTTTTATTTTTAAAAATTTTTTGACCAAATTTGAGGAATAGAGTGCTTCCCAACCCCCAATGAACATGTAATTTTGCCATTTGAATTTGGCCCTGAAATATATTTTGGGAGACAAAAAATTAAACTCTTCTTTTGGCAGAAAACTAAATCCCTGCACATGCATAGTGTTTTATTTTTTAAGATTTTTACATCCTGTACTGCTTCGCATTTCACTCCAGTAGCCCCCTTCTAGCGGTTACCTTCAGCCCTGTAACCCACCCTACCTAAGACCTACCTCCACCTCTTGAACCACCACAGGTGAATGGGTGCCTCAGTAGTTGGTATCATGCCTGTGGGGTGCTGCCATTGTCGGGCCACCAGACCACCCTGAGTGAAGACGCAGGTATATCCCAGTGCCTGTCTCCAGCCAAACAGGTGGGCAACTGCTGCCATGAAACCCAGCCTCCACTAAGTGGTGATCATGCAATGGTACCATTGTTCCCCCCTCCCTGGAGGAGAGCTATTGTTGGATGCTCAATCCTCCTTCCCCCAGCTGGCCACCGAACAACCCTGGTACACTGCCAAACCCGGGTCACCAGCCTGGCAGTAGGTGAGGCTCAGACTTATTTTTTAGCAATGTTTTTACAGGTCTGCAGCATACCAGTGATGGTGGCCACTCAAGGTCAAAGAAGGCCGTGCTAGTCACCCACCATGGGAACAAATTTACAGTAGGTACTGGGCGGCTGTGGAGGGGAGGAAGTTTGGTGGCAGAGGGCAGGTGAGTTTGGGGGGTTAAAGTAAAAGAATGAGCAGGTTGGGGGAAGTTATATTTTTATTAAAATGCTTGGTTTAGCCATGGGGGGAGGAAGGCAGAGGGTGGATGGGGTTGAGGTTAAAGCAAGGTGGAGGGGTGTTAGCAAGCTATTGTAGTTGGGCACCCAGCATTGAAAGAAAAAATGGCACTGGGCTTAGGCATTTGGTGTTGGATGAGGTGGGTCTGACACCATGATTGGGCACCTGGTACTGGAACATATGGGGGGGGGGCAATCTAGTGTTTAAAAAAAATGAGCCATGCCACCATGATAGAAATGCAGGAGACCCAGGTTTGGAAGTGGACCCATGTGGCTGCATTAGGAGGCAGTCCTGGCTATTAGTGAGCTGTCGAGAGGCAGCGCACCTCAGCTGGGGAGGGTTAGCGGTGAGTTATGGTGTCACAACTATCCTGGGGGGCATGCCAATTAAGGCACTGCCCACACCACAGGGAGGAAGGAAGAACGTGGGGAAAAACAGGGGAGAAAAACAACACCTTGCTATCGTCTCCATGATAGCTTTACTCTGAACAGGGTATATCCCTGACATCAGGATACACCACTGGACAGCATAAGGGCAAGACATAAAATCCACATTGCAACAAATAAAAAAAATAAAAAAAAAAAAAGAACACACAAGCGTTTTCTTTTCCATTCATGATTAACTACTGGTTAGTCTATCACAAATGGAAATAAAAGGCTAGTGTTTTCTTTCATATATTTTTTCTGGCTCTTTGTTTGTTAGTGCATGCGTGTGCTCTTAGGTTCAAAAATACTTTGGCCTGTTTTTTATTGTGAAACCAGCAATAGGCTCTATTATTTACCACTATTTAAAGAACCTGCAAGTGTATTATTATCATTATCCATGCACCCAAAAAAGCTTAATTTGAGGTATTGTTGTGCAATTGTACTCATACTGGACCTATGATTCTGAAAACTGGTATGCCATTAACCCCTAGGACTGAAAGGGTCCATGCCAATCTGTAAAAGCCACTACTGCACCACTGTATCTGTCTGTCTAGTTTTTAAATGATATTGGCTCAATGTGCCTTTTTGAGCCAAAAATTCTAAATAAAGTGAAAGATTTGTGTTTCATGGACGCCTCCATCTAGTTCACAGCTTGCATGTCTGCAGACTGTCATTCAGTTATCAGCAATATTATTAGCCTGTTGAGTTTGACCCAGAACATTTTTTTTCAGTGCACTTCATCAGTTCCCACTTCAGTGGGGATCCTTTACCTTCTTTTCAGGAAGTTCCATCTGTTTCCAATTGTTAGCCTTCAGCTGGTGGAGTTCATCAAATTTCATACTTATGTTTTCTATGGACAGCTGCAGCATATCCCAAAATCCAGCTAAGTCCTGGGAGGTGGGCCTTGGATGGGCATTAGGGTTCTAGAGAACAGAAATGAAATGCTGGGTCTGGTAACTTATTATAAATCACTTACATTAGTGCAGCCAGTGGTGACCTATTATAAAGCACTCACATCACTGCAGCCAGCCAACAATGAGTGGATCTAAACCTCATTCATATTGTGCATGGAACCCTTTATAAAGTACCATTGCGCTTTACTTTCTGATACAAGTGTACTTCTGAATACCCAGGGGTTAAACTGGGCAAGAGCCAAGAGGAACTCAGCCCACCACCTCTTAAAACATTTATTGAGCATTCCCATACCTTTCTGTCGTCTTTCTCCATTGACTACTATAGGAGAGTTCCACCACCCAGAAATGACAGTTCCACCACCTAGAAATTTAGATGTGAGAGTTCCCCACCTAAACATTTCCATTTTAACTACTGAGAATACCTCCCATCTCTCCTCACTACATCCAGGTACAATTCTTCTCTCTGCTCCCAGGAGCTTAGCTTTGTTTACCCACATTTTAAGAGAAACTGCAGTAGGCATGCATTTGCCTACCTTGCCCCTGAGTGCTACCTCACCTCAAGGCATAGGTGTGGAGGCGGGGGACCCTGGCCCCGGCCCCCTGTTAAAAATCATCCTCCAACTAAATTATAATTATATATGCCCCAGACCCCCTAGCTTTATGGGGATTCTGGCCCCCCTTGGTCACTGACTCTGCGCACTCCTCTGCCTCAGGGCCCTTGCAGAGCTGTCTGCCTTCACAAAGGAACAGTCTGATTACCTGAATGCTTGCTGCCTCTGTAGGTGTGACACCTGTCAAAGCCAGTGTATGCAGGGGTGGAAAAAATGCATTTTAAAAATGCGGAAGTTTTCAGCCATGTTTAACACAAAGTCTAGAACTTGCATAGCGGTAGGTGTCAAGTTCACTCACGTTTTGATATACAAATCCATCTGTTTTCATCCATGTCTACATATTTATTTATTACTGTAGTTTTAAAGTAACTTTGGTTGCTGCCGTGGTTTTTCTAGTTCTATTTTGTTCTCCTTACCTCTCTCTCTCTCTCACAGAAATCATTTAGTCCTTCCACATTACCTTGCACCACTGGAAGGGGTCACACTAGCCCCCTGAAACATATCTCTCTCAAGGGTGTAGACAGGCATACTCACTGTACACATTTGCGTACAGTTTTGTTGAGTGCCTGTCACAAACCATAAGCCACTCTATTAATATTATCATTCTAATCTGTAGTATTTGGGTTAGTGTAGGCCACTGAGGAGTGTCCAATACATGTATAACCTCTTTAGAGAGTAGAGGAGTCATCTGACAACAATCTGACTTGTTTGGAAGGGGGTGCCATTTGGAAAGGATGTGTACGTTTTTAAATTGGGGGGGTGCAACTGTTGGAGATTGTGTACAAAATTGAAATTTCTGGCTACACTCCTGACTCTCCCATAACCTCTGAGTGTGACCCTATACCTAAAGCAAACATCTGGTTCCCAACTGAAGAATTCTCTCTCTAGGGCCCACCTTTTCAGCATCTTAGCCCCCCACCCCCACCCCCCATGAAGAGACAGGATCACAGAAATGGAAAACTATGAGAAGCCAGGGGATTCGGGTACACCAACTGGTTGAGCACACATCATGAGGATACCATCGGCCAGGAGGTTCCCATTTTCTCCCAATAGGGCTTTTCCACCAAGGATGTAAGAACGCTAGTGATGGAACACCTGATGCACCACATAGGCATCCTCTCCCCCCCCCCGGGCCAGTACTTCCAGATGCACCAGCACCTGTGGTCACCCAGGTGGTGGTATCACTGCAGAGAGAGCGAGAAACCCACCCAACCCAGCGGAGGAAAGCATCTTACTGGGCACTCAATCCTCTGCCTGCCCACCCATCTTAACTGCACGAGCTTGGGGATGTAAACCTATTTACCAATGTTGCAACTGTTAAAAACATTAATTAAAAAAAAAAGGAAAATATTTTAGTTTAAAAATGGCATTAAGAGACAACCAGGGGTTGGGTTACCTTTGTTAATGTAATCCTAAGGACACAAGGCACTTGGCTTTGCCTTGTGTGTGATTCTACTCCATAAAAACACACAACATGCACAAAAAATACATGCGCATACAAAAGTATAAGCAATGCTAACATTATGTAAACACTTCAACTGATAATTTTAGCTGCTACACTTGGTAGGAACTTCTTCAACTATTACTGTTAACTGATAGACCCATCCCCCAACACACACACACATAATCTCCCAGAATGTTAAGGTTCATTTGATCAATTTAAACACTTTACTTTATTTGAACCTGTTTGACTTGAATCTCTGTCCTCATACTTTCTGGTGGGTTGTACAGAATTATGCCACTATCATCTTAAAGCAGCAGTACTACCAAAAAAAAAATGGCGCTTTTTTGACAGTTTACTCCCTGTGCCCTGCTAATCATATACCTGGTACTCTTTCTCGCCGCCATTGTACTATCGCCGAGTAATTTGTTCAGTTATTCTCTGCTTTTGTTTACATTTCTGCCACTAAGCATGTTACACTGGAACCCCCTCTGCTGCCAACTGCACATGTGACTTGCAGGGACATCGGGAATGGTCAGCAGAGGGTCCCTCTGTTGTTGTCAAAAGACCTGATGTGGCCTGAAGAAAAAGCGCAGCTGAAAATGGGTCCGCCGCCATATCTGTTATAACGCTACAACAATTCAAATAAATTGCAAATATCTAAGAAACGAAAGAGGACTGAAAAAAAAAACATTTACATGTATGGAAACTGGAACTTTGGCCGCATGCTTACAGCCGAAAAACAGAATTTTGATAGCTCACTTCCTGATTTCGTAGTACTGCTGTTTTAAATTCATCGTAGTTCTATGCAACTCCCCTTCCCCATCCCTACCCAGCTTCATCTGAAACTTGAGGCATATTCATTAGAACCATTATATTCAGACAGTGGTGGATTTTTCCAAAACTGCCCCCAAATTGATAATTATTCCAGATATCTGGAAAATAGCATAAAAGGATGTTTTTTTCCAACGCTGTAGTTTCTAAGAATGTTTTAAATACTATACCGTATCAAATATATATTGTTGTTACTTAAGTTGATCCTGACTTGAATAAAACAGGCATTGCATCAGAAAACAAAACACAACACACAAGACAACATCTGGTACCAGTTTTGCTAGTCATAGGCCACTGTCACAGCAAGAGAAATGCCTACATACATACCAGGTTCTCTTCACACAGCTCTCTGAACTGTTGGAATTTTTGGGACATTAAGAGTTGAGCACTGCCCACTGCACTTCGGATTTTCCCTAGAACTGAGGCAAAGAGGAACAAGGAAAGGGAATGAACAGTCAATCCATACAGGATGGTTAAAGTCAGTGCATTTCAGACCCAGAGAGGTAATGCAGCAGTCACCCATGAAATAAACATTGCTATCGTCCAGGAAGTTAACATGTTTGAGACAGAGTTTTCAAGCCCTGGAGGACAAATATACTTGTCAAGGTTCTTTTTACTGCAATTATTAACCCAGGATTAATTGCCCAGATAGATCATTTTATTTATACAGCGGCTGACATGCAGCACCTAATTTACAAAGGGGTCTGGCTTCCACCCAATTTTACAGGAGGGAGGACTGAAGCAGTGGGAGCTTAAGTGACTTGTGAAGGGTTGCACAGTAAATAAGTGGCCTCAGTGGGACCCCAACATCATGGGTCTCCCAACTCCCAAGCCTGCACTCCTTTTGAAAGTAGTGTATGTTTAAAATGAGGCACTATCAACCTGTGAAATGTACTGGTCCATGCCTTTTCTATATGCTTGCCAGGGAGAAAAAGTTTCAAAATGCTTCCAATCTTAATGGTTTCATTAAGAAGCTTACATATACTGGAAGAGTACCGGCCGGAAAGGGTATACACATTCTTCCTCAGGTTTCAGGACACTGACCCGAAAAATTGAGGATTCTTGCTATAGTTAAGTGTAACCTCCATGGTTGGTCCTTCCCAGTTTACGCTACCTTTATTTCTTAGGACATATCACAAAAGCAGTTTTATGCTCTCCCATTAGTAGCAACTATCAATAGTCCAGACTGTGGGATGCTAGCTGTGAATGGGATGTATCTCACCTGCTACTGTGACATGAGGTAGTTCCTCTCATAGCAGTCCAAACCTTTGGGTAAGTATTTAACCCTCAGAAAATTCAGACAGCATCTAAGGTGTCCTGAGCCAAGATTGGTCAAGGCTTGTATTGATTTACTTATTTATAATGTATTTGAGCCAGATAAACAATCAGAGACAGCATAGTAAATCTAATTTTCAGTTGCCACCTGGGGATGGGTAGGGAGGGAGCAGTGGGAATGGGTGCCGCAGCAATTATATTTAAGGAAAGCTGTCCTTATCTGTAACCCCCAATTAGGCTTTCGGCTCCAAAAAAATGTTGCCCATGGTAACATACTTTATTTACTTTTGAAAAGTCCACAATTCCCAAACATGGCGGAGCTCATGAGTTCCATTTGCTCTGAAGTGCGTTGCCACACTGCTCACCTCAATACAAAGTGTACTGAGGCGAGCAGTGCGACTGCATTTCAGAGCAAAGGAACAAGCAGCTTCCGCCATATTGAGGATCTGAACTTTTCAAAAGTAAAATAAAGTATGTTACCATGGGAAGAAAAAATTGTTTTTTCTAGCCGAAAAGCCTAATTGGGGGTAAAGCTTTGAGGGGTTGGGGGGGGTGTTTAAAGATAAGGACAGCTTTCCTTTAAAAGTGACCTGCAAAGTAAATGCTGCAGCCCGCTCCAGTCCCACCTACTTTTGATTGGTGCGTTGGGAGTCCGTGGCTGCTATGATGATCATTATTAGAATAATGCGTATATTTTAAAACACTGCCGAAACGTTTCAGGGAACGCAGAATCACCATGCAGATCCCAATCGAGTGGGCGCAAGTTTTCATGGGTATTCCACCCATTTAGTGATGTGGAAAACACCACTGCTCTGAATATAGCAACAGTGACTGGAGATTAATATTCTTATTTTATTGCTTCCACGGGGTCTTTATGCCTAAAATAATACTGACAGCAACACCGGGACAGGCTGTTTCTGTGAGTATTATTTTACGCATCAAGACCCCCATAGAAGCGACAAAATAAGAATATTAAGCTTCAGTCACTGCTGCTACATTCAGAGTAGTGGTGTTTTCCATGTCACTAAATGGATGAAATGCCCATGAAAACTTGTGCCCGCTCGGTCAGGACCCACACAGCACTTCCGCGTTCAGTGAAGTTTTGGCAGTGTTTTAAATATGCACATTATTCTAATAATGATCATCATAGCAGCCGCGGACTCCCGCTGCAGCATAGAAAGGTATGTGGGACAGAAGTGGGCTGCAGCATTTACTTTAAATGTCACCATTAATAAATCATACCATGAAAAAATTGTAATTCAATGATAACAAATTTAAAAGATTTGTCCAGGAAAGCACGCTGAGCCAAATCAGATTGGTTCTGGGTGCATCTTAGGGTACAGAAAGATACAATACAGAAAACAGCATACCATTACAATATAATACAGTACAACATTTTTACAACACAGTATGGTATAATTCTTTACAATATGTACTGCGATGACTAATGCAGAACAGAATATGGGTGGAAAGCTTATCACTGGTAGCCAACAACAAAACCATTACGGATGGAGAATACCAAACACAGGAAAGGACTGTGCAAAATACAACATAGAGAAGCAGCAGGTTCAATCAAGCAATTACAGTGGAAAAAGCCTGAACACATGGTATTCAGACAGAACAACAGATTCATGACAATCATTGTTGAGTGGAATTTCACAAAGGAAACTTACCATAGTAGCACCTTTTCTTCTAATGTAGTACAGCAGCCAGTAAAACGTGTGCAGCATCTCCATGAGGTGCAGGATGCCCTGAACTCAGAATGTTTTTCCTTTTTTTAAAAAGACTTTCTCACTGTGATGGTATTGAGCCTCCAAGCATTCTAAGGGCAGATCTTTGAGCTGAATGGGGCCAAGGGACTCAAGATCTAATTTGAAATTATATTCCAATTGTATCAAATTTAAATTGCATGTAAAAACCTTTTTATGAGACATAAAACAAGAACACCCATTAAAACTAAACGCTTAAGCCTTACTAACAATAAATGAGTCTGAAAAATCTAATCACCCTATTCTAAAAACGGGAAAGCAGGGAAGGGGTAGCTCAACTGGCTGTTCTAATCCATCAGAGCTGAAAAGCTGTTACTATGCGGAGTAACTTTTTTTTCTAATGCCATGAATTAGAATAGCCCTATTAAATTTCAGCAGACTCCAAGCAGTACCCTGGGTTGAAGGTTTTAAGATTACTTTGGGAAAAGGTTCTGATATCCCAAACCTAGCATTCCCTTTTGGCTATCTGTACAGGCAATTGCGTGATATGAATGTGTGGGCAGTGGACCAGGTGACAGCTTTACAAATTTCTACCAGTGACACATTTTTTTTTAGCTGTTTCTGATGCCGCTACACTGCTAGTGACGTGTGCCTTAAAGCCATTCTGGGGTACTTTCTCTGCATTGCTGTAGAAGAAACTTATTACATGCTATCCATGTTGATATGGCCTGCTTTAAGGCTGTGTCCCTCTGACACCTCGTCATTTGTAACAAACAGTTGTGTGTTATTGTTCCTGATGTCTTTTGCTCTGGACTTGCAATAAATGAGGGCCCTTCTTGCATCCAATGTGTGGAGTTTTTCTCCCCTCCATTGGCATGTGGCCTTGGGAAATACACTGGCAAGGTAACAGTCTGATTCAGAAAGAACTGTGACATAGACCTTTGGAAAAACTGAACATTTGTTCTTAACACCACTTTCTCTTTGTGGAAATTCAAGTATAAGGAATGAATGCTGTGTGCTTGTAATTCACTGACCCTCCTTACTGAGGTAAGAGCTACCAAGAATAACATTTTCCAGGTAAGGTACAGCACTTCAGCTCAGTTTTGGCCATAGGTTTGAATGAACAGTTCATCAACTAAGTAAGAAAGTACAGTTATGTAAGAACTTACCGTAACAGTAGATCTTCGAGAGAGGCTGTTGCAGTAGATAATTACATATAGGACTGACGCCGGCCGGCGGCAGGACCCCACGGAAAAATTTGTAGCTAGCAGTCCCTGGCGGGGACCGCTCCCACGTCAGGTGACCGGCGTCATGTGATGTCGGTATAAAGGGGCGGTCCCGGACGCCCGCCTTCCAGTTCTTTTCCGTCACAGGCCCGGAAGGCCCGGACGAGAGAGAAGCAGATATTTCCCTCAATGGAAAAGGAGCTGAAAAAGTCTAGGGGGATGGAGGGCAGGAAGGGATTACCTACTGCAAGAGCCTCTCTCGAAGATCTACCTTTACGGTAAGTTCTTACGTAACTGTACTATCTTACTTCGAGAGGGCTCTTGCAGAAGGTAATTACATATAGGACAGAATCCCAAGGAGTCTGGAACAAACGAAAGGCACCGGGAGGAGGAACTACTCCAAAAAATAGAAAATAATCTAGCAGGTCTCAAGAAAGGAGGCCTTGCAAGACAGCTAACCCGAAGCCTGCTCTACGGTGAGAGGCAATGTCCAAACTGTAATGTTTAGTAAAGGTATGGAATGAAGTCCAAGTGGCAGCAGTGCAGATGTCTGCCACAGACACGTTCTTGAAACAAGCAGCAGAGGCGGCAACTCCACGAGTGGAGTGACCTCTGACTTGACCCGGGAGGGTCTTGTTGTACTTGTCATAACAGAAAGTGATGCAATGGGCCAACCATTTTGATAGGCATTGATTAGAGACAGCATTGCCTTCTCTTGTGTGAGCGAAAGAGACGAACAACTGATCAGTCTTTCTGAGATCTTTCGTCCTATCGGTGTAGTATCTCAGAATCCAGTGAGCCCGGCCCGGTGGCGCTGAGGGTTGAGGCGCGGGACGCCACACCTCGCGCTGCGCTGGCGACCCGGGTTCGGGAACGGACTCGGGCTGCCGGGGGCTGGCAGGGGAAGGAAGGATTGAGCTCCCTGACAGCTCTCCTTCCTTCAGGGTGGGTGAGGGACGATGCGCGCGCTGCAGTGACACCCAGCGGAGGCTGGGGGGCAGACACGCACATTTGACCGGGGAGAAGTCGACGGATCGCCTGCATCTAGTGCGCTGATCGCCATTGCACGTCAGCTCTCCAGGGATACATTAAATACAAAAAATGGGGACTCCACCTCTATGAAGCCCTCCCCGGGGTTCTTCCATGTTGCCGATCCTCCCAACCAGTTACAGGACCTGCGGGTTGGGACGTGGAGAGTCAGCTCTGCGGCCCCATCCTCTGGGGGGTAAGCCAGGGGTGACCGGGGGGATCGACTGGCATGGGGGACCTTAGGAGGCCGTGACTAGGGTGGATACTTGTTGGAGTATCCCCCCCAAAAAAAAAAAGAATCCAGTGAACATCCATGGTATGCAGCAGGTATTCTCCTTGATTGGAGTACTGCGTGAAAAAAGCAGGCAATTCAATAGACTGATTCAAGGTAGATTCCGCTACCACCTTCGGAAGAAACTTAGGATTCATGCGAAGAGCTACTCATTCTTTGTGAAAAATCAAATAAGGGATTTTGCACATGAGGGCCTGGAGCTCGGAAATTCTGCGAGCAGAAGTAATGGCCACCAAGAAGAGCGTCTTCCACGATAAAAACTTCAAGTCCGCGGAGGCTGCAGGCTCAAAGGGAGAAAGGGTAAGTTTCTCGAGGACAAAGTTTAAGTCCCAAGGTGGAGCTGGAGCCCGGGCAGGGGGCCTGAGATGAAGGACCCCTCTGAGGAAAGTTTTGGATACCTCCAGCTGGGCAAAAGCCTTATCCACGAAAGGGACATGGTAAGCTGAAATGGCCGCCATATGGACTTTCAAAAAGGAGTGACTAAGACCTAGGTCGAAAAGATGACGCATGTACTCAAGCAGAATGGTCACAGGGCAGGAAAAGGGCTCAAAGTTCCTGGACACAGCCCAGATAGAAAATCTTTTCCATTTCATGGCATAGGTGGACCTAGTGGAGGGCTTTCTAGCCTCCACCAGAATCTCGGCCACCTTAGGAGAAACGCCAAAAACGAGCCTGAGCTAGGTCTTTAGGAGCCATGCGTGAAGTTGAAGGGACTTGAGACCCGGATGGGCCAGGGTCCCCTGATCCTGGGTCAGCAATCCTTGAGATAGAGGAAGAGGAAGAGGAAGAGGAAGAGGAGGAACCTCTGAGTATTGTTGTAGAAGAGAGAACCAGATTTGCCTGGGCCAGAAAGGAGCGATCAGAATCATTCTCGCTCCTTCTAAAGCAAGCTTCTGTAGCACACGAGGGACCAGAGGAACTGGGGGAAAAGCATAGACGAATCTGTCCTTCCAACTTAGAGGTACAGCGTCACTCCAGAAAGCGCCTCGCTCTGGAACAGAAGATTGGAAGCTTTTCGTTTTGGGAGGAAGCGAACAGGTCTATCTGAGGAGTCCCCCAAATCTGGAAGATGCTTTTTAGAACTTTTTCGTCCAATTCCCACTCGTGTGGAAGAGCTGACGAGCGACTTAAGTCTGTCTGCCAGGACACTGTCAACTCCCGGAACATGGATCGCCGTGAGGTGAAGGTTGTGGAGAGTTGCCAAATCCCAGACCCTCATCGCTTCCCTGCACAGCGGGTAGGACCGCGTTCCTCCCTGCTTGTTGATGTACCACACCACGCATAAGTTGTCCATTTGGACAGCTAGGTGACCGGGAAGGATGTATTGGTGAAGGGCCTGGAGCGCATACAGCACTGCTCGAAGCTCAAGCACGTTGATGTGGAGAACCATCTCCAAATTTGACCAAAGCCCTTGGGTTCGGTGAGGACCGAGATGGGCTCCCCAACCTTCGCCTGAAGCATCCGTGGTCAGAGTCTGATCGGGGGAGGATGTAAAAAGGGGACCCCCGGAAGAGGTTCTCTCGAACCATCCACCACTGCAAGTCTCTTACCATTGGCGAGGAGATCAGAACCAGATGATCTAGGTCGTCTACTCGTTGATCCCACTGAGATCGAAGAGTCCACCGAGAGATTCTCATGTGGAGGCTTGCGCGCGGAACCGTCGGGATGGCCGCCGCCAAAAGCCCCAGTAGACGGAGCACTGACCTTGCCAGGACCCTCCTGTGATCCGATAGGAGGGAAATCTGAGACTGGAGGGAGGCCCCCCTGTCCGGAGGCAGAAAGGCCTTGCACAAAGTTGTGTCGAGAATTGCCCCGATGAACTGGAGCCTCTGTGAAGGATCCAGGTGAGACTTGGAATGGTTGATGGTAATACCCAGGCCAGTGAAAACCTGCTGGGTGAGGGAGAGAAAATGCAGGAGTTCCTCCTGACGAGGCCGCCAGGAGCCAGTCGTCCAGGTAGGGAAAAACCTGAGCTCCCAAAGAACGCAGGTGGGCCACTACCACCGCCAAGCATTTGGTAAAGACTGGGGCCGAGGAAAGACCGAAAGGGAGCACCCAGAATTGGTAGTGGACCCCCTGGAACGCAAACCTGAGGTACTTCCGGTGCGAAGGGCGAATGGGGATGTGCAGGTACGCATCCTGCATATCTAGTGCACAAAGTCATTGGCCCGGCCGAAACAGGGGCAAAAGGGATTGAAGGGAGAGCATCCTGAACCTCTTGTATTCCACATACAGGTTCAGGGAGCTGAGGTCGAGACTAGGTCTGAGATCTCCCGTCTTCCTTGGAACAAGGAAGAAGTGGGAATAGTACCCTGACCCGTAGAGGTGAGGAGGGACGGGCTCTATAGCCTGTTTCGCAAGAAGTGCTGAGATTTCTTCCCTGACCAAAGGAAGATGGTCCCTTGAGTAAGCGGAGTTCAGAGGGGGTGACGTGGAGGTTTCTGTAGAAACTCTATGGAGTGCCCCTCTGCTATGATCTGAAGCACCCATGAATCTGAGTTATCCTCTCCCAACCCGGAAGGTGGAGAGAGAACCTCCTCCCACCGTTCCTCCGGGCGCCCAGAGGCGGTGGAGAGGAAAGGAGTCAGGTGGTGGAGGCAGCGCGCAGCTGGGGCACCCGCTGTTTTTGGGCGGCGGGGCCTGGCAGCTGTGGGGCCCGACATTTAGTGGCCCGCCTTCCCTGAGGTTTCGCTTGAGGCCGGCTACGTCTGCGAAAGGGACGGCGCTGTGGGGGATGGGGACAGTACATTGAATCAACGGATTTAAAGGCCGTCCCCTTCTCCTGCAAATCAGTGATGATGTCCTTGACATCACCACCGAAAAGCACAGAACCCCAGAAAGGTGCTTCTTGGATGGCTGACTGCACCTCCGGACCAGACCCGACACACGGAGCCACGCGTGACGCTGAAGACTACGCTAATCCATGAGCTCCCGCCCGCGTGTCCATCAGGGCCGTAGGGTCGTCCCTCAGAATATGACGACTGGCCGAACAAGCAGAATGGACCAGGTCGGCCAACTCCTGCTTGAGTTGAGAGTCAGGCAAAGAGTCGATCTTGGATTCCGCCTGCGTAAGGACGGCCTTCTGGTAATCCCCCATATGTGCTACATAGTTCAGGGCCCTAATCCCCAGTGTGGAAGAAGCGTAGATCTTCCTTCCATACTGATCCAGAAGGCTAGATTCCTTATCCGGGAGACGAGTCCTGGCATTTTGTGTGCTGACCGCTGTGAGCGGCGCTAATCACAACCGAGTCTGCACGGGGTGAGAGTCTAAAAGTCTACACCTCCGGAGCCTGGTATAGCCTGTTCGACTTCCTGGGAAGTGGGGCTAAGCCGACGGTTGTTTCCAAATAGTGGAAACAAGGTGGGCGTGAGGCTCGATCCAGGGTGGCACTAAGGTAGGAGCCGTAAGAGGCAAGTCCAGATGTTCGGCGAGTTTTACCCGCTGAGGATCTGGTTCTAAGGAATGCCACTGATGGACTTCCTGGATCTTCCTGAGCAACTCCGTGAAGGAAGGATCCTCCGGAGGAGACTTTGGAGGAGTCCTCGGCCGGGGCTTGGACGGAGACGTGGCTCGTCGTCTTTCTCGGAACATCCATCGGAGGCATCCGAGGAGTCCGAGAGAGAGAAGGAGAGGAAGAATCTGAAGCAGAGTAAGACTTCCTAACCCGTCTAGGGGGAGGAACGGGTTCCTTGGGAGGGATCCCAGAACACGTGTCCTGCCTCTCTCTGGATCCCGAGGGCAAAACCCGGGAATCCGGAGGAGGAGGGAGAGTGCCGCCTAGGGGCGAGGGGAGCCGGGGTGGCACCGTCAGAAGACAGCTCTCAACTTCCTTGGTGAGCTGAGCCTTGGCCTCAGCCCTCCAAGAGGTAAGAGTCTCCTGAAGATCCACCGGCGGCCTAGGGGGCGGTGGAGGAGGAGGAGGGGGATAGTTGTACGGAGGAAATCTGTAGGGGGAGTATCTGTAACCCGACTGCGGGTATCCCGGAGTCGGGTACTGTGGCGTCGGGTACTGCGGTGTCGAGGGAGTCGGCACCTGATATGGCGGCACAGGATACTGCGGACCTGGGAAAACAGGTGTCGGATACGACGGCGGATACCCAGGCACTGGAGGAGCTGCCGGAGCAGACGGCCCAGCCGGGTACTCCACGGGCGGATCAGTCGGGATAGGCCCGTGGGGTGGAGGGCCCAAAGGAGGAGGAAATTCCCCTGCCGGCTTGGAGGGGCCGGTGTCGGAACCGGCGTCGGAGGAGCCGGCACCGGGGCCGGCGTCAGAGCCGGTGTCAGGGGGACCAGCATCAGATCCGGTTCATCAGGAAGAGGATCGGACGGTAGCCCAGGGTCCAGAGTCTCGTCCGGGGATGGAGGAGAAAAATCCCCGGGGTCAGGCAGGGGGGACTGGGGCTCCCCTGACAGCAGCGAAGGCCGCGGGGAGCCTGGAACAACGGAAACGGCAGGTTCCACTTGCAGGGCTCGGAGCCCTTGGCAGCACGCCGGAGGAGCCGACATGTGGCTTATGGGCCGTCCCCGTGGACGCCAGAGGAGCCGGGCGCCCAGCTTCGGGGGTCCACTGCCAGAGACAGGCCGAGGAAGAGAGGAGGCCCGTCCGAGGGGGGATTGCCGAGCCGCCGCCTAAAGGGTCGAGCGACTTAGAGGCCTTCTCCCGGCGTACGTCGGAGGAGCCGACATCCAGCTTAAGGGAGGTGCCCGCACCAGTAGGCCGCAGGCCTGCGGCGGTACTGGGGGCAGGAGTCTCCTTTTGCCCAGAGATGCCCGGCGGGCCGACACCTCCTCCAAAGCCTTGGAGGCTGCTGTCGGGTGATCCCCCGGAGGGGATGTTACCTTGCCTGCGACACCGGCCGGAGTCGCGGAAGAGGAGGCCTTCTCCCGGTGCCTTTCCTTGTCCCGCTTCTTGTGTTCTTCAGGGGAGGTCTACGCCTGCCGAAGTTTTCTCAGCTCTTTCTCCATCGCAGACATCTTCTTTTTGAGGAGATGGGCTTCGAGGGACTGCTGGCGTCATCTGCAGGTGGCCGCATTGAACCGGAGGCATTGCGGACACTTGTCGACTGCGTGGTCGGGGCCTAGGCAGAAGAGGCAGAGGGAGTGACCGTCTTTGTGAGGCAGTTGGGCGCCGCACGAGTCGCACTTATTCTTTGAAGGGGACGACATATACTGACGTTCACCTGACGAAAGAGGAATAAAATTCTGAAACTATTCGGAAAAAAACGATGAAGTAACAGGGCTGAGCGATAAGAACTTAACCGCAAGGCGCTGCATGAGCTGACGGCAGGAAAGAACTGGAAGGCGGGCGTCCAGGACCGCCCCTTTATACCGACGTCGCATGACGCCGGGTCACCTGATGGGGCGGTATTCGCCAGGACTGCTAGCTAGAAATTTTTTCTCAGGTCCTGCCGCCGACTGGCGTCAGTCCTATATGTAATTACCTACTGCAAGAGCCCTCTCGAAGTAAGATCTAGATTTAGGTCCCAAGTGGATATAGATGTCTTTATGGGGGGGGGGGCCTCTTTAACACTGAATGTAAAAATAAAGTTCCTGCTACGGCATTCGACCTGAATGCAGAAGTAGCAGACAGGTGTCTCTTTAAAGATGTTGGTCTTTAAAAAAAAATCTTTGGCTCACTGGCGCAGCAGTTGGATTTCCGCTTATGATGCCAGCGACCTGGGTTCGGGAACAGACCCAGGCCGTCGGAGGGCCAGCTGGGGGGAGAAGGGGGTATAGTGTTCAGCGCAACATGGACACTTAACGGTGGCTGGCTGTATTGCGCGCGCTGGCACCACAAGTAGGCTCAGGGACGGGGCAGACACTGGCCATCATTGCACGTCCCCGCCCCTGCATAACTGGGGAGAAAATAATGCTGCCGGCCGCCTAGATGAAGCCTGCCTCAGTTTCAATTAGCCTCCAGGACGGCCCCTTCAACCCATCCCGTCACTGCGGCACCTTTGAGGGAGGGGTGCCGCACCCCACCCTGGGGGGAAAGCCAGGGGGTATCGAATGGGCATGTCCAATGTGGAGGTGGGAGTGAGGGTCCATGACCGGGCAGAGGTTCCGAGTATCTGGCGGCAACAAAAAGCATAATAAATAAAAAAAAAATCTTTATATTGCAGTTATCAAAAATAACATTCATGAAGCATTTATCTGGTTCCAAGGCATAGGAATGGATAAAGTAGAAACTTACATAAAAAGGAGTGTCTTTCTTGTCTCCTCTTGTTATGACATATGGGGAGAACACCTTCACATTAAATAAAGACCTGGCACTAACCCCAAATGTGTCCAATAATCCCAAGACCATGAAGTACAGAGCTAAAATATGTAACTCGATAATATCTTGAGTGATGACACTCTTGAATTTGTCCAAAAGGACTTTCAAAAGTCTGTGTAGATCCTTAAGATTGATAATGAGTCCAATAATACAGAGCATGAACTCGATGGCTCCCATCAGCTTCCGGCCATCAGAAGTGGAAGAAAATTAATATACAATCAGTTTAACAGAACATATTAAGTTATAGCATAATACATTTATGCAGAACAGGCAAACTGATCGAGGGAGACCTGAATGTTGCAAAGCTACAGATTTATGTCAACCAAGCCTTCTCCAGGACTATCCTAGAAGAAACAGGTCTCCTGCTCACTTTAACAATGAAAATACAAAGTATGCAGAAGTAGTGTTCAATATTCAAATACCCACCGCTGAAATCCCCAGAAAAGAGCTGGCAACTGATGCAATCCAGAGCAACAGCCTATATGCAGGGAGCTGTAAGAACTGGGCATACAGCCACCAATCCACTATGCAGTGGAGGTCATCTTGTACCTCAAAGCCTCCACTCCCTTGTACTATGCTGGCCTAGAAAAACACCTAAACCCCACCATAAAGCAGGGTACCCACCAGTTCCACACATCAAATTTGGGCTATGTTTAATATCATAGTAATGTTAGCTCTGGTAGCCGTGCCTATCCCCCAAATGTAAAGTACAACCATAAACTATATATAAACTGAGAAAATAGCACAATCTCAGCTGGTGTAAGCATAATGAGGTAACATTTATAAAAGTTCAGCCCCGCAGTTCAATCACCATCCGCTTCAACATGGTTTGTGGATGGTCATTTAAAGTCCTCTTTTTATTTTCAATTTCAGTACCCCTCTCTCTACTTTTACCAGGTCATAAAAAAGAGATGTAACCAAGTAGGATAGTTAAAGCTAAACAAGCAGAAGTGTAGTTCCAATCCCAAGGATAGATGAAAGAGCATAGTGTAGTGATGCCCTTTCATGTATCCTTGGTATTGGAACTGCACTGTATCTTACCCATGTTATGTATTTTGTTGTTCATTCTTGTTACCACTCTGTGGTTTGGATTGTAGCTGAAAATAGTCCATTGGATCAGCTCACTTACCCAGTTATCAAAAAAATAAATAAATAAATAAATAAATAAATAGAAGGAGGGTATGGGCAGTCCCAAAGTGATGAAGTTAATTTCAAACGGAATTAAAGGATTTTCTCCTCTGCTGTGTGGCACAGGAATGGTCGGGAAAACAAGAGTACGGTCCCATCTTTTAAAGTAAACTGTCCCTTGATATTGGCTGCATGTAGAACCAAGTCTCTGATATGAATTCCTGCTGTTAACCTAAGAGGGTTCAAGGTGTCTCATTATCCCTACGTTGTCGACATGGGTTATTCAGTACACCTTGATTATCATGCCCCTGAGTTCCAAGTTTAACTGTATATTTAGCAGTTCTATAGCACAAGTGATTGGGTCTTGTCCTTCTTGATCCTTGGGGATTCCTAAAAGCCTCAGGTTTGCCTGCTGAGCGCTATTCTCAAGCTGTTCCAAGCGCATTCTGAGATTTTGTTCTCTTGTACTACCCCAGAAGAATGACCTTCACTTTCTCAGCAGCAGTCTTGGCAACTTGGAGCTTCTATAGTGACCCTGTCAAACTTAGTTTCAGTAACAGCGACTCTAGCTGGCCAGCCGGCACCGCGGTAGTGCTAGCTCTCACAATGCTATGGACCCACGTTCGGAAATGAGCCTGGGCCATCAGAGGGATAGCCGGAGGGGGGGGGATTGAGCATCCTACAGGACACTCTCCTCTGGGGAGGAAGGGTGTCACATGTCACATCCCACTCTTTACTGCCACCTGGGTGACCACAGGTGGTGATGCAGGTGATCCGCGAATGGTAAGAAGGGCTACTGGAACATGTCCACGAGTTGGCTGTGTCACGCCTCGCCAGTAGCCAATCCCGATGCATGCTCTTGGTGGGGTGGGGGGGCAGGAAGACAAATTGGAAAATGGTCAGATAAGGGGGACATTGGGCTGGTAGGGAACTTCAACCTGCCAGACATAAATTGGAGCTCCCACACAGCAGCATCGGAAAGAAGCAGAGAACTCCTAGTTGCACTATAGGGGGCAGGCCTGAGTCAACTAGTGAAGACACCCACAAGAGGAGATGCGATCTTAGACCTGGTATTTACAAATGCTAAAAGGATCCTAGGTATCAAAGTAGGGAGCCACCTGGGTACCAGTGACTATAGCACAGTATGGTTCAAGGTAAACAGGGTTGAGGATTCCAGTTACTCAAAACTAAAAGTCCTCGATTTCAGGAGGGCAGACTTCACAAAAATGAGGACCTGCCTTAAGGACAACCTTAGCCACTTGTCAGAGGGGAGCACTGAATAGTGTTGGACTAAGTTGAAACACACAATAACCTTGGTCACATCACAGTGTGCCTGTCAGTTTAGTAATAATAAAAGGAGAAGGAAACCACTTTGGTTTTCCAAGGAGGTGGCAACCAAAGTGAAGGAAAAATGTAAAGCCTTCAAAAAGTACAAGGTGTCAGGAAATGAGGGTAACAAAGTGGAGTATCAAGAAAAGATTAAAGAAGCAGGGAAAGTAATAAGAAGTGCAAAGGCCAAAACAGAGGTAAGAATAGCTTAGGGAATAATGAAGGATGACAAAACCTTCTACAGGTACATACGGGAAAAAGGAAGACCAGGGGTGGAATAGCCAGAATTACAAAAAAAGATGGGCAGCACACGGAGGATGACAGAGAGAAGGCAGAGGCACTGAATGAGTGCTTCTGCTCAGTCTTCACACACAAAGCAGATAGTGACAGGCCAAATGCTGTGCAGAAAGGATCCTCCAGTTGGAGGACTAAACACGAGTCCCTTCATGGAAGAAAGGGTCCTGGAGGAACTAAACAAGTTAAAGGTGGAGAAGGCATTGGAGCCTGATGGGATACACTCAAGGATACTGAAAGAACTTGGGAGAGAACTAGCAGCCCCACCCCCCCAGCGATGCTCTTCAACAAATCGTTGGTGGGCAGAGAAGTTCCTGAGGACTGGAAATGCGCAATGGTTGTGCCACTTTACAAGAACAGGAGCAAGGAGGAACCAGGAAACTACCGACCAGTTACTTTCACCTCAGTTGTGGGAAAACTGATGGAGTCCCTGCTCAAGGAAGGGATAGTCATTTTTTTAGAAGAGAGTACTCAGCTAGACACAAAACAACACAGTTTCATGGCAGGGAAGTCCTGCCCGACTAACCTGGTAGAATTCTTCAATTGTGTCACCAGAGCAGTAGATCGGGGGTGTAGATGTGATATACCTCGACTTCAGTAAGGCCTTTGACTCTGTTCCACACAGGAGATTGGTCAACAAACTAGAGAACATGGGAGTTGGGCATAAAGTTATACGCTGGGTTAGAAACTGGTTAACTGGGAGAGCACAGCGGGTATCACTGAATGGCACACTGTCAGAAGAGGGTAAGGTAACTAGCGGAGTGCCACAGGGCTTGGTTCTGGGGCCAATCCTCTCCAACACATTCATCAACGACATCGCTGACGGACTGGAAGGGAAAGTGTGCCTGTTTGCCGATGACACCAAAATTGGCAACAGGGTTGACACACCAGAGGGACACCAGAGCATGGAATCTGATCTCCGGCAGCTGGAGGAGTGGTAAGGGAAGTGGGAATTGAGATTCAATGCAAAAAAATGCAAAGTTATGCACCTAGGAAAATGTGATCCAGGTAAAGGGTACTCTTTGGGAGGGGAGCAGCTAGTGGATACTAGACACGAGCATGACCTGGGGGTTATCATCTCAGATGACCTGAAGGTTAGTGGCATCCTGGGATGCATAGGAAGAGGCATCATGAGCAGGAGGTAAGAAGTGATTGTGCCTCTGTATCAGTCATTGGTGAGGCCTCACATGGAATACTGCATCCAGTTCTGGAGGTCTCATCTCAGAAAGAACATAGATAGGCTAGAGTGTACAGTGTACACTACAGTGTAGAGAAGGGTGACAAAAATGGTGCAAGGCTTGCATCAGAAACCATAGGAGGCAAGACAGCATGAACTCAAATTATACTCTGTAGAGCAGCACAGGAATCGGGGAGATATGAAAGAGACATTTAAATACCTGAAGGGTAACAACAAGGTGCATGTCCAGAATCTCTTTTAGGTGAAAGAATACAAGAGGGCACAACCTTTGACTTAAAGGAGGGAGGTTCAGGAACAACATGAGGAAGTTCCTCTTCACGGAGCTCGTGGTTGAACCATGGAATAGCCTGCCGGAAGGGGTGGTGGGGCAAAGATGGTGGGGGAATTCAAGCGAGCATGGGATAGACAGTGCGGGACACTGAGGCTGGCAGCTAGCTAAGTAAGGGTGGGGGTGGGGGTAACCATGGGCAGACTAGATGGATCATGTGGTCCCCATCTGCCGACAATTTTCTATGTTTCTATGGTGTAGGACTGGGAGGATGAAACCTCTGCCAGCCCACTATGTCCCACACTGGACTCGAGCCACCACCTCCTGGGGATACCTAATGCCGTGGAGCTGAAGGAGTACCCAGCCCTGGGGGAGAAAGCCAGGGGCAGCAGCAGCACAGCAGTGAGTTGAGGGTGGACTGGGGGGTCCCAGGAGTATGGGTGGCAGAGTCTAAGCCGGATAGGAACTGGGCACATTGATGAAAGGTGGAAGGAGGTCCTGCCTGTGACCAAATAACAGCGAATCCGCTGTTAAATGTGTCTACTTTTTATTGAGGTCTCTGATGAACTTCTCAAGGTTTTTTTTTTTAATTATATTTTATTGCTTTACTTAAAAAACAACACCCCCGATGATGTGCTAGGCATGAAACCGGTCGGGGTTACAGGTTATTCATGCATTATTTGGCCTGGATGTACATTTTGGGCAGCATTTTTATTTATTAAAGCTTTTTTGAAACAGTGGAGAGTGCAGTCTTTTGCTGGGACTTAAAAAATAACAACATACAATATTCTCATGCAAGATATCACATAGTATTCATTATAGTACATCCAATGTTTCAGAAGTTAATCTATACAATTTGGTGTTCGGATATGGGGGTATTTCTTTTAAAATATAATCCAAGAATGAGAAAAATGTCCAGGATAAGCTGTACACTACAAGACTTTGAGGTGACCTATTTCAAGAGTAAAAGAAGCACCAAACATTTTACCACAGCAGCCTGCACTGTTATGGTCCCCATTCCAAACATTTTCTCCTTCATATGGCGAGTGTTCAACAAGATTCAGCTCTCCCCTAGCTAACATTCAGTCCCAATCTGTAAACATATAATATGATTTGTAGAACAAAACTGCGCCACACTATAGCAACACCCTGACCCTCCACATGGCAGTCAGCAAGGCAACAAGACGGCATATATCAAATTGCCCCTTAAGTTCAGCCTGGTAATTTAATACAGTGGCTACAGATTAAATACCCCAAGAAAAGTAATATTATTAATCGTTCAGCTGCCGAACTTCTCAAGGTTTTTGACAGCCTGCAGAACTAGACTGTTCGGTGGTTCAGCCTACCAATCCAATGGTTTCCTTTTGCTCTGGTCTTGGATTGAGGCTCCATGACAACCAGCTCCAGGCCAATACCAAGGAAACAGTGTCCATAACCTTCGGCACCAGCCAGAAACTGGCCAGACTCTCAGCTCTACCTGTCTTCTCTATGCTGGATGGCACCCATCTAAAACTAGTCCCCACCTTCAAGTAACTCAGAGTGTGGACTGACAGTAAGCTGGACTTCTCTGCCCACATTGACACCATCCATGCCAAGCTCCATCCCAAACTCGGTGCCCTGTACTGCAACAAGCAAAGCCTTCCCCCAGGTCCACTGGGAGCTGGCCACCAAAATGGTGCTCCTGGTCTCTGACAACACGGATGCTGTCTATGGCATTTACCCCTTCTCTACCCCTGCCAGACTGGATTCCCTCTGCAATGTTTTCTGCTGCTTTGCTACCAGGTGACCCCTCACATTCATCACTACTCCCTCCACTCCTCCCTTTCCATCCACCCACTCCCTTCATGTCGCCAGTCCCACTGTGACTCATTTACTTCTAAATACTGATTTGGTTCCCTTCCCTCCTATTGGTCCTGACTCCTCTCCCCCTTCCCTTCCTACTCCCTCCACTCCAGGGATCCCGCACCTTCTCCATCCCCCCTCCCCCGCTGAGCAGGCTGCCTTCCCCCACTCTCTCCCCTTGCTCTGGACCCTGCACCCCTCCTCCATCTGACTGTCCCCCTCCAGCCCTTAGATGCCAGCTAAGGCACCCTCCACTTAACTCTGCCACTATCAGCCCCCCAATCCTCCTACCTCCTCCTGGCCTCTTACCCTCCTACCTGTCTTCCCTCCTGTTGATATCCTCCCCCCTTATGAATTAGGCTCTGCCAGTGGACTGACACCGTACCCCTAAAGTATTGTCTCCTTCTCCAGCTGTCACTGTGTACTCTATTTAAAGTCAGTGTTATGCTCCATGAAGTTATTTAACCTGTTTGTTCATCATTCTGTTTTTGCACTTTTAAGTTGTCACTGTAACAGCAACTGCTTGTTGTAACTTGTTGTAACTCATCTTGCTGCTTGTTATAACTCAATATTTTTGTACTCCCCTTTCCTTCTCCCCCTGGTCACACCTGGAAACAAGCCTCAGCTCAGTTTCTGGTTATCAATTTATAAATAAAGTGCTGTAAAAAGTAGGCAAAAACACTTTCTCTGATGTTTTTGGTAAAGTGCAACTGTTAACATTGAACTGCTAGGCTGTTAAAACTAAACCGCAAACTCCACCACAGTAACTGTTGGCAGAGTGTAGCTTGTAGTTTAGGTCATGATTCCCAAAACTGCTCGTTAACCCTGTAAAAAAAAAAAAAAAGGAGTGGGGGTACTTTTTGTGCTAAAGCACAGTTCCGAACCGAGGGAAACAGTAAATAAATTAATATAACAAAACCTTTGTAAAATTAAATCTTTAGGAGTTATCCATTGAATGGCAGCAGCACGGTTTAGGAAAACCACTCCCTTCAGTGGAAACTAAAGATCTGCCACACTGGAATGCTGGGAGGCTCAAGATCAGTACAGTGAGACAGTATCTTTGAAAAAAACATTCAGAGTTTCAGGACATCATGCACCTTGCAGAGATAATACACAAGTCTGATAGGACTTTTCTAATTCATGACGTTAGAAGCGGTTATTAAGATGAGGGCTTTACTAATTCATGTTGTTAGATGTGGTTATCAAGATGAGGACTTTTTTAATTCATGTTGTTAGAAGCAGATATTAAGATATGATACTTTAAGCAGGCTGAGGTGGCATACATCTGGGGCAGGAGCCAGAAGGAGACAAATTAATAAAGTGATTGATTGATTGATTGAAATGAAGTTTTAGTTTTTGTTGAGGCTGGTGGAGAAAGTAATGTCAATAGGAGGCCTGTTCCACAGATGTAAGAGCCTGTAATGGAATTATATTTTGCACTGGGGATTTATAACCTGATCCCCCACTGGGGCCTTATGAGGTAGGTGGCATTAGAGGGTGGCACAAGATAAATATTTGGGTAGTCATGGATGTTATCCCAATGAAAATATTGACCCAAACAGCGTTAAGTGAAGTAAGCATCTATTTTGTAAGTGATAACCAACACAGCTGTTCCTACATAAAACAATGGTATATCTTTTGATAAGGTAAACTGGCTGTTCTTACAAAAAAAAAAAAACATGGAGAAAATGAAATTCGGCCCCCAAATTCTAACAGCCCTAAGCAGCTTATATAACCACCCCCAAGCAATGGTTCGAATGAATGATATTAATTCAGCCTACTTCCCTCTGAACCAGGCAGGGGTGCCCCCTTCAGTAAGGCAGAATATTCACATCAAGGGGGTGATGGCAAGCAGGACAGAGCAAAAAATGTCATTATATGCGGATGATTCAATTTTCTTTTTGAGCCACCCAGAGGAGTCTGTGCCACGCCTCACCCACCTTCGGGAGTCTTCCAGGTAGGTCTCAGGCTATAAAATCAATTCAATCACTCACTCAATCAATCAATCAATCTTTATTTTTACCAGTTGAAGCACCGTTGAGCAAGCTCATTTCCAAGGTGGGCCTGGGCATACAGAAATAACATCCAATACATAAGAGATACACATATGCATACACAGGTACAGGAATACTACTCCTGGTAAAAGTAGCACAGATGTATAATGTAAATCTAAGACTCTTAAGCTGAGCAGCACCTGCCTGAGAGGATTCAAGGCTACTTATCCCTTTGCTTGGGTAAAGAATAGACAAATTAGGCATTTGGGAATAGACTATTTGATCTCAAGTACCAGAAGTTGTGGAGGGAGGTCCAACATGATCTGGCTACGTTGGCCCCGCTTTTTTTACCTGTCGCTAGTAGAACTGACATGGTCTAGATGAATATCTCCCCAGGTACCTTTTCCTGTTTGGTACTTTGCTTCTGTCTATACCCATGACCTACTGGACCCCACTCCTGAAAGGGATACAAAAGTTCATTTGGGGAGACAGTAAAGCCCGCATCAGTTATAGACTTCTTATGTTACTCAGGAGAAAGGGAAGTCTCTCCCTGCCTAATGTCCAGCACTGCTACCTAGTGGGACAAATGGCAGTTGCCTGCACTTGGGCTAATCAAAGGCAGGCTTCTGGCTGGTATGACACTGAAAATGGTAGTGTGGGAGGACAGCCCCTTCTAACCCTGGCCTTGGTGAAACTATCCCCGCAGTATGCAAAAGACATACCTAACAAAAGGATAAAATGCACTCTGACAATGATCAATAAGGTTAGAAAGGCCTCGCATTCTTCTGAATCCCCGTGCCCCACATCCCTGATTTGTTTCCATCCAGACTTCCTTCCACTGAGATTGGACCAGGGATATGCTACCTGGGAGAGGGAACGACTTACTTCTCTCAACTGCTTGATAATGGATCCTGCATGACATTTCAATCTCTGAAGCAGAAGTTTAACTTAACGCACACTGACTTCCACAGGTTCCTGCAAGCTTGGCATTACATCAGTGTAGGTAGCAATAAGGCCTCTCTGACTAGAGACTTATTCTCATGGGAGGACTTCTTCTACTGGGTGGTGTCCTCGAAGGGGACACAAAGATACATCTCGGCAATCTATAAGCTGCTCATGTCAACCCAAATTGACTCTCTGGTGAAGGTCAAAATGGCCCGAGAGGCAGAAGCAAACTGAATTACTGCAGAGGAAGACTGGGTGCAGAGAGTTGCGAAAGGTTGGAAGGTCACCTCCTCATCAGCCTGGAGGGAGTTCTTTTGGAGGATCTTGGTTCAGTACTTCCAAATCCCCACCATCACCAAACATTTCCAAATTACTCATATGGATAATCACTGGAGGCAGTACAGAGGGGTGGGTTCCCACTGGTACGCTGTTTGGGGTTGCCCCAAAGTTCGGTCATTCTAGGTAGATGCCCAACATTGTATCAATCAAATTCTGAATAAGACTATCCCTGACATATTCACTGACTGGGTTCTGGGGCTCCCTACAATTGTCTCTTTACCTAATGATAATCACCCTGTGGCATTTGCACTCATAACTGCTGCCCTAAAATGCATAATGACACACTGGTTAAAAGATGACTCCCCCTCTTTACAGGAATGACAGGATTGGGTGTGCCATGTTCATGATTTAGAGCTAATGACCCCAAAACTGCACCTGAGAGACAGTAAGCACCTAGACAGGTGGGTGCCTGGCATAGATGGGACTCCAAGACTGCTCTGCATTAGGGACCCCACACACCTGCTCACAGAAACATACAAACATAGAATTTGTTGGCAGATAAGGACTGCCAAGCCCATCTAGTCTGCCCTTAAGCCCAATATCTGATGGCGGCCTCTGACTCTATCTGGTTTGTGGCTTCCCTTCCCTCCATCCCACCTCTAAGGTTCCTTATGTCTGTCCCAGGCATGTTTAAACCCCTCCACAGTGGTTGCTCCCACCAACTCCTGTGGCAGACTATTCCATTTGTCCACCACTCTCTCTGTGAAGAAAAATGTTCTCACACTGGTGATGCCCAAGGCCCTGAACAACTGTCTGGTATGCTCTAGGGTCTGAGCAGTTGCTCCCTGGACTGTGTTTTGAGCAACCAGTTGTCCAGGTAACAGAAGACGTACAGCCCTTCCCTTCTGAGGGCTGCTGCTACCACCGCCAAGCATTTGATAAAAACCCGTTTCCCGGCAGATAAGGCAAAGGGTAATGCCCGGAAATGGTAGTGCCCCTCCCCCCCCAGACACAGAACTGGAAGCTGAGGTACTGACGTGGGGGGCACACACCTTGATATGAAGGTATGCATTCTGCATGTCGAGGAAACATCTCCGGTCTCCCTGGTGCAGAAGTGGCAGCAGGCCCTGCAGGATTACCATCCTGAACTTCTTGTATTGGATGTAGAAGTTCAGGCTTCTCGGGTCCAGGATGGGCCGTAGATCTCCTGTGGATTTGCAGACCAGAAAGAAATGGGAATAGAACCCCCTGTTCCTCTGAGTCTCGGGAACTGGTTCTATGGCCCTTTTATACAGCAATGTGCAAATTTCCCCCAGCAGCACTGGAACGTGGTCTGGAGGGTAGCTTGAATGAACTGGAGGTAGTTGTGGAGGCCACTCCAGGAATTCTAGAGTTTGACCTTGCTCTGTGAGCTGCAGGACCCAAGCATTGGTTGTGATCTCCCTCCACCTGTCCAGGTAGAGACACTACCCCCTACCACCACCACCACCTCCTTTAGTGGTGGTGGGGGGTGTGACTGGCAAGGAGTCATGATGAGGTAGCACACATGGCTGAGGCCACACCACCTCCTCTCAGGGCCTTCCCAGTAGTGGAGGTAGTGGTAGGCAGGGCTGTTGCTGCCCAGCGCTTGCCCTGGGGCTTGGTGCCCTTCTTAGGCTTGTGGTAGGCCCAATGAGGCTTGTGGTAGGCCCAATGAAAGGGCACTTTCTGGCCACTTTTTGACTGCGCGTGGTATAAAAAATGGACAGACTGCAGAGTCCATCCCATGGCCTACAGGTTAGATAGTGTGTCCTGCACATACACCCCAAAGAGCTTGTAGCCTCTAAAGGGGGCATTCAGAATGGATGTTGTACCTCAGTAGCAGACCCAGAACCCAGACAACCTAAGCCAAGAATAAGAATGCCTTCTCAGGCAGATGCCAACTGCAGCAGCTCTAACAGAGGCGTCGGCCACATCACAGGCAGACTGGAACAGGTGTTTGCCCACATATGCCCCAGACTGTAGGGCCTTGAGCAGTTCTTGCCACTGAGGACCCTCCAGAAGGGCCTGATAAGTGGCCTTGGCCTTCTTCCAAAGGGCATTCAGGAATTACACCATATAGGCAATGTAATTCATCATTCTGATGGACATAGTAGCACAGGCAAACGCCCTTTTTCCCATGAGGTCCAGCATTCTGGACTCCTTATCAGGGGGAAGAGAGATGAGGTGTTAAGGCTGTTTGGTCCAGTCATGGGCAGCATTTATCACCACAGAATCTGCCTTCGGCTGCTCTGCAAAATACAGCTTCCCTGAGGGAGCCTGGTGCAATTTGTCTGCGTTTCTGGGCATGGCAGGAATCAAATTGGATCTGCACCAGGCAGCCATGGTGGAATCCTCAAAGGTCAGTATAAGTGGAGAGATGATCAAAGGTGGAGAATCTGGTAACTTCAAGTATTCAGACAGATTTCTCCTAGTGAAATCCTGTTTCCCAGCATCAAACCCCATGGCAGTTTGTAACTGCCTCATCACTGTGATTAAAGAGGGGTCATCAGTAGGGGACCTTGCGGTATATTTGGTGGAGTACTCACCCCCTGAGGAAAGAGTAGAGGTAGCATGGAGGGGCTACCAGCCCCCTCTCCCTCATCCTCCCACGGGGAGATCAGGATGGTACTCCTCCTCATCACCTGGTTCTGAATGGGGCACCGACGGCATCAACACTTATATGGGAGGGAAGTCGCCTTTGTCTGATGTGTTGTGGGCAGCCCTTCGTAGACAGTTAGCTAGAAACCTTTTGGTGTGGTCCTTGTGCCTCGTGGCTATAGTTCCATAGATGTGGCCTGATGCAAGAGATACCCTTGATGAAGATCTATATATTAGGTTTTTGTATGTCCACGGCCATCCCTCTTCCGACTCTTAAGAATGTTGGCGGTGGGGGGGGGGTGGCCAACAAGCAAGCAAGATGGCACCTTAATTTACTAGCACCACAGACCCGGAGCCCAGAATCCGACTAAACCCTCCATATTGTGAACCCCGACGAGAAAACTTCATACCTGCGGCAATCGGAAGTCTCTCTCTCTCCACCACCTAGCTGAAACTTGGGGGAATTCAACGCAGGATTACTAAACCAGCACCTCTTCCAATCTGGGTGACCCTCATAGACAAGGCCGTATGGCGCACTCCGCTACGGGAGGGGAAGAACCCTCCATTAGAGAAATGTTTGCATCAATTATTACCAATATCGACGCTCTAACTCTAGAAGCTATACCTCTGTGATGTCATACTTTCTACGCATCCCCACAAAATTCTTCACTCTGCAGTCTTCCACAATGACATGAGTGATTGTGGGGTGGTTGTTTGTACAAGATCACAAATTATAGCCCGACAGCAATCAACACTCATAACTAAGCGGTCCTTTCTCAAGTTTAATGCATCGGGCTACTTATCTGACTTGAGCAAAATTAGATGGCAAGACCTCTACCTTGCCAAAACGATTGATGAGACGGTCACTGTCCTTAACGACAACCTCACCACACAGGCCAAAAAGCATGCCCTTTTGATCAAAGTCAGGGTGCGTAAAACATCCAACCCATGGTTTACATCAGATCTCAAGGCTACACTCCTACACCGTGATAAACTCTGGGCTAAGGCTAGAAAATTCAAAAGTCCAGCTGACTGGCAAGCATTCAGAGCAGCTAGAAACACCTGCGTTAAACAAATCCGCGCAAGCAAAGCCAACTATTATGTCTCCACCCTTGAACAGGCAAAAGAGAATTCCCAAAAAATCTGGAAGACACTCAACTCCACCCCTCTAAAGATCCTCAGCAATGGTAGGGCTGTGGAAAACAGCTGCCTAATCCTCGAGGAAATCAACAATCACTTTGTAACTGCCGGCCTAGTTTTCGACTCTTCGCCTTATGCAGCCTGTGGTAGCAACCAAGACTATAATAACACTGACTCTCAAACTTCGACCCGCCCGCTCCAGTTATGTCCACTTAGCTATAAAGAAGTTGAAGATTCACTTCTTAACATAGACATTCAAAAATGTGCAGGGGATGATGGTCTAGAACCTTTTTTTCTTAAACTAGGCTATCTCAACCTCACTGCCCCTATCCTCCACATATTCAGTCTTTCCATTTCCACTGCCACTGTTCCCTCCTGCTGGAAATCTACATAGAAACATAGACTTTGACGGCAGATAAGGACCACTTGGCCCACCCAGTCTGCCCATTTCCCCACTTATTGGATAAGCTGCAGATTCTAGTTAACCAACAGCCTACTTCCTGCAACCCCCCACTATAATTGCCTTATGTCTGTCCCATGCGTGTTTGAATTCCCCCACTGTTTTAGACCCCACAACCTCTCCAGGAAGGCGGTTCCATGCATCCACCACTCTCTCCGTGAAAAAGAATTTCCTCACATTACCCGTAAGCCGTCCTCCCCCTAACTTTAAATTGTGCCCCCTTGTTCTTACACATTTCTTTTTCTGAATGATGCTACCCTCCTGGACTTTGTTGATTCCCTTGAGGTACTTAAAAGTTTCTATCATGTCCCCCGTCCCTCCTTTCATCAAGGGTATACATATTAAGCTCTCTCAGTCCTCTCCATATGGTTTCTGATGTAGACCCTGCACCATTTTAGTTGCCTCCTCTGGACTGCTTCCATCCTGTCTATGTCCTTGCGTGGATGAGGTCTCCAAAACTGCACGCAGTACTCCAGATGGGGTCTCACCAACTGTCTGTATAGAGGGATAACCACTTCCCTTTTTCTACTTGTGATGCCCCTCCTTATGCATCCCAGTATCCCCCTGGCTCTCCTTACTGACTTCTCACATTGCTTACCCACCTTTCGGTCATCTGATATGATTACACCCAGATCCCTTTCCATTATTGTTGTCGTTAGTACCTCCCCTGCTATTGTGTACCCTTCTCCTGGATTTTTATTTCCCAGGTGCATTACTTTGCACTTCTTTGCACTGAATCTAAGTTTCCATATGTCTGACCATTCTCCAACCTTGCCAAGTCCCTCTCATCCTTTCTACCCTCCTTGTGTATCAACTCTGTTACAGAGATCTTGTGTCATCTGAAAAGAGGCATACCTTTCCTTCTAGACCCTCTGCAATGTCACCTATAAAGGCGTTAAAGAGGACTGGACCAATGCTGAGCCCTGGAGGTACTCCACTAGTAATCCGCCTTTCTTCAGAATGTGTTCCATTCACTATTACCTTCTGTGTCCTGTTGTGCAGCCAGGTTTGCTACCAGGCTACCACCTGGGACCCACTCCCAGGCTGGCTAACCAGTTATTAATCTTTTGTGCGGGACTGTGTCAAAATGCCTTGCTAAAGTCTAGGTAGGCCATATCTACAGACCCTCCCTGGTCTATTATTTTGGTCACCCAGTCAAAGAAATCGATTAGATTCGTCTGACATGACCTTCCTGCTGTGAATCCATGCTGCTTTGGGTCCTGTGCCCCCATGGCCTCTAGGTACTGAACAATTCTTTCTTTCAGAAGTGATTCCGTCATTTTCCCCACCACTGTGCCCACGTCCTTCCATTATTCAAGTCAGGGGATCCATGCGACCTAAACAACTATAGGCCCATCTCAATCTTACCTGTCCTCTCCAAAGTCCTTGAAAAGCTAGTTTCCTCCCAAATGAAACTCCATATTGAATCTTCTTCAATCCTCAACCCTGCGCAATCTGGCTTCCAGCCCAACCACAGTATAGTCGCTGCTCTAGCCAAAGTTACCAATGCATGGATCACAGCCATGGACTCCAAGAAAGTTACTGGTGCAGTATTTTTAGATCTCAGAGAAGCATTCAACATTGTCGACCACAATCTGTTAGTCTCAAGCCTAAAAAAAGTAGGCGCCACCCCCCTTGCTGTCCAGTGGTTTACCAGCTACCTATCTGGAAGGACCCAGAAAGCAAAAGCTGGTGGCCTCTTTTCTGCATCCCACCCAGTTGTCAGGGGAGTCCCACAAGGCTCCATATTAGGTTCCATCCTCTTCTCCATGTACATCAATAATCTTGACGCACATACTGTATATCCCAGTACCATCTGCATTTCTTTGCTGATGATACTGTACTGTATACATCAGGCCCTACACTGGCTGAAGTGAGGGATGTACTCCAAGCCAACTTTGCACAACTAGAAATCAACCTAATCAATGCCAAACTACTCCTCAATGCCGAGAAAACTAAGACCATGATCTTTGCCCCAAACACCACCTCCACTTCCCTTGCAAACACGCACAAAGAATTCATCACTACCTTCCTAGGTGAACCCCCTTGAAATCACCTCCAAATTCAAATATCTTAGTATGTGGCTAGACAACAAGTTTCCTTTCATGACCACCTTAATGATCTGGCAAAGAGGCTAAAAATTAGGCTAGGTTTCTTCTTCCATAACAAGTCTCTCTTTCCATTGGATTCCAGAACTAGGCTGGTCCAGGCCACTTTCTTGTCGCTATTCGACTATGGAGATCTAATCTATTCCTCCGCAGAGGCCTCAGGATTTAACAAACTAGACGTCCTCTACCACCACGCCATACGTTTCATGACAAACCTACCCTACCGAACCCACCATTGCGATTTGTACCCAGCCGCTAGCTGGACATCACTCTCAACTAGACGCACGCGTCATGCTGGTATCTGGACTCTTAAGCTACTCCTAAACAAGCTCCCGAACTATCTCACAACCCTTTTCCGTATTTCTCATAGTGCCTACTCTCTTAGGAAAAATGACCTCCTCCTCCTCCTCCTCAATGTACTGAGAACTCGCATCTCATTCGGCAAGCGGGCCATATTGAGCGTGCTCCCAACTATCTGGAACCAGCTCCAAGGCGTACTGAAGCTTCACGGTACTGTCCCTGTCAGCATATATAAAAGGTTGGCTGCAGCAAAAATAAAAGATACATGCAGCTGCTTCTAAACCCTAGCTCACTGCTCTAACCCTAACCCACTGCTTCCTCTTACCTAGAAATTAGCTGCCTTGATACTCCGAAACAAGCACTTTGCACCTTTTTTTCTGTACTTGTATTTTTCTATGTCATTGTCATTTTTATGCAACATGTTAATGCTTGCCCATAATTCTGTACTTGAATTTGTACAGTTTTTTCGATTATGCAATCTGTAACTACCTTTATGTGTCAAAGGACCTCCTTGTGAATGAGCTTACTCAATGGAGTTTTCCTACAATAAACTTGAACTTGAACTCTTCAGTTTCCATTCAGCAACTCAACTTGACGCAAGAGTTGACCAGGCAGAGCAAAAATCTAATGCCCACAATGATATTCTCCAAGACCACTGTTCCATTATGCGGGATCAGGCTGCACAAATCCGTCTTATGCAGGACAAACTAGAGGACTTAGAAAACAGGAGCCACCGCAACAATCTGCGGTTCCTCGGTATCCCAGAGGGGTGCGAGAGAGGGAACGCTCTATCATTCCTACAGCAAGCACTCCCCAAAACCCTTCAGTTTCCTCCTACCACCAGAATCATGATTGAACGGGCACACCGCTCCTTACAGCCTAAACCCACACAGGGCGATAGTCCAAGACCCATCATCGCTCGAATTCTAAATTTCACAGAGAAAGAAGCCATCCAGGCCAGAGCCAGGGAGCTGGGTCAGCTCCGGTGGAGAGATCATAAGATAATGATATTTCAAGATTACTCTAGTGACTTAGCAGCTAAACGCAAGGCCTTTACCGAAGTTCGTCAGAAACTGCACGCCCTGCGGGTCCCTTTCACCCTATGATATCCTGCCAACTTAAAGCTAACAATTAATGGCACTCCACAACAATTTGCCACCCCAGATGCATCCGTGGCTTTTATTGAGGGAATGTGGCTACTGGGCTAGGGCCCGTCACTCAACCTGAACTAGGTCAAGGAAACTGATTGCTGACCTTCAGTAAAGGGAGACCTCTCTAAGGCCTCTGCGGCAACAGTGCTTTAAACCCTGGTGAAAGAACTGGAACCTTGCAGCTCCAAAATCCAGAAAAGGCCTCCAAAATCACCCTATTCCAAGCGTGAGCATCCTCAGGACTGAAGACACCCTTCTGACAAGCATGACCAGAACTCCCAAATACCCGATACAGAAGAACCCGAATATACAAGTCCATATTTTACTCAAAATCGCTACTCTTTACTGCATGACCTCCCTGACACAGATTCCCGGGAGGAGATGGACACCAACCCTGCAGTCCCTGAGAGTGCACAATCCAAGAAGCACACAATTCCTGGGCCTCTGCCATGGATGCCGCCTGCCACTACAGGACTTGGATGTACACACTGTTGCTTCCTGCTCTTCGCCAGGCCGCGGCCCAGAAACCAGTGCCGCAGAAATGAAAAATTCTACTCAGGATGATCGTCCAGGCTGATCGAGCTCCCTTATTCAGATAAGTACCTATGGTTTAGTGTCTCAGGGAGTAAATGGGTGGACTGTGTGTGTGTGTGTGTGTGGGGGGGTAACTGGGGATATAGCCAAAGGGGGCTCAGAGCTACGGCCTAACCTGCACAGAATCTTGGCAGGGCCCTTCTCCCCTTATTAGCGCCCCCAGTTTAATCTATAAGACAGGCTGAGCCTTCGAAGGACTCCCCCCCCCACCGAGACACCCGACCTGGATGTATATATGTTGTTCTGTGTTTGCCAATATGGTATTTAACTAATGCTAATTTACAGTGATGTTTAAGTATTGCCTCTGTTGGTTAGTTGGGACGTTTACTTTTTGTGAAGTGTAATGGCAATTACTGCCCAGCTTCAGGCCTCCTCACATAGATACTCTGAGACTCCGATATCACGAGTGATGGGAGGGAACCTATACCAACATTTTGAGGTGTTATTAGCCACAGCTGGCTCCCATAACTAAGGCTAACTCCCACGCCCAACCCCGATTGCGGGCCATTAAGTTCCTAAGGGTCCTTAGATATCATCTCTGGGTCACTATAACTGACCACTCGTTGGACTTCTCCCCACTCTTAGCTCGGAGGGTTCACAGGCCGGAATTTCTCCGAACGGCTTTGGGTAGTGGCCTAAAAACTGTCTACCATTTACCTCCTGTGATAACCTCTTGCTATACCCATTATATGGTTCATCTACAGTGGTGGACTTAGGGGTATTCCCCTTCGCTGCTATCTCTCCTGTCCCACACCTCGCAGACGCGTCCGGGCATACCACTGGCTGGGGAGTCCTTTCGCATTCTTCACTGCTGTTTTGTTTCAAAAAAAAAGAAACGTTACCCAGTTTCAGGGTTTCCAGTTACATGTACATTTTTTCTCTTTTTTTCCCTTTGTACAGCCGTAACTTAGCTGCATCTTGATATCTGATATCTGTACCCTGCTCTCTTAGGGCTGGTGCTAAATTGCCTGAATACCCCAGTGCCTGCAGCTGCCCCTCACCGGCATAGGAGGGGAGTGATACTACACTCTAGAATACATCCCTAGCTACAATACCTCTTTCCTCTTTCTGAAGAGATCTTTTATACCCCCTACCTGTATCCACCTTGGTGTCCAAGCTCCACTTCAGTAGCTTACTCACCTTCAGAACACAATGTCTGATATTGCATTCCACACCTGGAATGTCAGAGGGCTAAACTCTCCTGTGAAACGCAAAAAGGTATTAGCCCACTTGAAACGCCTACACTCTAAAGCGGCATTCCTACAGGAAACTAAATTAACAGGAGAGGACCATATTCATATGTCCAAAGACTGGGTGGGCCAACAGGTACACTCTAATGCCCCCTCCAGGAAACACGGTGTCCTTATTCTCCTGCATAAGTCCTTATCCTGGACCCTTGTCAAGATACTTTCTGGCCCACATGGTTGGTGGGTGATAGCAACATATGACACCCCTCAGGCCTGATTACCCTCTGCAACCTCTATGCCCCTAATGAGGATACTCCACGGTTCTTCCACAATATCGCTGAGGTGATACTGGAGTTTAATCCCCTAGACTGCCCCCTCCTTATGGGTGGTGACTTCAATCTGACATTAATTCCATCCCTAGATAGGAATGATGGAGGTAAGGAATCACACCTTAGGAGTGGGAAGGCACTACACCAACTGATGTCAGACCAGGGTCTTACAGATATCTGGAGACTCTTCCATCCCAGAACAAGGGATTATACATTCCATTCGGAACCAAATGCTTTGCACAGCAGGCTAGATTTCTGGCTTGGCTCACCTACCTAAACAACAAAGGCCCTTGATGTCTCAATCCTTCCATGGGTAATATCTGACCATGCCTCGGTCCAGCACCTTCTTCAGTGGGACCCTGTAGCTCCCCCACCCAGAAACTGGAGCTTAGATCCCCTTTTGATGAGGGACCCCGATTTTATACCCTGGGCCCGAAATGAAGCCTCCATTTTTATAGCTGAAAATCCTATCTCAGATACCTCAGCAGGTACTACCTGGGAGGCTTTTAAGTTTACAATGTAGGGTAACATCATGGGGTTTGCAGCTGCTGAACGCAGGCAAAGGGAACATCAATTGGTTGCCCTAGAACAGAAACTTGCAACAGCTGAAGTTACTTTCAAGTCTATGTCCTCCCCCTCCACCCACTCTACAACAGGCAGAACCATTTTAGGCCTCCAATTTAAAATTAACCAGCTTCTCAACAGAAAGGCCGAAGTGGCCATCCTTCGCCTCCAACACTCCTTCTGGGAAGGAGGGGATAAGGGGTGCAAAGTACTTGCTTACCAACTCCGAAAGCAACAAGCCAGTAGATATATCGCTTGATTGAAGGATAAGCAATGAGTACTGGACACTATTCTGGAGGCCATTAATACCACCAAGGCCTCCTTCTACAGATTCCTTTATTCCTCCTCACACACAGAATCAAACAGAGAGACACAAATGTTTCTAGATACCCTTCATTTACCTAAACTGAATGCACAGCAGGCACAGCTGTGTGACCTTCCTATCTCCAAGGAAGAGGTGAGTACAGCCATCCATGGTCTGAAGCTGGGGGAAATCACCTGGTAACGGCGGTTATACAGCAGATTTCTACCAGGCTCTAGCCCCAACCATTTCACCTCTTTTAACAGAGGTATTCCAAGAGATAGAGCTCAAAGACACCCTTCCTCCATCCCTCCCTCCCTCCCTCCATGCCGAAGCTACTACCATTGTAGTCATCCCCAAAAAGGGCGAGGACACCACAAATCCGGGAAGCTCTTGCCCGATCTCTCTTATCAACCTTGACAGTAAATTGTATGCCAAAATTCTGGCAACCAGACTAAGCCCTTTACTCCCAGAACTTATATATCCATCACAGGCATCACAAGTAGGTTTTGTCCCTGGCCGACATAGTTCGGACCACCTGAGAACCCTTATGAATCTTATGCATTTCTCTAGATCTCTTCTTACACCAGCAGCTGCAATCGCAGTGGATTTGGAGAAAGCATTTTTTTTTTGTACATTTTTTTTTATTATTGAGAATGTAGATAAGCTAACAATACAGCCAGAGCAAAACACAGTTAGTTATACAGTGCAGACAGGATTAGCGGTGTTGTACATTTCCTGAAAGAAGCACACATATTACAGAGATTACAGACAATATTGGGGGTGTACAATGCTAAAATATAATTCAAACAATGGTATATTAGGTCTTACATCTATATAGGGAGTTTAGGCCCTGATGTCCTCAGTCTGACTCACCACCATAGTTCCCCCCTGCCTACCTAATTGGATTTTCCAGGACTCAGTCAGGGATAATACCTGCCTCAACTGCTGCAAGCCAAGGTTCCCAGATTTCCCAGAACTGTGACAGTTTGCTTTGGGCACCTAGTTGGGCCCGTTCAAGCAGCATACAAGATTTTACATTTTGCACCCATCTTGTGATTGATGGCAGTGTTGGTGACATCCACAATTGTGCTATGGTTCTCCCAGCATTGATTAATGCAATTGAGCAGAGGAGATCAGACATCCTTCAATTTGGGTGGGATGGGTCTGCTCCCAGCAGCAATTCCAAAGGAGACTTAGATGGGCCATAGCCCAATACTTTGGTCATTATATTATGGATATGGTGCCAGAAGGGGGCCACCCTAGAGCAAGTAAGTGCTAGGTGGATAAAGTCCGCCTCATCAGTTGTACATTTGGGACAGAGAGGCGATCTGGTGTCGTCCAGCCTATGTAACCACTTAGGGGTCACATACGCCCTATGTAGGAAGTATAGCTGAATTTGCTGCAGCTTACTGCTGTGTGAACAACGCAGATAGTGGGTGCAAGCCAAGTCCCATGTCTTCCGGTCTATAGGCAGAAGGAGATCTGCACTCCATTTTTCTTGACTGGAACTGCGCACAGGTGGAAGGGGGCTATGGAGGGCACGATAGTAGACAGACATGGGTGGGTTTACCTTCCGGTTGGGGGTGAAATAATTCTTCTTCTAAAGGGAAGGGGACTGTCCACCCATTTGTAGCGGTGAGGGTGATTCCACACCGCTGGCAGATTGTCAGGTAAAGAAAGAAATCCCCCACAGGTATATTCCATTGAGCACAGAGCTGTGCAAAGCTCTTCATCAGGCCTCCTTCATGTAGTTGATTAACTGTGGTGAGACCCTTTTTTCTCCACACCCACAGTCGCTGAACCATCCTCGTGGTACAGCTTCCTCCTGATTGCATAAAGCAAAGTATGCTAAGGTTAGGAGAGTTGCCCCCTACATACCCCATCCGTTTGTGGGCCCATATCCAAATAACCAAGGTACTGGCAGTGAAGGGGTTGCTCAGACGCACTACACCCAGATCTCTTAAGATTCCCAACCAGTGTATAATTTCGGAGGTTGCCTATTAGCATATCTTCCTCCAAGCCTATCCATGGGCAATCAGTGCCCGAGTTCCCTGTGGGTATAAAAGCCAGCTGAGCCACCCAGTAATACATTTTAAAATTAGGTAACCCCACTCCTCCCTCTCTGGGCTTTTTTGCAGGGTGGCTCGTGGGACTTTAGCACAACCTCCTTGCCATAGAAATGTATGTATGATTGTTTCTAATTGTTTAAAATTGAGTTGTGGTAGTCTAATGGGGAGAGCCTGACAGAAGTATAGAACCTTAGGTGGTATTATCATTTTAATGACCCCTACTCTCCCCAACAAGGATATGGGTAGGGCAGCCCATCTCTCACAGTCTTCTGCAATCCCTGTCAGTAGGGGTTTCAAATTAAACTTATATAGATCTCCAGTGGAAGCAGAGATTTGTACCTCCAGATACCATAACTTATGAACTAGCTGAAGCCCGCCCAAATGAGCAATAAGCTGTGCTCGGTCTAAAGACACCACTGGCTGTAATTCACTCTTAGATCAACTAAACTTATGCCCCAAAATGGCTCCAAAAGCCCACATTAATTTATGGACCACTGGCAGGTCCTCAGCTGAATTCTGCAGGTACACTAATTGGTCATCTGCGTACATTGCAATTTTGTGTCCCCCCCCCCCAAAAAAAAACCTTATCCCCTTATGCGCCTCTTAGATCAGTGCCCAGGGGTTCCAGTGATAATACATACAACAGTGGGGACAACGGGCAACCTCCCTACGTGCCCCTACCCACTGAAGGGGCCAGACAACTCACCACCAACCAAAACTTGAGCCAGAGGGCCTTGATATAGAGCTCGGAGCCAGGAGGAAAAAGACAGGCCCACTCCCAGTCTTCTCAGGGTACTAAACAGATACCCCCATTCCACACGGTCAAAGGCCTTCTCAGTATCAAGAGCCACTACAGCTGCTCCATGTGATCTTTTAGTGCGTGCCCACCTAAAGATGATATTTAGGGTTCGCCTAATATTGTGCTTCCCCATGCGACCCTTTACAAAGCCAGATTGATCTGGGTGCACAATGCCTGGTAGCACCACCTCCAATTTAGTTGCAAGGGCTTTTGCCACAATTTTATAGTCCGCAGTAAGAAGCTAAATTTGCCTATAAGACTAAAGAGGCAGACTTAGTTGCATCTTCACCCGGTTTTGGCAATACTGTAATTGTTGCAGACCGTGTGGATAGGGGCAGCTCTCCTTTCAACAGACCCTCCTTGATCGCATCAAACGAGGGGCCCAGGAGGAGGCCCTCAAAAGTTTTATAAAAATCGATAGGAAGGCCGTCGGGCCCCGGAGCTTTCCCAATTTTTAAAGACTTCATGGCTACCTGATTTCTTGTTAGGTCAAGGGTGAGTCCAGCACCCAGCTTCCTCCTCACTAATCTTGCTGAAGGGCACCCCTTCAAAAAAATGGTCATAGTCCTCTTGGGAGGGTTTACGCTCAGAAGTGAAGAGGGATCTGTAGAAGGTGCCAAAGGCATCCCCTATCTCCCTGGTACCCCACACTAAGTTCCCTTGTGCATCTTGAACTTAGCTTATTGTTTTCGCAGTCTCTTTCCATTTCAACTGCCAGGCTAAATACTTTCCTGCCCTATCCCCATCAAAATAATTTCCCGCATTAGATAGGAGGATGGCTCTTTCTAATTACGCATTGGACAAAGTATTAAACTTCCATTTTAAATTTTGAACACTCACATAGAGGGCTGCTGTGGGGTTTAACATATGTGCCCTTTCACTAACTGCAATTTTGCTTCTAAGGAATTCCAATTCTGTGGACGCATTGCACTTAGCAGGCGAGGCAAAGGAGATAGTTTGCCCTCTCATACAGGCC
Organism: Neoceratodus forsteri; assembly: GCA_016271365.2. Taxonomy (NCBI): domain Eukaryota; kingdom Metazoa; phylum Chordata; order Ceratodontiformes; family Ceratodontidae; genus Neoceratodus; species Neoceratodus forsteri. The sequence goes on from CM057455.1 coordinate 1,538,334,999, forward strand.
TTCAAGTCCTCCCAACAAGCACAGTGGGAGGTATCCCCCTGGCGGTTGAATTTCAAGAACTCTTGCAAGCTTGTCCCCATGTATGAAAGTATTCCTGATTCGTCAGAAGGAGAGGGTAAAGTTTCCAAGCTCTAGAGGCCGCAGGGGTTCCAGTACCTCGAATGGTGATATAATGTAGCTCATGATGTGATATCAGAATAGGCAAATAACCGCTCCCCCACAAGTCTTTTATTAGGGCACTAGAGACTAGCAGCCTGCCTACGCGAGCATATGAGTTATGAGCATGTGAACAAAAGCTATACTCCCACCCCGTAGGATAGAGGTGTCGCCAAGCATCAGTGAAGTCAAAATCAGCTTGTAGGGCCTCTAGGGCTTTTGCATTATGAGATTTAGGCACAGGGCTTTCGTTCAATCGCTCTAGAACTGTGTCCAAAACACAATTATATTCGCCTCCCAGCATCCAGGGACCCTCCCAACAAGCCACGTCCAAGGTCTGTTTCTAAAAAAAAGCCGTGACATTCCATGTTTGGGGCATAGATTGAGCCAATCAAACATACTCCCTTACCAGGAACATTGACTTTTGCCAATGCATAGCGGCCGAACTGATCCACCAGCTTGTCCATGATCTGGACTGGTGAGCCCCTGGGAATCCAAATAGAGGCTCCTCGAGCTTTAGAAGAGAAAGTTGATGAGTCCCATGTGCCCCCCCATAAAATCAGCAGCTTTCTGAGATTCAATGTGGGAAAAGTGGGTTTCTTGCAATAAAACAATGGACCCCTTCCGTCTGCAGATCCCTGCAATGACCCTCTTGCGTTTTATAATAGACTTGAGGCCATTGATGTTCCAAGACAGACATCTAATATCATCCCCCATCATTAAACAACCACCTAGAGCTAGTTTTCCATCTGGCGTAGAGTAAGTAAGCATCTACATTTTTTTCCTCAAAGTCCCAACTCCCCCCCCCCAAAAAAAAATTGAACTAGAGCCCCCAAAAGAAAGCCCCAGCAACCAAACCAGACTTGTTGGGCCCTAGTGGCATTCCTGAGAGAGGCCCCAACCCAGCATACACCAGTGACAGCAGGATTAGGTGCAACCGGAGTCAGTGTCCCCTTGAGCTCACAAGGCAGCGTGTTTAAACCCCTATAGTCAGACCCCCCACCCCTCATGTATGTAGATTCACCTCCACAATGTCTCCCTGCCGCAATCCAAATGGAACTGTGGACCCCACCCCCGAGTAAACACCCGCCAGTGTTCCTACTACAAACAGTAGGCAGATAGAGAACCTCCTGTGTATATTAATAGCCACGAGTGGAGGGCAATGGCCCAGATACAACATAGAGAAACCATAAACAGCTGAGTAGCAAATAAACATAACATGGCAGAACATTTAACTTGGTAAAGAACCAACTGGCAAAAGGCAACAGTGCAACTTAGAAAGTCAAACTATTAATGGAGCAAGTATACAGTAGCCCATAAATGAAGGCTTGCAGACCCCAGAGTTATAACATCAACCATATAAGGCAATCAGGTTCTGTTCCTTGGCAGCAACTATAATTGGAAATGATGGACCCTTAGAAAGAAAAGGCGCAGGCCCGCTGCTACCCATGCCCTTAGGCATGGTTGGGCTTAGTAATCAGTACCCAAGGGTGGCCTCACTATGGTCCACAGTCCAATTTGAAGCAATCAGAGCCACATCCATGCAGGTCCCTATATGATTGTGCAACTTAGCGGGGCCTGCGGGACCAATCATGATGTTGAGAAAGACCCCCTGAGTTCCTCCGTTCAGTAGGCCTTGCAAAGTTCAATTTCAATTGTCTAGGCATCTAGCTCGGGTGATCTAATACACCAGCAAATGTAAGGGGACAGAGATCAGTTTCCTCACTAGGCCTCCCAATCAACTTGTGGCTAGTGTGCCCACTTCTCCTCTGCTCCATCACAAAATACAGGGAGAGCCTGAAGGCATATGAAGCATAGTCCCCTCATAAGCCCAGTGGGACAGGATCAGGATAGTTACTCCCCGCTGAGACCCGAGTCCCTAGACCCGGTCAGGGGTACTAGAGGATGATGCATCGCTATCCATAAGATTCTGAATACCACAGCATATGTCCTCCACAAGCCCCCAGACAATCGAGGAGGAAATAAGAGCACCAGGTCTGTAAGAAAGGGAGAGAAAAGAAATAGTGCAGGCCGGAGCTGGCAGGACAGACAGCAAATGAAACTGATTTTGTAAAAGCATAACTCACTCTGCATTAGGCTGCGCTCTCTCCCTTCTGGCCTCCTCCTCCTCCTCGATCCATTTCTACGCAGTTTTATGGCATGTAAAAACCGAGGGCTTTGTCCCAGTCTGTCCACCCGCAGCCGAGCTGGATATGTTAAGGAAAATTATACTGCGCTTTTTAAGGCACTATACTGGGAGGCAGTATAGCGCAGTGGTTTAAGGCTCTGAGCTACAAATCTGGTGACATCCAGCAGACCAGACCTGGGTTTGAATCCCACAGCTTCCACCTGCATACTGTGTGACCCTGAGCAAGTCACTTAACTTCCCTGTGCTCCCAGGTCACTCCTGTAAAAAAGCTTTCAGCTTAGTGTGCTACTCCTGGTTAAACAACTAAACAAAAAAAAAAATTTCCAGCCAAGCCTGTAGAGTTTGTTTTTACCGGTTAAACTTTTGGCTTAGATTGGAGCTCCCAACTAAAATCCTGGTAAACACAGACTGTAGTGTTCTCAAATTTTATAGGACCAACCGACTTAGTGTAACCCCCCCGCAAATGGGGGTTCCCAAAAGACTTCCAGGAGCTTGCTTGAATGCTCCAAGCCTGAATGGTGTTTGGCGTTTAAGCCATTTATCAGTGAGTGTTTTTAGAACCTCTGGTACTGTCTCTTTAAGAGCTGTCTGCTTGCAGACATAATTAGTTTGTATGGGGACTGTGTGTTTCTTTGATTGAGTACCACTCAAGCTGCTGCCAATTCACTCCATTTTGCAGTCACTAGGAGTGCAAAGGAACTATCTGAAAGATGTAACTGTTTGCCAGAAATTATTTAGAGTAATAATGAAATTACAGTTTGTCTAACCTGCTTTCTTTGCAGTCAGAACTGTGTCTGCTAGTTCCCATTCTAGTTTTGAACTGCTGAACTGGACCAATCAGTGTGGGGTAAGCTAGCTCTAAAATGGTGCCTTGGACGAATCAGAACTTGGACTCATAATCTGAGCCAGCCACAAGAGGATTGTATGGGCAGTGACTCTGGGAGATGTAGTTTAGACTTCAGTGCCTTTTTGACCAACAGCAGCAGTCTATTGTAGTGACAGCCAATCCAGTCAAGAACTGGGAGGAACTCAAAGGAAGTGCTTTCGGTTTTGTCGGTTGGAGTTTCAGTTGAGCTTTGGCAGTGAAGAAGGAAGGAGCCTGTGCTTTTCAGTGTGCAGTTTTAGTCAAAAACGTGTGTAAGGCCCAGAGCTCCGGTCTGCAGCTTGTTAGACTGAATCCGTCCTGTGAAGAGAATCAAAGGATCTCTGAAGAGTAGAAACCAGGCTCACCCTGTAGAAGACTGGAGAAATTGTTGAATTACACTTGGTCTGTCAGGAACTGAATCTGCTGTGTGTTCTCCGGGTATTGTGCAGTAATTGTGATCGGGATACAGATGCAGCCTGCCTGGTATAGTGCTTTCTTTTATATGGATGTGTAGAGGTTTGTGTACCTCAAGTGAGCCTCTGACATTGAAGGACCCTATCTTATTTGGAGGTCGTGAATACTAATTCAGGGTCGCTCCCTGTTGAATTGCCACATTAAATCCAAATGGAATTACTGTACTGCTGACTGTTTAATTCTCCTTTTCTCTGTGTGAAAGGGCCCCTACCAGCTGCCACGGTTTGGACTAGCCACTGGGCTTGGGTACCCAGGAAAGTAACTGATAGGGATAGGCCTGTGCACAGAGCCATAGGTAGATTATTAGAGTGATAAGCTAATTAACCTGATTTTCCCCTGTCCTTGTTATATCCCCTAAATAAATCAGAGCTGCTTGTTTCAGCAAAGTTATACTGCCTGAGGTATTTGTCTATGTTAAAGTACTGTACTGTGATTGTTGCACTGTATCTCATTTCACAGGAGGTCCCAGTGCGGAACCAGACCTGGGGGTAAGTGTATACTGTGAAGGTAATTCTGATATATTGTGTGGGCCACTAGTGGGAAGAAGGGGGGTTGCAGTGTCCCAGAGGGCTGTGACCAAGTTAGTTTAACTATTGCAAACCCTGACCTCTGGGTGGAGGCACCCGCCATTGGATCCAGGCCCTCAACCTGTTAGTGGCAAATCAGGCAGGGTAGTAGCCCCTGGGATAGCGCCATCTAGGGGTTACATCTTGAGGCTCACCGCTGGGATTGTGTGTCCTCTAGTGGCCATATTTACTGAACCACTGTTAAGAAAAAATGGGTACCCGACAGAAGTGGCTGTGACCGGCTGGTGGAGTGGTGTACTGGGGAGGAGATCGACCCTCAAAATGCTATGCTTATCCTGGACATCCCCTGGGTATCAATACGGACACTGTGCAGGAGTACTTTCCAAGGTGGAAGGTTTACAAAACCCTGTGGTGGTGGGTCGGCATGCTAATCTGCTCACCCACACTTTCCTGGCCCTAGTAGAGTTTAAGGATCCCATAGATAGCTCCAAAGTGCCACAGACCATTACCCCAGAGGGAGCCTCACTGCTTGGAGAGTGATAACTAAGGACAGTAAGACCCGGGGAATCAGCCCCACCACTATCTGAAACTTTTGAGGAGAAATTTGCTGAATGGTTGCTGGGAGAGGGAAAACTGTGGAGGACTTGAAGAAACTATTCTTGCCACCTGGGGGTGTTCCTCCCCCAACACCCTCTCCTGCTCCAGTGCCCGTAATGGTGGCTGAACCAATGCAGACTCCTATTTCTGCACCTGCCATTAGTCACGACTCTTACCGAAGGTTGAGGATCTTCTCTGGCACCCTCCCCACCCCCCAAGGGGAGGATGACTGGGAGGCCTGGATAGACTATGTTGCCCCCCAAGTGCTAGAATGGCAATGCTCGGAGGCGAGAAAGAGGGTTAGTGAGAGCCTCCGAGGTCCTGCCCTGGCTACCATCCGCAGCAACGGGCCAGTAACCCTGAAGCGACTGCACAGGCCTATCTTGAGGCCTTGGAGAATGTGTATGGGAGCCCAGATTCTGATGAGGACCTATGGTGGAGAGTAAGAAATGCACAACAGTACCAAGGGAGTTGTTGTCTGTGTATGTCTCTCGCTGGAAAAATTGTTGCAAGAATGCTCTCAGAAAGGGTAGTTTGCCAGCGATTGAACTGGACCGAACCAGACTGGACAGAATCCTTAAGTCTGCCCCTTCTCAGAACTGCTGTTGCTTCAGTTCGCCTGGCAAATCGACTGGAATCCCCACCCTCCTATGATGAGTTAATGAGAGAAATTCGAGGAGTTGAGAAAAGGCGACCTCGGAGGTACCTGCACCAACAGCTGTGGCTACGACCAGTGACTGAGGGTGACCCATCAAGTGAAGTTCAGGGGCAGAGGTTGACAGTCAATGAGTGCTCTGACAAGGAAAAGATATGCCACAATGGGGCGAACTGTTGAGAGAGATCCGGAATTCAAAAACAGTCCCTTTATGAAGGCCGCGCCTGCAAGTGGCCTGACCTATATCCGACTGCATTCTTTATGGGGTGGGGGTACCCACCCATGTATCTCCTGCTGATAACAGCTCCAACTCAATTCCTTGACCATGAAGTGGAGAAACTGACGAGATGTCTCCAAATGCTTATCACGCCGCAGACAGAGATGGCACCAGGTTTCCAGTTAGTAATACCGCCCTGGCTCCCAGTGTAGGCGCCTCGGCCAGCTCAAACTCCAGAAAGTATGTTTTCTATAATTGTGGGAAAGATGGGCACATGAAAAGGAATGCCAGTCCCCAAAAGACACTGACAAAGTTGCATATAGGCTACAAGGAGAGCTTGGAGAAGAAATCAGTGGTTAAGAGGTGCACGACATTATCCCAGTGAGGGCACCAAAATGCTAATTCACGCCTTTTGTGGCAAGGTCAGTTGCCCAGGCCCCCTACCGCCTCTCCAGACTGGTCCAGAATAGTGGGTCCCTCCATGGAGACCACTGTAAAGGGAATGGAGTGTCTACAAGAGCTGTATTAGACAGTGGCCCCAAGTGACAATTATGTTCCAGGATTGGTATCAGAAGCATTTGTCAGGACGTACCTTACAACCATTAGAAGGACTGCATGTATGGGGTTAAGTGAGAAGGCCTACCTATTCGGGTATATCCAATTTGGCTGTCTTTCCCCACCTCCGTGGCTGGAGTGGCGAACAAGTAGAGACCCTAGCCTTAGTGTGTCCCCCACTGGACTGTATGATGGTGTCCCTTTGTTGATTGGAACAAATGCTCATATGTTCGGAAGGCTGGCACAGTTGTGTTATGAAAAACAGGGGTCAAAGACTAGTAGAGATTTAAGAGTTCCGGCTTTAATTAAGAAGGCCTATGAGGCACAGAGAGATGCTGAAAAACAGAACCAGAGGAACCGGTCGGAATTGTATGGAAGAAGGATCCTGAGTCTCTGATCCTGGCGCCAAATGCCCAGTGTACCTTACAGGAGAGGTCCGTGATTAGAAAGGATGTTAAGAATAAAATATTAATGTTGGATGCACCAGGCGATGGAAAATTGCCAGAGGGACTGCTGGTCAAGCCTAGTATTTTGCCCGCTAGAGCCCATGCTTATGCCAGAAGGGTAATGGTCCAAGTTCCAATGTGTCTGAAAGAGACATTCGAGTAAACAGAGGTTGCATCCTGGCTAATGTGCATTGTGCAGACACTGCAGTGCTACCCAGCAAGAGTTCAAGGAAGAATGACAGAATAACTCCTGACTTGTTTGATTTCGCGACTCCCGCTGCCAGCTGAATGGAAAGTGAGGATCAGTGAGAAGCTTGCCCAGAGAGACCAGGTGTTTTTTTAGGAGGTGGGATGTAGGATGCGTGCAAGGAGCTGAGCACAATATCCGGGCTGCATGACGAAAGACCATTTCATGAGAGGTCTCGACGCCTGGCACCTGCTGACATAGATGATGGACGGCATCTGCAAGAGATGTTAGCTGCTGGTGTAATACAAGAATCCAGAAGCCCTTTATGCTTCCCCCATTGTGGTAGTGAGGAAAAGAATGGAACAGTAAGGATGTGTGTGGATTATTTGACCTTTAAACCGGGCGGACTATCCCTGATCAGTACACAATGCCCCGCATTCAGGATGCTTTGGACTGCCTAAACGGGAGCAAGTGGTCTCTCTGTGCTGGATCTCCGCAGTGGGTACTACCAGATCCCGATGGCCCCAGAGGACCGTGGAGAAGACGGCCTTATCTGTCCGCTTGGCTTCTATAAGTTCATGAGGATGCCTCAAAGGGATTTACAGGTGCCCCAAAATTTTTCAACGATTGATGGAGCGGCAGTGGGGACATGAACTTACTAGAGTGCCTGGTATACCTAGATGATGTTATTGTGTTTGGCAGCTCACTGGAGGAACATGAGAGCAGATTATTTAAGGTATTGGACAGACTGGAGGACTTTGGCCTTAAACTGTCCATTGATAAGTGTCAATTCTTTCAAACATCAGTAAGTATGTGGGACACATAGTATCCACCGAGGAATAGAGACCGACCCAAGTAAAGTTGAGGCCTTGATCACCTGGCCACAGCCCAAAAATCTAAAAGAACTGCAAAGATTCCTGGATTCTGTGGTTATTATCGCGCTTCATCAAGGACTATTCAAGAGTGATCCGCCTTTACTTAACCTTACTCAAGGGTATCCCCAACCCACAAAAATACCAAAAGTCAGCGTCCCTCAAGACTGAAAGAGTGTATTTTATCCGAGTGAAGTATTTGGGGTCCGCTGACTCCTGATTGTGAGACTGCTTTTCATGAGATCATATATCAACTTACCCATGCTCCAGTGCTGGCCTATGCCTGATCCAAGAAAACCTTACGTCCTGCACACTGATGCTAGCTTGCAAGGGTTGGGGCTGTGTTGTACCAAGAGCACGAGAATGGCCTGAGACCAGTGGCCTTTTGCAGTAGAAGCCTGACCCCATCCGAAAAGAACTATCCTGTACATAAGTTAGAGTTCCTAGCTTTGAAGTGGGCTATTGTTGACCAATTCCATGAGTACTTGTATGGGGCTAAAATACTAGTAAAACTGACAATAATCCTTTGACCTATGTGCAGACCTCAGCTGTTGGATGCCACTGGCCATAGGTGGCTTTCTGCATTATCTACATATGACTATGCTTTCGTAATACCGAGTAGGTCTGAACCATATAGATGCTGGGATGCCTCTCCGAGGCCTGTTCCTGAATGACTGGGTCCGGATTGGTGAACCTGGCTATTCGGGCACTCTGTCGGAAGTTTGACAGGGAGGAACAAATGTCCACGGATCTAGTGGACTGCATGGTGGATTGCTTGGGAGCTCTGAGAATTGCATACTTGCTGCTTATTGTCACTTTTCTGCAATAGACATTGGTGCAATTGCCTCAGCTGGATAATGACAGTATCTTTTACGGGTCAATCCGCCATCCCATGATCGAAGCAGCTTTAGAAGCCCTCTATGCAGGAAAGATGTGTCCAAATTACGCCCACTGATTTGAGAACTGCACTGTTATACAAAGAAGGTCCTAAGTTGAAACTGATCAATAAACTGTTATACAGAGAAACAGTAGACAGAGGGACAAGTAGACAAACAACAACTAGTGCTGCCCACTGCCTTCCGAGACTCAGTGCTGAGGTCCTTGCACAACCACACAAGCACCTTGGCATAGACAGAACACTTGACTTGGTGAGATCCAGATTCTATTGGCCTAAGATGGGGCTGATGTGGAGCAACACATTAACTTGTAGTCGCTAAGTACAGAGGAAAGCTTTGCCTCAGAGGGCTGCCCCCTGTTAACATCACCACCAGTGCACCCATGGAGCTGGTCTGTATTGATTTTCTGAGTTTGGAGTCAGATCAAAGAAATATCAGTAATGTGCTGGTGGTCACTGACCATTTCACGAGATATGCCCAAGCTTTCCCCACCAAAGACCAGAAAGCATCCACTGTGGCCAAAGTACTTGTAGAAAACTTTTGTTCACTATGGGGCTCCACAAAGAATCCATTCTGATCAAGGAGAGACTTTGAGAGTCGCCTGATCAAAGAGATGCTTCTCTGTGGGGAGTGCGAAGTCCAGAACCACTCTCACCACCCCAGGGGACCCACAGCCTGAACGCTTCAACCGCACTTTGCTAGTATATGCTAGGCACCCTGCACCCAAAGGACAAGCCTAGATGGAGCCAACAAATTAGCACCCTGGTACATGCTTATAACTGCACCTAAAGTGATGCCACTGGATTCTCCCTCAGCCTGATGTTTGGAAGAGAAGCTCGACTACCAGTAGATGTGTGTTTTGGGGTCTCCTGATGGGGTTCAAGCTGACAACTATTTACAGTATGTGCAAAAGTTAAAGGCCCAGCTAACCTGACATGTACTAACTGGCTCAAACCATGGCTGCCAAAAGAAATCTGGCCAACAAAGAAAGGTATGATAAAAGGTGAAAGCACAGGAACTCCAGGAGGAGATCGGGTATTGCTAAGAAATCTGGGACTGCATGGCAAGTACAAGATTGCTGACAGATGGCACCATCTCCCTACATTGTAGTGGGCAAACTAGATGATCTGCCAGTGTACAAAGTAAGGCCTGAGAATAATTCAAAAGATGTAAAAACAATGCATAGAAATCATTTACTGCCCATTGGACAAATCTAATTGAGTCTGAGCCCCTAGAAGATGCCCTCTGGACCAGTGACTAGAGCTGCTGCTAAGAAAAGATCAAGAAAGCCTGCACCTAGAGAAGCAAAGTTAAAGTGTTCCTCCACAAGTCCCAGTTGAGCATGACTGTCAGTCCATATCGGAAGAAAGTGAGAGTGACTTTGAATACTATCCTTCTTACGAACTGAGTCAATTGTTTCTGGGCAATCCCCTAGTCAATACTGAGATGAAGCTGGCCTTCTGACTGTCTAAGCCCCCAGCTTCATCCCTGGAGCCAATGCTCCCAGAAAGTGAAGTGCAAAGCATCAGATCAGATGAAATGGAATCATTGTGCATGGTTGAACTGTTTGAGCTTCAGGGAGGAAAATGATAGATTGGGGCAGACTGGTGATACACCCGAACAAGAAGAGTATTTTGAGTGCCCTGACAGTCCACTGCCAGTGTCCAAAAGCTCCATGCGAGCCAAATGTTGTGGAATCAGAAACTGTAACTCCTGGAGCTGAAAGTGCCCCAAGTTCTAGCCTCTCTACCCCATGGAGACTCCCCTGACAAGTGAGGACAATGCTGAAAATGAGGCTCAGAGTGCAGAGACTATAACAGTTCCCCTAGAAAGACTGGTCGAGCTGTAAAGCCTGTGGTGCACCTCAGTTATGATTCACTTGGGAGGCCTGTGGACTTGCCTCTCAATGTTGTCCATAAAGGGAGTGTATGTGTCCCCGAGCTCATTGCCCAAACTGAGCATCAGTGCTAACTCCAAGTTACTTGTGTTGCCCTTAATATGGTGCCCTTGCCCCATCCAGCCCCAAGGTAACTGATAGGAAGGGCCCTCTCTTCAGGTTTCATGTACAAGAGGTAATAACTTGAGTTATGGTACAATGTGTGTAATACTGTGTAAAGAGGACGTTCTGCAATGTTTCAGAAATGTGTTCTTGGTAAAATGATATATTGACTGATGATTACATGTGTGAGCCTAATGCAAATGTATATGGTTGCAGTTAAAACTTATGTGTACTTGCTTGACGTGACGCTGCTTTCTCCCAGGGCCAGGAAGGGTGTAACCCCTGCAAATGGGGTTCCAAAAGACTTCAGGAGCTTGCTTGAATGCTCCAAGCCTGAATGGTGTTTGCTGCTAGCCATTTATCAGTGAGTGTTTTAGAACCTCTGGTACTGTCTCTTTAAGAGCTGTCTGCTTGCAGACATAATTAGTTTGTATGGGGACTGTGTGTTTCTTTGATTGAGTACCACTCAAGTTGCTGCCAATTCACTCCATTTTTGCAGTCACTAGGAGTGCAAAGGAACTATCTGAAAGATGTAACTGTTTGCCAGAAATTATTTAGAGTAATAATAGAAATTACAGTTTGTCTAACCTGCTTTCTTTGCAGTCAGAACTGTGTCTGCTAGTTCCCATTCTAGTTTTGAACTACTGAACTGGACCAATCAGTGTGGGGTAAGCTAGCTCTAAAATGGTGCCTTGGACGAATCAGAACTTGACTCATAATCTGAGCCAGCCACAAGAGGATTGTATGGGCAGTGACTCTGGGAGATGTAGTTTAGACTTCAGTGCCTTTTTGGACCAACAGCAGTCTATTGTGAGTGACAGCCAATCCAGTCAAGAACTGGAGGAACTCAAAGGAAGTGCCTGTTTTGTCGGTTGGAGTTTCAGTTGAGCTTTGGCAGTGAAGAAGGAAGGAGCCCTGTGCTTTTTCAGTGTGCAGTTTTAGTCAAAAACGTGTGTAAGGCCTAGAGTTCCGTCTGCAGCTTGTTAGACTGAACTGTCCTGTGAAGAGAATCAAAGGATCTCTGAAGAGTAGAAACCAGGCTCACCCTGTAGAAGACTGGAGAAATTGTTGAATTACACTTGGTCTGTCAGGAACTGAATCTGCTGTGTGTTCTCCGGATATTGTGCAGTATTGGAATCGGATACAGATGCAGCCTGCCTGGTATAGTGCTTTCTTTTATATGGATGTGTGAAGAGGTTTGTGTACCTCAAGTGAGCCCTGCTGACATTGAAGGACCCTATCTTATTTGGAGGTCGTGAGTACTTAATTCAGGTCAGCTCCCTGTTGAATTGCCACATTAAATCCAAATGGAATTACTGTACTGCTGACTGTTTAATTCCTCCTTTTCTCTGTGTGAAAGGGCCCCTACCAGCTGCCACGGTTTGGACTAGCCACTAGGGCTTGGGTACCCAGGACAGTAACTGATAGGGATAGGCCTCGTGCACAGAGCCATAGGTAGATTATTAGAGTGATAAGCTAATTAACCTGATTTTCCCCTGTCCTTGTTATATCCCCTAAATAAATCAGAGCTGCTTGTTTCAGCAAAGTTATACTGCCTGAGGTATTTGTCTATGTTAAAGTACTGTACTGTGATTGTTGCACTGTATCTCATTTCACAGGAGGTCCCAGTGCGGAACCAGACCTGGGGTAAGTATACTGTGAAGGTAATTCTGATATATTGTGTGGGCCACTAGTGGGAAGAAAGGGGTTGCTGTGTCCCAGAGGGCTCTTGACTGGGTTAGTTTAACTATTGCAAACCCCTGACCTCTGGGTGGAGGCATCCGCCATTGGATCCAGGCCCTCAACCTGTTAGTGGCAAATCAGGCAGGGTAGTAGCCCCTGGGATAGCGCCATCTAGGGGTTACATTAGCTTTTTGCAGCACAGTTTCTTTGTCTCCAAATCTCAAATATTTAATAAACCAATGCCAGGGCCGATCCCCTGGGTTTGGCAGCGGGCCCACCCGACGTTCACGTTCAATTTCAAAGCTCACTGCCTCCTCCGGGAAGCCTAGCTGCTTTACCAGCCAGTGAGGGATCTCCACGTTGGGGTTCCTCCCTTCTAGCCCTTCAGGCAGCCCTATTATACGGATGTTGGATCTCCGGGAGCGTTTTTTTCTGGTCATCTATACACTCCCGGAGTTCGGCTACCGTCGACAGCAGGCCATTTTTCTCCACTGTAACCCCCACATAGGAGTCCTCCATATCACCCACTCTCTTCTTCAGCACACAGATTTGCGAAGTATGGGTGGTGGTAGTTTCAGTCAGGCCGGTGACCACTGATTGAAGGTGAGCAAATTGTGTGTTTAGATTATTAAAGCCAGTCTTCATATATCGCTGCATTTGCAGCAGAGTGTCGGGGACCCCAGCAAGTGATTTAGTTAGCTCCATCAGGCTGGCCTCTGTCTGCACGCCTTCTGGAGTTGTGCCTGGGGAGGAAGGCCCAGAATCAGCGTGTCACTCCTTCTTTTAGATTGCAAACGAGCCTCAAATTGCAGTTTAGCTTGCTTGTTTTTTGATTTGCCAAACGCCATCTGTTCAGGGATTCCAAATATCCATAGTAGAATGACTAAGAGTCATTAATTCAGTTGTAAATACATTTTAAAGACTGCTGCCCTAGCAGCTGTGTGGCTAGCAAGCTGCTTACCACACTTGCCTGCTAGCCACGCCTCGAAAGCATTTGACTCTATTGAATGGGACTACCTGTACCTCGTCCTCATACACCTTGGAGTGGGTGGAACATTTTTTTCTAGGATACAAGCCATATACACCCTTCCCTCAGCCAGAGTCAACACAAACTCCATACTCTCCCCCCATTTCTACTGGAGCGAGGGACAAGACAGGGTTGCCCCCTTTTTCCCCTCCTGTTTGTTCTGGCTGTAGAACCACTGGCCAGTACTATATGAAGCCATCCAGATATTACTGGCTTAACAGTGGGAAACACATCATACTCAACCCTTATGTGTGCTGACGATCTTCTCCTTCCCCTGGCAGACACCCAATGCTCCATACCTCCCTTGCTCCATCTCCTAGACACTTACTCTATGTATTCAGGCCTAAAATTGAATCAAACTAAGACCGAATTACTCCCCCTGAATGTCCATTGTACCCAGCAGATGGTAGAATCAGCTAGCCTACTCTGGGCCCCTAAAGAAATCACCTATCTGGGAATTCTTCTGACTCCATCTCTTGACACACTCTGGCAAGTCAACATACAACCCCTTCTCTCCTCTATCAAGACAGAATTCGATAGATGGAAACTCTTAAACTTACCCTGGCAGGAAAACTGCAGCTATAAAATGGTCTCAGCCCCCAAACTCTTTTATCTTCTCATGCACACATCCCCCTCCTAAGCATTTGGCACATGGCTATCAATAGATTAATTAGGGACTTCCTTTGGGAGGCTCCAAACCCAGGTACAGCCGCTCTAAGCTTAGGGCCCACTGGGAACATGGTGGCTGGAATCTCCCTTGGATAGAAGGATACTGAAAGGCCTTCTTTCTAGCCCAAACTGTTAAATGGATGTATCCTCCCCCCCCCACTCCACAGTGACTCCAAATTAAGCTAGACATCACAGAGACTATACACCCCTCTTCACTTCTTTTTTCATGTAACGACACCAAACTCAGACCTCCCAACAGACCTAATTTGGGTCCTACCTCATCCACGGTAGAAGTGTCCAGAAATAACTGGTTTGCAACCCATGTAAAGATGAAAATGGACCTTCTCCCTGCCTTCTCACATTCCTCTGTGGCAAAACCTCCATTACTATAGGGGATATTGGGTGAGTTGGAAGCATTGGGCCGATTTGGGTATTTACAAATGGGAGATCTCATGGATCCAACCCACAAAGTTCTTCACACCTTTCAATCCCTCCAGCAACTTAGGCTGGTGTGACAGCCTAGAGGTTAGAGTAATGAGCTGTGAACGAGCTTGGTACATCCAGCACACCAGACCTGGGTTTGAGTCTCACAACCTCCACTTGCATACTGTGCGACTCTGAGCAAGTCACTTAACCGCCCAGTGCTCCCAGGTCACCCCTGAAAACAGGCACTTGTGCCTAGTGGGCCTTACCCGGTTACCAAAGACTAAAATAAAATAAAATAAACTATGGGATATCCCCCAGTCAGATTTCTGGAGACACCTCCAACTCAGAGATGCCCTCCACCACTATCTGAGCCCCCCTCGACACAATGTACTTCGTCAACCCTGCTTGCCTGGATACAACACCCTAAGGGCCTTGCAGCGCGCATCTATGCCATGCTTAGAGACACTTTACCCTTTCAATCCGAGGAAGCGAAGCATAAATGGGAAACAATGCTGCAACCCCCTATTCCATCTGTGGCTTGGGACCAGGCCTGGAGAGATACACACAGCTGGTTGAGGGATGCTAGATCAAGGCTAATCCAAAACAAAATTGCCCACTCACGGTACAGAACCCCAGTGGTTCTCCGCAGAGCCAAACTTCTGGAGTCAGATAAGTGCTGGAGATATCGTGGGGCTAAGGGTGACCTACTACACATACTGTGGTCCTGTCCACGGATCCAACCCTTGTGGCAAGCAACACAAGACATAGCATCCAAGGTGCTATGCCAGCAGAACCCCCTTAGTCCTCTCTTCTACCTCCTGGGCATCTGTAGTGACCTCCCTAAGTTATCCTCGCCTGAATATATGTGGCTTGCCCTACTGACCCTGCAAACTAAGAGAGCCCTGCTCTGTAACTGGAGATCTCCACAGGTCCCTACAATGATAGAGGTACTGGCGTCTCTCTCAGCCCTTGCCAAGCTAGACAGAATTTCCCACCTCCAGACATATCAAATTTCCTCATTCAGACTTTGCTGGGCTCCTTACCTAAGTTCTGTTCACCGGGGGTCGGACTGAGGTACAGAGGGCCCACCTGGGAAGAGGATACAAGGGCCCATCTGGAAAATCAATACAGGAGGGTCCAGGGTGACACACACATATCAGTATTCCACTTCAATTTGATACATTAGCTCTGTGATTACATCTTACATTTATCTACAGGGTCCCAGATACTCCATTTAATCAGAAAAAAGATGATAAATACAAATGTTTCAAGAGTTCAGAAGGTGACCAGGTACCCAACTGAGGGGGGGCCCACCTGGAAATTTCCAGGTATACAGGTGGGCCAGTCCAACCCTGCCCCTGGTTCACCCTCAGACTGGTGTAGACTAAATTACCCCCTACCCTGCTGGATGCAGTCAGGTTACAATCTTGCCACTCTGAATGAGGTTCAGTGTCCCCACAGGGCAGTTACTGATCAACTAATCCCAGTACCTAGGCACAGTACAGGATTTACCTCCTTACTCTCAAGTATATATATTTGCTGTTTTTCTGAAAATATGTGTTTATGTTCGTGATCTTGTACATTATAAATGATACCCAAGCTAAGAACTAAACTCTTTGGGATATATTTATGTGTTTATGCTCTAGAATAAATTCAGATTTTGCATACACACTGATAGCTCAACTCTTCTCCCGAGGCTGTGAAAAGGGATTTGATTTGACCTGACTAGACACTGAGACTAGGTCTGGTGTGCTTATGTCCAGCAAAGATTGTCGATAGAGATTCGTCTCTGGTGAGTACAATAGTTTGGCATATAACCTGCTGTATGACTGGATCGCTTTAGTATAGCCCTTCCTTCATTAACCCTTACCACAATACCCATCTCCACTCATTCTTACCCTTTTTACTGGTAGTAGTGGATAAGTGTTATGTACGTCCAGTATCTCCCATATTGGCAGTCCTGAATGTATATAAACTCACCATTCAATTTACCTGTACACATTTATAAACATATGCTGTTGACTGTTCCCTTTGCCCCTTCCCTCTCTCTGACTTCTTTTCCCTTTGTTTCCCCCCTCCTTCCCCACTTCCCCATTTTCTTATTTCTTTTCTTTACGTATTGGTTTTAAGCGCCTGTTCAATGACTGTTTATATGAAGGCATCAGTCCTAATGATTTATGTTCTGTCAACTCTTTTGGGAAAATAAAAATGTTACAACAAAAATGGTGGTGGTACAGTAGATGTATAAATTTGCTACTGATCAAGGGTAATTAACATTAGAAAAATAAATACCTCTCATGAATGTCCCCATTTCCAGAACAACTATGTGATACACTCTACAGAATAAGACTCTCTCATGCACAAGGAAAGGAGCATTCTGATTGGTCAAAAGTGCTACCTTAATCTAAAATATTTGAACATAGACTACAAGGACTAGACAACATAGACAAGTAAATGTGTACAGAAATCACAGTAGATAGGCATGCCACAGTATCAGCCTGTTTATACACTAATTAGATCTTCAAAACAAAACAGTTGACTGAAAACAACAACGCAAATGTGATTATCATGTACAAATGAATACCCAAGTAGACAAGACCAACAATTAAAGTACTATACAGTGTGCTGGGAATCACCTCTAAATACAATACAAAAATGAGCAAGATGATAGAATACAATACAAAATAATTGATAGACAATCATAAATGCAAGACATCCCAATGCAGTTTGTCAACATACAGTATAAGAACCTAAAAGAGAAGTCACATTCAAGCAGCAGCAATTTAGGGTGGTTTACATAGCCGCAGTCAATGGGTTACTCACTGTGGGGGCCAGGTCAAATAGGGCATCGTGTCCTGCTGCTCTGATGAATTTTCTTGCTGAATCCCATGCAGATTAACCACTCAGTTGAGAATGCTTGCGTGGACTCATAACATCAGCCAAAGTCCACCTCATCTGACTGGCTGCAAGGGTTTAAGTGGCAGGGGCTCTGCTGCCCTCTGGAGTGAGTCCATGAAATAGTGGTTTTATGCGACAGAGGTACAACAGTCCATTGCCAGTGTCTCCTTCCGCCGCAGGTCAGCATGAGGGTTGCTCCAGCCGATGAAGAAAGGCAGAACCACAGGGATGGATCAGGAGTGAAGTTGGGCCTTTAAAACAGGCAAAGTCTACCTTTTCCTCCCTGCTTCTGATTGGCTCCAGGGGACTGAGTGGTAGCAGCTCTTGCTGCACTTCAGAGTCAATTGACATGCTGGTGTGTGCGTGTGTGTGTGTGTGCGTAACAGCTCCTGCTGATGTAGAAAGGCAGGATGCCAAGGAGTAATATGGAGGTTCATGTCTCGAAACTTGTAAGTGCCAGCTTCACTTAAAGTGCAGTCTACCTGAGCAATCGCTACTTCTTGGGCGGAGAGAGCTTTTGCATCTCAGTCACATCTTTGTAATGCACCCACCTTATCCTCAATTCATACACTCACTCAATGTTACAGTTTGATAGGGGACGGCAAATACCTTATTTCGAATATTCAGACAAATATTCATTCTGGGGCCCCAACTATTCGGAAATTCGCACATATATTCATTATTTAAGTCCCTTGGGAAAAAAGAAAAAAGAAATAGCCCCACCCTCCTTCCCAGCCCAATCTTTTAAAAAACAACCCCATCCACCTACCCTTTGCTACAGTTCCAATCCCACCTTCCCTCCAGCACACACATAATTCTCTCACAAGAAGGGGTTCTCATCATGAACCCACCTGCCTCCATGGTCAACCTCCGTCTCATCTTTAGTGCTGAAATATCAGAAATCAATATTTAATTCTTCTCCCTTTTCAGCAGCAGCGCAGCACCCAAGAACACTTCCTCTCCTTCTAACCCCAGCATCCAAAGTTTCTTAACTCAGTGAAGGCCCCCACCCCAGGTGAGACAGAAGGTGACTGGAGAGCAACCTGCCCTCCTCCACGGTCAGCCACCCTCTATGAAAGAAAGTGCTCCCGCACAAGTGATCAGCTGTTTTACTATGTAAGCAAGCATGGGAACACTTCATTTACAGAAGGTGGCTGGTCGTGGAGCAGAGCAGGTTGGGGAGGACGGTGGAAGTGTAGTTGGGTACTGCACTGCTGCTGTCAAAGGGGGGAGGGAAATACTGAGTTCTGACATTTAAGCACTAAAGATGACATGGCTGCTGGCTGTGGAGGCGGGTGGGTTCATGCCGGACAGTTATCGTGAGATTTATTTCTTCAAACTAAAATTTGTGGGTGCTGGGGGGTGAGACTGGAACTGTAGCAGAGGATGGTGAAATGGGGGGTGTATTTTTAATGTTTCATAATTCTAATAGGAAGAGGAACGAATAGTGTTACTATTCGTTATTCAGATCTGAAGAAACTAATAGTGCATTATTTGTGGTATTTGTGAAATACTATTCATTACTCACACACCCCTAATATTTGGAAGTATTCAGCTCAGCAAGCATCTCATTTGGGCACAGAGTTCTGCAGGATGTTGTATATTCCAAGTCTGACTGTGAGTCAGTGGGGCTCTGGGGTTATATTTATGCCCTTGGGTACTGCTTATTATAACCTGAAGGTCCAGAGTGATATGAGGAATATACTGCAGACTAATATGAGGAATATACCACAAACTTATCTTTTAATCAAGTAATGTTTGAAAGATCAAGACTATTTCAAAGTGGCAGTGTGGTGTAGTAAGTAGTGGACAGGATCCAGAACCAGGTGACTCGGGCTGAAATCCAAACAGAGCAACTTTATTTACTGTGTGACCCTGAACAAGTCACTTAACCTCTCAATGCTTCAGTCTACCCAACGGACAATGGGTAAAAGCAGAACTCCACTGAAAATGAGACAAAAGTATTTTTTCACAGATAAGGATAATGTCCTAAAATGCAGTGTTCTGCATAAGACAATGACCAAACTAAAGAACTGTTTTTGAAAACTTGTTTTGTGTGTCCATAGTATGCAATTACCATTTTTTTAAATTTATTACAGATTTTCCACCCTGCCTGGCTGACTCTAGCAGTCCTCTCCTCCCAGCCCTGTCACCTACTGTCCAGGGATTTACCTTCCAATCAGTCAGTTCCCCACAGATGGCATACAGACATATAGTCGGTACAATTAGTCATGGACACAACTGTGTGGTCATTTAGGTGAAAGGATGGCTTTGCGCTGTATAGCGTCAAGGGAAAATGAAGTTGCTGTGACTACTTACTGGCGATGGCAAGACGGCAACGCTTTTGCACCATTACTGCTGGACAGGCTAACTTCCCCCACTACCACCACCATTTAAAAAACACTGACATTGCTCACTCGTTCTCCCAACGTAAAACCTTATTATATCTCATCCGTTTAAAATGCTTTGCTCCTCGATACTCTTTCAGTTACTGCCTCTGCCAGGAAAACTACAGTTTCTAATTGTTTTCTTTTCAATCCTCTCAAACCACCACCACCCAGTAATTCCGTTCACTCACACTTCACTCAAGCGAGTTGAGTCGTACCACTCAACACACCAACAGATCACCACCCAAACTGATTTATGATTATCCTCAACTGCAGCCCCAGAGTAACAGAGTAGAATTATTCATGCATACTTATATATTAGAAGTCCTACCTGCTCTTGTGTGACATCTGTTGATGCACATGACTAATTATGGAAACTTTCCTGATGTTGTGGTACTTTCTGTCTTGGGCCTGCTCTACACCATAAATTCTGAGTTCTTATTTTTGTATTCCTCTTATTAACTTTTAGCCTCCCCAATAATATGCCCACTTTGAATATGATGTAAGGAACACTTATATTTACAAAATGGAATGGACAAAGAATCGAGAAAGAATCATCAGCCCCTTTAAAAACAGCAGCTGATGATTCTTTGTCCGTTCCATTTTGCAAATCTAAGTTTTTCTTTTTAGGCTGTTTGAGTGATTCCTGGGATGTGCACTAGTCGTGGGAGGTGGCGGCCATCTGGCTGTTCCATTTTGTGATTTCCCCCGTTTTGACCCGCAACAAGAAAGATCAGTGATCAACCCAGTAACTCTGTTTTGTCCCCATGACGTAATGTCTGCTATTAATGAACCATGACATTATGCCGGCGACAAATCATCTGTACATGCCCACAGACTGTCCCCTATGACAGAGCCTCCTGGGTTCCCCAAGCCAGGAAGGTGTTATGAGCTGGGCTGTGGTCAGAGCCCAGTGAACAGTGTAGGGCCTGCACAGGAGAGGCGATATATTCATGTGCTAGGGCCAAGTGGACATCTGCATGTAAGCATACAGACGTCCTCCTGGCCAGTACCTGCCCACCCACCCACTGTAGCTCTGCTGCACTGCCACCTGTGCTCATCCAGGTGGCAGTGTCATAGCAGAGCAAGCAGTCGACACTTGATCCTCCTCCACCTGGCTGGCCCCCAACAACCTGGGCTCACTTCTGAAAGAACAGTTACATAGTCACAGTAACAGTAGATCTTCGAGAGAATCTCTTTCATCAGGCAACACCTATGGAACTATAGCCGCCTGGCACTAGGACCACATTGAAACTTTTTGCAAGCAGTCTGCTAGGGGCCACCCATGATGATGTCCTACATCGGCACTTCCCATATAAACGTGGGCAGCCCTTCCTGCCTCAGATCCCTGCTAGAGATCATGCTCAGAGGACCTCCCTCAGGGAACGGGAATACAGGTTATGGTTCCAGCTACCAGGCGAGGCTAGAAACAGTAGGTACACAGTCCTGGAGAAAGAGACAGGAGTAGCTGGCCCACCGCCAGCGCTTGGATTTCCACTTGCGGTGCTGGCGACCTGGGTTCGGGAATGGACTTGGGTCGTCGGAGGGCCAGACAGAAGGAGAAGGATTAAGCATCCCACGATTGCTTTCATTCTCCGGGGGGAGGGTGTGGAACATCGCCGGAGTTTGGGGGACCCCTGGCGGAGGCCAGGAGTCCCACAGCTATCAGTGCCAGCAAGGTTCAAGGGGGCGGGATGGATGCAGGTGTCATTGAATGTTCCCGCCCACCTACAGGGGGAAAAAACAGCCCACCTCCACTGCCTAGATGATGCCCACCCCTCGGCTGCACATCGGCTCCCTTGGCCGACTCCGCCCTATCCCGCTGTTCGTGGCACCTTTAGAGACCGGGTGCCACCGCCTCACCCTGGGGGCAATCCAGGGGTCCCGGGAGGCGCTCATGGGATGCCACAGCCGAGGTCCATGACCAGGTGGATGGCCTGGCAAAAAGTGGAGTATGGGCACAAAAAGACTAAATTGGAAAAAAAAAAGAGACAGAAGTTATAGATCTCTGTGTCTGAGAGGGATGGAGGGCAGGATGGCATGGCCTGATGAAAGAGATTCCCTGAAAGAGCTACTGTTATGGTGAGTACGTAAAGTACAGTTATGTAAGAACTTACCGTAACAGTAGATCTTCAAGAGAACCTCTCATCAGGCCACATCTACGGAGCTAAAGCCACCAGGCACTAGGACTACACGGAAACCTTTTTGCTAGCAGTCTACCAGGGGCTGCCCATGACAATGTTGTAAGTCGACGTCCTCTCCATATAAACATGGGCAGCTCCACGCCCTCCTCAGTTCCCTACCAGTAATCATACTCAAAGGATCTCCTACTAGGGAACCAAGAGAGAGCTTAAGGTTCCCGCTACCGGGCAAGGTAAAAAACAGCAGGTAGACCATCCAGAAAAGAGAGACAGAAGCGAAGCTCTGAGCCCAAGGAGGGTAGAGGGTGGATAGCATGGCCTGATGAAAGAGATTCTCTCATCTACTGTTACAGTAAGTTCTGCATAACTGTACTATCTTCTTGAGGATATCTCTTTCATCAGGCCACACCTATAGATTGAGTCCCAAGCAGTACTGACAGAAAGACAGTCTGGGTGGCTGGAGGCTACAGGCCCAAGAAAGGAGGCCTTGAAGCACAGCTAGGCTGAAGCCTGCCCTTCCTCTAGAGGCAATGTCTAGACTATAGTGTCTAGAGAAAGTATGGATAGTATTCCAAGTGGCAGCAGCACAAATCTCTGCAGCTGACATTCCGGAAACAAGCAACTGAAGTGGTCATGCCTCTAGCTGAATGGCCACGCGCAACACCATGAAGTTCCTTACTGTATTTCCTGTAACAGAAAGTAATACAGTTAGCCAAACATTTGGACAAACACTGTTTTGAAACTGGAACGGCCTCTTTCCCAGGGGTGAAGGAAACAAAAAGTTGTGAGGACTTCCTGCAGTCCTTCCTATGGTGAACATAATACCTGAGTATTTTATGTGCATTTAAAGTATGGAGCAATGCTTCTCCTGGATTGGCATGCTCAGGAAAATAAACAGGCAGGTGGATGGCTTGATTCAGGGTAAACTTGTCACCAGCGGTAAGAATTTAGGATTGGTATGCAAAGACACCCTGTCTTTGTGGGAAATCAAATAAGGAGGCTCACATATGAGAGCCTGAAGCTTGGAAATCATTCGAGCAGAAGTAATAGCAACTAAAAATAATGCTTTCCACAACAGAAAGTGTAGCTTGCAAGTCATGGCTAGCTCAAAAAGAGCCAAAGTAAGTTTCTCTGGAACAAAATTCGGGTCCCAAGCGGGACTGGAATGCAAATGGGAGCCCTTCAAGTGGGAGGCCTCTCAAGAATGTGGACACCTCCAGTTGTGCTAACGTTACAACCATCAATAGGCACATGGAAAGCTGAATGGCAGCCGGGTGCACCGTGCACCTTAATGGAAGAGTACTGCAGTCCAGCGTCTGACAGGGACAACAAGTGCTCCAGAATCTAATTCACTGGACTGTTGAAAGGGTCCAGATGATGGGAAGCTGCCCATATAGCAAAGTACTTCCACTTCTAGGAATAAGTGGCCATGGTGGAGGGTGTTCTGGCAGTCACCAGGACATCAGCCACCTTCTAAGACACCCCCAAATCTAGCAACAGCTATGTCTTCAGGAGCCATGCATGAAGATGGAGTGACTTGAGGTCCGGATGGACCAGGGTGCCCTGCTCCTGTGGCAGCAAGCTTCTACGCAGGGGCAGGAATGCTGAAGGTTCCACCGCCAACTGCTGCATATGGGAACCAGATCTGACGATGCCCAAAGGGAGCAATGAGTATCATCTTTGCTCCCTCCATCTGCAACTTGATTAGTAGCCTCTGACTTGGAGGAAAGGCATAGAGGAACCTCACTTTCCAAGAAAGGGACAACGATTCTCATCAGTAAACTCCAGGCCTTGGAGTAAGCGAGCAGAAAAGCAGCAATCTTCCATTGAGTGGGGATGCACAAAGGTCCAACTCTGGACGACCCCACCTGTTGAACAGTTCTTCTATTATCGAGGTCAGCAGTTCCCACTCATGCATTCTGGACTGCAATCTGCTTAGTCTGTCTGCCAGGACATTTTGGGCACCTGGAACAGGGACTGCCGACAGTTCTAGACCGTGTTCCAGAGTCCAGAACCAAACCCTCATCACTTCCCTACACAGCAGTATGAATGAGTCCCCCTTGCTTGTTTATGTTATGCCCTACACTGATGTTGTCCATCTGCACTAGCAGAGGCCCCAGGAACAGGAAGTTCTGGAAGGCTCGCATGCCATACAGAATGACCCTCATCTCTAGAACATTTATGTGGAGGAAATTCTCCACTCTGGTCCATGTACCTTGGGTCTGATGGGGCCCCAGATGCACCCCCCAGCCCATCCCCGAAGCGTCCTTGGTAAGAATCTGATGAGGGGCGGATTGGAGAAAGAAACCATTTAGGCAAATTGCTGGGTTCCAGCCACCACTAGAGCACCTTCTTAGGCAATGTCACTAGAACCTTCTGTTCTAGATCACTGGAACGCTGACCCCATTGGACTCTTAATCTCCACTGGGGATCCTTATGTGGGGGTCTTGCAAGAAGTCATGCTGAGGCAGAACCAACCAGCAGCCAGGGCCGCACCTCCACCTCTAGGGGCCTTCCGGTGGTGGAGGTAAGAACAGGCTGGGGCTTTATTCCTGCTCTGTGCTTGCCAGGTGGTTGGGTACTCAATTTGGATCTGTGGAGGCCTGCTGAAAAGGCACCTTCTGCCCAATTTCTTGGCTGGGTATGTTAAAGCGAGTGGACCGACCACAGGGTCCTCCGAGGCCTGTAGGGCAGAAAGGATGTCCTGCACATCTGCCCCAAAGAGCTTGTAGCCTCTGAAGGGGGCATTCAGGATGTTGTACGTCAGAAGTGACACCGGACACCTTGAGCCAAGAATGTCTTCCTAGACAGGATTAGGATTAGATAAAAACACAGGGCAGACAAGATGGACCTGGCGGTCTCCTTCTGCTTTCAACTATGTTTCTGTGTTTAATGCCAATGCAGTTGCTCTAGTGGAGGTATCTGAGACATCATAGGCAGACCTCAAAAGGTGCCTACCCACATCTACCCTGGACTGGAGGGCTTTTAGCAGCTCCTGCTTCTTGGGGCCCCTGGAAGCATCTGAGCTGCAGCTTTGGCCTTGTTCCAGAGAGTGTTCTGAATTTGACCATAAGGGCCATGTAATTGATAATTCTGAGGGCCAACATGGCAGAGGCATAGGCCCTCTTGCCCATAAGAAACAGTTTTCTGAACTCTTATCTGGAGGAAGAGAGCTGAGGTGCTGAGGCCTCTTGAACCTATTATGGGCCACATTTGTCACCACTGAATCTGCCTGTGGTTGCCCTGCAAAAAAAACTTGTACAATTTGTTTGCCTTTCTGGACATCGCTGGGATCATACTTGGCCTGCACCAGGCAGCCATGGTGGCATCCTCCAATGCAGCCAGCAGAGGAGGAATAATCAGAGGAGGAGAATTTGGCAATTCTAAATATTTGTCCAAATTTCTCCTGGTAATAGCCTGCTGCTCCTCAGCATTAAACCCTATAGCTGTTTGCAGCTGTTTCATCACTGAGATGAAAGAGAGGTCAGCAGGAGGGACCTTGGGGTATACTTGCTGGAGTTCTCTCCCTCTGAGGAAACAGTGGAGGCAGACCTGGAGGGGCTCCGAGACCCCTCTTCCTCATCCTCATGTGGGAGGAGGTCAAGATTGTATTCATTCTCATCAACTGGCTCTGAGTAGAGCACAGAAGACGTCGATGACCAAGAGTGAGCAGGTTGAATCAACGAGCCCTTTCTCTCTCCCAGTGTTTGTGCTTATGCTGCCTTTGTCCCGGAACTTCAACGATCTGGAGCTCGAGGAGCGGTCTGGCAATGCAGTGGAGTGCTTTTCCTGGAGCTCGTTCTCCATCCTGGCTACCTGCTGTTTTAAAAGATGGGCTTCCAGGGTGTTCTTTCACCATCACTGGGTAGCTGTGTTAATCTTAAACAGAGTTCACAGGCTTTAACATTATGGGCTGTGCCGAGGCAGCTTATGCAGACATTGTGCAGGTTGCCCAAATAAATCTTTTCACCACAATTGCAGTATCTAAAGAGCTTAGCGGGTTCTTTAGATGGCATACATGATGACAATGATAACTTTAAGAAAGTGATAGCGAACTAGGGAGAGAAATAAAAAAAAAAAGGGGTAAGCAGCAGTTGACTGAAGCAGCAGCATCTCTGTGGAGGGTCCGGCGAGTATGATCTATGCTGGGAAAAGAACTGAGGAGGGAAGGGGCCACCCATGTTTATATGGGAAGTGCCAACGTAGGACATCGTTGTGGGCGGCCCCTAGTAAACTGCTTGCAAAAAGTTTCCATGTGGTCCTAGTGCCTGGTGGCTATAGTTCCACAAGTGTGGCCTGAGGAAAGCGATATTCTCGAAGAAGATCCCAGTCCGCCGGCATCACGAGTAGTAGCACTACCGCTACACCGATGGTCTGGCCTGCAATAACCATTCTCAAAAATGGTTTAGTGTGAGCATATTGCTGGTGTTGTCTGATATCACGGTTGGAGATCAGTCATGGGAGAGTCAATTGGTCCTTGCTCATCCTAGCCGTTCTCAGCTATAATTTTCTTTTTGCTACTGTGTCATCTTATTTTTTCTCTTATTTGTGAATTATTGTTTTATGCATACTCAAGACTGTATTCTCCTGTTCCCTTTCCTCCAGGATGCATCTGGAAAGTAGCTATTTTTGGCTCAGTATGCCTTTCCTGGTGAAACTTTTCAAATAAATAAATAATTAGCTCTTGTAGTTACCAGGACTATTAACTGCTCCATTTTGCCAACTGCAGGTCCTGCTGCCCTTCTAAAACTAAGTACGGCTTTTGCGAGCCATACTTAGTCTGGAAGGGCAGCAAGGCCAGTGAGTGGCAAAACAGGATTTATTAATAGCTCTGATAGCTACAAGAGCTAACTGAATCTGCCACAGGTGATACTCGTTATAACGTCAGCCGTGGGTAGATTCTGGGATACCACCCAGACTGGCAGCTCCACCTAAGACTGGCTGGGGGTCAGGGTTCAGGATCAATCACATTGGTAAAAATGTTCTTTAGTTCTTAAGGTGCTCATTGGGGGGTGGGAGGGTTGGCTTTTCACATGGGCATTCCCATTAAAGGAGTACTACAGTCAAAATGTTGTGTGTACTCCTGGTGTGTCCTTTCCTTTTGCTATTAGGAGTTCTTTTCTAAATTTGCCTACTAGTTTTATGGCCTCTGGGGATCTCCATGTTGGCATGGTTTATTACTCTTCCTTTTCCTATAATGCCTGCTGTTTCATGTGGCACTGATGCATCTGGGATCACTGATTCAGTGAGGGAAATTACTGCAGCAGTGATCTGCAGACAAAAACCTGATGTTCTGGTCTCAACCAAATAATTGTAATTCAATATTTATGTTTTCTACGTGTGTGTCTAGGTTTTGCCAACAGGAGTAAATGTTTTGCTTTTTTTTTTTCTTTGCTTCCCCCACACAATGGCCAATCACTCCTTCTGGCATCTTGAAGGACCAATTCTTATCCTGGGCTACTCCCAACCACCTACTGCCCCACACTGTAGCCACCCAGGGTACCTGATGTATCCCTTCATTGGGCAGGTCGCCTTCCTGTGACAGGAACGAGCCTTACCAGCCATCCAGTGGTCCTGGGTGCTGCTGGGGCTTTTCTGTGGTCTGGGAGCTCCTGTGACGAGGGTCCAGGAGGTTGTCACCGACCAGCCAGTGCACCATTTCTCTGGTTTTCTCTCACAGCAGCATGATGTGCAGAATGCAAGGCAAGCCAGCGTCTATCAGGCTCTCCATGGCAGCAGGACTAGACGCACTGCTATCCCCAGCCTCTGCCGGGGTCCAGTAGGCACCGATCATCTACCCACCCTCCCCGAGAGAAGGCAAGCAGTCGTTGGGCGCTCAAGCCTTTTCTCCCCAGCCAGCCTCCGACATCTGAGTCCATTCCCAAACCTGTCGCGGCCCACAGCAGTCAATCTTTTTCGTTGCGCTGCAGGCTGCTAATTTTTGCCATTAAAGCTTTTTATTCAATCAAACTACAAACAGTCATAAAGAAGCACACAAATCACCCCAGGTAATCAATCCTATAACTAGTAATGACTCTAGCTGTTTTTTGCAGCACAATCCACTCAATTAGCCCTCAAGTATTTGCAAACTGTAAATGTAGCCTTCTTTCAGTGCTCATTTGATAAGGAAAGCTACTTAAAAGCATAGATCTACTGCTCTAAAATTAACTCTAAACCAGTACTTGCTGAATCCATGGTCCCAGACACATCACTGTCACATGGGACAGGAGGCATTGTAGGATAAAGAGACATAAAAAAATGTTAACAGGGAGATACCCCATGGCCATACAACTAGTAGGCAAATTTAGAAAAAAACTCCAGTAGCAGACAAAGAAAAAGACAAACCAGGACTACACTCACAAATCAAAACACTGCACAACATATGTTTTTGCAGCCTTTGACTGCAGTACTCCTTTAAACCTGTTCGTACTGAATTCAAACACACACAGAGCCCTGCTTGTGCATCCCCACTGCAGGTATAACTGCAATAGCTTAGGCCATTTTGCAGACTAGCTCCCTAGCTTGCAACAGTTTTCAAAAACTGTTCTACGTGGGCAACAGTGTGGATGCAAACTGTTAAATGTAGAGCAGTGTGGGTAGGAGCTTTATGGCTCTGCCATTTTTTACTAGCAGATCCTCTCTATCACCATTATAATGATCTGATCATCTCCTAAGTGTGATTCAGCTGTCAAGCAGGCATCACCCTGTAAAGCTGAGTCGGAGATTTCAGAGAAACAATTCTCCAGACAGCAGCCACCATGTTTTTTTTTTTTCCTTCCTCACCAGGGAAAAGATTCTCTTTACAAGTTTGAAGGTTTTTCAGTCACAGTAACAGAATGATAAGAAAAGAGTGTGTGTTTGTCTGAGTTAACTGAACTGAATGGTTATCTGAACAGTTGTCTAGGTGTAAATCTCAGGTGATTGAAAGGCCTTAATAGCTGTGAGGTTTAAATTACTTGTAGAAAGCTCTAGTAAGTAGGGGGAGTGGCTTAGCTAGAAGGAAGCTACATTTAAAGACTGCCTTAGAAAGATTCTGCTAATAGCTTGGCAGAAGACACCAGGAGAAAGGACTGCTGTGTGACTGGACTTCTCTACTGGGACTATATTGCCCTCCTTCCCTCCCACCCAAAGCTGGTTCTACTTTTATAGGCACAGGATTTGACTGACAACAGGAACTTCCTGTTTGTGATCACAGAGCCACCAAAGACCCACCATCCTAGAAGGGCAAGAGTAGCTCTCCAGCCCCCTCTAGCTGCTGGAGGTCTGCCTCTGCACAAGTAAGGGGTCTACTGAGAAATGTAGGATATTCTTGTCTCAGAACAGGAATAATCAGGAGCTTAAAGGGCACACAGGCAGAAAGTAAGGAGAGAGAAAGAGAAAAAAAAAACAGAGGAAAGAGTAAGGATTGCAAACAGTTAAGGGGCCAGAAATAAGACATGATTGGAGTGGTGCAGTGCAGTGGCTGTGGAGCAGCAGTCTTCCGGGAGATGTTCTGGAGGATGCGGTATTGTCCATCTGCAGGCACCTCTCTGGGCTGAGGGAGGTTGCTCATCTCCAGGCTGAGTTGGCCAGATTTGTGGGACCTCCTCTTCCATCCAGGGACCACCAGTGCCACTGCGTTGCCTCAGAGGTTGCCAAGAAAGAGGAGGCGGTTGGACCACAGTGGGCTCATGGAGGGTGAAGGCGGTGGAACAGAGGTGCATCCCTCCAGTTGTACCTCTCCACAATTCCTATGCCATTCTGGCAAAGTGTGGTTCCTCTATGGAGGCACCCGCAGTGGAGACCAAGGAGGATGCTGGGAACCTCCACAAAGGAGACCCACAGGAGGGTGGCAGGGGAAGGAAACAACTCCTGGTGGGGGACTCCATTGTTAGGAAGGTAGAACTGGGGGAGGAAGGGGAGAGGGAGGTAAGGTGCCTGCCTGGTGCCATGGCTTGGAGGGACAGGGAGCAAATCCTCAGGATTGCCGGAGCAGCTGCACAGAGGAAGGAGCTGGATGTCATTGTCCACCTAGGGACAAATGACCTGGCTAAGAAAGGGATTAGAGAAGTGCAGGAAGAGTTTGTGGAATTGGGGAGGGGCCTTAGTCAAGTAGCACGCATGGTAACCCTCTCGGAGGTGCTACCCATCTATGGCATAGGAGAGGCTAGGGTGTTCCGCACCATGGGATTCAATCAGTGGTTGAAAAACTGGTGTGGAGCTCAGGGATTTGGTTTCACTGGGGACTGGGGGTCCACCTGGAGTGATGCAAGCCTATACTGGCATGATGGGCTGCATCTGTCGGAGGGAACCAGGATCCTAGGTGATAAGTTTAATGCTTCATTGGCAAGCATTTAAACCAGCTAAGGAGGAGGCACTGGAAAGGAGCAGGAAACCCTAGCCCCCAAAAAAAATCACGGTACTATGCGCAAACACCAACATAGAGGTGTCAATAGGGAGAAGGGCAGGGTAAATGGAGAAAGTGACAAAGGCAAGAAGGACAGGGATGGGGCAAAAGGAGTAGGCCATCAGGAAATGGAGGTAATGAGTACCAATGCCCATAGTCTGGGCAACAAACTCCTGAGCTGGTGGCCTTGATGGAAGAGGATGCCTGGATATCGTAGCAGTCACAGAAATATGGTACACAGAGAACCATGACTGGGATGTTAACATACCAGGGTACACAACCTCAGGAGAGACAGGCAGGGAGAAGAGGGGAGGAGTAGCTCTCTATGTAAAGGAAGGATAAAAGCAACTGAACAAAAGAGTAAACAGGGAGGAGAGGAGGCACTGTGGGTCACCGGAGACTGGAAAGGGCACCACAATCCACAGGGGTTGTGTACAGACCCCATGTCAGGGAGGAAATGGACAAGATATGATAGAAGGCATTCTTAGAATGGCAGAGAAAGGGAGATGCTGTTGATGGGAGACCTGAATATGCCAGATGTTAACTGAAGCACATTTGCTGCAGCCACATCCAAGAACAGGGCCATTCTTGATGCTCTACAGGTGGCAGGCCTCAGACAGCTGGTTCAGGAACCCACTAGGTGACAGCAATCTTAGACCTAGGTACTCTCAAAGCAGGGCAGTGAGAGGATCTCAGATCTAGAAGTGGGTTGCCATCTGGGAACAAGTGACCATCAAACAGTGTGGTTCACGTTAAACTCCAGCTGCAGTCAAGCCATACAAAAGTGAGGTACTGGACTTTAGGAGGCTGACTTTGGCAAGATGGGAGAGTGCCTCAGAAAAGCACCTAGCAAACAGGCTAGAAGGAGGTGTGGAGCAACAATGGGGAATCATCAAAACTGCCATCACAGAGGCAACAAGCCTTGTATGGAGCAAATAAACAAATCAAAGCGAAAGAAAAAGCCACTATGGTTCTCAAAGAGGTGGCTGTGAAAGTCAGGAAGAAAAGATAGCATTCAGGTATAAGGAAACACAGAAGGAGCAGGACGGACAGCTGTACCAGGTAAGGCAGAAGGAAGCAGGGAGGCAAGTCAGAATAGCAAAAGGCCAAACTGAGAAAAGATAGCCAACTCAGTTAAGAAGGGGATAAAACCTTTATAGGTGCATCATGACACAGAAAAGACAAAGGAGGGATAGTGAGGCTGAATAGAATGAAAATGGTGGGCAGAGGGGGACACTGAAAAAGCAGGGATACTGAACGAATATTTCTGCACAGTATTCACAAAAGAGGAGGGGGAAGTGCCTAATCCAATTAACAGAAGCACTCTTGATAGGGGGGTCGATCCCAGTCCTTTCACAGAAGAAAGGGTTCTGCAAGAACTCCTAAAACTGAAGGTGGGCAAAGCAATGGGTCCTGATGGAAATCACCCCAGAATTCTAAAAGAATTAAGGGAGGAGCTAGAAACCACTGGCTACTCTTTTTAATAAATCATGGGAGGATGGTGTGGTACCCGAGGACTGGAGGAAGGCGGATGTGATTCCCCTTCACAAAAGTGGGACCAAGACAGAGGCAGAAAACTACAGACCTGTCAGTCTGACCTCTGTGGTAGGGAAAGTGATGGAGTCACTTCTGAAGGAAAGAATAGTTGAGTACCTAGAGGCCAGTGGGGCACAGGACCCAAGGCAGCATGGGTTCACGCGGAAGGTCATGTCAGATGAATCTAATAGATTTCTTTGACTAGGTGACCAAAGTAGTAGACCAGGGAGGGGCTGTGGACATGGCTACCTAGACTTTAGTAAGGCATTTGACACAGTCCCACACAAAATTAATAGTCAAATTAACCAGCCTGGGAGTGGGTCCCAGGGTGGTAGCCTAGGTAAAACATTGGCTGCTGACAGGACACAGAAGATAATTGTAAATGGAGTCCACTCTGAAGAAAAGAGGGTTACTAGTGAGTCACCACAGGGTTCAGTATTGGGTCCAGTCCTTTTTAATGTCTTCATCAGTGACATTGCAGAGGGACTGAAAGGAAAAGTATGCCTTTGCAGATGACGCAAAGATCTGCAACAGGGTTGATACACAAGGAGGCATGGAAAGGATGAAAGGGACTTGGCAAGGTGGAGGAATGGCTGAAGTATGGCAGCTAGGATTCAATGCAAAGAAGTGCAAATAATGCACCTGGGAAACAAGAACCCAGGGGAAGAATACACAATGGGTGGGAGGTAGTAACAACAACAAAAAAGGAAAGGGACCCGAGGGTAATCATATCAGATGACCTTAAGGTTAGCAAGCATTGTGAGAAGGCAGTAGGGAGGGCTGGGGGTATACTGGGATGTATAGGGAGAGGCATCAGCAGCAGAAAACAGGAAGTTGTTATCCCTCTGTACAGACAGTTGGTGAGACCCCATCTGGAGTACTGCATCCAGTTCTGGAGACCCCACCTCCGCAAGGACATAGACAGGATAGAGGCAGTCCAGAGGAGGGCAACTAAAATGGTGCAGGGTCTGCAAGAGAAGCCGTATGAGGAGAGACTAAAGCTTAATATGTATACCCTTGATGAAAGAAGGAGGGGGGGGGACATGATAGAAACTTTTAAGTACCTCAGTGGAATCAACAAAGTCCAAGAGGGTAGCATCTTTCAGAAAAAGAGACATGCAAGAACAAGGAGACACAATTTAAAGATAGAAGGGGCAGTTCAGGGGCAATGTGAGGAAGTATTATTTCACAGAGAGGGTAGTGGATGCATGGAACAGCCTTCCTGAGGAGGTTGTGGGGTCTAAAACTGTGGGAGAATTCAAGAATGCATGGACAGACATAAGGCAATTCTTGTGGGGGGTAGGAAGAAATAGGCTGTTGGTTAACTAGGATCTGCGGCCTATCCTGTAGGTAGGGAAATGGGCAGACTAGATGGGCCAAGCGGTCCTTATCTGCTGTCAAAGTCTATGTTTCTATGTTTCTAAGAGTGTTAACCCACTAGAATTCTAGATACCAATGTGTGTGTATGACATGGCTGAATAAGACCCTGTCCCATTTGTTATGTAAAAAGAGTTAAAAGCAAGGATCTGTTCTATCCTCTCCTTTTCTGTTTCTTGCCTGTCTGATTGTGCAATCAAATTTTTTTGTGAGACCTAGGAACTGATCACTCTGACAGTCTCATGATTCACCCTTCCTGCTACCTCCCTGCCTTCACTTGCTGCTTCTATCTTTTCTTCCCCCTTGCTTATCTGTGGTTTTAAAAATATATGTGGACCTTTATGTGAAACTGGGTTCTCTGGTTTGAAACTTTATATTGTTGTAATGATTGCAAAAAGCTATTTGGAACTCAGGGAGTTAACCCTGAGATGCAGTTTGACCTCCTCAAGCTTATTTGCCAAGTTGTCAACAGGAGATTAGCTCTGGG
This sequence comes from Neoceratodus forsteri, assembly GCA_016271365.2. Taxonomy (NCBI): domain Eukaryota; kingdom Metazoa; phylum Chordata; order Ceratodontiformes; family Ceratodontidae; genus Neoceratodus; species Neoceratodus forsteri. Next base: position 1,538,368,611 of record CM057455.1, read on the forward strand.
ACACAATGTTCTGTTGCATCTGCAAGGAACCGACACATTTTGTGAGAAACAGGATGTCTTTTAACGAGCTGATGATGCAGAAGTTAACTGACAGGGAAAGACATATATAAAAGCAATCTTTTATTGATGAGAAACTTAAGTTTAGAATTAGAGTTTCACTCAGAGGATGGACTTTATTTTTGTTTGAACTGCCTATATAAAAGCTATCCTGCACAATTTTATTTTTTTATTCTATCGTTATTGATGCTACAAAATGCTACTTGCGAATTTTACAAATGCTTTTGGTTTTTCTATGCTTCCTGACCTGTGCCTCAATGACAGTTGGTGTCAGACTAAGTGGGATTTACACCATGCAGACTCTAAGCCAGGAGTTTTGTGTGTGGGTACTAGACCTGGTACCAGGGAAGAACAGAAGAAAGGTATTGATCTTGCAACAGCATGCCTAGGAGTGATTACCAGAAGAATGGCAGCCAAACTAGAAGCAGAAACAAAAGTGCAAACTAAGACTGTTCAGTCGGAACCAGTGATGGGAGAAGAAGAACAGGCAGGGAGAGAACTTGAAAGAATTTCTGCCTTCTTCAAACGATGGGCTATACAACAAAGAGAGACAGAGAAGCAGAGAAAAGAAGAGATGCACTGACAGGAGCAGCAGAAAAGAAGAAGAGGCAGGGAGCAGCAGAGAAGAGAAGATGAGCAGGCGACGATGGCTGGATGCCTTGTAAGCTATCAAAGTTGGAGGATCTGGCACAGGTCCAGCACGCAACAAAACACAAACAACTTAAAAGACATTAAACTTACAAAGTTGTGTCCCGCTGGATGATATCGAAGCATACCTGACAACATCTGAAAGGGCTGCCACATCCTGCCAGTAGCCAAAGCAGCAATGGGCAATCAGGCTGGTACCTTCACGTAACAGGTAGCAGCCAACTTGCCTACAACAATATGGACACTGCAGAGTCAGAAAACTATGACCTTGTGAAAAAAGAAATCCTGAAAAGATGTGGCATCTCAGGAGAGACCTATAGGCAGAGATGCTGGTCCCTGAAGTATCACTCAGTCAACAATACTCAAGAAGCCTTCACCCAACTCAGAGAACTCCTCATTAAATGGCTCCAACCAGACGGCAAAACAGTCCCACAGACAATTGACATATCTGCAATGGAGCAATTCATCAACATCCTGCCTACAGATGTGCAGCTTTGGGTAAAAGAACTCCAACCAGAAAGTGGGGGGAAGGCCATTTCCTTGGCCGAGGACTATCAGATGGCCAGAGAAACACCACAGCAGCAAAGTAAGAGCCAAGGACTGGTTAAGACCCCCCCCCCTTTTCCTGATTTAACTCCAGGTCAGATAAGAACTTTCGTGGGGTAACAAATCTGCACCCAAAGATTTTATTTTCTATAACTGTAATAAGCCAGGCAATATTGCAAGAAACTGCCATAAAAATAAGAAGGGTAACACTGGAGCAGATCTGTCCTTAGTAAATTGGGGCAAGTATTTAACAGATGTCAAGGTGGGAGATAAGACTGTGAAGGGATTTATTAAGTAAGGAAGCAGACAGACCCTGGTGCATGTTGAAGTGCTGAGAAGTGGAGAAGCACAGCCAGAGATTTCTAAGATAGAAGCTGTAGCTAACAGTCCTGTTCCTAAAACAAAAAAACATAGCCGGCCCAGTGGCGCAGAGGGTTGGCGCTGGGCGCCACACCTCCGCCATGCCGGTGATCCGGGATTGAAACGAGCCTGCGTTGTCGGGGATCGATGAGGGTGCTGGTAGGCTGCCGACAGACAACTCCCTCCTTGAAGCGGTATAGAGGGCCTCTCAGTGCTTGACTGCCACTCAGTGGAGGCTGGATGGCAGGGTCACCTCTGAGAAACTCAGTGCTAAAGCACAGGAGGAGTAGATGGGGCTGGTCTCTGGAGCTGTGGCATGCATGTGTGCCACCATATGCACATGCGCCGCTACTTCCAGGGCCCTAGGTAGAGAGTCAAGGGAGGGAGAAAAAACCCAGGTGAAAACAATCAGGGATTGCCACTGATGAAGCCTCCAGGCCTGCTCGGGAGTTCCACCAGGACTACGCATAGCACATGGAAGATCCTGAAAGACCTCAAGACAGGTAACGGTGGCACAGGACAGTGATCTGCCACGGTGGATAAAAGTTCCCATAAAAAAAAAAAAAAACATGTCACGTCATTTTTAGAGCTGGCTGGTTACTACTGAAATTAATTTCCTCTTTAGCAGTTAGCTACCTCCCTCACTGAACTCACAAATAAATTGTGCCCAAATAATGTGAAATGAACCCCAGAGTGTGATGAGGCTTTTGGGGCCATTAAGGCTGCATTATGTTCAGCCCCTGTTTTAAGAAGCCCAGACTTTAGGAAAACATTTTGTTATAGACACGTGCATCAGAGGTAGGCCTTGGTGCAGTCTTGGGTCAGAATATAGAAGGGAAGGAGCATCCCATTCTATGTATCAGTAGGAAATTGCACGACAGAGAGAAAAGGTACTTCACCATTGAAAAGGAATGCTTGCGGCAAACTGGGCCATGGAGTTCCTTAAGTTTTATTTTCTAGGAGCTGACTTTATATTTTCTTTCCTTTATTTCTTTATATTGCCTTACCTCCTCAGCTGGGGATGATCCTATGGTTCCCCATTCAGTGTAGTCCCCAGTGGCTTCTGCACCAATCGCCTTGCCCAAGCTACAACCTCCTCACCCTCTCATCCTAATCCTTGGCCACATCGCGCCCTGATCAATGCGGAAGACCACTTGGGGAGTCGGGACCAGAGGGGAGCTACCTAGGCACAATCAGTGCAGCGCCATGAGGCAGACTTTCAAACTTGGAGGATTCGGGCAGTTTTCTCCCTTGAAACCCACACAGCGCAGGCAGTACAGGGCGTTGTAGTGCATACAATGCACCACCGTCAGGCGTCTACCTGCACTGTCCCTCTATTATCCCGTGACTTGCACAGCCCCTAGTAGCCACAGAGCCAGCCACGATCACAGATGTCCTCCCACCCTCCCAGGAAGGCGAGAGCAGTCCATGGGACCTCAATCCTCCTCCCCAGCCAACCCACCGACATCTGAAGTTCGCTCCGATCCCAGGTCGTCGAAGCGTGGCGCAAGGTGTGGCATCCAGCGCCTCAACCCTCAGTGCCACAGGGCCAGCAGGAGCTGACTTTATACTTCATATAATCATAATCCTCTCTGTTGGTTTAACTCATTTCTACCCTGGGTGGCCATTTTGTATCAGGAGAATCAATGGATGGTTAGGACTTCATAAGAGCTATAGGGTAATAAAGGATAAAAATTCCAGAATCACAAGGAAAAACTTGGCTTCTACAGCCATTTAAATTCAAACTGATGCATAAATCTGGAAAAGAGAATGTCAATGCCAGTTTTCTGTCAAGATATGGATCAGATCTTCAAATTCCAAGGTTAAAAAAATGAGTGGGTTTAAACTTAACTGTCTGCTGTACTGATTGTTATGGAAAAAGGGATACTGCATTTGTGCAGAACTGTGGCGGTTAGAAGGTAATGTAGGAAGAGAATTAAAAGAAAGTTTTGGAAACCTGTTTTTTTTTTTTTTTTTTGGTAAACAGGTTCCTTCATGAAGAGGGGGTATGTGACAGGGTTGAATAAGACACTGTCCCATTTCTTATGCCGAAAGAGTTAAAAGCAAGAATCAATTCTATCCTCTCCTTTTCTGTCTCTTGTCTGTCTGATTGCGCAATCAAATTTTCCTGTGAGACCTGGGAACCAATCACTCTCACGATTCCCTCCATCTGCTATCTCCCTGCCTTCACTTGCTGTTTCTATCTTTTCTTTCCCCTTGCTTATCTGTGGTTATAAAAATATATGTGGATCTTTAAGTGAAACTGAGTTCTCTGTGTTTAAAAATTTATATATAGTTATATTGTTGCAATGATTAAAGAAAGCTATTTGGAACTCAGGGGTTAACCTGAGATGCAGTCTGTCCTCCTCAGGCTTATCTGCAGAATCATTAACAGGAGATTAGTTCTGGGACACGATGTTCTATTTTGTTGCACCTGCAAGGAAAGAAACTGACAAGGTTCTGAAACATTTTGTGAGAAACAGGATGTCTTTTAATGAGTTCAGGATGCAGAAGTTAATTGGCAGGAAAATGCATTATATATAAATAAAGCAATCTTTTGTTGGAGAAAAAGAGACTGAAATTTAGAATTAGAGATTCCCTCAGAGGAAGGACTTTGTTTTGTTTAAACTGTCTGTATAAGTGCTCTCCTGCACAATTTTATTTCCTCAGAGGAAGGACTTTGTTTTGTTTGAACTTCCTGTATAAGTGCTATCCTGCACAATTTTATTTTATTATATTGTTATTGATAATAATAAAATGCTACTTGCAGATTTTATAACTTCTCCTGGTTTGCCTCTGCTTCTTGACCTGAGCCTCAATGACAGTATGAAAGTAATTTGCATTTGATTCACATGTCCATTCTACAGTGACAGACAGGAGTTCCTAAGAAACAATTTATCCCCCCTTTTTTTTTTTCTTTTTTGGGAATTATTTTTTTATTTTGTTGAAATCTAGGATTACAAATACCTTTGAGCAGGAACTGCTCGTTTACAAAGGTTCTACATCAAATTAGAACTACAGGATGGGTTGTTTCAACTCCCCATATACCACAGGCTTTCTCTTACCTATGGGTAGGTAGGTAGGTACAGTAGGTAAAACTTTATTTTTTATATAGGAGAACATGTCATTTGGACTTTTTCAATACAGTTTACAAGACAGTCCTGTGTCTTGCAAACTGGCTGTGACAATAGTTATTTATTAGCGTTCCGCATGAGGATTTGTGTTCCCATCCTCACTTCAACTAATATATCCTCTTTCTTCTTCCTGTCTCTCCCCTTCTTGCTCAGGCTACATTCACAGTTAACTGTCATGTTGTAATTTAATTTATCGTCCCATAATAGCCCAGCTTAGATGGAACCCGTCACATACAATTTGGCCCTGCTGTGGCACATGCAGGAGAAGCACAGAAAGGTTAGGTGACCTGTTCAGGGACACACACTTCAAGTGGCTCTGGTGGTCTTTGAGTCTGGGATTCTTGGATCTAGCTGCTCACAGCTGTCAGATCTAAGCAACAGACTACTCTGATTCCATGCTGGGCACTGGGTGTAAACAATGTACTCCAAAATTATGCTCCTGGATTGACCTGCAGAGAGTTCTTAAAACAACAGCTAATTTGTATTTTGTATTTTTGATTTACCAGGATAAATTCCAGTGGCGCAGCCATTTGAGAGAGGTCCTAGGCAGTCCCACCTTCCAAGGCAGGTGTGTCATCCCTGAGACTGTCACATAGCACAGAGCTCTGACAGTATTCATTTCGAGGGGACACAGTATGCTCCCCCCTCCTCTTTTCCCTGTCGTCATCCCAGGAACCCCATGAAAGGGGATATGATAGAGACACACAAATACCTTACAGGGAGGAACAGGGTGCAGGAATACACTATTTTCCAGTGAAAAAGATGTTCCAGGACTAGAGGGCATAGGAAGAAGTTGGAGGGAGGGCAATTCAGAGGAAATGTGAGGAAAGATTTCTTCACAGAACTGGTGGTGGACAACTGGAACACTTTGCCAGAGGAAGTGGTGGGGGCAGAAACAATCACAGGATTTAAGAATGCATGTGACAGACATAAGGGAATTCTGGAGGTCAGGGGTAAGGGGCAACAGACTTCTAGAACAACTAAAAGGGAACTTACAAGCACAAATGGGCAGACTGGGTGGGCCATAGGACCTTATCTGCTGGCAGTGTCTGTGTGTCTATGAAAACACAATGCTACAACTCATCTTATAGAACAATTCTGGTGAACAAAAATATGTTAAAAAGATAGGTAAACTAAGAATTTTCTTCCCTGATATTAAGACAAACATTAGAAATGTAACTGTCATATTACAATTTATTTCCCTATGAGACATGACTATTATTACTGTTCTTTTGGTAACCAGGTAAGGCCCACTAGGAACAAGTACCTGTTTTCAGGGGTGACCCGGGAGCACGGGGGAGGGTTAAGTGACTTTCTCAGAGTCACACTGTATGCAAGTGGAGTTTATGAGAATCAAACCCAGGTCCATACCTCTCAAGTGCTATGAATTCCGCATAGCGCTATAATTTTCACACTCAAATTTACCCTTGCTCCTCACAAGTTTACCGATGTTCCTCATAATGTTAGAGCTAATTCTGGACACACAAAGTATTAAATCACTGAACTAAGCTGATAGAAATATTCCTTATCACTTACTATATGGGGTCTACTATCTGTAGACATAATATTGTTTAAAATAAGAAAGTTCTCCACATTCTGACCCTTTGCTATGATTTCTGAAGGCCAGTGCTATGATTTTTAACGCTGAGAGGTATGCCCAGGTCTGTCCACTGGATGTACCAAGCTCGTTCACAGCGTGTTACTCTAACCTCTAGGCTATACTGCCAGCCCCAGCAGCAACAGAGCTTTCTCGTTACTTCTAAAAATATAAATATTTAATTCAATAAAAAAAATCCACATTCTTTTCTCCAAACAGGAATGCCATCTATCAAAGGTGTGGGGGTACTGTCTGATAATTGATCTTGCTAGTAAAGACACTTAACTACCAGCAAGGGCAATTATCTCATGGTAATGTTACTTCCCAAAGAAAGAAATGAAGGCATGTCAGAGTTTTAAATTACTGTGGGAAGAGAACAACTCAAGCAGATCATCTGCAACAGGGATTTCCAGCACCGGGCTTCCCAGCACCGGGCTGGACTTCTAACAGGCTCCCAAATCATCACATATGTGAAATGATTATGCTGGCGCTTTTCGTAATTTTGTGAGCAGCATGTTTTAAGGCTGCACTAAGAGCAAGATTTAAATATGCCAAAAAAGGTAAAGCTGACCTTTGGGATTTGTTAAGTGACTTTCTTCAAAGTTATTATTACATGCACTGACAGCAGGAACTGTGCATTTGTGCAGGCAAGCTCAGTGTAAGTTTGTACATTACAATGACCTTAGTAACATACCAAGAGATAAAATAAGGAATTCACAGCTGAACCTTCAGTAGACAGGAACTGAACTGTTCCCAGCTTTGAAAAGATTAATTTTCTGGCAAAAAGATAGCAACAAAACTACATGAGTCAGTCTTACATCCTTTATGGATAACAAACAACAGAGGGTTTCAGTGTTCACCCAGCTCTCATTTCAGGGAGAGCCTCACATGGATTCCAAAGTAATACAGAACCAGTTGTACAGGTTGAAAGTGACACTTCATTTAAAGCGGACAGGTTTCATGGTTTCAGCATTTTTATTATTCAGTGTAAGCTACGTTACATGGATGTTACAGTCACTTCAGGTCTGACTTTCAAACCAGGCAAGTTCATATGTTACACACCATCATCATCACCGTCGTCATCACTATGACAGAGCACAGCTTGGGTTTAGTGATGCGATTCTTGTTGCTTCATCTTTTGCAAACAGAGGAACCTGCAGCAGGCCTTTTGCTTGTGCAAGTCAATGACACACTTATGCTAAGGTATTATGGGATGCATGCCAGTGCACTGCTTTCTGCAATTGCTAGCTGCAAAACCTGAAACCAATTTGATAAAAATTTGTAGTGCACATGTAAACGGTTTGCATGTTTGGCTTGACCAATTATGGACGCAAAAGCTTTTAAGGCTTTAAAAGAGTACTGGTTCATCTAGGTTGTCTTTCTGCTGTCCTGGCAGTTGTATCCATCAATCTATTTTTCCTTACTTATCCAGTACCGCCTTTAATATTTCTACGCCTAACTCATTCAAAGATAAGTTTCAATGGCAGTTCATACAAAAAGATTAACGGGACAAAAAAGAAGCCCCTGTGAGATTGCCCCAGCAAAAGGAGGAAAAGCTAATGCTCACTGAGAAGGGTCAAAACTATTTCTGATAATTAAAAAAAAAAAAAACTTTAAAGGCCCCCCCCCCAAAAAAAATGTACCCTGACTCTTCAATCAGGGAAGGACTGCAGTGTTCTCTGCTTAGCCAACAGCCATGGTGAGAAACCCAGCACGTCCATATTATACAGGGTTAGAAAAGCCAGACTGCTGCATATTAGTCAGGGTCTGAAATCGTCCAGTAGTGAAATGGTCACCAAGAGGAAAAATCCACAGTGACCACTAAAGAATCATGTTTCAGTGCTCACATAACCGCTAAGCTTTTGGGTGCCAGTGCCATACAGTTACATGGCATGTGGTGCTACCGGAGCCAATGTTCTCTAACAGTTTTGTTCTGGTAGCCACCTGATCCACAAACACGTCTTTTGACACTGACATCAATCCTTTAGTTTCCGTAGACAGCCAGCTAGGTTTAAACATTCAAGGAGAAAAGGCACTGGCGGTAATGTACCAAAAGAGGAAGCAAGAATTCGATCGCACTGCAGGTACCCACGCTGTTTTTAAACACCCATGAAAGCAAAGTTTAAAACATGAAGAAAGTTATACATCATCAACACAAAGGACATCTTTTAACCTTAAACAGTCAGACACCATTTGTTTGACTCCCACACTTACATTTTCATAACTAGGACAAGCAGTAATTTCATCTAGGCAAAAGCTGGAAGTTTTGTTTTTCTTTTTTTTGGGGGGGGGGTCACAAAACAACGAGTAGGGATGTTGGTGCAGCACTCTACAAGAACATCGACAACATATGTCTTTAAAGACACAGCGGCATATTGTGTTCCTAGCCAGAAGCACTGAATTCCATCTGGTAGACCCATTCCTCGCTATTAAATGCTGTACATGCCTATGGCACGCTCACACTCACACCACTTCCCAACAGCAGAAAGCTGCCTTGCAGGGACAGCTGGTTTACACAAGGACTCATTGTCTGGAAGCAGCATGTATCGTCTTACCTCATCATGAGTAGTGGGAAGAAGACAGTGTCAGCTGTTGGGGCACTGAAGACAGTGTCAGAGTCTGCATTCATGACAGTAAGGATTATTTTGTTATCGGGCCACGGACCAACATGTTGTCAAAGTGTCAGGTTGGAAAAGGCTTACAATAATATGGATTTTTTTTCTCTTTCCTTCATGTGTTTCATTTAGGGGAGACTCTGACGTATCACAGAAACAGATGTTCTTATCTTTAGCAAATAAAGATAGCCCTGTGTGGTATGCTTGGTTGTTTCATGTTCCTTTCTAGCACATTTTGACTCCATGCACTAATGCACTGTGCTGTGTTGGTTCAGACTGTGGCTGTATCGGTCATGGTCTTTAGAGCGCTCTGGTACTGGATTATTAAAACAGAAGTTGATAAGGGCTTCCCCAGTCCCTTTATTTTGTTGTAAAAACCTTCACAGAGGTTAAAGCTAACCATTCATCCCACTATATTTGTTATATTTTAAAACAGCAGTGCAACAAAGCAAGCCGTATGTGGTCTCTGCTTGCAAATTGGCCCCTTTTGAGCCTATTCTCTACATAAAGTATTTGCATACCCATAATGTTTGGCACTATGTTTACGGGCACCGAGTGTATGGCTGTGGTTTGAGAGATACAGTAACCAACCAGTTTGGATATCTTCTCTCTTCTTGAATCCTTTGATCCCATATCCTGCTCTTTTTTTTCCAAGTCTGCCTCTGAATGCTACCTCTGAGAGCATTCACTGTGTTAGCCCCCTCTGTTGACTGCTGGAGATTTACTCTATTTGCAGAGTAATTTGAAGTAATTATTTTTTTAAAAGTGCAAAAATTCATCCCGCGAAATAAACAAAGATGTTCACTGACCTTTGGCCATACAATGTCTTGCTTGTGCACACTCCAATATAGCCTCTGAAGAAAGTGTATACAAGTGGGACTGACTAATGTTGGGGTCAAAAATAAGCAAACATCTTTTGTTGATGCATGAGGAATTTTGCCTTTTTATTAAATTAGGGCACAAGAAAGGAAATACATAGAGGTTACTTACTTGCAACCATAGCTAAACAAGGTACTGGGGTATTACCCGTGACTGACACTGTAGTGCAGTATTGGGGGCTGCATGTTGAGGTGCCATCCTTTGGATGAGGTATTAAACTGAGGTCCCTTCTGCCCGTCTCTGGTCATTGGCACTTTTCAGAGAGGAGGGGAGTTTCCCTGGTGTCATGGCCAACACTGCCCTAGCAATAAAACAGGTCCATGTATTCCCTCCCCGGATGCAACTGGGAACAAGCTGTCACAGCTTAGTGCGCCTTTCCTGATCAAAGATTATAAATACAAGTAACTGTTTCTCTCAAATTGTGCTCAAAATCACAACAGGGTAATGATGGATCAAACTGCAACTTGAACCTTCTTGCACTGCTGCTTTAACCTGACTTTGGCAAACAAAACTACTGCCAGATGCAAGCCAATAACTATAGCTTCGTGCTGTTTGTTCCCTTTGTTCCTTCCTGACTGCACTCTGACCTGTTGATAGTTTGCAGCAAGCACCAGCAGCTATGGGAAGGTGGGGTTGGGGTCAGACAAGGTGCTCATGTAAATTTCCTGCCCGTCCCCTGAAACATAGAGACAGCAAGTCTGATGAAGGTCTGCGCTAAGGCTGGACACTTGAAGCACTACTGATGCTTCTGAGAAAACTCCAGAAATTATAGTACAGTATTAAACAGCTAGTAGCACCAAAAATAGCAGGCAGAAGTTTTTTTTTAATTGTTTAATTCTGGCGTACTTTTCTTTTTCCTTCCACTTCGGTGAGATGAGTGGAAAAGTACTTTTCCTGAAAGCTCACATATCTAGTTGTATTCCCCTACACCCTTCCTCAGTGTTGGTACATAGAAACATAGAAATTGTCGGCAGATAAGGACTGCCAGGCCCATCCAGTCTCCCCAAAAGCCCTACACTAGTCTGTGGTAAATCATTTATTGTGACATCACTCATAAGTAATCTGGCAGCAGGTGGTTGACTCTCCAAGGTGACTTGTGATGTCACAGTGAGGACCAAATGCTGATGAGGTATAAAGAGGAAGACAGCACGATACTTTGCCATCCCAAGTAAAGTAATGTTCCACATATCACAACTAGTACTGTCGGTACAAAAATCTAATGAGGAAAAGAAAAATTACTTCTGATATAAAAGTAACAGTTGACTGCTTTGAAAAGTAATATTAATTTAAGGCAGTGTACTAGCCCTTTAAATCAGCTTTTGTTTCTTTCTGAGAAAAGCAGTAGATCAAGTAAGGGCTGCAGTAATAATGTAGGTAGGGAAGAATGGACAGACTAGGTGGGCCAAAGCAGTCTTCATTTGCTGTCAAATTCTATTTTTTTGTGTGTGTCCCACTCCTTTCCCCTTGTTCGATATCGCTAAGGACATTTGCATGATAACAGGATCACTGTCCATTGGTTTCATCTGCTCCTGCTGCTTGTGTGCCTATTATGTCATAACCCTCCATTATAACATCTGGGTGGTAGCCATGGAAGTGATTATGATGTCACGTCATGCACAGGATCATGAAATCATAAAGCCTATGGGACTGAGACCCATGTCTTCAAGCAGATGTCACCAATAACCAAGAAAGAAATGAGCTTAACTGCCTGTACAACAAAACTGGTTGCTGTGTTGCCGGTGCCCCTCAAGGATGCACCACTGTGATGTATTAACTTCCCTGGGCTGGCCCCCTTTCACAGCACATATACAGTTCCCCCTACTTTGCCTAACCTTCAAATGGGTAAAAGGTCCCACCCCTCCCCACCTAGAAGGGGTCCTCAAGTTCAAGTAGCATACCTGATACCTTCGGGCCACCTCCAGCCTCCTACTTGAAATTCCCAGAGGTCATTCTGGCTCCGATAGGCGTGCCTTCTCCTACACTGCCCCCTCCCTTTGGAACACTCTCCCAAATGAGATTATACACTGTGTGCACATTGGTTGCATTCAAGAAACAACTAAAAGCCAACGCAATGGTGGCGCTTTACCGCAGATGTAACGGACAACAATTTATAAACTGCCTCCTGATAACCCACTGATATTTCTCCACTTTGTTCAGGTTGTCTGAGCAGCTGCTTCTTGTAGTAAACCCACACCTAGCCAACGGTCTCAACATATCCGTTGTCTCACCTATGGTACCTTTGTGGCAATGCTTTATTCCTGGACGGAAGTGCTCTCTCACACGAATCGCATTGTTCTTGTCTCCCTATTGTATCAGCTGTCCCCTACCCTATTGGGATGACGTCCTACTGATGTTTATTTATTTTTGTTTACCACTAAGTGCACTAGACAGAAACTGCCTATTTTCAGGCCCGCCCAGGAGAAATACAACAATGTCAGATAACATAGGACAGTGCAGTACAATAAGACAGTAGAACACAACATAACGTCAAAGAAGATACAACAGCATCAGGTTACAAGGAATAGTGCAGTGTATACAGTCAGTAGGACACCATGTAATGTTACACTGCTCTCTATGAATGACTTTGTATGTTATCTGTTGTATGGGTTTTGCTATACTTGTATGACTGTTACCTACTGTATGGGTACAAATTTGCCCACTTTATGTCTTATTAACTCCGGTTCTCCTCTGAAAAAGGGACAATATGTCTCAGTGGGCCTACCCGGTTATCAAAATTCAAATAAATAAATAAATATAGAAAATATATGAGACATCAGACGAATTGCATCAAAATGTTTTTTCCTGAGGCATCAGAACCTTATAAAGGAAATATTACATCTGCAGCACTACTACCGCTTGCCACTGGCGACCCGGGCTAGGAACAAGCTTGGGTTGCTCAGGAGCTGGCCGGAGGGAGGAAGACTGAACATTCCACAGACTGCTCTCCTTCAAGGAGGAGGGTCACTGTGCTTGGCTGTTTGATGGTCAACTAGATGAAGCTGGATAGTAGAACAGAAGAGGTACTTACTGGGAGAGGGACACTGCAAACGAGACACTGATAGCACACTGTTGCACATGTCACTGCACACCAGCTGTCATCAAGGAGTAAATGGGTTGAAAGAACCCATGGCAGTATGGATGAAGCAGGAACTGTGGCAGTCCTCACACTACCAACCATGGTACCCACCCACCACAGACGGTTCAGAGTAAGTGACACGCTAAGTCTTGGAGATGGTAGATTGTGGTGTTGGGTGCTGTCAGCAGATGGGGTCAAGCTGAGGTGACAGGAAGTAAACACAGGGCGGGGGAAAAGGAAATATTACAAAGAAAAATTACATTAAAAAAAATGGCAGTGGGAAAAAGACTTAGGCCTCCAGATCTCTGATAGTAACTGGAATCTATCACTGGGCTCCCATGTGGGATTTCTCCTATGTGACAAATTTAAAGAAATGCAATACAAATTTCTTCACCAATTATATCTCCCTCCAAGCATAGTGCACAAGTTCTATCCAGGGGTACCTCCAACTGTGGGCGATGTGGGGCACCAAGAGGTAGCTTTTTTCATTATTATTGGGAATGCCCTCAGTTGGGCATGTGGTAGAAGGTAATTGCCCAAGAGCTGTCTGTTATGGGAGGCAGGCCAATAGGGGTTTCCCCTTTGTCGGTCCTGTTTGGGGTGGAAGAGTCAATTTTATATCCCAGATGGATCAAGGTCTGAGTAGTGGTGGCTCGTCAGGGTATTCAGAACCAGTGGGTAGCTGGCACAGCGCCAACTTTGGACCAGTAGAAAAGGTTGGCTATACAGATTCTGACGGTAGACAGGCTGACTTATGTGTTGAGAGATAAGGAAGAAAGGTTTCTTACTGAATGGGGCAGGTTCTTGGATGCCCGGACGGCCGGAAATGCACTGCTGCTTAGGGAAGGAGGGGGGTGAAAAGCCTAGAGTGGTTAGGGTTAAGATTGAGCTTTACTGAGGGGAAGCCCCATGAGTGTATTATATGGCCACCTAAATATGAAATAAGAATGGGTCACGAGCCCTAACCCTGGGAGCAAAGATAGCCATTAGGATGGCAATGGACTAGAGTTATGCACATCAATAATGAGTAAAAGTAATGAATTGTTGAGTGGAGGAATTCTCTTTTTTATTGTTTTTATTGTTCTGTTTTGTTTTGGTATAATTGTTTTTTCCTCATAGTAACCTGGGGTTGTGTGTTGTTTTTTTCTGTTGTACTATATATATATGAATGCTTAAGTTATTAAGTGGATCTGATTTAAGATGTTGCTAATAGATCAAGTTTGTGGACTCTGGACATATCTGAGAGTGTCCTGCATAAGTGGGACCAATTGAGCTTCAAGATAATACAAGTGTGGCTCGACTGGAGCTAATATTTATTACAAGTCAGAGGGTGACCCACTGAAAGATGGTTGGCATTTAATAATTCTGTTTTAAGTTATACTGTAAAGGTTATGTACTGTCTATTTTTACTTGTTAAACATGATTGAAAACACAATAAATATACGATACAAAAAAATGGCAGTTTTAGACATCAGTACTATCGATAGCAAGCTGATTCTAGTCTTATTTAGCCAATCATAAAACATACAGGGGATTTTAAAGCAATCAGTGGTCAGAAAGGTAGCAACTCTTATCCTGCATGCCATTGTCAGCTACTGCAGGATCGCTACAGTGGATCGTGCAACTTCACAGGTGGAGGGGAGGGATGACCATTACAAAACATTTTATAAAATGGCAAGGATAAATAAAGAGACCTCACTGGACAACAGCCATCACACGACGGTGCATTAAAAAACTAATGATGCACAGTCAGAAACTGTATCTAATTACGAAGGTTAGAAAACCTCATTATCTACAACAAGCCATTTTATAAGCGCAGTAAATTACTCCAGGGTGTGTATTAAAGGATTAACAATGCACTTCCCATAGGCATAAGATCACTTGGCCTTCAGCCTCATGCCTTACTACACCCCTGGCATATGAATCCTGTAATGCACACCCCATCATGACTTACTGTTTACAAACATCACTCTAGCTCACATGTGATTTTATAATACATTAATAGGTCTTCTGGGTGGGTGGGGGTGGGGGTAAGCTTTGCTTTGCAGTCCCCTCATCCAAACCTCACATAAGAACACTCATACACCATATAAGATCCCTTGAAAACCTATTAACTTATAAAGTGCAGGTGGATTTAAGTCAGGGTTGGAGCAAGGGCGACCTAGGTTCAGTCCTTGAACCCGAAACTCATCTGTGGGCTGGGGGTAGGACGTATGTGTTGCATCTGGTAATCAAATCTGAAGTACCTTGCGGTGCAGTCTGTTTAGTAGCCACTGCCAAAACGTCAGTGTGGGGGGAACTAAATCACAGATGTAGGGAGAGTGGGAAGAGCTTCTTAACGATGACAAAACAAACAAATCTGTGCTGTGAATGATAATGATGACTCCAAGAGCCTTAGACCAACCACCCCAGCTCCTGACCTGGCATATTCACTCTGACAAATGTTAATGCTATTAAAATACCCTGTATATTGTATCTTACAATATGGTTAAAACTGCAATTGTACAAAGCTCTCTATAAGCATGGACTCTGCTTTCTCACCTTTAAGTTTTCTTCAGTTTCTAGACTTAGTGTTAATTCTTACATTGTTAGCCTGTCTTCCAAAAATGCTGTATCTACTTTTTATCAAGCCCTATATTATGTTATCTGCCTTCTTACCTACTGTAATGTTATCTGTCCTAAACAGGACCTCCTTGTAAATGAGCATTCCTGGCAAAATAAATAAATACAAACACAAATATATATTGATCTGAGCATCTAACGAAGGCCCCGCTGCCAACGACAAACTTCATATTTTTATTGGTGGCGGGATCTAAAGCCCAACAGAAAGTGAGTGTGTGTGTGTGTGTGTGTGTATGTGTGTGTGTGTGTGTGTGTGTGTGTGTGTGTGTGTGTGTGTAGTGTGTTGGGGGGGCAGTTAATAAAAACAAGAAGGTTGACACTGTCATAAATGCAGAATTTGAGACTGGGTCAGTTCGTACTTGACAATAAAACGAGCCAATACTGGCCTGTTAGGAATTGCTAGGGTCCTTTGAAGTTATGCAGTATATTTCACTACCATGACTACTGTTTTAATTACAGTGCCATCAGAAAACCTGTCATTTGAACAAATCCCTGATGACATGTCAATCTTGTACTCTGCTAATGTTGTCACAACACAGGAGGTAAATTATGGCATTTTATTTCCTGCTGCCAACTGCGACAAAGGGCTGCATAACTGAAACTAGGGACCCAATTTTCAAAACATCTGTATGCACACACCTCATACTGTGGTTGCAGCATAAGGTGAAAAAGCAAGGCCCAAGTAAATACTGTACACAGAATGCAGTCTGCAAGTCACTGTAGTTTACAAGGGGCTGGGTGCTGCATCTGAGAAAATAAGGGAAGACTCTAGAGGTAAAGTTACTGAAGTACTAATAAGAACATAGGAAAGTCAGAAGGAGGATGGCATGGTAGCTCGTTGAGTAAGCCCCCAGCTTCTCAGCAGTTTAAACATTGAAGGTTTACTTCCCTCACATAGCTACCAGATTTGATTTGAAAGTCCTGATTGTGGCCCAATTTACAATGAAATCTGGCAGGCTGTTCCAAACGCCCACCTCCCTCTGTGTAAAGAAGTGCTTCCTCAGTCTCCTCTGAATTGTTAGCTCAATTGTAGAAAGCACTTCCAGAACTCCCTGAGTAAATGAGCTTCTTGTAATTTACAGGGATTTACTGAAGGTACAAGCAACGATGCAAGTAAAGCATCGCTGCACAGGCATACAGGATGGCATTTTAAAAAGGACTTGTACTTTGCACATTACTTTCAGACACTATTTTCTTTGGAAGATAAATCCCCTCCCCATTTGCTGTTTACTAGGAAAGTAGACCAATTTCCAGCTTTCTGATAGACTGAATAATATTTTACATGCTGTGTGCATTTACTTCCAAGAGGTAGTGCACTGTTGGTGTACAGGCTTGGAAACCATCCAGAGACCTAGCTTTAAACCCAACCACAGCCACTGCCTCACTGTGTGACCCTGAGCAAATCGGTCCCTCCCATCCATAAAACCAGACAGAGGCCGGACACCACTGTGAGAAGTCATGTCAGTTAGGCACTCCTGGGCAAGAGCGTTATATAAATTTGGTTAATGTCCTTGTAAACTTCCTGTAAAACTACTTTAAAATTTAGTTGCAAATTGTAATGAAAAAGAAACAATTGTGACATAACTGGAACTAAAACCTAGTCCCCTAGGATACGGTCCCAGAGTGCCACTAGCTAAGCTATCAGGCAAACTGGTCATCCTGAACTTCCCATTGTCAGTTTCTTTCCTTCCTTCCTTCCTGCCTCCCTCCCTTCTGTTAATTTCAATACGCTCCCGTGTCAACCGGCCCTCATCCACTGGTTCCTCCAGTCCTGTCACGCCAGCATCCTCCAGGACTTAGCTTGTTCGGGACGTGCCCAGATAGCTGGGTGCGGAGTCTGTGGGAGACTTGTCTCATCCTACCAGTCGGCAGTGTTTCCATTTTTCTCCTTTGGTGTGGAGGAAGGGATTTGCAATGATGCCAGTGGCGGTGCTATGCATGCCCCCGTGCACAGCACACCGGGCATCTGCACCACCTCTGCATCCCCCCCCACACACTGTAGTGTCAGTGTGCCAACCCCCAGCCACCGCTAGGACAAGCTGATGCTGACACTGACCCTCCCTCCTCCTCGGACAGCAGTCCTTGGGCCTTGCGATCCTTCTTTCCCTGGCCGAATTCTCTGACTCCTTAAGGTCACTCCCCGACCTTGGGTCACTAGTGCCGCAAGTGGCAGCGCTTACTGTTGTACTGAGCAGGCCGGAGCTGTCAGTTTTTTCTGAAACTGCAACTCCTGCAGCTAGGGTAATGTGGATGGCAAAATATTTGCAATTTGAGAAAGAAAGCTCTGTGCTAAGCTGATATGTAAGACCAGTGGTAGAGCACAAGTACAGTATTTGGGGGCCTGGTTCAATTCACGGGCACATTGTTTCTTTCTCATCACAATGTGTACCTCTAATACTTTGGAGTCATTACTACTGTACAAAAAACCCTTGAAATTTATTTACCAAAGTTCAAGTCCTTTTGACCCTCCCTTCACATCTGCAAAGGGAATGAACACCCTAGTACATCAGCCTGCTTTACTCTCAAGTTTTGAAAACTGGGGTATTAAAGAGATGCGGACTACGGGACTTTTGTACAGTTGTCCATGTGTGTTACCTACATTCCAACTTGCTTGAGTCAGAATTTGCCCACACCATCTGAAATCTGACAACCTGGTTCAACAGTATCAATGTTTTCAAATATTTTTATAACTAAGGTTTTACATTATTGCACACCAAGTACAGTTTTTAGATAACTCCAACAAAACTGCATTTAATCCTGGGCATCATGCAAGAATAATAACGAAGGAACATTTGCTTTTCGATGGAGAAAAAAGCTGTTACTTCTACACTCTCTTCAGGAGGTCATTTTCCGTTCTTCCCTCTCCATCTGCTGACACCATCCATCCATTCGGTCTTTCTCAGCCTGGAGCAGCTTCAGGAACCAGTATCCATCTCGCTGACACACTGACCTCTGACTTGCCTCGAGAGGGTCTTCCGTTACTGAATCTATCCAGGGGTCAGGGAGAGGTAAAATGGAAGGATCGAAATCTGTGTCAAAGTCATCGTCCATCACACAAGCGTGATAGTAGTTCCCTGATCCCTGAATGCTAACTGTGGAGGTGCTTGCATCCCGGGAGAACTGCCTCATCATGGGCATGGGGCCAGGGCCATCCATCTCGTGGGACTCCACGACAATCTCCATTTTCTCACGGGGCTCCAGATCAGCTTGGACTCCTGCTGTAGCACTGTTTGAGCGAAGAAATCTGCGGAAGCTAGAAAGACAAGAAAAGTGATTAATATCAGGAAAGCTGTAAAACGTGCAGTGCAAGTCCAGATTGTTTGCCAGCCTATGCATCTGCCTACTTCATACAATATGTAGTCAGAGGTGTAGCTTGACAAACAGAGTTTTGCACACTATTTTATTTATTTGAAAATTGGTAATCGGAGAGGCACACTGAGCCAAGGTTTGTTTCAGGTGCAACCCAAGGGGAATGGTTACTGGAGGAAACAGAAATGCATAATACAGTATATTACACGGAACAGAGCATAAAAGTGCAGATGCAAAGCAAAACTGAACACATCTTCAGTACAAACTTGGAACAAATTGAGTGCAAGTATGCTGTGAAAATACATGTGCAGGTGGAAAACTGGAAATTCAACAACAAAGCAGTACAGAGGTAAGCAATGCAATGTAACAGGGATCAGTAGAGGACTAGGAAGCCAAAAACCTGAGCTACCAAAAATAACTAAGGGAACCTCCAACAGGAATTAGGTGCTGGTGAGTGGTGGAGTCTAGCTGCAGCCCAAAGGGGTAGGAATGGCGGCGGAGAAAGGGAGTTGATTCCAGAGTGTTGGCAACAAACAGGGAAAGACGATGGCCTGGTTCACCATGTTTGTTGCCCACTAACTGTCTGTTGCCCCCAGCTGTATACATAACCCTGTTTGCTGCTCCAGTTGTATACAGAATCATTTGTTGCCCCCGTTTTATATGTAACCCTGTTTGTTGCCTGTTAACACTGTTTGCTGCCCCAGTTGTATACAGAATTGTTTGTTGCCCCCCCATTTTATATGTAATGATGTTTGTTGCCTGTTAACACTGTTTGCTGCCCCCAGTTGTATATAGAACCGTTTGTTGCCCCCCATTTTATATGTAACCCTGTTTATTGCCTGTTAACACTGTTTGCTGCCCCCAGTTGTATACAGAACCATTTGTTGACCCAGTTTTATATACAACCCTGTTTGTCACCTGTTAACACTGTTTGCTGCCCCAGTTGTATAAAGAACCGTTTGTTGCCCCCATTTTATATGTAATGATGTTTGTTGCCTGTTAACAGTTTGCTGCCCCCAGTTGTATACAGAACCATTTGTTGACCCAGTTTTATATACAACCCTGTTTGTCGCCTGTTAACACTGTTTGCTGCCCCAGTTGTATACAGAATCGTTTGTTGCCCCCGTTTTATATGTAACACTGTTTGTTGCCTGTTAACACTGCTTGCTGCCCCAATTGTATACAGAACCGTTTGTTGCCCCAGTTTGATATGTAACCCTGTCTGTTGCCTGTTAACACTGTTTGCTGCCCCAGTTGTATATAGAACCATTTGTTGCCCTTAATTTTATATGTAACCCTGTTTGTTGCCTGTTAACACTGTTTGCTGCCCCAGTTGTATACAGAATCGTTTGTTGCCCCGTTTTATATATAACGCTGTTTGTTGCCTGTTAACAGTTTGCTGCCCCAGTTGTATATAGAACTGTTTGTTGCCCCAGTTTTATATGTAACCCTGTTCTGTTGCCTGTTAACACTGTTTGCTGCCCCCAGTTGTATACAGAACCATTTGTTTCCCCAGTTTTATATGTAACCCTGTTTGTTCCTGTTAACACTGTTTGCTGTCCCAGTTGTATACAGAACCGCTTTGTTCCCCCGTTTTATATGTAACTCTGTCTGTTGCCTGTTAACACTGTTTGCTGTCCCCAGTTGTATACAGAACCGTTTGTTGCCCCCGTTTTATATGTAACTCTGTCTGTTGCCTGTTAACACTCTTTGCTGCCCCCAGCTGTACACAGAATCCTGTTTGTTGCCCCCAGTTTTATATGTAATCCTGTTTGTTGCCCCCAGCTGTATACAGAACCATTTGTTGCCCCCAGTTTTATATGTAACTCTATTTGTTGCCTGATAACACTGTTTGCTGCCCCAGCTGTATATAGAATCCTGTTTGATGAGGGTGTGTGGCCAGGTCGGGTTACACTTCTACCATCTTTTGGGATTGTCCAGTGATCCAGGGCCTTTGGTCTAGAATTAATACAGAAATTAACAAAATCTGGCACACCCAGATTCCCTTTGAATTCAATATAATCTTAGGGTCTAGGGTTGCAGAAATAGGGATCCTCAAACAACAGAGGCTTTTAAGGACCCTGTGCCTTGCTGCACAAAAGAAAATCACAGCCAGTTGGTTACAACTGTCTCCCCTCCTTCAAGTCTTGGGTGTCCAGAGTAGAGAATATCAAAAGAATGGAGGAACTGACAGCCAAGCTGAGGCCTGCCCTGAAAACATATTCAGATGTGTATGGGGCAAGTGGGATGTACGTAACACTTGACTGATGTACAGGGTGAAGGGGTAGATGGGGACCTGGTTCCACAAGATCCAGTTGATGGATGAGGGAATAGGGGTCCACAAGGGTGGTTTCTGCGACCCTGCAGCCGTCTTTCAGAGTTTTCTTTATAATACAAGAGTGGTAATCTTCTTGGAGTTTTCCAAAGCCTTTAGTTCTTCACGTCTGAAACACATACCTTAGAAAGCTAATATAGTGGTGTGACAGTAACCTTAACAGTTGATACCGTGTTTGAATGTTCAAGTTGTTTTATGGTTTTTGTTTCTTTACACTAGCCTACCATTGCTGGATTAGTAGGGTAGCTTAGCAGGTGGCTGAAGAACTCACTTAAAAACTTCATTACTAACGATAAACATACCTAGTTGGAAGGCACTACTTATTAATACTGTACTTAATTAGTTTCTATGTCTCCTTATTTTGTTGTGGTGATGTATTACTAGGTGTAATAACAAGGTTTCTACCGGTGCTGTATTGTAATGATAATCTACCTTACAATAAAGCTTGAGTTTAAAAAAAAGAATCCTGTTTGTTGCCCCATTATCCTGTCCTTTACCCCCCCCCCATTGTATACATAGCCTTGTTGCTCTACAATTACATGTCCCAGTGGTGGGTAAAGGATGGGAGAAAAAGAAAGCACCCAGTTGTATGCATTGTCAAAGTGGCTTAATTACACAGAGCACAAAAAGAGACAAATGGTGCCCTGTGGTAGGGCAGAATGTTGCTCCTCAGAATGACACCGGTCCCCCGCAGGCTCCACACCCTGCTAGTTGGGCACCTTGGAGAAGCAAGGGAGGAAAAGAGAGGTGAGTCCCAGCAGACGCCGAGGTGATGGGGCTGGAGGGACCGGTGGATGGGGGCTGGCCGACTGGGGGATAAACAAATAAAGTAAGAAATAAAAGTGTACACCATGATTTATCTGGTGTATGCACTGCAACACTGCATTGTATGTAGTGATACTATATCAGTGCAACAGTGCAGTCTGCCATGCTGTTGCAGCTCAGTCAGACTTATTTCCACCCTTTTAGCCCCTTTTACACAATGGGCTCTGCACCGCAGCAATTGGTGCAGAGCAGCTGGAACATTCACCTCTTTTGCTGTGTACAGGGAACCTGCAGCGCTTCCAAAATGAGTGCTCACTGATCGGGCATTACCTGCTTTCCTGGGTTCGTCATTGCATTTTGCCATTGTACGCTGCCATGTACTTGGATGGCAGCGCACGCATCGATCCCGGAGAGAGTCTCACAAGATCCAATAGGATCTCATGTTACTGGGCATGTGCTTATCCATATCCATATCCCAAGCAATATGAACATGCAGAAGCACACGCCCAGTATCACGGCTCCACTTTCCAAGCACTTTTAGCCCATTTCTGAAAAGGAACTAGTTTCCCGAGTTCAGCTTTATTTCTACTACCTGAAAATATATTTAGCTGAACTTGGGTACAAAAGGAAGATGAATGGCAAGTCTCAGCTGAAATGCGGAAACCACAGAGCGGCCCAAGACACCGATGTATGGGCTGCTGTGTGTAAGCAAAAGCTGCAGTGCAGACAGAGCTGGTGCAAGCTCAGTGAAAACGCTGTGATGTAGAAGGGCGCCGTACAAAAGGGACTTTTGGAGTTGATGTTACAGCAGCAACTCCTCTTTCTGTTCCACTAAGCACTGCCATCTGATTGTGAGACAACAAAGTCCTGGTTTTGCACTCTCCAATTCATTTGCTTTACTTGGTACTGTCCCTCACTGGATTTTAGGAAATTGTAGGCATAAAAGAATGCCAATATAGGAACTGATAGAAGCCTCAGGGTGCTGCACCTAAGGGGAGTTTTGCCAACACTGGGAATGAGGGAAATATACCGTTTTAAAGTCTGATTACTGCATTTTAAAATAAAACTAATTCAAAGTATCCACTGTTCACCATAGCCATATAAGATAGTGTAGCTTAATGCATGGAAACGAAAGCTCTCGATTCATTCCAGCAGTTGCTTCTGGTAGTGGGGTGAACTCCTATTCACCTCCCACTCCCCTAGTAAGTCCTTTCTCCCTGTTCCTTATTTTGTTGTGTGGCTTACTTTTCAATGTTCTTTTGCCCATTCCATAATTTACTACATGGTAATTCACTATTTGGCAATTTTTTCTTTAAGTGTTCTTGAAATTGTATATTTTACTATACTTTTTCTATATCATTGTGCTATTTTACCCTGTACTTTGTATCAGTTCTCCTCTCCTCTCTTCCCCAGGACGCATCTGGAAATGAGCCGCTACCAGCTCAGTAAGCCTTTCCTGGTAAAACCTTTGAAATAAATTAATTAAACAAATATCGAATAACTATTCAAACTGTGGAGCTATCAGCAACTGTGAAATACATTATAACCAAAACTGTGGTCATACCAGGAGAAAGCGACTTTACATTAACAATTCAGTGTCCCCAGATACATAAAGTGAGTATATTAGCCGGCTGGTAGTGCTGAGGTTGAGGTGCTGGATACCACACCTTGCGCCATACTGGCGACCTGGGTTTAGGAACAAGCTCGGGCCACAGGGGTTGGCAGGGGTGACAGAGGATCGGCGTCTGGAGGACTGCTCTCTCTCTCTCGGGGGAGGAGACATGTTGTCTCGCTCGTTGACTTCCCTCCAGTGGTGGCTGGAGGGCAGTATGAGTTAGAGGCACGTGCCAATGTCATCACGCCCGGTGAGGAGGGGGCAGGAGAAAAGTGGAAAGCGGAGCCTGGCAGGTTCTGTGATGGCTCCTGTGTCCTGAGGATCGGCCTGGTGTATCTGGATTGGGTCTCTTGGAAGTGCAGTGCCCTCCCTCCCTAGCCCTACATGGGGGCAATCCACGGGGGACTGAATGGGTCGCAATACGGGGACACAGGGAAGCCGGAGAGTGAGTCTCTCCATAAGGAGAGACCGCAGCCACTTGCCAGGGCTCCCAGGAGGATAAAAAGCTCTATGGCAAAAAAAAAGTGAGTACATCGAAATACCTCGATGTGTTATGTTCAACGTAGGCACGGTACCGGCAGTACAGATAAACTTTTTGTGAAGGAGGGCGAGAGGGTGAAACCTGCCATGAGGGAGAACCCTCCAATACACAGAGGTTAGACAGGGATCGACTTAATTAACAAAAATGCCACCAGCACCAGGATGGCCCCATGCCATGCAGTGCCCAAAGGAAAGTAAAAATACTGTTTTTGTCAAGGTGATTTACGCCCACAGTGAGTGCCGGTACCTCTCCTGACCAAGCCCCCCCCCCCATATCAGCGGGATAACACACTGATATTGTAGCAACATTCAGCATATTTGTTAAAACTTATGTATAGCAGGAACTTGCTAAACTGACAAAATGACTCAATCAAGTCTGGTATCAGACGTCTAACCAGATTCCAGTGTGTACACTCCCACTGAACACTCCTTCCTAATCTGTTCAGCCAACTTCCTGGCATTAGATGGCTTCGAGAAAAGGTACGCTTTCCCCCATACTGCACCTTTACTATAGTAGGAAGAAGCATGTAATGATTCTCCCAGCTCGTGGAAGAGGGCCCATGTACCGTCGAACCCCCTCCTCCGCTGCTGGGTTGAAAACTGAAATTGGGGAAGAGCTTAACTGCTGATTCAATGAGTCAAATACCTCCACATTTCATTGCTGCCAGCAAGATGTCGTCCCTTGCCTCGCTACTGCCAACCATCATGAGGACTGTTCGGCTGGTATCCTCCATGGAGGGCCTCCTCCAGGGTGTTATCCAGTAAGTCCACCTGATGTTTTATTTATTTATTTATTGAGGTATTGGAATTACAAACCTCTGAGTCAGAGACTCATTTGCAAAGGCTCCACGTCAACAGATGCGCATAATAAAGTAGAACCTGGATGCAACCAGGATACAATAGGAAGAGACAGCAAAAGTAACAATTACTACCATCACATGGTTATTAT
This sequence comes from Neoceratodus forsteri, assembly GCA_016271365.2. Lineage (NCBI taxonomy): Eukaryota > Metazoa > Chordata > Ceratodontiformes > Ceratodontidae > Neoceratodus > Neoceratodus forsteri. Next base: position 1,538,393,658 of record CM057455.1, read on the forward strand.
CAAGAAATAACATCACTGTGAAAGTATACAGGAACACGAAAATACACTATACAGTAGCAGATTAACACATTGTGGGAAGAATGGGGGGTAGGGGTAGGGCAGAGGCAAACAGCAGGAGGAGGGGAAGGAGGTAATTGAGAGGAGGGAACTAGAGAAGAAGGAAAAGTAGTAGTCCGTGAGGACATTGTCAAACGTGGAAGCAGAGGGTAAGGTGTGTGATATAGGAGAAATGCGATGGCACTATAGGCAGTCGCAGCAGCTGGAGGCCAGGAGATGCTGTCTGAGCAGTTTTTGAAAGGGCCAAGTTTACAGGTGGATGAGATCTCCGGGGCAGTCCATTGAACCATTGGGGAGCTCTGTACGTAAAGCCTCTCTCTGCCTCTTGGGAGGTTCTGCAAATGATACTAGATAAGCTGATTTAGAGAAGTTTCTTGTAGGACGGGTGATTGGGGCCAAAGTAAGGAGATGATGATGAGCAGTAGACTGAAGGTGGCCAGTGGATAATTTCTTGGCCAGCACACAAGTGTTGTAAGCAAGCCTTCCTCAAAGTTCAACCAGCTCATTTGTGTGTATGATTGTTTCAATGATAATACACCCAGTAGCCACCAGATAAATAGCACTTCAGGCCACCCTTCTCCATTTCTTCCAGCAAGCCAAGCACTCATATTAGCTGCATTGGAGTGATTTTCTAATTGTTCTAGGCAGGCTCTAAGGACACTGTTCTCTTTAACAAGTCCGAGCATGTCAGCACTTCCTGCTCTGCTAATTCACCTGTCTTCATGGCATCTGTCTCTGCTGCATCAGCTGTTTTCTCCAGAAGCACACGGGAGTTAAAATCCTCCATTTTCTATTGGCGCCTGAACTGCTGCCAATACTGAGGCCACTGTCAGCTCCCTTGCTAAATGTTGCAGTAGCAAGGCCCGCTGTTCCTTAAGATTATGGGCCTGTGTTTTGGGAGCCCTGCTCCTGATGGTTGTTTCTGAGGCTTAACCATCGTCTCTGGTAGACAAGATTTCTGTAAAACCATCTTAAACGTTGTTGCTGAGTGTTAGATTAGCTTAGTCAACCCAAAAGACAAGTTTGATGAGTGTAAAATCACATAAGTTGAAGCTTTCAATCATACTTCAGATACCACGTGTCCTCCGATCACGGCAGTCAGGGCACATGTCCATGAAATATATTTTTGAAGTGCATTTCCTTGCAGATTAGCAAACTCAGTTAAGACCCTCTCTTAACTGTTATAGCTGGATCCAGTGCTCTCTCGCTCTCTAGTATTGTTGCCTAGAGGGATACTGTTAACCCCAACAGGGCAATTTTGAGCTTTTTTAAACCGAAGGGTGAGGGTGGGTGGGGGGACATAAACATAGAAAATGACGGCAGGAGACCAAAGCTCCATCTAGTCTGCCCATGAGTTTCCAAGTCCTTCAACTGGTCCCAGTACCTCGCCCCCTTGTGGTATTTGTCCATCCCTGCTGCAGTGCTTTCCCTTGCTCTGTCCCACCCAAGCTTAAACGCTGCTACTGTCTTAGCTCCTACCACCTCAGCAGGCATGCTTTTCTATGGTTCCATGACTCTTTAGGTAAAGTAGTGTTTCCTTCGATCCCTCCTGAAGCTTCCGCTTGCAATTTCCATTCGTGACCTCTAGTAGTTGAGCTGTCAACCCTGTTGAATAGTTCAGTGTAGGGCACTCTATTTACACCTCTCATGAATTTAAACGTTTCAGTCATATCCCCTCTATCCTTCCTTGTCTCAAGTGAGTACATGTTTAGTGATTTTAGGCACTCCTTGTACAGGAGCTCTTGGAGTTCCTGAATCATCTTTGTTACCCCTCTCTGTATGGCCTCCAACCTATCCTTGTCCTTCCTAAGGTGAGGGCTATAAAATTGGACACAATACTCCAGAAGAGGCCTCACCAGAGACCTACAGAGGGTAAGGATCACCTTTTTTCTCCTGCTGCTGAATCCCCTCCCTATAAACCCCAATATTCTATTTTCCTGGCTATAAGCTTTGTTACATTGGCTTGTTTGCTTGAGTCATCACATATGGTGACTCCCAGGTCCCTTTCTTCTTGTGAGGTACACAGCCTGACCCCACTGAGCCAATATTCCCTCTTAGGGTTTCCTTTTCCCAGATGCATCACTTTGCACTTTTTCGCATTAAACCTCAGCTGCCAGACATTAGACCATCTTTCCAGTCTGTAGAGGTCTTTTTGAAGGTCCCTAACTGCTTCTGCATTGTCTACCCTCCCTCTCAGTTTTGTGTCATCCACAAAGAGGACAAACTTGCCCTGGATTCTTTTGCCAATGTTGCTAATGAGCATGTTAAATAAGACTGGGTCCAACACTGATCCCTATGGCACTCCACTTGTGACCTTCAGTTGATCTCTCTCACCCTGTTGACTACTACTCTCTGTCTTCTATCCTTCAGCCAATTTCACACTCACCCGACAATGCTCTTAGCAGTGACTAAGTCATCCAACTTCTTTAACAGGCAATTATGCAGCACCAAGTCAAAGGCCTTGCTAAAATCGAAGAAGAGGAGGTCCACTGATGGCCCTTATCCAGTTCTTTAGTTAAGCCTGTCAAAGAATGTAATGAGGCTCGTCTGGCATGATCTACCTGCCACAAACTCATGTTGTCTGCCATCCTGAATATTAGAAACACAGAATCTACTGAATTTATTTTAAACTTTTACCAGGAAAGGTCTACTGAGCTGTGAAGCAACTCATTTCCTGAGGCGTTCTGGGGTGGTGGTGGTACAAAGTAAAAGCATACAAGAAAAAACAGTAGTATACATAAAAGCATGCAAGAAGTTATGCATAAAGTAAGTATCATATAACGCAATAAATTAGGGATCCAATATAAAATAAACAAAACATGGCATATAATAGCAGCACAAGGATGTGCTGGAGACAGAATTTGGATCGGCAGGATGTTTGCTGTAGACAGTGACTGACAGAGACTGCAAATTGACTGAATCAGTCAAGTAGACACGTATACATGTGGGTGGTAAGGACTTGATGGGGGCAGGTGTAGGGGCAGAGAAGGAGGTGTGGGCTGGATCTGTAGTAGGGCATTCACATTCAGAGAAGATGGGGAAGAGGCAGCCAATGGTATATGCAGTATATAAAAATCATCTTTCATTTTCTTTAATCAAAAATTATAAAATGGGTAGGGAAAATTCTGTATTTTGATTGGTTTGCTAGCCATGCATTAAAAGTGTTTAATGCATGGCTAGCAACAAGATTCAAGTAACCACAGCTACGTTTAAAAAATTATGGTTTAAGCCAATAGAGCTGGCCTGGTGGCGCTAAGGGTTGAGCGCTGGACGCCACACCTTGCGCCCACGCCAGTGACTCGGGTTCAGGAACGGACCTGGGCCATCGGGGGCCAGCAGGAGAGGGAGGGAGGGGATTGAGCATCCGGAGGACTGCTCTCCTCTCCCAGGTGGATTGTAGGGGGTTCCTGGCACAGTAGCGGCCTCTGGTGGAGACTAGGGGCAGCACAAGCGCACGGGATGCAGAAGAGGGAGCAGGACGATGGCAGGCTCCAGCGGCTAGAGGCGCAGTGGTATAGCTGCGTGGGAGCCATTGCACACTGCGTCCCACTGGGGAAACATAGAAAATCCTCACAGTGGACATATGATGCCACTGACAGTCGACCGGCTCCTGGGTGATGCGGTCTCTCCTCCCAGTCTGCTTCCCGCTGGGGGGCCCCTCCGTAGGGGGCAAGCTACGGTCCCTCCCCACCATGCAGTCATGGCGGAGGCTGGCTCAGTGAGGAGCTTGTTGAGCAACTGCATACAAGGCTGAGAAGGGGTAAGTAGTACCCCCTACCATCCATGAGAGCATAAACAGAACTGACAAAAAAAAACAGAAGCCAAATAAAATGTTAATTTTTCAATCGCTGTCATTTTTTTGCCCACATAGCACAGCTACTCATCGAAGAAAGACACATATTTCACAGCACAAAAAAATAGCAGCAAATGTTAATTTTGTCTGATTTATTTTAGGTAGGGCTGTTATTTATTTTGTAAAACTATTTGAATCTATCAGCTGAACTCAATCGCGCATCAAAGGTCCTGTCTCTGATTCCTCCCTCACACACACACACACCCTGATGTTGACAGGGTAAACAGAGTCTGGCTTCTAAGGCAGTCAAACTCAAAATCTACAGATTAAACAGAAAATGCAGATCAGGCGCTGGTGTGATATTTTCAAATCACTCACCAGCATTCTGAATACTGCGTTCGTTTCTTTCCCACCAGCCTGCTCATTCCCCCTTCACATGTCCTCACATGCCACAACGCTTACAAGGGTAACAGGACTCTTTATTAAATTAAAACAAGGCCGGCGCAGCGGTTGGATTTCCACTTGCGACGCCAGCAACCCGGGTTCGGGAATGGACTCGGGTTGCTGGAGGGCCGGCCGTGGGAGAAGGAAATGAGCATCCAACGACGGCTTGTCTTCTCAGGGGGGAGGGTTGATAAGCGGCTCGGCGCCTGCTGACTCCTGGTGGAGGCTGGGAGTATGGCAGGACATCGGCCCCAATACACTATGGGGAGAGATGGAAGTTGGCATGTGCCTTGACGTCAGTGGCACGTCGCTTCCCAGGGGAGCAAAGTGGAAAATGGCGCCAGGCTGATCAGGTGACGGCCCTCCAGAACCCTCACCACCGGCTCCCGGACCTCCATATGCCATCCCAGCAGCACCCCAGGATCGTTGGTTGGCCACCAGGGCCATTCTCCTACGAAGGTAAGAGACCCGCCCGGTGAAGGGATACACTAGGGTTACCTGGGGTTGCCATGTATATGGGGCAGTAGGGGTCGGAAGAGTAGTCATGTACGGAGTTCATGGGGGCCCTAAGGAGAGACCGCCGGTGCGGGAGGAGTATAAAAATACATATATTAAACAAATCCATGCTCAAAAGGCTGCAAAATAAACAGATGCAGTAGCGGAGCTGGTGTAATTGTTGTTAGTTTTGAAATCACTCATCAGCACTCAGATAAGCGCATCTTTCCTCCCAACCACTTGTTCGTCCATCTGCTGACTCGGCCACCTGCCTGCCCGCTCGCCAGTACGAGAGTCAGTACATAATGTAAGTGATGATAAAAACTGCTGAAAGAGGGAATCCAGCGAATCTTTTTTTTTTTTTTTTTTTGTTTGTTAACCCTACTTAAATCTATATAGTGTGTGGAGGTTAGAGCTGTTGGGGACATAGAGCTATTAAGACCACAGCAGGACAAACCTCCTAAGCTCAAAAAAAAAAAAAAAACAGCAAGTGAAGGAACTATTTTACTTGAAAAACAATTAAATATTTAATTTATAACTGTTTAAAACATATTATTTTAATTTTTATATCCTTTTCAAATACAAAATCCTATTTTATAAGTGCAATAAGACACTCCAGGGTGTCGTCAGACATTTCTAACGCACAGCCAGGGGCTGAAAGCACTTGGCCTGCAAGCCTCATGCCTCACTCACGCCTCTGGTCGTGCATTAAAAATGTCTACTGCCCCTTGTTTCTTATTGCTTACATAGTATGGTGGTGCTATAGCATGGTATTAGTACAGTTTATTATGTTGGATGGGGCAAACTCAACACAACTCAACAGTGTGCTGCATTTTGGTGTAATCACGCCAAGGTGGCACCTCACATTACGTTTTAAGTTAAGAAAAAACAGAATTTTATTAGCCAGAAAGTAATTTTTTCTGTGTCTTGAATTTATAAATATTTAACTTGTAAAACCCAACTCGTACCTTCCTGGTACGAGCCAAGCAGCCACCGAGTGCTGCAGCCTCACCCTGAAAAATAGCATCATTATGATGCAAGGTTTGGGAAGGGGCTACAGGCAGTTTATGGAGAATTTACTGTAATCGAGGGATGGGGCTGCCTAAATGTACTAAGAGTATCATCGCTGGCATTTAGCTCCATAAATGTAAACGTGCCAGCAATCATGCTCTTAGTACATTTAGGCAGCCCCATCACCCGATTACATTAAATTCTCCATAGACTGCCTGCAGCCTCGTCCCAGACCTTGCATCATAATTACTCTTATTTTTCGGGGTGGGGCTGCAGTGCTCAGCTCGTACCAAGAAGGTACAAGCCAGGCTTCACGAGTTAAATATTTTAAAATTCACAGTGCAGAAAATATTATTTTCTGGCTAAAATAGATCCAAGGGCAGGCAACTACATGTATGAGTTGGCTACCCAATCGGTGTCAGCGGCTCTTTAAGGGCTGGTAATACTTGTGAAATTCATGTCTTTGATGAAGGAGACTTATCCGAAACACGTCGGGCATATTTTAGCATTTTATATTTGTCACTAATTAAGTTTTGTACATGCTGGCGTTATAGTAAACTATAGAGTGAAGTGCTTTTTAGGAGGTGGTGAGTGCCCGACTGTATAGCTTTTAAAGTTGATCTGTATCATGAGCACCCTCCCTGTGCTTCTTACTTTTTGTTAAACCTTTTAACATTGTAGGACAGTACTACTAAGTCCCTCATCTTAGGAATGAAATTGTAGTCAATATGGTGTTTAACTCCCCATCATGTTCTAATAATCATCCCTTTCACACCAGCCATGCACCATATCTCCATGGATATCCACCGTGTTGTATCAGGCTTCTTACAGCAACGATGAACGAGAGCCAACACAAATATCTAACTCCTGCAAAGGCAGTGAACATTGTAACCAGTGTAAAACATCAAGTTGTAAGAATATTTTTACAACAGTTCAGAAGAAGAATGTGACAAAATGTTCTTCAAGGTGAGAGCCTCCTTAAGGTGGAAATCCTTTTTCACTGGCTTCCATATAGGGGTATGGGATGGTCTCTACTGATCATCGTGATCGCTTGCTAACCCCATGTGGTGGCAAGCGAAGACCCACACACACACACCATAAGTGTGGTCAAACCCCCACCTGCATAAATACCTCACCTCTAGAGCCAGGCCTGTAGCTACAGGGGGCATAGGGGCACTGCCTCCCCTGTGATTTGTTTTGCCCCCTTGTAAATTTTCACACCAGTCCAAATTCAGAATTTGTTTTAATATGCCCCCAGCCCCCTGTAATCCAGACCAGATTTCTAGTGCTGCACTGAGTGAGGCTAAAAAAAAATCTTCAGAATGATCCACAGATGATGTGGTACTTGCTTTCTCCAGTAGAATGCTCACTTGCTCCATCTTGCTGCACTGCTCCAGACTGGCCATCCAGTTGTCATCTGACCCACCAGAGCAGTGCACATGTGATCATGGGCTTGGGCATGGAGTGAGTCAGCGAGCGTGAGCTCACAAGCACCTGGTGAGAGCTAGCGGCCGTGCGGCCACTAGGAGGAACAATACTGGATGTCCAGTCATTGGATTGGCAGGTGCTGCACCAAATCAGTGTTCAGGCTAAAACAGGTAAGTCTACCCAATTGGCCGCACCGCGGCAGTGGATTTCAAGTTGGCACTTCATTGACCGCGGTCAGACTCAGGCGGAGATGGCGTGCTCATGTGCATCAGTCACTGCAAACTTACGGAGAGAGGACATGTGTCTCTGGTGCACTCAGCACTCATCTCTCGTCGCCTTTCACTTTTCTGTGGGGTTGGTGGTTGTCAGGGATCCAGTTGTCTCCCCGAGTCTGACTGCCAGTACCAGCAGAAATTAAAAACATTTTCCACAGCACAGTTCCACTTACTTGATCCTTTGACTGGGCAGTACGTGCATTGATTGAGGCATGGGAGGCAACAGTACTTTTATAACTTGTCAGTTTAAATAAATAACCAACCAAGAAAGAAGAAACAGCCGGCCTGGTGGTGCTTTGGGTTGAGGCGCTGGACACCACACCTCGTACCATGCCGGGGACCCGGGTTCGGGAGCGAGCCCGGGCCACTGGGGGTTGGCAGGGGGAGAAGAGATTGAGCGTCCGTAGGACAGCTCTCTCTTCTTAAGGGGAGGGTTGAGGATCACGATCGCTAGTGTAGCGGCCTCTGGTGGCTGTCGAGAACCCGACTAGAGGCGGTAGCAAAGCGGGGGCAGAGTTGCGGCATTACGCTGCCTTGACAAGTCAGACTCCCGGGGGGTTAGGGAACGTGGCAAAAAGGAGAGAAAAACAACCCATTTCCTGGGGATAGATGAAGGTACCTTGTCTGCCCAACAGCCCATACTTCCACTACTGGGCTATCTATTCTCCAAGGGGCCACTCGTGTTCGCCGGGCACTTTGCCCTATAAGATAGAGTGCCCTGGGCGGATAGGGCGGCCCTACCTCCGGAGGATTCAGACCTGGAGGTGGTGCTTGGTGGCACGAGGGAGAAGGACTGGTCACACGGTAAGGTAGAGGCTGGGTATCCAAGGTTGCTGGAAGGAGTTCTCCAGGGAGTGGAGATAAAAAGAGTTAAAAAAAAAAAGAAAGAAAGAAGAAACAACAGAACAACTGCCTCAATGTTTTTTAGCCTCTTAATTGCCTGATTCACGTTCCATCCAACCTAAAATGAACTATGACTAAAATAACCTGTCTTAAAGAGATTAGACAAGAAGACAACAAATCATCATCTTCTCCCTGCCAAAACAGTATAAGTAAGTAAGTAAGTAAAAATGTATTTCTATAAGGCACCCTTCCCAAGCTCAGGGCACCTTTACAAAATTCCACATACAGCATTAAAAACCACAGTAATAAATAACATCTTATCCTTAGCAGAATTTACGTCTCTGAAAATGCTTGATTAAATAGGAAGGTCTTAAGAGCTTTTTTAAACCCCTCCACAGTCAGGCTATTACGTATCTGGCAAGGTAGAGAATTCCATAGGGTAGAAGCCATAAAGGCAAACGTTCTTCCACCAGATGTTTTTACGGTTACCCTGGGAATCTCAACCAATCCCTCGCCAGAGGATCAGAGGGAGCGGGAGGGACAGTAAGAAGTCAGGAGTTCTTTCAGGTAGTGGGGTCCCAAACCATGTAGGGCTTTATGGGTCAAAAGAGTATGGACTAGTATGGTGACAGACTAAATCACAGAAGCCAAGGAAAGAATTTAACTAAGAAAGAAAGAAAAGAACTGACAGGCGCAGCGATTGGATTTCCATCTGCGACACCGGCGACCTGGGTTCGGGAACGGATCTGGGTCATCGACGGGCTGGCCGGGGGGGGGGGAGAAACTGAGCATCCCATGGACTGCTCTCCTTCTCCAGGGGGAGGGTGCAGTGTGTGACCGGCACTTGAGGGACCCCTGGCGGAAGCCGGGGCACCACAGAGACTGGCACCTACCAGAATCTGAGGGTTGGGACAGACACAGGCATCACTGTACGCTCCCGCCCCCACTTACAGGGGGCAGGAGCAGCAGAAAACAGGAAGTTGTTATCCCTCTGTACAGACAGTTGGTGAGACCCCATCTGGAGTACTGTGTCCAGTTTAGGGCTGCACGAACCTGTAAAAGTTCTACCTTGCGAACTTTCTGAGTAGAACCCAAAAAAGTTCTACCTGGTTCTACCAGGTAGAATCCAGTAGAATCGGGTTCTATCATTTATAATCAAGTTCTACCAAGTAAAACTAGGTTCTACCAAGTAGAACCAGGTTCTACATGGTATAGCAAATTTCTGTAATATATACATAAAAAAAACTTACGTTTACATGGTTCACTTAATTAAGAAATTCACAGAAGTATTGTTTTTGTTTGGGAAAGTACATGTAGTACTAAGAATGGTATAAACACAATTAAGTATTGCAAAGCTTTGGTGCATAGAATTCTGTCTCAGTACTCAAAGCTTTGCAAAACTTACCATTCTTAAGTTAGAATCTTAGTATTACATGTATATTCCCAAACATGCAAAATAAAATATGTGGATTTTTTTTTATAGTTAAGTAGAACCAGGTGGAATGACTTACCTGCTTATATATTATAGAACCACCTGGTTACCAGCAGATGCTTAAAAATACTAGTGTTGAAACAGATTTAACAAGCGGTAAAGGTCAGGGATGATATGACTCGTATATTATCCCTGATGACTTTAGCTTTTTAAATCTGGTTACAGGCAGCTCAAAGGGTTAACCCCTTGACGCTACACCCTGTTACAATCATTTTAAATCTTCCCCCACTGTTAGACTCAGGTACTAATAGAGCCCAGTTCAAAATAACTGGCGACCGTGGTACCTATAGCTTCAGCTGCTTTAGTACCAAATAAGTAAATGGACAGAAGTTTACAAAATGTATTTAATCCACACAATGTGGTAAAGCAAAACACCACACTGCCCCAGCGCTTCTGTACCTTACCTTCCTCAATGCCCCCGAGAAAGGCATGGTGACTGACGCTGCTAAAGGTAGTGCTTGTTTTACCAGTACTGTGTGGGATTAAATTATGTTTGTACTAAATTTGTCTGTGTAGTTACTAGTTTGGGGCTTTCTGTTATTCTGAGTAACTAGTTCGATGTTAGTAATACATTACCCACCACACTCCCCTGCCCTGATCCCTATACCTCCCATAGGTAACTATGTCAATACTGTATTACTTTATTTGTCCCACCCTCCCAAACATCTGCCCTTCCTCATCTTTACTCAGAATAACTGAAAACCCATAACAGTATACCATCTGCAAATTGTGTTTATTTATGATGCCAGGTCACGTGCATGGTTTGGTGTCTAACAATGGAGGGTGAATAGTATTTGTAGAGTGAGTGTCCCGGGGGTTTGGAGGGCTTGGAGTTTCGGTCGGGGGCTAGGGTAAGATCAGTGATTTTTTTTTTATTGTCATGATAGTCAGTTAGTGCAGTATGTGGGAACAGCATTTTGTAAAATCTATTTTTTTTTTATTTTCATTTTACAGATTATAATGAAAACAGTTTCTATCTGGTTAATGGTTCCTTCAGATCAAAACATTGGATGTAGAGGATAAAGAAGAGTTTGAGAGGTACTTTATTACTTAGAATAGGGGACTATGGGGGGAGGGAAGAAGAATAAGAGGGGGGTCTTGAGCGAGAGAGGGGTCAAAGGGGAAATAAGACTGGATCATTAAACTCACGGCAGGAGGGGGAGAAAGGAGTTAAAAGGTCAACCAGGTACATTAGTTACGTTAGGGAGGCAACTTTCCCATGACAGGGGAGTCCCTTCTCTCATTTTGGGGCTTGATATATAGCTCACAAAGTGCCTGGATCACTTGGTGAAGGTGCTTAAGACCTGCCCTTCTGGTTAAGGGGCTACTAGTGACCCATAGCCAGGTGGAAGGCCCACAGTGGTGGGGTCATCCAACCACACCTCTAACAACAAGGATTTGTAGAGGGTGGCTAAGAGGGCAACTACATCTTGAAGTCAAGGAGGTTGATCAAGGAGTTAGAAGTTACTGGTTTAAAGTTGAATTATAATAACTTGTTGATTTAATGGTTCTATGTTATATGTTAGAAACAATGCATAAATTGAATACAAATTATACTTTTGAAGTGTGTCCCCATCCTGGAAGTACATTAGTAGGCCGTACCTAACACAAGGGAAAGAAAATGGCTGACTTAAAGATAATTTCCCTAAATGTGAGGGGTATTAACAACCCGGTGAAACGGGCTAAAATATTACAAGACTTAAAAAGACGAGGAGCCACGATAGCCTTCCTCCAGGAAACACATCTGACAGCCCAAGAGCATTTGAAATTGAGGAGGACATGGGTAGGAAGTGTATATGCTTCACACTACAATGGCAACCCGCACCGTAGGGGAGTCGCAATCTTAATACAAAGAGATGTCCCGCTAAAAATTTTAAAGGTTAGAACAGATACAAAAGGAAGATTTGTCCAGATACAAGGAAACTATAGAGGTCAAGATTGCACCCTAGTAAACATATATGCACCAAACGAAGAGCTTCCACGGTTGGCATTCCTAGAGATAGTAATAAAAGAAGCAGTTATGGATGCACAAAGTATGGTAATCATTGGTGGAGACTTCAATGAAGTCATTAACCCGGGAGTAGATAGATCTGGGAAAACCCCAGGAGGAACAACAACAACCAGGAAATTAGTCTGTAGATTGGGCCAAGAACTAGGGCTGACAGAGTGTTGAAGGTTCTCGCACCCTAGGGAGCGAGACTATACTTATTACTCCCCTAGACATAGGGCCTATTCTAGGATAGATTTTTTCCTAATTTCCACGAATTGGGTGCATAAAATAGAACAGTGCTGCATAGGATCAATAGTGATCTCTGACCATGCCCCAGTCTCCCTTCATGTTTTGTATAGTGACTCAATGTAATCCTCCTTACCAGAGAAGATTTTAAAGAGTTAACAAAGAACAAAATACAGCAATTTGAGCTAGAAAATCCAAAGGGGATACGAAGGAGGGAATGAGATGGGATGCCTCAAATGCAGTCTTAGGGGAGATAATAAAGTACACTCTAAAGTCAAAGAGAGAGAATGCAGCAGACGGTACAGCTGGAACAAAAAATCTATCAGCTCGAATTTACCCACCAGGTGAACCAAGACCCTATAGTTAAGCAAGAACTAGATAAAGCCAAACATGAGTTAAACAAGATATTAGACACCCAAATTGAAGGGCAACTACGGCACTCTAGACAGAAATATTATGAGCATGGTAACAGAGCCGGGAGACTTTTAGCATGGCAACTCAGACAGGAAAGAGTAAGCAGAGCAGTGATTCGTTTGCAGGGGAAGACAGCAAACAGGCCACTACTTGCCCAGCGGAAACAGTGCAGAGATTTGAAAAATATTATGCAAACTTATATAGGGCAGATAATTTTCCGGGGCACAAGGAGGCAGCAGCGGCTCTAGCCACAAATGGTTACCAGGGCACAGCTGGGGCACAACAGATGGCAGCCAGGGCACTGATATACTGTTACTATGGGGGAAGCTCTGCAGCATATGGGGCACCAACTGGGGCACAGCATTTTTTTACCGGGGCACGTGCCCTGTCGGGCCCTGGTGTAGAGCCGCCACTGCAAGGAGGCAGTAGAAACCTTTTTGAATGGCCTTAAAATACCTACATTGCCAGAAGTGATGAGGAAGGAGCTGAACACCCCAATTACTACCCAAGAAATCATGAATAAAATAAAAAAGCTAAAGAACGGTAAGGCACCAGGGCTAGATGGATTTGGAGCAGAGTTTTATAAAGAATTTAAGACCCAGATGGTGGGCCTCCTATTAGCGGCCTGCAATGAGATACTGATAGAGGGGGACCCGGTGCCACCATCATGGGATCTGGGCTAGATTTCAGTAATCCCAATACCAGGCAAAAACCCAAAGTTATGTAGTTCGTATCGCCCCATATCTTTGTTGCCAGTGGACTTAAAAATTTTTACAGGCATCTTGGCAGATAGATTGCAAAGTTGTATCTCCAGTTTGGTCCACTCAGACCAGACAGGATTTATTTCAGGAAGATATCTGCAAGATAACATACGGCGTCTCTTGAATATATTCACAGCCCACTGAAGTTCAACGGCTCTACAGTTAGCAATCAGCATGGATGCGGAGAAGGCCTTTGACAGGGTGGATTGGCACTTTATGTCATCCACCCTGTCAAGATTTGAGCTAGGAGGACAGTTTGGTTCGGCCATTGCCGCACTTTACTATAAGCCCAAAGCTAGAGTCAGGGTGAACGGTATGCTTTTGAACCGTCTGCCTCTCATGAGAGGCACTAGGCAGGGATGCCCCCATCACCATTATTATTCGCCTTAACTCTGGAGCCATTGGTAATCTGGCTACGGGACAACCCACATATTAAGGGCATTTGGGCAGGGGAAGTGGAACACAAAGCAGCGCTTTATGCAGATGATTCTCTTTTCTTTTTGAGGGAGCCACAGGACTCCTTACCTCATCTGTTAAATGTGTTGGAAAAGTTTGGCCCCCTGGCAGGCTACAAAGTTAACTTAACTAAATCGGAGGGGGTGGTGGTGAGTGGTACCCTTAATAAGTAGTTACAAGAAATGTTCCTGTTCACCTGGGCCAAAAAAAAACATATTTAAATACCTAGGAATACAGGTGTCTGTGGATACGTCTAAACTGTATCGCAACAATTTCTTAAAGTTGCTCCAGACCCTTAGATCCGACTTTGCCAGATGGAAACTCCTACCTCACTCCCTGTATGGTAAAATACAGATCATTAAAATGAATGTATTACCCAGGCTATTATTTCTATTTCAGACACTCCCTATCCAGATACCATCCCAGTTCTGGACCCAAATTACAAAAGAAATATCTAAATTTATATGGGGAAGGGCATGACCAAGGATAGCCCTGGGTACTTTGATGAAGCCAAGGGAGAAAGGAGGCTTAGGCCTACCACATATGTATCATTATTACCTGGCCGCATAGGGGGCTCAGTTAATCACATGGGCTAAACAACGGGCTGAATCAGGGTGGTACTGTATCGAAAATGAATCGGTTCCTAACAGCAAAATATGGACTTACCCAACCTGCCAAACTGACCCACATAATTGGCAGCTAATCTCTAATCCTTGGGTAAAACAATCCGTATATGTTCTTCTTAAACTAGGAAAAAAACAAACACCCCAAATACTTTGGGCCCCTTGTCTTTGATCAGACATACGTCCAACTTCGTACCCCCAAGGTTAGATCAGGGATATGTCTACTGGGAACAAAAGGGTCTTACTACTTTCAAACAATTAGTAGAGGGAGGCCTATGCTTACCATACGCCACGCTGAAGAAACGTTTTGCCCTACGTAAGGAAGATTTTTATAGATATCTTCAGATTCGACACTTTATTAATTCTGGAGATAATCTTCAAAAAGTCAATAGAGAGCTGACCCCCACGAGCAATTTTGGTGGGACTCCAGAAGAATTAAAGATAAGCTGCCTTATCTTTCCATCCTGTATAAGATACTTATGGAAAAAAAGGAACCCCCTGGGTTAGTAGATATTAGAAAGAGGTGGGAGATGGAAGTACAAGGGACAATATAGAAGGGAGACTGGGAGCATCGCTTACAGAGAGGATGGCAGGTAACTTCAGCCATAACATGGTAAGAATTTAACTGGAAAATCTTAACCCACTACTTTCGTACCCCAATGATTACCAAACACTTTAATCCTCACGCATCTTCGGCAAGTTGGCGGGTATGTGGGGAGACGCAGAGTACTCATTACCATATTTTTGGGGATGTGTAAAAATACAGAGATTTTGGTTTCAAGTCCAGGGGGTTATGATCCAAATGGGAGGAATGATAATACCACACACGTTTCAAGACCTAGTCCTAGGAATGCCAACCCTCTCCTCACAAAAAAGGAGAAGGGTGGAGTTGCTTCAGATACTGTGACTTGCCGCACTAAAATGTATCACAACCAAATGGTTACAGCAAGAACTTCCAACTTTCCAGTTATGGATCTCCAAAGTGGAGGAAATGGGAAGACTAGAGAACATAACATACACTATCCAGCTAAGAAAAGACAGATTTCTAGAAATCTGGAGACCTTGGTATTGCTGGAAAGAGGGCTTAGATGAAGGGAGGAGAAAAGAAGACAGGGGCATAAGAAGGGAGGAGGATATGGGAAGTGCAGAGGAGAGTTAAAAGAAAGGAAAATAAGAAGAGAGAGGCGATTAACAGGAAGATAATGGCTACGGAGATAGAGTTTGTGGGGAAACAGGATGGAGACACACATATAAAGACATATATATGTACTAGTATCGGTATGTATACAAAAGCACTTTCAATATAAGATTGTAACATCAATTACAGTGCATTGATATGAAGTAAAAGAGTTGTTGGTTTTTCCCCCTTTTTGTTTCTTCTCCTGTTAAGGGAGGGAAGGGGGTTTCTCTGTGATCAGAAGGGTTAAACAAAATATTCACATATTAATAAGAAAAGCAGTGGATTGAAAAGCAAAGCTCCCAGGAGAGAAGTGACAAGATCAAGAGGAGGAATTGAAACAAATCGGAACACTAGACTGGGACATCCGCATGGACCACATTATAAAAAACTGAAACTACCATCTAAAAGCCCTGGGCATAATAATGTGGACCCATAAATGGTCTCTACTGCTGGAACTGAGCACTGATTAGATTATATAAAATAGAAGAGGTAGAATGATAGATGATAAGAAAAGAGTAGGGAATGAATAAGAATGGATTGGATTTAATGTATCCATGTCTTTAAAAGATGTATGTTGGAACTGAATGTAAAAATAAGATGGATATGAATAAAATATCAGAAGTTAAAAAAAAACATTGGATGTCATTGGGTGCAACACTGAAATTGGGAATGTATTGTAAAGTTGACATTTTACAGCAAAAAAAAAAAACATTTTTTAAATAAATTCCCATTAAATTCCCATCTAGAATTGAACCAGAAGAACATTTATTTATTATTTATTTATTTTATTAATGTTTTTTGTTTAACAGCCAGTAATAAGTATTCATTGAGTATGTATTTGTAATAAAATCCAATAAAACAAATGGATGAAGACAGAGCTGTGTGACAATGTGTAGTCATTTCTGGTTATTTTAGTTGAACTGCCATATGCAGTGGTCCTTCAGTTTCTGGTGCTAGTCAGATTGGGCCTTAGTGGCACATGAGAACCAACAGTGGATGTTTGTTTCTGAAATTAATGGAACTCCAGGATGAGGGAGGAGACAGGGGACCCACCAGTGGAGAAAGACAGCTGGAAAGGCTAGTGGCCTCTAGTGGCAAGAGAATCCTTCACCATCAACGTTGTCATCATCAGCGTGGCATGATGCCATCTGTGTGCTGTCACCTGCATAAATTTGAGACAGTATATGTTTTGAACTGAGGCAGGTTAATTTTTAAAAAGTGAGCCTCTCTACATTCTTAGGTGGAAATACATGCTCTTTTGTCATTCACTTTGCCCAAGCAGCACTAAAAATTCTCACTGAATATGTGCTGGCAGGTGGGCAACTGAGGTATTCAATTACGATCTCAGTTAAAGGAGGCCAGATCAACTTTTTCTGTTGCCAATAAAGCAATGGTTCATCACCTGCAGTGAGATGTACAGTCTCCTCCATATACTCCTTAACCATTTTTGCAGCAGGGACTTCTGTTACCACTATTGCCGCCTGAACCTTCACAGCTGCCTTTATTAGACCAAAGTCTGACAGCATGTCCCACAGTGGTTTGTCCTCTTGTGGTGTAGCAGCAGTTCTGGTTTGTGTTTGATGAGCCAAAACATCAGTAGTGGTGGCAGCAGCAACAGCAACAGCAGATTGTGCTCCCTCCCTCTCCACCAGATTTTAGTCAGAATTTGAATGTTGCCAAAAGGGCACTGATGATGTACTACTTTTCTGAACTATACGTGCTGACACTTTCTCAATTAACAGTTCACGACAGTGTTCCAGGTCTTTAAAGTCATGTGGTTTGAAGAATGTCTCAATTGTATCCTTAAACCAAGGGTCCAGAAGTGTGGCCAAAATGTAATGTTCTGCTTTGCACATATTTACAATGCGCTCATCAGCTTGGAAGGTTTGTATCATTTTTCCAACAAGTGATGCAGCACTGATGTCATCATTGTCAAAGAACTGTGACTCGAGATGCTGCAGTCTCATCCTGATGAGTGAAATTAAGGGTAGGATCTGACTTAGTCCGGCACCATCAGAGCTCACCACTCAGGTAGCCTCCTCAAAGGGTTTAAGGGTACAACAAAGATTCTCCATCAGGCGCCACTGATTTGGGTTGATATTCACGTCTCCTTTCCCAATGCCATGTTGGACTGCATATTGATGGATGGCTCTGTTGTTCAAGCATTCTCTGCATCATATAGTAGTGGAATTCCACCGGGTTGGAACTTCCTGTATCATCTGGTGGAGAGGGAGGCTGTTTCAATCTGAATCTGCAGTCAACAACTTCGGAGCTTTCAACAGAATGGCTAAGCTGAGTGCACACAGTGCTGGTAGCTGCAATCAAGTTCTGCACATTTTGGTCCTCACTGATGACGTCTTTTTCTACCAAATTAATAGTGTGTGCAAAGCATGATACGTGTGTAAACTTACCAAGTCTTACTGCTTTTACAATATCTGAAGCATTGTCAGACACTAAAACCGTGGTTGCAAGGACTTTGGAGTCAGCCACTCAGCAAACTTTTCTTCGAGGCCCTCCAGAAGATGTTCTGCTTTGTGATCTTTTTCAAAACCATAAATACATAAAGCTGCCTGCCTTCGAACTGTGAAAGTCCCTTGCTTCTTGCTGCTGCTGCTGTCACCAGTGCCACCACATGATGATGATGATGATGATGATGAGGAGGAGGAGGAGGAGGAGGAGGAGGCGGAGGGAGGAAAGTTTACCCAGTGGCCAGTCACAGCCATATAGTCAGTCATCTGACCACTGGTCCACATATCTGTCGTGACATGAACCTTTTTGCCCACTGAACCTTTCAGAGCATCAGACACGCTTTTCCAAACAGCGTCATACAAATCTGGAATGGCAACACTGGAGAAATAGGTCCGGCTGGGGACCTGATACTTTAACACAGCAATTTCCATGAGTGCTTTAAAACCTGGGTTAGCCACAAATGAGAATGGAAGCAAGTCAGTGGCTATCATCTCCCCAATTGCCTTTGTCAATCGCCTTGCCTCAGGCCTGTTGGGCTTATATTTCTGTGACCGCTCAAAGCAGTCTTGCAAAGAAATGTGATGCCCGCTATGCTTGCTGCTATCACCTGATTTTCTGGGCTGCTTCCCTTGACCTTTACCACCATGAGGGGTGGATATTGTGGCCATGGATGGTATTTGACTCCGGTTGGGCTGTGGTGGTGGACTCAGAGGGGTAAAGAAATGAGAAATAGAGGATGCTGTGCTTTGACTGGAAGGAAGACTTTCATCATCCTCCACCTCCGCATCAGTTACTTAATCGCCTTAGTAAACATCCATTACCTCATCCTCCTCAGCTGAGTGCAGAAGTGCAACAACATTTGTGTGCTCCTTTTGTGCTTTCTGATACTAATAAATGTGAGACTTGTTCATATGTCTTATCGGCATAGTACTGAGACTGCCCTTGTTCGGTATTGGTGACCTCCTAATGGCCAGAGATCGAAGGCTTGTACCATTCTGGTCCTTCTTGATCTTTCTGCTGCATTTGACACTGTAGACCATGAGGTGCTATTGAGGCGACTACGGGTTTTTTGTGGGCTGTCCAGTACAGTCCACGAATGGTTTCGTTCTTACCTCACTGGTAGGTCTCAGAGAGTCGTCACCGGAATTTATTCCTCTGACACCTTCTCCCTACCATGTGGGGTACCTCAGGGCTCCATTTTAGCTCCCATGTTACCACCCGTTTGGACTACTGTAATTCCCTATACCTAGGGCTACCAGGGATTGATATCCGCCGCCTGCAGCTGGTGCAGACGCTGCGGCCAGGCTTTTGACTGGGACTCCAAGAACCAGTCATATATGCCTACTAACCGCATGAACTGCACTGGCTGCCTGTCTGCGATGGCGAATCACCTTAAGGTTGGTTTACTAACCTTTAAAGCCCCTACGATCAGGGACCCGGTTACCTGAAAGATCTTCTGGTTCCCTATTGCCCCTCCGCTCCGCCAATGAGGGATTGCTAGAGATTCCCAGGGTCCGTTTGAAGTTGTCAGGATCTCGTGCTTTTGCCTTTTCAGCTCCTACCCTGTGGAATTCTCTACCTCATTGGTTGAGAGAATGCCCGACCGTTGACAGTTTTAAAATTGCTTTAAAAACATATCTTTTTAATTTGGCTTTTTCTTTATAGTTTGATTGTTTAATGTTGGTTTCTATTTTATTATTATGTACAGCGCCTTGATTTTGAAAGGCGCTTTATAAATAAACATGAATTGAATTGAATTGAATCAATGTTGATGATCCCAGTTGAGTACCCACTTTACCACGACTTAATTTTGTTCTGCATAATTTGCAAACCACATGGCTGCCAGATGATTTATCTTGTGTGAAAAAATCCCACACAATGGATTTCACAGATTTTGTTGCACTGCTGCTTATAGGGAGGACAGGTTCATTACTACCACTGCCACCACCACCATAGCCACTACTATTTCCACTACCTCTTTGTGGTCTTTCCATGCCCATCTGCATGTAATTTTGAAGATGCGCAACCTCTCTGACTGGTTGAACTGCATCTCTTTCTTCCCCTAGTGAAGTCTGTCCATCTTCTGTCCTCTGTTGTTCCTCTGCATGTGTGGGTGTCTGACTCTCCAAGTTATGCCCCACTATCATTAATGTTTTTTTAGCACCACAGCCATCCTTCCGAGAACTTGTTTTTGTTCTTTTTCTGCCTCTGTAGTCCTCCTCTTCATCCCACTCCCCAGAGCTACTGCTGCTTGACATACTGACTGCAGCCTTATCTACTACAAACTCAGGATCTATTCCACTGATTTCCCCCTCACTCTCATCAGTCTTCTCCTCCTCCTCGTCATCATCCATCACTCTGCTTACTAAAACTGGCTGCCGCAGTATTATGGCCCTTGTGCTCATACTCTGAGTACCACGACGGGTTACTCCTGCAACGTCCTGCATTTTCTGTACTGTTGTTACTGTTGCCTGGATTGCCTGAGAAGTGCTGCTATTTTTTTTACCACTCATGGCTTCGTCAAGTCAAGTACTTTTAGTAAGGCACAGGGATATTTTCTCCCTAACAGGTAAATACAGCACTGCTTGCTGCGTCGAGTCAAGTACTTTAAGTAGTAAGGCACAGGGATATTTTCTCCCTAACAGGTAAATACAGCACTGCTTGCTGCGTCGAGTCAAGTACTTTAAGCAGTAAGGCACAGGGATATTTTCTCCCTAACAGGTAAATACAGGTACTTTAAGTAGTAAAACACAGGGAAGTTATTTTTATTTCCACACAGGTAAAAAGACAACCACAGACTCTCAGAGCAGCACAGCAAAATGAGTTGAGTGAGTCACTTGACTGACCCTGCCCTGTGTTATCCTTTTGTGGCACTGGTGGTAGGACCAGGTAACTTTAATTTTAAACTCTCATTTTATTTTTAACATATTAACTTAGGATTAGAGTTAGGAGAACTAGTCTAGGAGTCAGGAGGAGGACCATGAGGAAATGTAGAATGCACTACTGAAATGGATGAGAATAAGAATATATCCCTTGTAATAGGCTAGCTAGCCACCCCAGGCCACAGTGACAAAAACACAAATTACAAGAGTAGTGCTACTACAGTACTATTGTTTTCTTTTGCCCTGGTGCAGGTATAGGAAGGTAGTAGGAAATTATTAAATGGATATTATTTTTCTTATTGAACAACACACAGCTAGAGCGTGTGTAAACTGGACTTATGCACTTTTCCACAAGAAGAATATATGTAAAATAAAGAAACGTCGTCTGATCAATTGAATTGAACAAACGATCCAAAATCTAAAGTTCCTTCCAGCATGATAAATGAATCAAATCTGAAGAAGACAGACTGGCTCTTTCAGGCTGCACGGCACCTTGTGTCTCTCTCTCATGCAACACACTGAATGAAACAGAGCTCGTGGTGGAGCAAGTATAACCCCTTCCCCACGTGTTTTGCAACCTGTTTCACCAGTGGTCGCTATTGTTGCTACCAGTTCAACAGAAGAGGTGGAAACATCCCACCATCATCCAATCATGCCAATCCTTATTTGCTGATTGACGTGCTGGTAGCTGGTCTCCTGACTGTCCAATTTGTGCACCACCTGACTGAGAGGGAGAGGATAAACAGACGCATGTGCTCACCACAACTACACTGTCATTCAGGGGTAGCAGGAAGGGATTGGGGGCGGGGCAGCAGCCGAACAGAAAACAAGCACTGAACTTAAACCCCCAACAAGCATCCTCATTCATTATGCAGGCTCAGCACTTGAAATGGCTGAGCGATGGTTCGAGCCTAACGCTCGTGACCGAGATTCCTCAGTCCTCACTGAGCGCAGGGCTCGAACCATCGCCGCCATTTCAAGTGCTGAGCCTGCATAATGAATTGACCTTGACGTACATTTAATCAAAAAATTAAAATGCATTAACAAAAAAAAAAACCTGGGTTAGTAGTGGTTGTAAAAGTTTACATTTTATTCATGAGACCTGAATCCTTCCTGATTGTACTGTCCAGCTGCTTGCTCCATCAGGATGGTGCCACACAGGTGGGTCCCTCCCATCTCAGTCACACCTAAGGGAGAAGATAACTCAGAACAGGTCACTTGGGGGATTGGACTCACTCCACCACCTCCTCTGAGTCTGTTCCCAGCTGGAGACTAGAGTGCCTACTGCCAGTGCCTAGGGAGGGCAGAAGCAGCAGCGGTGTGACACTTAGTGGAAGGGGATCGGGACAGAGTCCTAGGAAGGTAGGGAAATAAATGGGGTCGGGGGGGGCAGACGAGCCGGTCTAAAGAAACAGCAGCAACCAACCAACCAACCAGGAGCTGCAATAAACTAAAAAAAAACACAAAAAAAAAAAACAACTGCA
Source organism: Neoceratodus forsteri (assembly GCA_016271365.2). NCBI lineage: Eukaryota > Metazoa > Chordata > Ceratodontiformes > Ceratodontidae > Neoceratodus > Neoceratodus forsteri. Next base: position 1,538,416,001 of record CM057455.1, read on the forward strand.
ATAAATTTCTAACTTGCGCCGTTGGATTTAATTACCAACTGAATCAGGACCCGGGGGGGGGGGGGGACAAATGTCAGGGTTAGGGACTGTGAACTTTGTGAAGTCTTACCTTAGTAGGCAAATTCAACACGGAGGTAAAAAAAAAAAAAAAAAAAAATGAATGGGGCGAACTGACACGAACCAAAGTTCGCATTTTTGTTGAAAATGTTAGAAATGCACGAACGAACACGAACAAGGGGGATTCGACTGTTTTAAATAAATTAGCAAACCGAACTTGCAGCCCTAGTCCAGTTCTGGAGACCCCATCTCCGCAAGGACATAGACAGGATAGGGCAGTCCAGAGGAAGGCAACTAGAATGGTGCAGGGTCTGCAAGAGAAGCCATACGAGGAGAGACTAAAAGAGCTTAATATGTACACCCTTGAGGAAAGGAGGGAGAGGGGGGACATGATAGAAACGTTTAAGTACCTCAGTGGAATCAACAAAGTCCAAGAGGGTAGCATCTTTCAGAAAAAGAGATGAGCAAGAACCAGGGGACACAATTTAAAGACGGGGGAGCAGTTCAGGGGCAATGTGAGGAAGTATTTTTTCACAGAGAGGGTAGTGGATGCATGGAACAGCCTTCCTGAGGAGGTTGTGGGGTCTAAAACTGTGGGAGAATTCAAGAATACATGGGACATACATAAGGCAATTTCTGGTTGGGGTAGGAAGAAATAGGCTGTTAGTTAACTAGGATCTGTGGCTTATCCTGTAGGTAGGGAAATGGGCAGACTAGGTGGGCCAAGCGGTCCTTATCTGCCATCAAAGTCTATGTTTCTATGTTTAAGAAAATCCTGCCTTCCCAACGCCTTGATGATGCCCGTCCCGGCTGCACTTGGCTCCCAGGCCAACTCCCGCCCTATCCCGTCAATCATGGCACCCTTCAGAGGGGTTTGGGTGCCACGACCCCACCCAGGGGGGCAAGCCAAGGGGTACTGGGAGGGCGGCTAATGTGGGAAGCCGCAGCCAAGGGTCCGTGACTGGTCAAATGATGCCGGCAGTGGGAGGCACCAAAAACAGTAAAAAAAAACAAAAAAAAAACAGGCTGAGGGTGTAAGATGTAACTTGGTGGTGTTATATTTTGTGTTACTTTCCCTAAGGCCCTTAAGGGCATCTGTCTCTGATAAGCCAGTAGTACTAGTGGTACTAAACTCGTAGTATGAATAAAAGGGAGGATTCCCAGCCAAAAAGTGAACAGTATAGTAGTCACTCACAAAAGGTGACTCAAGACTAAATCATAGAAGAAAAGGAAAGAAAGGAAAGAACTGACAGGCTAAGGGGTGTATGATGAAACTTGGTGTTTGCTTATGTTACCTCCCTGGCCTTACTCCCTAAGGCAGTTAAGGGCATGATAAGTCAGCAGTACTACACTAGACTGGTACAAATAAAAGGGAGGAGTATAAAACCCTAACAACAACAAATTAGAAAAAAAAGTGTATTTTAACAAATAATTATACAAAACCAAAAGACACACTAATAAAGACAAGGAAATAACTGACTCCTGAGGGTGTAATGTAACTTGTTGTTTGTGTTCCTACCTTCCCTAAGGCTAAGGGCATGATTATATCAGCCAGTACTAGTACAAATAAAAGGGAAGGAATAAAAAACCCTAACAACAAATAAGTCATGTGTAGTGTAACAATTATACAAAAAGATACACTAAAAGGAAAGGGCTAGCTCTCACTAGAAAGATAAAGAAGGAAAGAACTTAGGGACTACTAGTAAAGGAGGAAGAGATTAAAGGGCAAAGAGGGGTCTGCTTTTTATGTTTGCTTGCAGGCATGTGCAAGAAACATAGTGCCATCATCCGAGTTTTCGGAGGTGTGGCAGCCCTCTTCCAATTCAGTCAGTGTGTTTGCAGGTGCGGCCTCAGCTCTCCAATGCCTGCTGGAGCTGTCTATGACAGCAGTCCAAAATGCAGTGGAGTACAGTTGAAAGGGGGAGCTACGCTTCAGTGAGCAGCGATAAGATATCGCCTGCTCATGCGCGCTCCCCCTACACACACATACACACGCACGCATACTGCGTGCTTGCCCCGCCCACGCACACACTGTGTAGCCGACAGGGGTGCCCAATCCCCCGTCGGCTGTGCTGCGCCCTCCCCAAAGCAGAGTTACATATGCCACGCTGGATGCCACCCCAGCGTGGCTGCACATCCGTATAGCCGACAGGGGTGCCCAATCCCGATAAAACCTCCAGATTCCCCCTGTACAGGTGCCACGCTGGGAGTCCACCCCAGTGTGGCAACAGATGCTACTGCCGACTGGGGTGCCCAATCCCGCCGCTCCACTCCTCACCAGCCATCCTTGTGCCACGCTGGGACCCACCCCAGCATGGCAAGCGTCAACGTCATTTAAAAAAAACAAAAAAACTGAAACTTAAAAACGGTCCCTCGCTGTCTCTGCCCCTACCCGTGCCACCCACTGTGCACCCTGCCTCCCCACCCCACCCCATACTACCTCCGGACTCCGCGCGGACGATCTTCGTGGACCAGAACACATCTGCACTCTTCAAAGCCGACTACGAACTGAGAAATGCCGGTAAGCTGTATAATGGGATAGATAGGGTTTTCAACTTTGCTGCATATCTCAGCCATTTTTTGGAATTTTGCACCAAATTTTCAACATAGGGTTTTAGGACCCCTTCTCATGAATGTTTTTCACTGTCATGGCGTTAATCGGTCCGAAGGGTGATTTAGCAGTCACTGCACAAAATCACCTTTCAGGACTGAGTAATGAAACGACACTGCCACTGTTCATAAGGTGGGCTCTCAAAAAGTCTATGTTGAAAATTTGGTGGAAAAATTCCTAAAAATGACTGTTTTATGAGCATGCGTTGCGCAGTTCCTATGCATGCTCGTAAGTTCGCGAATTTTCAATATTTTCACTCCAGATTTTCAACATTGCCATTTTACCACACCTCCTTATGAGCAGTACAGCTGTCATTTTTCATATCTTGCCCAAAACGTGCTTCCGCCCATGTAGCGCACAATGGCGCAGTTGGTGTGCGAAATCAATGTATGGGACACAGTAAGAAAATCACAGTGACACTGTTAATGAGCAGACATCTTAAAATGGCTATGTTGAAAATTTGGTGAAAAAATTCCTAAAAATGACTGTTTTACGAGCGCGCGTTGCGCAGTTCCTAAGCACGCTCGTAAGTTCGCGAATTTTTAATATTTTCACTCCAGATTTTCAACATTGCCATTTTATTACACTTCCTTATGAAAAGTACAGCTGTCATTTTTCACATCTTGCCCAAAATGTGTTTCCGCCCACGTAGCACACAATGGTGCAGTCGGTGTGCGAAATCAATGTATGGGACACAGTAAGCAAATCACAGTGACACTGTTCATGAGCAGAGATCTTAAAATGGCTGTTGAAAATTTGGTGAAAAAATTCTTAAAAATGACTGTTTTACGAGCGTGCATTGGGCAGTTCCTACGCACGCTCATAAGTTTGCGAATTTTCTATATTTTCACTCCAGAATTTCCACATTGCCATTTTATTACACTTCCTTATGAACAGTACAGCTGCCATTTTTCACATGTCCCCCAAATGTGTTTCCGCACATGTAGCTCACAATGGTGCAGTCGGTGTGTGAAAGCAATGTTTGGGACAGATTAAGAAAATCACAGTTACACTGTTCATGAGCAAAGGTCTTAAAATGGCTATGTTGAAAATTTGGTGGCAAAAGTCCATAAAATGACTGTATTCACAGTGAGCATTGTGCAGTTTCCACGCACCCTCGTAAGTTCATGACTTTGCAATATTTTCAGTCCAGATTTTCACCAGTGGCATTTTCCACACTTCCTTATGAACAGTACAGCTGTCATTTTTCACAACATAGCGAAATGTGTTTTCACACTTTCAGCGCAGAGATCTGTAGTCGCTGGGGAAATCATTGTTCGGGACAGATAAAGAAAATCACAGTGACACTGTTCATGATCGAGGTCCCAAAATGCCTGTGTTGACAATCTGCTGTAAATCCCCAACCTAATTACATTCTGGTGTCACGTTGCTGTGGCGGATTTCTATACCGCGCTTGTGACTTCACCAGTTTTTTAATATTTTTATGCAGATTTGCAACATTGCCATTTTACACTCCTCCCCATGAACAGTACAGCTGTCATTTTCACATCCTGTTCGGAATGTGTTTTTGCACCTGTGGTGCTAAATGCCATAGTCGCTGTGCATAAGCAGCTTTCAGCTAACAAACTGATATTGCCACTGTTCATGAGGTGGAGTCACAAAAAACCATGTTGAAAATTTGGAGTGAAAATACCAGACGAATGCCTGAGTGTTAGGGTTTCCAACCATAATGCCCCACCCTGTAGAGAATGACAGGCATCAGGGGTGTGACTTGGGATTCTTGCCTGTAATGCTCATTCCATTCCACATCCTGCAGCCAGTGGAGAGGCATCGGGTATGCCTTGGACTCTTGACCCCAAAGTTCACCCCATTCTCTATACCGCACCCATCCTCGTGTTCCTGATGGAATGGGGTCGCGTAAAGACCAAGACCCCAAGGCACACCATGACACTTGTCAGTGTCTGCAGCGAGGGGTGTAGCCAGGGATTACAGATCTGCACACCAAGTAGACTCACTGCTACCCCTCTCCCTTTTTAGGGTGTGCTACCCCAAATATATAGAAATGTACACCAGGACCGTGTTTGTTGCCTCATTTGGCACAATAAATACAACTTTCATATCTCGTGACAATGGTTGTTGCCATGCATGGGTAAATACAAATGCCATGCATTGCTCCCTAAGACACCCACATACCAGCCCAGAGCCTGTAAAGTTGCATTGACCTTGGGATGCAAAGACAGTATTAGTGACCAGACCTTCTAGTTTCAACTCCTATGAATACAATTACAGAAACGTTCAGCATTTTCTTTGTTAGTTTTCATGAAAAAAGGAAGCAGTTCAGAGCCTATTTGCTACCCCCCCCCCCCAAATAAAATTGCACACCATGGAGTACTTGGAGTATGCCTGGCTACACCCATGGTCTGCAGGGTAGGGTGTGGTGAAATGGCGTGGCCGTTATGCCTGATGACCCAAAGCCACACCCCAATGCCTGTCACTCTCTGCAGGGTGGTGGTGGGTTATTTCAGTTCAATACTTCACTGCCATTTCTATTATGCAGCTCTGTAACTTACACTACCAATGCCAATGCCAGCAAGCAAACATTCGGCATTAACAAATGCTTGTTTGTGTTGAGCTTAAGTAAAGGGCAAGTTTCACTAAATTGAATAACTGCCTGTTTGCCTAAGGAAACAAATAAATAAAGAGGAAGAGACCAAAGGGGACTGAATGCAGGCGGAGCTTGTGTTAAATTTTGCCCACATAAGTAAAAGGTTCAACCGTGCAAGTAAAACTGCCTATTTACATAAGGAAAAACAAAACAAAAGACAAATAGAGAGCATTAAAGCAAGGGCTGTGTGAGAGAAGCTTCTTTGTGCTGTGGACCGCAGTTGCCCATAAGGAAAGCCAGGGCAGGGTGCACACCGTGCTAGTCTGCACAATACAGTGCGCACTGTGCGTCAGACAGTGCTAAAGGTAAAGGTGAAGGAGTAGAGGAATCAGGAGAGAGAGAGAGAGAGAGAGAGAGAGAGAGAGAGACTAGGCTGAGGGAACAGTCACAGTGACAGGAAAATTCCAGGAACACCACCGTATTGTTATTAATAGAAAAGCAGAAAACAATAAAGAGAGGGAGACCAACGTATAAGGCAAGGAGACAGAGGGTAGAGAGGGAAGATTAGTTCTGATAAGGACAGGTTAGGCTAGACTGGTACTCTGACTGACTGCTAGTACATGAAGTGATTAGTACTAGTCTAGAACAAGAACAGTATTCATTTGCTACCAGTACCTAGTTAGTACCTGCCTCTGGCTGCCTCTTGGAAAGAAAAAAGTGATTGTGACAGTCCGTCAGAGACTGTGTTTATTACAGTGTGGGTGTTTGTCTAAAATAAATATAAAAAAAATGTTTTTAAGAAATAAAACAGACACAGTACATTTTGGAGTGTGCAGCAAATTTTATTAGAAACACATCCCCACCCAGGCTCATCTCTTCTGAGTTGTGTTCTAGAAAATAAAACACAGATGCAGTTAATTTCTTGGAACACATTTTTATTTAAAACTCAGCCCCCCCACCCTCAGTGACCATCTCTTACTTGTGCTTGTGTTGTGTTGTAGTCTCAACTCTGTTCTTTTAGTTCTAACTTCTTAAGTTGTATAATATAAACAAATACACAGAGGAAGTACCAACTTGCTGGCACTGCTGAGCTTAGTTGTGTGACTATCCAGCCTTGTTAGGTGACTGACACTGACCTCATTCCTCATTGACACTGCACTGCCACAGTAAGAACATAGATTGAGAGGGCCAGAGATCCCTGCTTGCGTGCTGTTGTGTGGTGACTGGTGTGGCCTAAAAAACTCACAGGGGTCACTTGTTGCCCCAGCCAACTTGCTGAGCTTAGCTGTGTGACTAGTCTTCTTTAGGTGACTGACGCTGACCTCATTCCTCACTGCCACTGCCAAAGTAGTGTAGGTAGATTTCAAAATGGACAACTTTGTTATTCATGCTCGTGCATCTCATAGAGAGAGACTCAACCAAGCTCACCATCTACTTCAACATGTGCTAATGAACAACACAGTGAGGTTACAAACAGGAATGATTCATTAATACCGTCAGATCTTGGCGCTCAAGAACCAGCGCAACCCAAAATTAATTTTCCTAAAACAAACATTGGAGGAGTGCTGCGTAGTTCTAGTGAAAAATGGTATGTGAACCGACCATGGTAGGAATACTCAGTTGCAGCTGATAAGGCCTATGTTTTCCTTGTCAGATGTATGCATCTCTGACAATGCTGGTGAAATGGGAGCTGATATGACATTTATATCCTCCGGATTTTGCAACTGAAAAAAAAAATCTTTGTCAAGGAAAGGTCTCAACAAACATAAGCACAGCTTAGTCCACTGGAATGCAATGGCTGATTGGACACAGCAAGGAAAACAGAGCCACAGGTGTCACAATTGCAGCTTTGGTGTCATCTGCGCTAACTGAAAGAAATAGGTAAAATGTACAAACCGTGGGTAAAATCATTAAGTTTGCTGTCCTAAATGAGCTGCCTCTGAGAGGAGATAAAGATATCATTAAGTTTGATGAGTTAGATCTAATACTGAACAATTCATTATGAGTTTCGTCAACCTAATAAAGTTTACTGCAGGGCAACAGCCGATATTCTGAAAACCATTCTGAAAAATGCAAAGTACACTTCTGCTGAAATTCAGAATGAAATAACTGACATTAAGAAAAAAATGCTTCTGCAAGATATTGTTGCAGATATTAAAAACAATGCTGATGTCAAGTTCTTCTGCCTGAAATCTTACACCACAAGGGATGCTGTGAATGTTGAAAGTGTGTCCATTATTTTACGATATTCTGTTGATGGCAAACCAAAGGAGAGACTTACTGGAGTATCAAAATTGTATGGCCTCACTGCTGAAGATATTACACAACAGATCTTGAAAGACATTCAAGAACTGGGTGTAAACCCTCAAAATATTTTATATTCTTGTTTTGATGGCACCTCCGTTATGTCAGGGTGCAAAGGAGGTGTACAAAAGCTTTTGCGAGAAATTAAAAAAGGAAATTCCTTACACACACTGCTTGAACCATCAGTTACATCTGGTGGTTACTCGTGTGTGAGAAGAGAACAGCAGTGGCAGACATGTTTTCAAACTGCAACTTTCTGTACAACTTTTTTCGTAGACATGAAGTTAGTGTGCTATACAAAGCTCAGCACCTGCAAAAAATCATAGAAAACAAGATGGTCTGGTCACCTCAAAACCTTGGAAGTAACCCTCAATAATTTGGAAGACATTCAAAGTGTTCTGTCACAGTTTGCAAATGGTTACGGTGATTTGTCAGTTGAAGCAAGAGGGCTATTGGAAGTTACAAAATCATCCCAATTTCTGTTCTTGGCAGAGGTTATGAGAATTATTTTGAATGTGTTTGCTCCGGTGAATAATTACCTTCAAAAGGAATAGATGCACCGTGCTAAGGGACTTGAATTGATTACTGTTTCCTGTGAAACACTTCAACAGAAGCGAGAACTGTTCGAAGATTTTGTAGCAGATATTTCATCCAAGCACCCGATTTTGAAAAGTGCATAGGATGAAACACTGGCATTATGTCGTGCTGGTCAGGGTGCTACCAAAACAGCTAGGGTGCTACCCAGAAAGTTTCAAGAATCAGTCATCACGGAGCATTTACCAGGATTCCAAACTTTAAATGAACATCAGTGGTCCCAGATTTATCATGAACAGATTGATGAAACCATTAGTGAAATGCAAAGGAGATTTTCTCAGAAGAACTCCGAGTTATACAAAAGCTTGTCAGCACTGTATTCTAGCAGCTCTCCTGACTTCTTGAAAATGGAATCTCTACATGCTTTGATTGACTTGCTTGGATTAGATACTGAGAAAGTGAAAGCTGAAATGGCTGTATTCAAGGCACTGATGAATAAGAAACAGTGCAAACAGTCTGAAGAAGTTCTTGATGCTGCCAAGGAATTAAAGGAAGCTTCCCATGTATTTTTGAAATGTGCATTGCTGTCTTGCTATTTGGAGCATCGGCTGCTGCTTGTGAGAATTCCTTTTCTTGTTTGAAAAGAATTTTATCACATCAGAGGATGAGCATGAGTCATGGACAAAGAGAAACCTCATTCTCCTGTCATATGAAAATGATGTGACTTCAGGTCTCAACCTGGATTTACTATCTAAGAAGACTTCAACTTTATTTTCTTGAATATTGTTAACCTTGCACAGCACTCGCATGTTTAGAGTTAACTGTTAAATGATTTACAAGTAGATAAAACAAGGCTTAGTTCTGACATCTGACACTGCATTTTTGACTAATCACGTGATAGGAAGTATGACTGGTAGCTGCACCCGACCCAGTCATTCTTTCTGCCCTGTCTCGCTGTCCCTAGTCACGGGCCTGCCTGAAACCCCTCCATCTTCCCTCACCCCTAGCTAGCCCAGCAACAGCAGAGATAAATCTATCAACACCTCCCTTCACTCTGTCTGATTTGTGGTGCGTGTGTCTATTCGAGCCAGCCCTGTGATGCAAGGGCAGGTTAGTGTACATATATATATATATATATATATATATATATAAAAAAATGCTTGTTTTATTTTCCTTATTAGTGGGCATGAGCGGGCCCAGGTACAACAGGAATGGCTTGTTTTATTTTCCATGTTAGGGGGCATGCGCGAGCCCAGGTACAACAGGAATGGCTTGTTTTATTTTCCATGTTAGTGGGCATGAACAGGCCCAGGTACAACAGGAATTATCTGGGCCAATCAACCAACAGAGGGCGGAATTCCTCAGGTGTCATGAACCTTCCGACCCTTCCACCTAACACCTAGGCTCACTGTTCTTTGACCCAGTTACTAGGTTTGAGGATATACCCTGTAGCTCACCTTGGCCTCCCTGCCACAGCAGTAGTAGTAGCTTAGCAAAGTCAGGCATTACACCCCTATTCAGGATTAGCAGCAAAACAATAAAAGCACCCTCTTCTGAGCTGCAAGTTGGCACTTTAGGCCCTGTCACCATAGACGCAGGGACAGAGAACAAACGAAGCGAGAGGGTGAAAACAAATGGGGAAAGAGGAGACTACAATCTGCATTGTTTTCAAGGGGTAGTCCCCCCAAGATAAAAAGTGATGGGTACAGTACTTGAGTGCTCCACTGGAGCCCTACAGCCAAGTGACCTAAGTTTTTTATGCATCCTGCTCTTTTGAAGACAAGTTCAAGAAAATGATCTCCTTAGTGCAGAAGAAACATAGAAGTTGTCGGCAGATAAGGACCTCAAGGCCCATCCAGTCTGCCCATTTCTTTTTCTACCTTATAAATGTGCCATCGGCCTTTGCTATGTCAGTGACCTATCTATTCATAGTCATTTGTATTGCTCCCTTATGCCTATCCCATGCCTGTTTGAAGCCCTGCACTGTATTCATAGCCACTACTTCTTGTGGTAAGCCATTCCATGCATCTACCACCCTTTCTGTGAAAAGAATTTCTCCACATTCCCCTTAATCGGCCTCCTCTAATCTCATGCTGTGTCCTCTTGTCCTGCTATTTTCTTATATTTAAACATGTTAGACTCTTTCACCTTGTTTATGCCCTTAAGGTGTTTAAATGTCTCGATCATATCACCTCTCTCCCTCCTTTGCTCAAGGGTATACATATTGAGCTCCGTTAATCTAAGAGATTAACAGAAGTGAAACGAGCCAGGTTCCTGGATAGTGGGAGTAAGGTGCTGCAGGGACCTGCGGCCTGGTAAGTGCCCCCCTCAAGTGGTGTAGAACTCCAATTCTTATGAGGTTCCTGAAGTTGCTCGGGGGTTGTGCCATTCTTGAGTCTGCCAGGTTCCCCATTTCTTTACTGCCAGCACCGTCCATGTTGATGTCATAGGGGAGGTTGGGATTGTTGCTCTTGTTTTTAAGCAATAAGGTCTGATGATTAGGGGTTATGTTAATGTTCTAGTTAATCACCCTCTGGGAGCATAATGTGACACAAGGTGCAGCCGAGTGCCATATCACCCCCAAGGGGGTGATTAATTTGAACATTAACATAACCCCTGGGAGTACCATATTGCTATTATAATTGGGTTCAGTTTTTCTTGCAGTTTTCTAATGACACACAGTATTTATTTTAGTTATTCTTAACCCTTGCCGTAAAATAGACCCTTTGCCAAAGGCTTACATTAGTAGTGTAACAGGAAATACCCAGGGACAAATTGTATCCTGAATATAAGATAACATGTGTTTTTAAGTAAATAACAATTACATATATTATTTAACCAGATAGCTGTATTTGAATAAAATCTGGATATCTGAATCTCCTTCAAAGTAGGTGGGGAAGTGGACGATACGAGAAAGCTGCTGGATCAAATAACAAATGAGAGGGTCAGACTGCAGGTGGAACTAGGAAAGATCATGGATAGTTACAGTAACACAGTCGTTTAATCTAGGTGCACTTAGTACACTGTCTTGTAGGATTCCTGAGAAGAAGCAGTACGGTATTTGCTGTGCAAACTACTGGAATTTTTAAAAGCTGAACCCATGGGGCGCGCTGTGGAGCCTGAGCTATCTGGAAGCAACTTGAACAAGCTCCTAGAATTTAATTTAAAACTACAAAAATCGGCAGTTTCTCACTGTTTTTTCACCTGATCGAGGTTTCCAGCAGAAAGAGGAACTTGATTTTGATCAGGATGGGCAATCCCAAGCGGGATAAAACCTCGGGAGGTCCCGAAAAAAATAAGGGCTCTAGTGTCGCACAAACTACATAATCCACTGCAGCTGAGGCCTGTTCTACCACTGATACGGGACTGGAAGAAACGCTGGATTCACTGGGAATTAAACTTCAAAAACTGATCCTTTCAGTCATGGATCTTTCCCAGAAGGCGGACAGTTTCAATGGCAGGGTACTTATGTTAGAAACAGCGATGGACTCGTTGAAGGGAGATTTCCAAGAAGTCCGTAGACAAGCTGAGGCCTCTAGTGGGGCGACCGCCCTTATGACAACGGAAACACAGCATATGAGAACTCGTTTGGAGTCTCTGGAAAATCAGATTCGTTCGGCTAACCTACGCTTGCTGGGGCTACCAGAAGGTTCAGAGGGGGACCACCCATTCCTCTTTGTGAAAGAATGGTTAACAGAAAAGCTAGTCCAGGGAGGATCAGACCCTACTGTGGAAATCCAGAAGGTGTACAGAATCACCCCCAGAGGAAGACAACACGGGGAGGAACCACGTACCTTGTTGGTGGTAACAGCGGGAGTGGGAGTTTGTTGATCGAATTCTGCAGCTGGCTCGAAGAGTGGGGCCCCTGATGCAGGACAACAGGCAGGAATAAATTTTTCCTGATGTCAGCTACGCAACCCGTCAAGCATGAGGAAGAAATTTGGCGGTGTGCGTCGTACTCTCAGAGAAGTGGCGGTCCCGCATACTATCATTTTCCCTGCCACGATTGAGGATCTCCTCGAGAACAAAATCTCGTATTCTCAGACCCAGTGGGCATGCAGCAAGTGGGCTGCTAGGGTGGCACCTAGGAGAGCATTTAGAGGAGGATGACTCTGGGGAGACTGGAGAGGAACCTGAACAGGTTGCTTTTTGCTTTGATGGCCTCTAACACTGTCCTGGGCATGAACACCTCCTAAAAGGACATATTTTCATTTGTTCTGAAGTAAAGACCATAAATTTCCAGTTTATAGTGTGGTTAACTTGGGGATGGGTCATTGTATAAGCGACGGAGGTGTATATTTAAAATTGCTTAATAATATATCCTGATATCATTCTGCGAATCTGAGAACTCTGCCATTTGTTGGTATTAAAAATGGGTACTTTATCGTTTTGTTTTACCTGTTTCATATAAAAGTTTGCTTCAGGTTTATTTCTAAGTTGTTAACATTTAGGGATTTACATGGCATCATGGTCCTAGTGGGACAAGTTAACTTTCTGTTCAAGGGATATTGCTGGACAATTATATTTTTAGGAGCCTGCCATGTAGCTCTTGGACTTGATAACACAGCAAATTATTGGGATGATATTAATATTTTAGTATTATTTCATGTTGATTCTCCCCAATGTGGTACCTCTATATAGTGGACGCACCTATATCTATGATTAAGAGGCCTAGTGTCCTATTTGTTGTTTCTCTGCGTGGACTATTCACTGTCCGTTCCCCACAACTTTTTCCATTTCAAAAGGGTTCCGGAGGAGCAAAACCCAGCATGTAGCTGCACCATGAATGTGCAAGCGGCGGTTCGTGCATGCGCAGAAGTGCACTAACTGTTAAAACAGAACCAGCAGGCTGTTAATCTAAACCGTAAACTTCTCATCGGTCACTGTGAGCACAGCGTCTTTTGCAGTTTATGACACAGTTCCCAGAACAATTCAGAAACTATATAAAAAAGCCAAAAAACACAGGTTTCTCACCTGAAACAGTAGTTCTAGGAGTGGTATGTTGTTCATCCACACTTCTTGGCATGTCCTTTCCCTTTAAATATCTTGCCGGAAAGTCTAAAAGCTGGCTCCTCCCACCCACCCGGGTGGTATATATCCCTTGGCTCTCCCCACTTGATGCCAGATCTTGCCCGCTGGAAGCAGTGGTTATGCTGTCGAAACCGGGAGGTCAGGTGGGTCTGTGTGGATGAACAACATATACCCTCCTAGAACTACTGTTACAGGTGAATAACCTGTGTTTCTAGGGATATGGATATGTTGTTCTTATCCACACTTCTTGGAAGACTCCTAGCAGTTCTCCGGGAGGAGGGAGGCAAGGCACATACCCCTAGTTAGGGAACAGAAACTGGAGAACTGAGGCCCAAAAACCAGCACCCCGGCGTGACTCTAGGTCAATGTGGTAGTAGAACATTAAGGTGTTTGCTGACTTCCAGGTAGCAGCCCTGCAGATATCCTGGATAGGGACATCCCTAGAAGTAGCCACTGACGCAGCTGTATGGCAGGTGGAATGAGCCTTTAGCCCTACGGGAGGCTCCCTACCCGCCAACCTATAGCAGAGATCAATGCATGATGTAATTCAACTGCCAATCGTCCCCTTGGCTGCAGGTCTGCCAGGTGCAGCTTCAGCGTAGGTGACAAACAGCTGGCGAACATCTCCCTGAACTCCAGCCATGCGCTCCTTACAATAAGAGAGCACTCATCTTGGGTCCAAAGTATGGAGTCTGTATTCGACCTCCGAAGTGTGATTGGGGTAATACACAGGCAGAGTCATCACCTGGTTTAGGTGAAACTCCAACACGACCTTCGGAAGGAACTTTGGGTTGGAGCACAGGACAACCTTTGTCCCTGTGGAAGATCAGATAAGGAGACTCAACAGAAGCGCTTGGAGCTCCCCAGTCCTCTGGCTGATGTGATAGCCATCAGGCAGGCGGTCTTCCATGACAGGTGTGACATCTCACTTCTGTGCATCCGTTTGAATAGCTTGCCCATGACCTTTGCCAGTACCAGCAGTAGATTCCACGTTGGTGGTAGTTCACACACTGGAGGAAATATGATCGAGGCCTTTGAAGAAATGCCAGAAAACCTTCTCTTGTGCCACCATCTGCTGACTGGATCATGCCTGGTAAGCAGAGATGGCTGCCAGGTGCACTTTAAGGGTCCTAGACCAAAGACCCCCTTTGGAGAGACCAAAGGTAGTCAAGAATGCTAGCCACTGGACAGGACAAAGGGTCCAGGCCCTTGCCCTGACACCAAATGGAAAATCTCTTCCACTTGAAGGCATGGCACTTCCTGGTTGCTTCCATCCTAGATGCCTCAACTATAGTGAGGACATCTTCGGAGAGACCCAAAGCTTGGCAATCCAGCTGCTCAGGAACCAGGCTGTCAGGTGCAGGGATTGAAGGTCCAGGTGGGGGAACCTTCCCCTGATTGACTGAGAGCAGGTCCGGGCATGCTGGAAGATGCCACAGGAGTATGATGCTGAGGAGATTGGGGTACCAAAACTGGTGGGGCCAGTCTGGAGCCACCAGGATCACCTGTGCCTTGTCCCTCCTGACCTTGAGGAGCACCTTGTGGATGAAGGGAAGTGGAGGGAAGGCATACGAGAGGCCTGGGGTCCACGGCCTTGAGAAGGCATCCCCCTGTAGCAAGCTGAGGGGGGCGGGCACAAAACAGCCTCAGGTTTGTGTTCTCCTTGGAGACGAACAGGTCCACCTGATGGGTGCCCCACTGGGAGAACAGGCTGTGAACTACCTCTGGATGGAGAGACCACTCATGGGATGCCTCGCCCACATGGCTGAGGGCATCTGCCAGCTGATTTGCGGCTCCTGCCACATGAATGGCTAGGAGATCTGCCTCCAGTTGGCTCACGAGGGTCCAGATGCAGATAGCTTCCCTGCACAGAGGCTGGGAGTGCATGCCGCCCAGTTTGTTGAGACAGTACATGGTCGTGGTGTTGTTCGCCTGGACATGAACCACTTGACCCCCAAGGAATGGAGTGAATGCAGTCAGCGCCAACAGAACTGCTCAGAGCCCCAGCAGGTTGATGTGGCATCAGAATTCCTTGGAGGTCCAGAGCCAGTGGACTCTGTGGTTCCCCATATAGGCACCACAACCCAAGCGAGAGGCGTCGATCGTCAAAATGACCATTGGCTTAGGGTGGACAAACAGGATCCCCTCCTGCAGATATTCTGGGACAGTCCACCAATGGAGAGTGTCCCACATCTTCTGGGTCTCAGTGACCAGATAGTCGAAATGACCTAGTCGCTGAGTCCACTGGCTGGCCAGCTCCCACTGAAGGGAGCGCATATGCCACCGGGCCAATCATGTCACGGAGGTGCAGGCTGCCATGTAACCCAGAAGTTGCAGGAAGTCCCTGGCAGGGTGCAAGTGCCCCACCAGAAATTATTCGGCAAAAGAGGAGAGAACCTCTGCCCTGTCCGCCAGGAGCCTGGCTCTGGCTCTGGCTCTGGCTCAGCAAGAGTCGAGCTCTGCCCCGATCAGGCAGATCACCTGCAAAGGCACAAGTTCTGACACAGCCTCATTGACCAGGAGGACAAGGTTGATGCAAGTCTGGAGGGCCAGATAACTGGACCTCTCCACCTCCAGTCTGGAGGGACCCGCTATAAAGCCAATTGTCCAGATAAGGGTACCTCTGAACCCTCAATGCAGAAGATGAGCTGCCACCACTGCAATGCATTTGCTGAAGACCCTGGGGGACAATGATAGGCCGAACGGCATGGCTTGAAACTCATATAGGGTTCCTTCTGCCCTGAAGCAGAGGAACATTCGGTGTGACGGACAGATCGGGACATGGAAGAATGCATCCTGCAGATCCAGGGAGCAAAACCACATGTTCTGCTCAAGAGATGGTATGGTCTGAGACAGAGTTACCATCCTGAAGTTACGAGACCTAAAAAACTGGTTCAGGTTGTGCAGATCTAGAATGAGGCACCAACCCCCCGTCCGTTTCGGGACCAGGAAGTACCTGGAAACGAACCCTGGGTTGTCGGGGGATCCACGACTTGGACCACTACCTCCTTGCAGAGGAGTTGGGTGATGTTGTCTCAGAGAGTCGACTGATTGTGTACGGATACCTTCTCCTCCCATGGGGCGTGGGCTCGCCTTGGTGGGTACTGCTCAAATTCCAGAGGCAGCTCCTGGCCGACCACTTCCAAGACCCACCTGTCCGTTGTGACAGCAGACGAGAAGGAAAGAAAGTGGTGGAGTCAGCCCCCCACAGGAGGACCCAGAGTGGGCATGATGGGCATGGGGGTGGCAAGCCCATCCTGTCACTGTGCAGGCTTGGAGGAGGAGGAGGAGGAAGATCTGGCTGAAGGGCCGATGGTACCTTTCCTCCAGGCTACGGGACACGAAGCCCTGACTTGGGCGAGGTGCCAAGATTGAGCCTGCTGCTGCTGCCCCGATTGGTACTGGGGCTGCTTGGTCAGGGGCAGAAGACCAAAAGGGCTTACGCCTGCTTTTTGAAACCCTGAGATTCCTTCTCGCGAGAAGCAATGGAGTCCAAGGTGGCACTGGACTGATGTGTTGAAGGTGACCATCAACCCCTGGACTGAACAAGTCGGTTGCCCAGGAAGGGAACGTCCACCAGTTTGTGCTGGGTGTCTGTCATAAAGGTTGAGGCCCTCAGCGAGCCCTGCGGTGCATGGTGACTGTGGCTGCCACTGAACGGGCACAGGAATCCCCAATATCCAGAGCCATCTGGGTTGCTGTTTGCCACACGACTCTGATCCCGGACCTTCTTGACCGTAGTCTGAAGGTCAGCGGGCAGATGAGGAAACCTCATCTAGACAGCCCTGGAGGGCATGGGAGAAGTGTGCCATGATGACAGCCGAGCTCACCTGATGGAGACCAAGCAAAGAGGCAGCATGGACTTTTCTGGCAGAGTGGTCCAGTTTTTCGGACTCTTTGTCTGGAGGTCTATAACTGTCTCCTGAATTGCCTGAGCGCCGAAACACAGATTCAGTCACCAACCCCTCAGCTGAGGGGTACTTTGTGAACCTAGAAAGGGAGCCAATGTGAAAGGCATACTTGTGGGCCATTCAGGCTGATGGCACGGGGCAGGAGGCAGGATGCTGCCACAGTTAAAGGGCTGGGCCAACTATAGCTTTGGCCACTGGGAAGGTCTCTGTCAGAGAATCCCCTTTTTCCAGAATGTCTGTCAAGGGATATTAAGCCCGTTTCTGAACCGGCTCCAAAGGCATCCCTGTGGATTCAATGAGACAGAGAATGCCCATGAAGGACATGGGACCTTCCTCAGTTGAGAGACCCCCCCGAGCGAAACGTTGACAAATGGACAAGAGTGTAAAGAGGAGTCTGGATAGATCGGCCGACCACCTGAGTCACCTTCAATCCACTGCGGACGATCGGGAGTGAGGGTGACCAACAGCCTAAGCAGGAGGCCCTTAGCGGGCTGAGATTCCTTGACAGGGGCCCCAGGGGGAGGCTGTTTAGGTGGCAGCTCCACCACAATTGGCGGAGACGCCGGTTTCGGCTGAGCCGGGAGGGCCTTCACCGGAGGGATGGTGTCAGCCGGCTCCGGAGGAGTCGACACTGGCCTAGAGGGTGACAGCCATGTGATGGCCGGCGTGGAAGCCAGGATCAACTTCAGACCAGCCAACACCACCTGTTGCCACATAAGATCCTTGTAGCTTCAATGCAACTTGCACTGAAAGCCTCCTCTTCCAAAGAGGACAAGGATGAATAGCGGTGGCGCCGCTTCTTGGAAAGCCCAGAATGGCATTTGTAAGTTCTCCTCAACCTGTCGGTCAAGGTCCACTGAGACCTAGACAGTCAGGGGCGCTCAGAAGGAGCTGGGAAGACCTGCGGCTCCTACGGGTCAGGGACAGGGACCGTAAAGAGGTTCCCAGCAGGCTGGATTTCCTCATCGGTAGGTTCAGTCAGGACCGCAGTCCTGAACAAGGAATCGTCGGCCACATCCAGCAACAATGGGTCAATGGGGTCGATAATAATTTCGACTGGGTTGTTGTCCTGCATCGCAGCCAGCTGGCCTGACGGGGCATTGTGAAGACAGCAGCCGAGGCTACAATTTTGACCAAAGTCAAACTGGAGATTCTTTCGAACAAGACCTCTCTCGGTCCCAAGAACGATGTTGACAGGACTTCTCCTTCTCTCTTGACTCCTTGGAATCCTTTTTACGGGAGCTGTTCAAAGCCGACGGGCCCTCCCCTTTGGTCAGGAGACACTGGCACAACTCCTTGAAGGAGCCTGTAAAGGTAGAGCCCAGTTTGAGCAGTACGAAGACCGATGCTGAAGAGGACTTACTGGCAGCCCGAGTCGCTTCCTCCTCAAAAGCCTTCATTTGCTTGAGTTGTTCAGCGGATCCCACAGCCATGGAGACCACCCAACAAGCCTCTTTAGATCTGACCAGCAGGTTCTGTTTCTCCGGTCGGCCGAGCTGTAACTGTACAAGGTGATTGTCCAATACATTCGGCTAGAACGAGCGACAGAAGTCGCAGTCTTGGGTATCGGGATCACGGCCCAGGCAATAGATGCACGTGGCATACGGGTCAGTATGAAACATCTTCTGCCCACAGGGGCACCGGAGAAACCCGGGTGAGGACTTGTCCTCCATCACAGTTGTGACCGAAAAATGATGCAGTGAAACTCTAACGAGTTTAAGTTTTGGTAAGTAATCTGAAGATTTAAGTGCTAGAGCCTACTCAACATGAGCGATGAGGAGGGAACCTGAATCTTCTAGCGGAAAGATATGGCGTCAAGGGGCGGAGCCGAGGGATATACCACCTGGGTGAGTGGGTGGGAGAAGCCAGCTTTTAGCCCTTCTCGGCAAGATAACAGTATTTAAAGGGAAAGGACATGCAAAGAAGTGTGGATAAGAACAACACATCCACATCCCTAGAAACACTATTTTGCACTAAAAGACAGTTTGGAAGAGAGAGCAAACAGTATATAAACATAATAAACTTTCACCATATAAAACATAAACCTTTGGGATGGAGTCATCAAATTAGCTGGGAGCCACGTCCGAAGTAACAGCCTCCTCAGCTGAAACTAAACTCTACAGTTGGACAGCTGGGAGGCATGTGACCAGCACAGTGGGAGCATCTCTGACACAAAATTCTAAGTTCTCAGACACCAGCACGGATTCACAGAGGAAGGTCATGTCAAACAAATTTAATTGATTTCTTTGACTGGGTGATTAAGGTTGTGGATCAGGGGGAGCAGTGGATATCACCAACCTGGATTTCAGTAATGCCTTCAATGCCATTCCACACAGAAAACTTGTGAACAAGCTGGGCAGCCTGGGAGTGGGTCACAAGGTGGTAAACTGCGTTAGAAACTGGTTGAGTGATAGAAAACAGAGGGTCATGGTAAATGGTGCTCAATCTGAGGAAAGGAGGGTAACCAGTGGGGTGCCACAGGGATCAGTCCTGGGCCCAGTCCTGTCTAATGTCTTCTTAAGTGACATTGCGGAGGGGCCGGAGGGGAAGGCGTGCCTCTTTGCAGATGACATAAAGATATGCAACAGGGTTGACACTCTGGGAGGTGTGAGAAAAATGAGGAAGGACCTACATAAACTGGAGGAATGGTCCAGAGTGTGGCAGCTGAGATTTAATGTGAACAAGTGCAAGAACCAGGGAGGATTACATGGTGGGGGGACTGATGGTCACTAGACAGGAAATGGATTTGGGGTAATCATATCTGATGACCTAAAGGTGGCCAAACAATGTGCCAAGGCTGTGGGGCGAGCTAATGGGATGCTGGGATGCATTTTTGGGAAAATGTTTCACCAGAAAAGACAACATAGCTCATTTCCAGAAGCATCGGGGGTTACAAGAGCTGGAAGAACAAGTAACTCATACCAATACAAGTACAATTACTTAAACAAAACAGTGTAGTACAATTACAGAGCAGAAATAACCCAGATCAACTGGCCAAGGTAAACAAAACCATATTTGGATATAGCATACATTGCAACAACCCAAGAGCAGGTGGTCCAGCAGGGTAAAGGTTAGAGAATGGATAACAACATTTGAAGTGCTAGAAGTAGTAGGCTGAGCACAAGATTTGAAGTGCTATTGTATACCCAAGGGAGGGCAGTTATAAGACAAGTGGGGAAGTGGGCAGGTGAGGGGTAGAAGGTGGGAGATGGAAGAGTGGGAGAGAGAGAGAGAGAGAGAGAGAGAGAGGGACAGCCAAGATCTAAACCCATTCAGGATGCTGAGAACCCTGCAAGGAGGACAGGACCAGGCAGAAAGGGAGGGAGAGAAAGGGAGAGGGGTGGCAGAGAAGAGAGGGGTGGGGGAACAGGAGGGGTGAAAGGGGATAAGGAAGAAGGGAGGTGGGCGGGCAATGGATTTGAAAGTGGGGGGAAGGGAGAGAGAGCCAATCTATACCCCTTCAGGATGCAGAGAACCCCGCAAGCGGGACAGGACCAGGCAGAAAAGGAGGGGAGAGAAGGGGGGCAGGGAGGCGAAGTGGAGTGTGGTGGGGGACCAGAGGGGAAAAGAGGGATAAGGAATTGGGAGTCTGGAGAAAATAGGGGCAAGCTAGGAATGGAAAAAGGGGAGAGCATCAGTATGGGGGAAAAGGGGGTTGTGGGGGGATGGACAACAGTAGAGTGTCGAAACAGCACAGCAGGTTGTGAATGGTAGTAGTGTCATAATGGCACAGTAGGATGTGGTAGGGGGTGGGAGGACGGGGTATAACAGGAGGTAGCATGTGAGGAAGTAATCAGAGGAAGGGTTCAGTTAGGAGACAGGAGGTAAGTCAGGGATAGAGGGTAGGGATAGTCTTGCAAAGATGGGGAGGGTTGTGAAGGGGGCTAAGAACAAGTACAGTTAAGGGAACAGAAGAAGCAGAGCTAAAGGATAATGCGCCATGGTGGGAGTGTTGAAGAGGGACTAAGAACAAGTGCAGTTAGGGGAACAGAAATTGTGAACGGCTAAGTAAATTGAAGATTGGGAAGAGGGAAATCTGACAGGAAGTGGCAGTGAGTTCAAAGCATTGGAAGCAGTAGGAGAAAGCTTCCTGTCCTATGGAGGTAGAACTATGAGGAACAGCTGGAGGTGTGCATCAGTAGATCTGAGAGGGCGGGAGGAAGGAGGTGGAGCAGACATTAAGGAGGAGAGGTAAGAGTCGCAAACAGAATTTAGAAGTGAACTTGGCACAGTGACAGAGATGCCTACATTCAAGGGAGGGGAAAGCTAGAGAATGGTACAAGGTACAGTGATGTGTGTGGGAGGGGGAGTCAAGAGCAAAGCAACTGAAAGCGCTGAAGAGAGTATCCAACCTGGTAAGGGAAGACTTAGGAGCAGCACTGTAGACTATGCCGCAATAGTCAAAAATAGGGAATATCATTTTCTGAACAAGATCACGCCTAACCGGTAGCGGTAAGAGACTACGACTCCTGTAAAGGGCGCCAAGCTTGGGGTGCAGTTTTTTCAGGATGGCGTCAATATGTACAGAAAAGTTAAGGTGTTGGTCAAGCCAGACACCCAGGTGTTTGAAAGAGGTGGTGTCCTCTAGTGTTGTCCCATCAAGGATGTGGAAGGGGTGATGGAAAGGCAGCCTAGAGAGTCTCTGCCTAGTGCCAAAGGTCATGGAGACTGTTTTCTTGGTGTTGAGGAAGAGCTGATGCAAACTTAGCCAGCGCTGAACATTACTGAAGTCAAGCTGTAGCCTGAAGTCACATCGGAGGGAGACTGGCTAGAGGTGAACAAGAGCGTGTCGTCAGCATACATATGGATGAAGGTGAGGAGCATACTCACGGTGGGTCATTTAGAAAAGCTAGGAATAAGACTGGGCCAAGTACAGAGCCTTGAGTCACACCAGTAGAGATGGGTAGTGGAGGGGGCGTTGAGTCAGGTATTTTAACAGACTGAGTTCTACCTACCAGGTAGGCTCTGAACCAGTTGCAGGCAGACAGAGACAAACCAGCTGATAACAGAGTTTGAGGAGGAGGGAGTGGGAGACTGTGTCGAAAGCCTTCACAAGATCGACAAAGATAGCAGAAGTGATGTGACTCTATCCATGGAGTCAGTGAGTCAAGTCGGGAAGTGGTTGTGGAGTGATTCTCCCAAAACCAGACTGGAAGGAGTGAAGAAGAAGAGTCATCAAGAAAGGAGGAGAGCTAGGAGAGAACAAGGTGTTTCTGAAGTTTAGCCAGGGTAGGCAGAAGTGAGATGGGGCGTTAATTCCCAGGAGATGAGAGATCACCTCCCTTTGGTAGGAGAGAACTGTAGCATGTTCCAGGCTTCAGGGGATAGTCGCAGTGTGGAAAGACAGGTTGAGGAGGAGATCAGCGGGAGGGAGGGAAATAGCAGGAGCAGGAGAGGGTACAGCAGCTTAGGGTTTATAGGTCATCGGGGAACTGCCCTTAGCTGGGTTGATAGAGAGTAGTGCCTTTAAGGTGTCATTGGGAGAGATGGGTGAAAAGGCAAAACTCTCTGCTAATAGTGGTGTTGGGAGGAATCGGGAGGAGGGAACATGTAGTAGGGTGGGGTGGGAGGGAGGCTAACAGGGTGGAGGTGCAGGAAGTAAAGTAGGAATTGAATTCTGCCACTACTGTAGGATGGTGGGCAATGAGTTGGTTGTTTATTTTGAGCAGTGGGGATGGCGGATTAGTTTGGGGACAGAAAAGTGAGTGAACTACTTTCCAAAACTTTGATGGGTTGCTTAGGGAGAGGTATCACCAGCAAACAAACTTTTTGCAAAGCATGTGTTAAAAAGCATTCAGCCATTTGTGTCTTTTTTTTTTTTTAATGGTATTTCTCTCCTGTCCTGGCTGGCACTCCTAGTACCATCGGCTGTCCTCCCAGCGCCATCCCCCAAGGATCAGGCCCCTTCCCTTATGCTCCCACGACTTTCCCTTCATGGCAGGGTGGTGGAGAGCATCTCAACCAACCCAAAACGGATCCAGCCAGAGAGGTGCCTTCTCAGGGGTGGCACATGCAGGGGACAGTGTCATGCTGCACGGCCATGACCTTTTTCCATTTCTTCTTGCCCTGAGGTGAGGCGTGCAATGACGCCCGTGGAGAGGGAACACACACACACGCGCGTGCACTCCTCCAAGTGTCCATCCCATCTCCTCCCCTTTCTGTAGCATTGGCACATCACCCCCAAGCCACCGCTACGGGCCAGTAGAACGTCGATTGCTGGTGACCCCCCTTCCCAGAGAAAGAGAGCAGTCCATCGGACGCTTGATCCTTCTCCTCCCCTGCCGACTCGTGGCCCGTGCTCATTCCTGATCACGGGTTGACGGCATAGCACGAGGTAAGTATCCAGCACCTCAGCCCTCAGTGCCACCAGGCCAGTGTGTCTTTTTTTAACATAACAAAGAGCTGACTATTAAATGTAAAGGAATGACTATGGTTTGTATCATGTCACTGGAAGTGACAGGACAAAGAAACCATTTGGTGTGTTGTTTTTTGTTTGTTGCAGAAGGCACACTGAGCTAAAGCTCATTTCTCAGTGTGTCCCTGGACCACAGGGAGGCTAAGTGACCAGCTCAAGGTCACACAATATGCAAGTGGTAGTTGTGGGTTTGAAACCCACGTCTGCGGGGCCTCTAAGTTCACAGCTTACTGCTTTAACCCTCTAGGCTATACTGCCTCCCTACCAGTTAACATCCAGGAAGACAGACAGATATATACACACAGACACACAACATCCCTCGATTAATGATTTGAGGGGGTGGTCTCACAGGGTCTCAAAATGGGGGCCTAACTCCATCTTTTTCCCCCCTGCTTACCATGACTTGAAAAAGGCAGTATGTAGAGGTACGGAGTACTGACAGGTTCATTTTGTTTTCACTGTTTTAAATTCCTTTCCCTCCTCCACATAGTTCTTTCTTTGATCCTCACAGAAGCGTATGAATGTGCCAGCAGATAAAGGCTTTAAGCTCTGTCCAGTCTGCTCGGATGTGCAGCTCCCACTGCGCTTGCAGATGGAACTGCCCTGCCTCCATGTCCATGACCCTGTCAAATACCCCCACCTGCATTTTTCCACCTCACTGTGTCCTACATTCTCCTGAAGAGTCTACCATTTTAGGGACAGACCACCTCCTCCAGCAACTCATTCCACATAGCCACCACCGCCTCGATGAAAAAGTGCCTCCACATCTCCCTCCTGAACCTACCCCCCACCAGCTTGTGGCTGTTACCCCTACTGGTCTTGTTGCTGCTAAGGCTGAAGAGGCCCTCCGTGCTCACCCTGTTTATACCTTTAAGGCACCTGAATGTTCCCCCCTCTCCCTTCTGTCCTCAAGAGAGTACATGTTTAGCCCCTGAGCCTCTCCTCGTAGGTGTTGCCCTGCTGGCCCTGGATCATCTTGGTTGCCCTGCTCTGTACCGTTTCCAGCAGGTTTATTTATTTATTTAGTCCTCATTCATTCATTCAATCAGAAATAAACCTTTGAGCACAGGTGCTCTTTTACAAGAGTTGCACGTCAAGGACAAGGTACACAGAGAAATTAACAATAGATTACACAAGTAAGCAGTTCCATAGGAGCATTGTCAAGTGCCAGTACAAACAGGTATTTGCAAGTTCATGTTTCAGCATATCAAGTAAAGTGTTACAATATTCATAATACAGTACATGACGTAGGTGTTACAATATATTGCAAATAGAGTTGCAGCAGACAAATATGTCAATTATAACAGATGCATTTGGATTCAAGCATGAGAACCTTTTTCAGTTCTCTCTTAAAGTAGGCTATTTTGCTGACATCCTTCTTTAGATAAGGGCACCAGTACTGCACAGTGGCATAATTATCTCCGCCTTCTGCTGCTCATTCCCCTGGCTATGCAGCCCAGCATACAATCTGCTTTGGTCACAGCCTTCCTGTGTTGTGCTGAGTGTTTCGGGTCACTCTTGATAATTAAAGGGCACTGTCAGCTTTGCTCGTCGGTTTTTCTCGAAATGCAAGTAGTGTGCCTCTTGGCACATATGTATCAAAGACTAAGTCTAGAATGCCCCAATACCTCACAAACGTGGTTAATTTTACCAATTTTGCTTATTTTCGAAAGATTATGTTGTCGGTCGGACCGACAGAAACTCACCCGCTACCTGGAAGCATAAGCAGGACAAGACCGCACGATTGCCACAAGCGCGGTTCCGAAGTGCGGTTTTGGGACATGCAGTGTAGAAAAGCAGTACCATTTGGAGCATCGTAATTACTGGAATTGTTGTTGGGGTGTGCGAACAAAAAACGAGCACCAAAAGGCCAGCAATTTACTTTTTTTAAACGGGTCAAGATCCCGGCGCATGCGCAAGAGCAAGCAGCTTTGCATATGTGCGGGATCTTCACTCATGCTGTGTGTTTGCGCGCGGATTTTCAGATCCATTTAAAAAGTAAATTGCTGGCCTCTTGATTGCTCGGTTTTGTCAACCGCACATAATGCTCAAATACTTGCTGCATATCAAAACGCCGGACACGCCAACGGCAGTCCATGATCTTGTCTGCCCTCTCCGGTGGCAGTGAGTTCGCCGATCACTCAATATGCGAAAGCAACAGATAACTGCGTTCTATTGGGGCATTCTAAACAAATCTTTGATACATGTGTGCCAAGAGGCACAACTTGCATTTCGAGAAAACGGACGAGCAAAGCTGATAGTGCCCTTTAACAAAGATCTTTTTCCTTCAATGACCTGGTAACCTGCACACCACCCAAGTAGTACTTGGTCTCTTGGCATTTTGCTGCCAAGTGCATAGCTTTACAATTTTAGCACTGAACCCCAGTTGCCAAATGTTAGATCACTTTTCTAGCCTAGCCCTGAGTTCCTGTCTCCCCTCCTCCATGTCCACCTTCCCACAGAGCTTGATGTTATCCATGAACAGGTATATCTTACCCTGATCCCATCTGTGATGTAATTTGTAGTATGTTAAAGAACACGGACCGAGCACAGAACCTTGTGGGACCCCACCAGTCGCTGGTCTAGCTTCTGAGAATTGCCCCACCCCTCCCCCAACCACCTCAGTGTCCAACAGTATTTTTGTGCCTGAGTTTTTAATGAAAAAGTGATTATGGATGAAAAGCAAATTCTGCACTAAGAAAAAACATTTAAAAAATGGGTTTCTGCAACAGAAGTTTATCCATCTATCTTGCCCAAATTGTGAAACCTACAGACCTGGTGGGTTTTTTTCTGCATACTTTTTATTCCTGCAGGAAATACTGTGTATACTGTTTATACTGCTGGGTCTCTGGCAAAAGGCAGACCTTCCATTCCTCAGTCTGCATGAGTCTGTTGTGGCTCAGCACTCAAAGAATGAAAAGCTTCTTAACCCCGGCGTTTAATATGTGACAAAACTGTCTTTGTCTCTGCCTATCTCTGCACGTCTTTCTTCTGTAACGCTTGATATCCTCCCTGGCTCTCGGATGAATAACAAACCCCCAACTGTGAAAACATTAAGTTCTACTTACAGAGGATGAGATATGCCTGGAGGCATTTCATTTCAAAATACACAGGAGCGCTCCCTCATTGTTTCTGAACTGGGCTGTGACACCACAAAGCACAGACTGTGTAGCACGTTTTCTGCACAGAGTACATACACAGAGTGACCTACTTCTACTCTGTGCCAGCCTATCCACTAAAAGAAAACAAGGTCCCCAGAGAGACAGCCTCTGCTGCTGGGACTACCGGTTCTGAATGTTTGCTCACCAGCACTACTTCATTTCAGTGAATCATCTAGTTTTCAAGCAGTGGTGGTGGTGGTGGTGGTGGGCACAACTGCAACAGAGTTGAAGAGTTACAGTTTTAGGCATTTGTATATGTAGAGGGATGAAGCTCTAGTAGAATGAGGTTTGTGTCTCCCTACTGAGTTTAGGATAGGCTAGACTAATCTGGAAGGAGAGGCAGGAAGCTTACTCGGGGACCAAAATAAAAAAAGGTTATTTACAAGGGACAAAAGGAATAACAGGATAACTATTTTTCTACAGTGCTACAAGGCAATAGACCAAGCAAGCAAAAACACAGCAGGACCAATAACTGGCTTTACCAATAGCAGTGGGTTAAGCCTTTCAGTCCCAGTCCAGAGTGCACTTTGCAGAGATGACAAGGACACTGAGATCTGACGAGACAAAGGATGAACCAAGCTGCTTATGATGCATCAGCTTATCAATTGGGGACTGACCCCACAAAGCTCTTTTATAAAAGGCCATTATGGGGTATGCCACGGATGAACAGAACACAAACAGGAATGCTGCTAGCTGGATGATGAAGAACTTTGTGATCCTCTGCTATTCCTGGCAGGGAGCTGGAGATCCTGGATGAAAAGAAGCTGAAGTCTCTTGGTTGAGCAGATGGTTCACTGGATGATCCACATCAATGACCACTGGTAGGCCCCCAGCATCCAGGCCACCTCCCAATGGGATGACTACTGGTGATGTGATCCTTGGTGCAGCCTCTGCGGTGCGGCACTGGTATGCGTACCATTTGGAGATGGGCATCATAATAAGAAAACAGACACAATGTTAACTGTAATTCCTAACTCTTGCACCGGGGCGGCTACAAAGCTGACTCACTTCTGGATACTTGACTAGCAGTTCTGTAGCTTACCACTGTGGGATCATTGCTGCAATGCCGTGGCAGAAATTCAATGTGGGCTGAAGTTGCTGGAGGCAAGAGAAGATGGAGGAGTGGCCAGGGACCTCCCTACGTCGGAGTCAAGTGCTGACAAAGCTGGTCCTGACAACTGAGGTGAAGTTTGACATCAAGTATACAAGGGACAGAGTCCAATAACACAGTTCGGGTTGCATGCAATGCAGTTCAGTTTTGAGACAACCAGGTTCCATCGCTAGGGGGCACCATGCAGACAACAACACAGTTCAGTTCAGGTGGGGCTCGGGACACATCAACATAGCTCTGTAGGCAACCTCAGCCCACTGGGCAGTTTCCCCCATAACTTTCCCCTTCTATGGTTGCTTCGGTGGAGCATTCACTAGGGACAGAGCTGCCCCTTCATTAATATTTATAAGGACCTCTGCTGCTGACCCAGTCCATTTTCCTTTGGGCCTCTATGCTCTGGTCCAACCTTCCCTATGAATATTATTAAAGGGCCTGCAACCTTGCCCTGTGCTGGGATGAGACTTGGCTCTGCCATCTAATTACTATGTACGAGGGCCTGTACCATCGTCCCAACATTGGCCTTGGACTTTGTTCTACCCCTTAATGGATACATGTGAGTGGTCTGTAGCTTTATGTAGGGCCTCTATTTGTGGCCTGCCCCCAGCATCAAAAAGTGCAAAGCTAATCAAGGCTACTAGCCTGCTGTGCCCCTCGGCTTAATTCCTGGTGCCAAAAGCGCAAAATCAAGCAAAGGGTTGCTAGGCCCATTATGCCCTCCTCCCTCCTTACCTGCGCTGGCAATGCAAATAGTTTTCTTTATTGTTTTGTGTATTCAGCCCTCTACTTACTGCCCCCCCACTGTAATCATACTAATTATTCACCTTAAATTTCCAAGTACTAATACATATGCATACAATCTTATACTACAACATCC
This sequence comes from Neoceratodus forsteri, assembly GCA_016271365.2. Lineage (NCBI taxonomy): Eukaryota > Metazoa > Chordata > Ceratodontiformes > Ceratodontidae > Neoceratodus > Neoceratodus forsteri. The sequence continues at coordinate 1,538,444,576 of CM057455.1, forward strand.
TGTGCCACACACAAAGGGCAGTACTTGGAAATTTAAGATGAATGAGTAGTACGAATATAACACATGATGGGATATGGCATCAATATGGGGAGTAAGGCATACACTAAAAAGATAAATATAGTGTAGTAGTTACAGTGTGAGGATGATGATTTTAATAATGGTTTGTATCATCAGTTTATGCCTTGATTCTTGAACCCAAGGAAGCACAGTTGGTGAAACGTTGGGCGCTGAGGGGATCATGGCAGTACAAAGAGGTTTTTGAAAATAAAAGTGTTACCGTGAAAGGTGAACTTTGGGCTAGTTTCTGTTTTTCTGTTTGTAATTTTGTTGTGCTGTATGATCAAGATCATCCTGAAAAGGGATGTAAGGCCCAGTAGGAAGGAAGGAAGGAAGGAAGGACACATATTTTCCATATGCAATGCATCATGGGTGGTTGTATACATTAACAATAATACAGTACATTATGGCGGTATGTGCAGGTTTATACTTCTTTAAAATGTGGTGCTTATTTTCTGTTCTTTATCCCCTTACTCTGCCAGGTCACCCCTCCACTGATATCCCCACCCAGTCTTGTTACCTGCTATCTCTGGGACTTACCTCCTGACAATTCAGTGACCCAGGTGCCGAATGGAGTCTAGGTGGGTTGCTTGGAAGGCAACACAGTAGGCAGTGCTGGGCCTGTGGGAGGATGTCAATTCATCCTGTCGAGGGCGTGGCTAGCTGCCGACTGAGGAAGATGTGTCCTGTAGTAACTCCTGCATTATCTCTGCTTCTAACCTACACAGTTTTTGTTTTAACTTACTTGTTGCCTCCATTGTTGCTATCATTTGGTAGCTCAACTGATTCTGTACAAAACAGTGTTTTTTGCAATGCTATTGGCTAAGAAGAAGCCAAAACCCAAGTGCCACAAGATCCCGCACAGGAAAGCAGGCGGAAGGGTCGTTGGAACCTCCGAATAGTGCAGTCCTGCAAACAGTGAAGGATTTGGACAAATTTGTTCAGGATCTGGATAAAAGGTTGACACCTTTAATTCTAAATGTCAGTGCTTGAAACCAAGCTGGATGGAGTTGCTTTGGACAGCAAATGGCTAAGACAACCGCTGAGAGAAACGATGGTGGTGGCCTCCAGTGTGGCACAGGAAAATAAAATCCTGTCTATGCACCTAGAGTACCTCAAGAATGGCACTTGCCAGGCCAATCTTTGACTTTTGGGCATCCCAGAAAGCCAAGAGGGGCCAGACCAATCCCTTTTTCTTTTTATACTCTTTATTTAATCTCTCAGAAAAACAAAATTGACAGTAGACAGATTTATCAGTGTAGATTGTATCAAAATTACAAAGACAACTGTTTAAAATAAATAAAATCCATATAATATTAATTAGAGCGCTGATAGTATTCTAGTAAAAAATATAATAATACAATGTCTATTAATAATGCATGGTGGGCTAAAAAAACAAACTCATTTTCCCCGAACAGAGATTAATAAACAAAATTAGTCTCCACATCAACGGCCTTGTACGTTAGTATTCACTAGTCAGAAAAAGATCAAGGCTGCCCATATCCATCAGCATACTGGTCAACTCTATTAAAGAGAATTTCCAACCTATCTGAGAGCAGCTACCATACACACATAGTAGTAGTTGCTCTCATCGGCAGTTATTCTAGCCTGGTTTTAATCAATAACAGCAGCCCATATCGGAATAATTTCACTCCTAACTTTACTTTAGCAGAGAAAGCCTTCTCCATTCCTAGTGCCCGGGTTCAGCTGCCATGCCCCTGCGTTCAAGCACATAATGACGTGTGGCCAGGGAGAGCGCGGGGGCGTGCCCCATTGAAATGAATGGGGCTTGATTTCTCATTCATTTTTAAGCTACAAAATGGTCACTTGGCGATTAATAAAGGGCACTGCTCGACTAACATGGCCGTTGTTGTGGGGCACTAAAGAGCCACACTACTGACTGGATGTACTTCAGATCAGCTCTGTCAGAACTTTCATATTAATCTTCAATATTTACAGAGTAAGCAATATAAAGTAAAAAATAATAGTACAGAACAATACAGCTTCTTATACGGAGTCGGCAGATACCAAAATTACAATGGTTCGTCAGAAAGGAGTGGCTGGAGGCTCGAGCCAGAAAAACGTGCAACAGCAGTCTAAGGCCCAACAGGGATGTCGGACCAGGTCAGGGCTTGAGTGGAGCAGAGAACTCTCCACCATGGGATACCATTCTGCAGGCTGTTCAGGGCATGGACCGGAAAGTAGAACAGGTTCTGTCCCGACTCGGTGCACAAGACACCAAAATACAGCAGGCTGTACAGACGTCCAGAAGTACGGAGGACAGATCCTGCACCACTCAGGCTGCCTTTTCTAAAATGGCACTGGAATCCAACAATCTTAGGGCCAGAATTGAAACCTGCATGGTTTAAAATGGCCTACTGTGTAAACTTCCGAAGAGCGCAAGAGGGATGCGACAACGCCAGAACAATCCTGCTTATCACTATCGGCTCGGAGATCAGAGATACTATTCTCAGCTGGGCAAGAATGCATGCTTCACTGACCATGGATCTGGAAGACCATGAATTTAAAATGTTTCCAGACAGGTCATAAGCCACTTAGAGTCTAAGGAAGCTGTCTGACCTGCTCCGGAAAGTTCTTTGGTAGCTAGAGAATAATTTTCGTTAGCGCCTGCCCGGCTCTGTATTGTATACGGAGGACGAATTCTACCAATTCAATGACGTATGGAGGCTCACAAAAGAGTGGATGCTATTTTCAGCTCACAGACCGCTGGAACAGGAGTTACAATTAGATTCAGATGAGGACTGAGACCTGTGTATGTACTGTATAGTCTAAAAAAGTGCTTGAAAGTGAACTTAAGATGAACTCTCTATATTTGGAGAATGCTTGAATTACCACAGTAGTGATAGAGATCTGTTGTTTCTCTAAATGCAACTTTATCCTTAAAAAATGTCCCATACTGTTTACATGTTAATTAAGGGAAATATCCTCATTTTAAAACGGGGCCTGAATTTCCTGGGTAGTTCAACAAGGCGCTGATGGCGAATTTAAAATAGTGTATTACGTGCCACGTGGAAGACCACAAATTTAAAATTTTTCCAGACTGGTCATATGCCACTTGAGTTGAAGGAAACTATTTGACCCACTCTGGAAAGTTCTTGGGGCAGCTGCTGAATAGGAGCTAGCTGCAATCTCGAGCAGCCTAGACAGACCAGGATGGCCTTTTGCTGCTGGCAACTTTCATATGTTCATACGTGGAGTCAGCAATTACTGTTTTCCTAGTGTCAACATAGAACTAGCGTCCTGAGTAGAGAGTTTTATGCTGAGTCTCAAAGCGTTATCATAGTCTAGTAAGGTTTGCTGGAAAGTTAAAATAATCTTTCAGAATGTACTGTTTAAATTCTAGTTACAGTTACTTGTAATATGGAGTTAGGGCATCTGATAGAAGACAGAAATTGGTTGTATATACCATGGTTTACTAAACTTCTTTTTTTACAGTCTGATATTTTAAGTCCCACAGGTTTTATTTTATTTTTTTTCTTTCTTTCTATTTATGCTCCTTCCCTCCACGGCACTCCCTCTCTTGAGAGACACCTATGGCCGTTCTAGTCCCCACCTCCTACCTGTGACCCATGGCAGTCCATCTTCCACATAGCCTTGGCTTACCCAGGCAGGGGCGAGGTGAGAGGCAAGCACCTGAATTCCTTGTCTCGTCAGGGCGTCAGTCACCGAGGCAGGTAGGGTGTTGGGGATCGGGGCCTGGTGCTCCATCCCGCGGGAAACCATGGGGTATTTCCGATATTCCTTGAGGCTGATACCTCTACCCTGACGTCAAAGGCGTATCCTTGAAGTCCGCCACTTCAACCCTTGTGCGCTCATGTCTGCTATGCCTCAGGCTTGCCAGAGGCCAGTCAGGCACTGAGTGTGTGTCCCCTCCTCTCTCCCGGAGAGGAGAGCTGCCTCGACGCTCAATCCTTCCTCCCCTGCCAACCCCCAACGCCCTGGGCTCGTTCCCGAACCTGGGTTGCCGGAGTGGCGTGAGGTGTGGCGTCCAGCGCCTCAACCCTCAGCACCACTGGGCTGGCCCGTCCCACAGGTTTTAGAGTGGCTGGCTTCCTGAATATTCTGCCTGGGGCGGGGGGCAGGCTGCTCCCTATCCATAAGTAATTATATAGTACTCCACATGATGTATCATGGTCTTATATCTCCTGTAACTAACATATGATGTTTGCCACACTAGGTAGTGGCAAATGTTGTCTGGTATCATCAATTGTAATATCTTTATTTGCTCATTTTATCAAATTGAATAAAAATTAAATAAAAAAATAAAAAAAAACATGGCTCTTGTTAGTCAAGCGGTGCCCTTCATTAATCGTCAGTGACCATTTTGTAGCTTAAAACAAATGAGAACTCAGCCCCATTTAATTAAATAGAGGCGCATCCCCCATCTCCTCTAGCCACACTTCATTGCCTGCTTGAGCGGCGTGTCGGCGAACCAGGCACTAGAAATGGAGAGGGCTTCCTCTGCTAAAGTAAAGTTACGAGTGATATTACACAGGTACAGGCTGCTGTTATTGATTAAAACCAGGCTAGAATAACTGCCGATGAGGGTAGCTATCACTATGTGTGAGTGGCTGCCTTACATCGGAAATTTACTTTAAGTGATCCCTCAGTTTAACCCCTTCTCCCCTCAGGGAATGAAGGACTCATCCTGCTCTGATATATAGAAGACCCATGGTCTCCATCAACTGTGTCTCTCTACTACTGCAGCAGGCAATGAGATGCTCTAAATATTACATATCATTCATGATTGAATACCAAAGGGCAAACATCAGGGGAGAGCACTGGTGCCACCTACGGGTGATGGCCTTCTTGGCAGTTAATATGTATGTGTAAAGCATAGCGCATGGATTAAGTCTAAGGTCAAGGGGGTTCGACAAAAGAACGAATTCAGGTGTGAGAACTACCTCTGATCCTACCACCCGAATCAAAGCATCTGCAACTTGTGTCCAAAAAGATGAAATAACTGGACATGTCCAGAAAATGTGTGTGTGTGTGCGTGCGCGGCTCTAGCTTCACCACAGGCCCTCCACCTCCAGCAAAGTCCAAACTGAGGTGGGAGGCATTTGACTAATTGAGAAGTTCTTTAAAAACCTGGAATGACACTTCCAGGCAAACTCCTTCTAATATGGCGCTAAGGAGACTTTCACAGAGGAAGGGTATACTAGGCCAGGTCACAGAAGTGATATTTAGTGATAGTTCCTTATTCCAGGCCTGTAATATCGATGAAGAGGAATCCTCAGCATACACACCTAGGGCTTTATATGCTTGTCCTGTCAAATGTTGTAAGGTTAACACTTTCAGTGAGTCCAACATAAGTTTTAATAATAGAGGCATTGGATCGGGGAGTCAAATCCATTCAGTGCCTTCATGCAAGAGGAAAGTTTGAACCTGCAGGTAACGAAAGTGTTCACGGCTCATCAAAGGGTAAACAGCTAGCAGCTGGAAAAGGAGAGGACCCCCTGGGTATTCAAAAATTTAAAATGTAACGTAAGCCAATCTGATGCCATCTACGAAAGTGTAATCTATATGGGCAAGTAAAACATCTGCAGCTGTTGATAATAGGCGGACAAAGTAAAACTGGGGACAACTGATCGCTGGAGCTGGTCGCTGAAGGAGTCAGGGCAGGCAATCCGGGGCCACATGATGGCAGGAGAGGATGCGACAACATCGGTGGTCGGAAAAGGAGTTGTGTTGGCAGAGGCAGGACAGGCAGACTGGAGCCGCACTGGCAGCGGGACAGTGAGCTGGGGAGTTTTGCAGAGGGCTGCCGGCCGCTGCAGGGAAAGGAGCTGTGGGGCCAATCAGCACTAAGGGCATGAATTTTTGACTGTGTGACTAGGCTATAAAGGCCATTAGCCCAGTCGCAATCAGGAAAGCTGATTGTTGGAGCTGGTTGCTGAAGGGAGTCGGGGCAGGCAATCCGGGGCCGCATCAGCGACGGGAGAGGATGCGACCACATCGGTGGTCGGAAAAGGAGCTGTGTTGGTGGAGGCAGAACAGGCAGACTGCAGCTGCATTGGCAGCAGGAGAGTCAGCTGGGGACTTTCGCGGAGGGCTGCCGGCCACTGCAGGGAAAGGAGCTGTGGGGCATTTCTGACTGTGCGACTGGGCTATAAAGGCCATTAGCCCAGTCACAATTAGGAGAGCTGATCTTTGTCCCACACCACCCACCCCGGCCCTGATCTCTATTAAATGGTCGGTGGAGATGAAGCCTTGGAGAAGGACAAGCTGAGACTGCGTGATCTCGATTGTTGCTGATTGGGGAAAAGGGGACTGTACACTGTACCTGCTTGGGCATCACTGACTACGTGCTACCTACAGCTGAGGGAGGTGGCAAACTGTGAACTGATTAATACTTCGTCTGCTGACTGGGGGACAAAGGTCCTGTATGCTGTGCTGCTTGGGCAACATTGTCTACTGCTATCAAGGGGCATATTATAGCAGACTGTAAAATTGTGTATGCTGTCTACAGTTGAGGGAGCAGGCAAACTGTGTGAACTGTTTACTGCTACTGATCACTGTTGGGGTGGGCAAAATTTTTGCTTGTGAACTGACTACTAGGGCTAAAAAACTGCTGCTGTATGGAAAGAGGGATAATTGTTGTAATCTGAATTCTGCTGGGAGAGGAGACAAACAGCTAGGGTCCTTATGTACTACTGCCTAAATTGGTTCTGCTAGAGGGTTGCATTGCTCACACCAAAATGAGGGTGGACTTGGGTCTGGCCAGAGCGGGCATCTTCGGTAGGGTGACTGGGTGTACAGGGTGTGGGGCAGCAATAATCTTAAATTGGGCATGGAGGTTCGGAGGGTGTCCAGTGTGTTTTCAGCTGGCAGGACCTAGGGAGGAGGTCGAGGGGATCAGAAGTAAGCTGGAAGGCAGGAAGGTGGAGGATTGGGGAGGAAAGATGTGGAAAGGACCTCACAAGAGTAGTCGTTGCCACTAAGGTATACCCCAGGGAACAGGTGGACATGGACCTTATAGGTATTCCAGAGAGGTGGGGCACGATACAAGCAACAGATGGAAATCACTTTGTAGGAGGGTGGCCAATCAGAGGGAGCAAAGGAGGAGGGGGACAGAGAGAGCAAGTCGGGGGGCAAGCATCTCACTTAGTAATCGATTCACCCTGCTATACCCAGGAGAGGAGGTGGAAGAAGCTGGCGGGGGGCAGGCGGACAGAGAGGGTTTGATCAGCAAGCCGGGAAGGGATTGGGGGCAGTAGAGATAGCGGAAAAGGAGGGGAGCAGGCAGACAGAGAGGGTTTGGTCTACAAGCCAGGGGGCATGGGGTGGGGGAGGTAGCCACATCCACAAAAGGGAAGGGAGGAAGGACATGAGCCTAGGCTGGAGGAGGAAAGGGGGAAGGAGGCGCAGGAGGACGAGGGCCGGGGGAGGAGAAATAGGGTTGGGCAGGCACCCAGGTTGGGAAGTCCAGCCAAGGTGGGGGCATTAGGGGTACTCTGGAAAGGCCAGCGTTGGGGCGGGAGGAATCAGATGAGGTGGGGGATTACAGCAGATGGGTGGGGGAGAAAATAACAGGGGGGATGGAGGCAAGGAGGAAGCAGTAGAAGGTTGTCTGGGTGGGGACCTGTGGATTCTGACCCAGAAAGGGAGTCCGGGGAGATCTTGGGGAGGCGGATCAGTACCACCCATGCGGGTGGGGGGGCAAGAAGCATGGGAGCCGAGGCAGAAGAAAGAGCATGGTAGGCACACAGACTAGTGATCCCGGACTGAAGGGGTGGGAGGAGTAAGCTAGGGTTGATGAAAGAAGGAAGAGCCTGGAAGGAATCAAAAGAGCCAGTAAAATGGGGGGTGAAGGTGATTCTGCTGGGTAACTCCATGACCAGAAGCATCCAGTGGGAGGGGTAGGGGAAGAAAAAGCAGCCCAGTCAAGGCTAAATGTATCCCAGACCTATCCGTACACAAGGCCAAATTCCTGCTATACTCATTAGCATTGGAATGTGGGGGATCCCCAGATTTCCTAATACATCTGGGAACAAACGACTTGGAGGGGAACAGTGAACTGGAAATCCAAGTGAGGTTTCGGGAACTGGCCAGGGTCTGCCATTCTATAGGAAGCTCAATCTCCTTCTCGGAGATTCTACCAGTACCTAGGGCATCCGGGAGACCACGTGACAAACTCAGAGGGGTGAACCAGTAGCTCAGGGACTGGTGCAGGGAAAGGTATGGGCTGGTGAGGGACTAGGGGATACATGGGAGGACAAGGGTTATATGCCAGGAATAGGATACACCTCAGTTTAGAGGGAGGAGATATTGAAACTAAAACTCGCTGGCTTCATAGTCAAGAGGTGGAGTTTAAACTTGTAAAGGGGAAGGTTAAGTGAAGAATGGAACCAGGAGGGCTGCTCGAGGTTCTAGGTCTAGGGCAAAAAGAGGGCAGGTGACTGCAAGTAAATCCAGCCAGAGCTGTGCAGGAAGGGCGAATAGGGATTGCTGAGGGCTGAGACAATTGGAGAGGGAGGGGGGATGGGGTGGAGGCGAGTCCTGATCAACGCCAGGAGCATTGGCAACAAATGCCCAAGCTCCAGGCGACGCTGGCTGAGGATCAGCTGATGTGTGGTGATTACTGAGACATGGGCCACCCAGAAAAATGATTGGGACCTAAACATGGAGGGCTACACAATATTCAGGAGGGATGAGAAGAGGGAAGAGGAGGGGTGTAGTGCTGATAGTCAAAAATAGCATAGTGGTTAGTGGAGTGGAGGAGGCTGATGGAGGGTGGAAGCGATTTGGGTAACCCTGCAAACGAGGGAGGTAAAAGATTGAAAATAGGGGTGATGTACAGAACCCTGGGTGGATGAGGCCCTGGAGGAAAAAACTAGTTAAGAACATCAAGGGGCACGCTGTGACCGTGGAAAGGGTAGGGTGGTGGTCACCTTAATATGCCGGGGGCAGACTGGGACATTATGACATCCGCTGTGGCCAGGGAACAGAGACTGATGGATGTGTTTCAGGATGCCTTCCTGGTCCAGCAGGTGGGGAACCCACAAGGGAGGGAGGATACTGGATGTTGTCCTCGCAGACAGTGACCAGATAAGGGGTCTGAGGTGTGTAGCCTGCTGGTGGGTGACCATGCCATGGTCTGGTTTCTGCTGTGTCTTGCGGGGTGGGAGAGGATAACCACTCTAATACAGTAGTAGTGAACTTGGGGGTGGACTTGGTGGGCATGGGAAGGATTCTCACTGGGAGCTTGGACAAGATTAGGCGGACATGGATGCTGGCAGCTTGTGGGAGACCATTAAAAAAGAGGTGCAGGAGGCTACTAGCTCATGTACAAGGGTAAGGCATAAGAATGATAGAGTCACCAAGCCGTGCTGGTGGACCAGGGAGGTGCAAGAGGCGGTGAGGGATAAAAAAGTTGCCTATGCATGTTTTAAGCGCTCCAGGGGGGATAGGGAGAGAGGTGAGTACAAGTTGACAGCTAGGAGGGTCACCAGAGTGGTGAGGGGAGCCAAGGCGAGGATGGAGCAAAACCTGGCTAGGGATATCCGGAGAGGGGAAAGGGATTCCATAGATACATAGGGGAGAAGAGAAAAGGGAGAGCACAGATCTCCAGGATTAGGACTGGGGTGGGATGGGCTCAGGAGGTGGGGGATCAGGCAGAGGTGCTAAATGAGTACTTTGCCTCAATATTTATGGAGGGAGACAGGGGATCCATTCAGCCTGATGGGAGGGTAGGGGAGACAGCTGAGCAGAGAGGTCAAATGGAGTCTAGAGGGCTGGAAGAGGCTTGGGGTACAGGCTGGGCCAAGCCTAGAAGGGGATGGATGCTTAAATGAGGGGGTGACTTGAGAGGGAGAAATCACAGAGGAAAGGGTGAGGGAGGCCCTTCAGACGTTAAAAACTGATAAGGCACTGGGACTGGATGGGCTGCATCTGAGGGTTATGACGGAACTGGCGGATGAACTAGCAGCTCCACTAACTGCACTCTTCAACGCCTCTCTGCAGACAGGATGGGTGCCTCAAGACTGGAGGGTAGCTCATGTGGAGCCTGTGACGTAGACAGCCAGTTCTGAGTGCTGGATAACATTTTTTTATATAAAATGTATTATGACTGTCTCTGCTGAAAATCAAATGCTCTAGGAATGATCCCCCCCATTCCAGCTGACAGATGCAGGCCAAGAGAATTGCTGACAGCATTGTATCACACACTCAGTTTTAGAGACAATGTGTTACTGGAAGACTTTTATTAAGGATCCTGTTTCTCTGAGCTAATTACAGACTTGTTTAAGTTAATTTTGTTACAGAGAAATCATAAACTAGGTTTATGACGTTAAATAAGGGAAGCTAGGATGTTACATAGAGATGTAAGGTTGTAAATGACCCTGTGAAGCCTGTGTGAGGAGGGTACAGCATGAGATCAAAGGAGGTCATTTGAAACTTGAGATGCTAAGGTTGCAGAATTAATACTTGAAATTACTACCTGTGGTTGTATAGAAATATATATATATATATATTTTAGATATTTTGACAGAGGAGGAGCTGGATGACTTCATCCAAATGGGGTAGGTCAATACTGCTTGTAAAGATTATTCTCTTTCACTAGAGACCCACTTTTTATCTGCCACTGACTAAGGCATCTGAGCACTGAAAACAGGTATTTAGAAAGCTAGACAAAATCTAAATATAGTTGTAGGGATTGCAGTATAACCCTAGATGGCGCTATCCCAGGGGCTACTACCCTGCCTGATTTGCCACTAACAGGTTGAGGGCCTGGATCCAATGGCGGTGCCTCCACCCAGAGGTCAGGTTTGCAATAGTTAAACTAACTTGGTCACAGCCCTCTGGGACACTGCAACCCCTTTCTTCCCACTTAGTGGCCCACACAATATATCAGAATTACCTTCACAGTATACACTTACCCCAGGACTGGTTCCGCACTGGGACCTCCTGTGAAATAAGATACAGTGCAACAATCACAGTACAGTACTTTAACATAGACAAATACCTCAGGCAGTATAACTTTGCTGAAACAAGCAGCTCTGATTTATTTAGGGGATATAACAAGGACAGGGAAATCAGGTTAATTAGCTTATCACTCTACTCATCTACCTATGGCTCTGTGCACAGGCCTATCCCTATCAGTTACTGTCCTGGGTACCCAAGCCCCAGTGGTCTAGTCCAAACCGTGGCAGCTGGTAGGGCCCTTTCACACAGAAAAAGGAAAATTAAACAGTCAGCAGTACAGTAATTCCATTTGGATTTAATGTAGCAATTCAACAGAAGCGACCCTGAATTAGTACTCACGACCTCCAAACAAGATAGGGTCCTTCAATGTCAGCAGGGCTACTCTTGAGCTCCAAGAGACTCTCACACATTTATATGGTAAACTGTCACAGGCAAAAGTCACGTAATGGCAGCAGGATTCACTTGAGGCACACAAACCTCTTCACACATTTATATGGTAAAAGAAAGCACTATACCAGGCAGGCTGCATCTGTATCCCGATCGCAATTACTGCACAATACCGGAGAACACACAGCAGATTCAGTTCCTGACAGACCCGAGTGCAATTCTGCAATTCCTCCAGTCTTCTACGGGTGAGCCTGGTTTCTACTCGTCAGATATCCTTTGATTCTCTTCACAGGATGGATTCAGTCCTAACAAGCAGTTACACAAGCTGCAGACCGGAACTCTGGACCTTACACATGTTTTTGACTAAAACTGTTCACTGAAGGAGCACAGGGTTCCTTTCCCCTTCACTGCCAGAGCTAAAACTGAAACTCCAACAGACAAAACCGGGCACTTCCTTTGAGTTCCTCCCAGTTCTTGACTGGATTGGCTGTCACTCACAATAGACTGCTGCTGTTGGTCCAAAAAGGCGTCGAAGTCTAAACTACATCTCCCAGAGTCACTGTCCATACAATCCTCTTGTGGCTGGCTAAGATTATGAGTCCAAGTTCTGATTAGTCAAGGCACCATTTTAGAGCTAGCTTACCCCACACTGATTGGTCCAGTTCAGCAGTTCAAAACCAGAATGGGGAACTAGGCAGACACAGTTCTGACTGCAAAGAAAGCAGGTTAGACAAACTGTAATTTCATTATTACTCTAAATGACTTCTGGCAAACAGTTACATCTTTCAGATAGGTTCCCTTTGTACTCCTAGTGACTGCAAAATGGGTGAATTGGCAGCAGTTGAGTGGTACTCAAACAGAGAAACACACAGTCCCCCATATAAACTAATTATGTCTGCAAGCAGACAGCTCTTAAAGAGACAGTACCAGAGGCTCTAAAAACACTCACTGATAAATGGCTTAAGCACGAAACACCATTCAGGCTTGGAGCATTCAAGCAAGCTCCTGGAAGTCTTTTAGGAACCCCATTTGCAGGGGTTACACCTTCCTGGCCTGGGAAAGCTTAGCGTCCAGCGTCAAGCAAGTACCCCATAAGTTTAACTGCAACCATATACATTTGCATTAGGCTCACACATGTAATCATCAGTCAATATATCATTTTACCAAGAACACATATCTGAAACATTGCAGTACGTCACTCTTTGCACAGTATTACACACACATTGTACCATAACTCAATTATTACCTCTTGTACATGAAACCTGAAGAGGGACCTTCCCTATCAGATTACCTTAGGGCTGGATGGTGCAAGGGCACCATACTTAGAAAGGCAACACAAGTAACTTGGAGTTAGCACATGACGCTCAGTTTGGGCAATGAGCTAGGGGACACATACACTCCTTTATGGACAACATTGAGAGGCAGGTCCACTGGCGGCCCAGGGAATCATAACTGAGGTGCACCACAGGCTTTACAGCTCGACCAGTCTTTCTAGGGGAACTGTTACAGTCTCTGCACTCTGAGCCTCATTTCAGCATTGTCCCTCACTTGTCAGGAGTCTCCATGGGGGTAGAGAGGCTAGAACTTGGGGCACTTTCAGCTCCAGGGTTACAGTTTCTGAGTCCACAACATTTGGCTGCATGGAGAGCTTTGGACACTGGCAGTGGACTGTCAGGGCACTCAAAATACTCTTCTTGTTCTGGTGTATCACCAGTCTGACCCAATCCATCATTTTCCTCCTGAAGCTCAAACAGTTCAACCATGCACTGATTCCATTTCATCTGATCTGATGCTTTGCATTTCACTTTCTGGGAGCATTGGCTCCAGGGACAAAGCTGAGGGCTTAGACAGTCCAGAAGGCCCAGCTTCGTCTCCAGTATTGACTAGGGGATTGCCCAAACAATTGACTCAGTTCATAAGAAGGATAGTATTCAAAGTCACTCACTTTCTTCTGATATGGACTGACAGTCATACTCAACTGGGACTTGTGGAGGGAACACTTTAACTTTGCTTCTGTAGGTGCAGACTTTCTTGATCTTTTCTTAGCAGCAGCTCTAGTCACTGGTCCAGAGGGGCATCTTCTGGGGGCTCAGACTCAATCAAGATTTGTCAATGGGTAGTAAATGATTTCTATGCATTGTTTTACATCTTTTGAATTATTCTCAGGCCTTACTTTGTACACTGGCAGATCATCTAGTTTGCCCACTACAATGTGAGGAGATGGTGCCATCTGTCAGCAATCTTGTGTTTGCCATGCAATCAGATTTCTTAGCAATACCGATCTCCCTCCTGGAGTTCCTGTGCTTTTCACCTTTTATCATACCTTTCTTTGTGGCCAGATTTCTTTTGGCAGCCATGGTTTTGAGCCAGTTAGTACGCATAGTTAGCTGGGCCTTTAACTTTTGCACATACTGTAAATAGTTGTCAGCTTGAACCCCATCAGGAGACCCCAAAACACACATCTACGGTGGTCGAGCTTCTCTTCCAAACAAAAGCGATAGGGGAGAACCCAGTGGCATCACTTTTGGTGCAGTTATAAGCATGTACCAGGGTGCTAATTTGTTGCTCCATCTAAGCATCCTTTGGGTGCAGGGTGCCTAGCATATCTAGCAAAGTGCGGTTGAAACATTCAGGCTGTGGGTCCCCTGGGGTGGTAAGGAGTGGTTCTGGACTTCGCACTCCCCACAGAAAGCATCTCTTTGATCAGACGACTCTCAAAGTCTCTCCCTTGATCAGAATGGATTCTTTGTGGAGCCCCATAGTGAACAAAAGTTTTCTACAAGTACTTTGGCCACAGTGGATGCTTTCTGGTCTTTGGTGGGGAAAGCTTGGGCATATCTCGTGAGAATGGTCAGTGACCACCAGACATTACTGATATTTCTTTGATCTGACTCCAAACTCAGAAAATCAATACAGATCAGCTCCATGGGTGCACTGGTGGTGATGTTAACAAGGGGCAGCCTCTGGGCAGCTTTCCTCTGTAAGCTTAGCGACTACAAGTTCGAATGTGTTGCTCCACATCAGCCCCATCTTAGGCCAATAGAATTTGGATCTCACCAAGTCAAGTGTTCTGTCTATACCAAAGGTGCCCCATGTGGTTGTGCAAGGACATCAGTACTGAGTCTCGAAAGGCAGTGGGCAGCACTAGTTGTTGTTTGTCTACTTGTCCCCTCTGTCTACTGTTTCTCTGTATAACAGTTTATTGATCAGTTTCAACTTAGGACCTTCTTTGTATAACAGTGCAGTTCTCAAATCAGTGGAGCATAATTTGGACACATCTTTCCTGCATAGAGGGCTTCTAAAGCTGCTTTGATCATGGGATGCGGGATTGAGCCCAGAATACTATCATTGTCCAGCTGAGGCAGTGCACCAATGTCTATTGCAGAAAAGTGGCAATAAGCAACAGGTATGCAATTCTCAGAGGTCCCAAACAATCCACCATAGAGTCCACTCATCCGTGGACATTGTTCCTCCCTGTCAAACTTCCGGCAGAGTGCCGAATGTCAGGTTCTGCCAATCGGACCCAATCATTCTGGGGAACAGGCCTCCGGAGAGAGCATCAGCATCTGTGGTTCAGACCTGCTCGGTATTCGAGGCATAGTCATATCAGATAATGCAGAAAGCCACCTAATGCCATGGCATCCAACTTAGCTGAGGTCTGCACATAGGTCAAAGGATTATTGTCAGTTTTACTAGTATTTTAGCCCATACAAGTACTCATGGAATTGGTCAACAATAGCCCACTTTAAAGCTAGGAACTCTAACTTATGTACAGGATAGTTCTGTTCGGATGGGTCAGGCTTCTACTGGCAAAGCCACTGGTCTCAGGCCATTCCGTGCTCTTGGTACAACACAGCCCCCAACCCTGCAAGCTAGCATCAGTGTGCAGGACGTAAGGTTTTCTTGGATCGGCACAGGCCAGCACTGGAGCATGGGTAAGTTGATATATGATCTCATGAAAAGCAGTCTCACAATCAGGAATCCAGCGAGCCCCAAATACTTCACTCGGGGACAATCATCTTTCAGTCTTGAGGGAGGGCGCTGACTTTTAGTATTTTGTAGGTTGGGGATACCCTTGAGTAAGGTTAAGTAAAGGCGGATCACTCTTGAATAGTCCTTGATGAAGCATCGATAATAACCACAGAATCCAGGAATCTTTGCAGTTCTTTTAGATTTTTGGGCTGTGGCCAGGTAGTCAAGGCCTCAACTTTACTTAGGTCGGTCTCTATTCCTCGGTGGATACTATGTATCCGACATACTTTACTGATGTTTGAAAGAATTGACACTTATCAATGGACAGTTTAAGGCCAAAGTCCTCCAGTCGGTCCAATACCTTAAATAATCTGCTCTCATGTTCCTCAGTGAGCTGCCAAACACAATAACATCATCTAGGTATACCAGGCACTCTAGTAAGTTCATGTCCCCACTGCACGCTCCATCAATCGTTGAAAAGTGGCTGGGGCACCTGAAATCCCTTGAGGCATCCTCATGAATTCATAGAAGCCAAGCAGACAGATAAAGGCTGTCTTCTCACGGTCCTCTGGGGCCATCGGGATCTAGTAGTACCACTGCGGAGATCAGCACAGAGAGAACCACTTGCTCCCGTTTAGGCAGTCCAAAGCATCCTGAATCTCGGGGCATTGTGTACTGATCAGGGATAGTCCGCGGTTTAAGTGCGATAATACCACATCCTTACTGTCCCATTCTTTTCCTCACTACCACAATGGGGAAGCATAAGGGCTTCTGGATTCTTGTATTACACCAGCAGCTAACATCTCTTGCAGATGCCGTCTCACATCATCTATATCAGCAGGTGCCAGGCGTCGAGACCTCTCACGAAATGGTCTTGTCATGCAGCCGGATATTGTGCTAAGCTCCTTGCGCATCCTCGTCCATTCCTTTAAAGAAAACACCTGGTGTCTCTGGGCAAGCTTCTCACTGATCCTCACTTTCCATTCAGCTGGCAGGGAGTCGCCGAAATCAAACAAGTCAGGCGTTACTCTGTCATTCTTCTTCGAACTCTTGTTGCTGGGTAGCACTGCAGTATCTGCACAATGCACATTAGCCAGGATGCAACCTCTATTTACTCAAATGTCTCTTTCAGACACATTATGAACTTGGACCATTACCCTTCTGGCATAAGCATGGGCTCAGCGGGCAAAATACTGAAGCGACCAGCAGTCCCTCTGGCAATTTTCCATCGCCTGGTGCATCCGACATTAATATTTTATTCTTAACATCCTTTCTGATACGGACCTCTCCTATAAGGTACACTGGGCATTTGCGCCAGGATTAGAGACTCAGGATCCTTCTTCCATACAATTCAACCGGTTCCTCTGGTTCTATTTTTCAGCATCTCTCTGTGCCTCATAGACCTTCTTAATTAAAGCCGGAACTCTTAAAAGCTCTACTAGTCTTGACCCTGTTTTTCATAACACAACTGTGCTCAGCCTTCGAACATATGAGCATTTGTTCCAATCAACAAAGGACACCATCATACAGTCCAGTGGGGGACACACTAAGGCTAGGGTCTCTACTTGTTCGGCCACTCCAGCCACTGGAGGTGGGGAAAGACAACCAAAGTCGGATATACCCAGAATAGGGTAGCCTTCTCACTTAACCCCCATACATGCAGTCCTTCTAATGGTTGTAAGGTACGTCTGACAAATGCTTCTGATACCAATCCTGGAACATAATTGTCACTTAGGAGCCACTGTCTAATACAGCTCTTGTAGACACTCCATTCACCTTTACAGTGGTCTCCATGGAGGACCCACTATTCTGGACCAGTCTGGAGAGGCGGTAGTGGGGGCCTGGGCAACTGACCTTGCCACAAAAGGACGTGAATTAGCATTTTTGGTGCCCTCACTGGGATCATTTCGTGCACCTCTTAACCACTGATTTGTTCTCTGAAGCTCTCCTTGTAGCCTATATGCAACTTTGTCAGTGTCTTTTGGGGACCGGCATTCTCTTTTCATGTGCCCATCCTTCCCACAATTATAGCAAAACATATTTTCTGGAGTTTGAGCTGGCCGAGGCGCCACACTGGGAGCCAGGGCGGGGTATTACTAACTGGAAACCTTGGTGCCATCTCTGTCTCTGGCGTGATAAGCATTTGGAGACATCTCGTCAGTTTCTCCACTTCCATGGTCAAGGAATTGAGTTTGGGGCGGTTATCAGCAGGAGATACATGGTGGGTACCCCCACCCATAGCAGATGCAGTCGGATATAGGTCGGGCCGTACTTGCAGGCGTGGCCTTCATAAAGGGACTGTTTTTGAATTCCGGATCTCTCTCAACAGTTTGCCCCATTGTGGCATATCTTTTCCTTGTTAGAGCACTCATTGACTGCCAACCTCTGCCCTGAACTTCACTTGATGGGCCACCCTCAGTCACTCGGTCGTAGCCGCAGCTATTGGTGCAGGTCCCCCCAGGTCGCCTTTTCTCAACTCCTCGAATTTCTCTCATTAACTCATCATAGGAGGGTGGGGATTCCAGTCGATTTGCCAGGCGTAACTGAAGCAACAGCAGTTCTGAGAAGGGGCAGACTTAAGGATCCTGTCCAGCCTTGTTGGGTCAGTTCAATCGCTGTGAAACTACCCTTTCTGAGGCATTCTTGCAACAATTTTTCCAGCCGAGATACATACACAGACAACAACTCCCTTGGTACTGTTGTGCATTTCTTACTCTCACCATAGATCCTCATCAGAATCTGGGCTCCCATACACATTCTCCAAGGCCTCAAGATGAGGCCTGTGCAGTCACTTCAGGGTTACTGGCCCGTTTAGCTACGGATGGTAGCCAGGGCAGGACCTCGGGCTCTCACTAACCCTCTTTGCTTTTTGGCTTCCGAGCATTGCTATTCTAGCGAGGGGGCAACATAGTCTATCAGGTCTCCCAGTCATCCTCCCCTTGGGGGTGGGAGGTGCCAGAGAGATCCTCAACCTTGGTAAGAGTCGTGACTAATGGCAGGTGCAGAAATAGGAGTCTGCATTGGTTCAGCCACCATTACGGGTACTGGGCGGGAGAGGGTGTTGGGGAGAAACACCCCAGGTGGCAAGAATAGTTTCTACAAGTCCTCCACAGTTTTCCTTCCCCAGCAACCATTTAGTAAATTTCTCCTCAAAGTTTCAGACAGTGGTGGGGCTCATTCCCCGGTCTTTACTGTATTTAGTTATCACTCTCCAGGCAGTGAGGGCTCCCTCTGGGGTAATGGTCTGTGGCACTTTGGAGCTATCTATGGGATCCTTAAACTCTACTAGGGCCAGGAAAGTGTGGGTGAGCAGATTAGCATGCCAACCCACCACCACAGGGTTTTATAAACCTTCCACCTTGGAAAGTACTCCCTGTACAGTGTCCGTATTGATACCCAGGGGGATGTCCAGGATAAGCATAGCATTTTGGGGGTCAATCTCCTCCCCAGTACACCACTCCACCAGCGGTGCACAGCCACTTCTGTTGGGGTACCCATTTTTTTTTTTAACAGTGGTTAAGTAAATATGGCCACTAGGACACACAATCCCAGTGGTGAGCCTCCAAGATGTAACCCTAGATGGCTATCCCAGGGGCTACTACCCCTGCCTGGTTGCCACTAACAGGTTGAGGGCCTGGATCAATGGCGGGTGCCTCCACCCAGAGGTCAGGGTTTGCAATAGTTAAACTAACTGGTCACAGCCCTCTGGGACACTGCAACCCCCTTTCTTCCCACTAGTGGCCACACAATATATCAGAATTACCTTCAGTATACACTTACCCAGGACTGGTTCCGGCACTGGGACCTCCTGTGAAATAAGATACAGTGCAACAATCACAGTACAGTACTTTAACATAGACAAATACCTCAGGCAGTATAACTTTGCTGAAACAAGCAGCTCTGATTTATTTAGGGGGATATAACAAGGACAGGGGGAAATCAGGTTAATTAGCTTATCACTCTACTCATCTACCTATGGCTCTGTGCACAGGCCTATCTCTATCAGTTACTGTCCCTGGGTACCCAAGCCCTAGTGGCTAGTCCAAACCGTGGCAGCTGGTGGGGCCCTTTCACACAGAGAAAAGGAAAATTAAACAGTCAGCAGTACAGTAATTCCATTTGGTTTAATGTAGCAATTCAACAGGGAGCGACCCTGAATTAGTACTCACGACCTCCAAACAAGATAGGGTCCTTCAATGTCAGCAGGGCTACTCTTGAGCTCCAAGAGACTCCTCACACATTTATATGGTAAACAGTCACAGGCAAAAAGTCACGTAATGGCGGCAGGATTCACTTGAGGTACACAAACCTCTTCACACATTTATATGGTAAAAGAAAGCACTATACCAGGCAGGCTGCATCTTATCCGATCGCAATTACTGCACAATACCCGGGAGAACACACAGCAGATTCAGTTCCTGACAGACCGAGTGCAATTCTGCAATTCCTCCAGTCTTCTACAGGGTGAGCCTGGTTTCTACTCGTCAGATATCCTTTGATTCTCTTCACAGGATGGATTCAGTCCTAACAAGCAGTTACACAAGCTGCAGACCGGAACTCTGGACCTTACACATGTTTTTTGACTAAAACTGTTCACTGAAGGAGCACAGGGTTCCTTTCCCCTTCACTGCCAGAGCTAAAACTGAAACTCCAACAGACAAAACCGGGCACTTCCTTTGAGTTCCTCCCAGTTCTTGACTGGATTGGCTGTCACTCACAATAGACTGCTGCTGTTGGTCCAAAAAGCGAAGTCTAAACTACATCTCCCAGAGTCACTGCCCATACAATCCTCTTGTGGCTGGCTCAGATTATGAGTCCAAGTTCTGATTCGTCCAAGGCACCATTTTAGAGCTAGCTACCCACACTGATTGGTCCAGTTCAGCAGTTCAAAACCAGAATGGGAACTAGGCAGACACAGTTCTGACTGCAAAGAAAGCAGGTTAGACAAACTGTAATTTCATTATTACTCTAAATGATTTCTGGCAAACAGTTACATCTTTCAGATAGGTTCCTTTGTACTCCTAGTGACTGCAAAATGGAGTGAATTGGCAGCAGTTCGAGTGGTACTCAAACAGAAAACACACGGTCCCCATATAAACTAATTATGTCTGCAAGCAGACAGCTCTTAAAGACAGTACCAGAGGCTCTAAAACACTCACTGATAAAGTAAAACTAGCATAAACACCATTCAGGCTTGGAACATTCAAGCAAGCTCCTGGAAGTCTTTTAGGAACCCCATTTGCAGGGGTTACACACAGTTTTAAACCTTGTTTTGTTTAAAGATATGTATGTCTTGTGATACAAGAGTTCTGTATTGTATGTTTGACGTATTTATATATTTTAGTAAAAAATTCTAATTTTAGAGCAAACCTGGTCTGTCTTTGAATTGCTTCCTTTTGCTAAGAAATATTTATGGTTCAGCAGACATAAGCTTGTATGGTGGTACCAAAACTGGAAACAGAAGCATTTTAAATCTGAGGTCTTTATAAAGTTTTAAGGGTTCATCTCTGAATACCTGGTTAGGTGCCCATAGGCAAAGATATCTGGCCTCCTGAAGACAGATATATCTGAGCCTGTGCTTTGGGTATGCTAGCAAGAGGTTGCAGTTTGAATCCCTCCAGAACTGAGACCAGAGGTTGATCCGAACTCACAAAAACAGACAAGAGGGTTACCTTGTCTGTTACACTGTTCAAAAGACTGCGCTCAGAGGTTGGCACTTTGGGAGTAGAGGGCCTGACCTGTTGAGTGAATCTGTGACAGTGCCTATCCACAAAAGGAGGGGGGGGTCTAGGGAGGAGATGGGAAATTACAGGCTTGTCAGTCTAATGTCTGTGGTAGGCAAACTAATGGAGGGCATCATCAAGTAGAAGCTCGGGAGGCAACTGGAAAGGTTGGGGCACCTGGATGACAAACAGTATGGTTTTGTCCCGGGGAGATCCTGTCAGCCCAACCTCACAGATTTTATGACTGGGTGGCGGGGACCCTGGACCAACAAAGACCAGTGGACGTCCTATACCTGGATTTCAGTAAGGTGTTTGATTTGGTACCCCACATCGGGTTGTTAACAAAGCTGGGGATGGGGTGAGAGGACAGTTGTTAGATGGGTAGAACATTGGCTAATGGAAGCGGAACACAAGGGTAGTGGTTGGTGGAATAGTCTCCTCCCCTAGGAAGGTCTTTAGTGGGGTTCCCCAAGGTTCGGTACTGGGGCCACTCCTGTTCAATGACTATGTCTCTGATATGGAGAGGGGGGTTAGGAGTAGGATGAGCCTATTTGCGGATGACTCAAAACTGGGAGCACTGGCAGATGGGGACGAAGCGAGAGAGAGAGAGAGTCCAGAGGGACCTGGATACCCTGGAGGGGTGGTCAAGGAGGTGGGGACTGAGGTTTAATCCAGGGAAGTGTAGGGTGCTGCATCTGGGAGTCAGAAACCCAGGTCATGCACACACCCTGGGGGGGTGTCTCACTGCAAACCACAATGAGTGAATGTGATCTGGGGGGGGGTGGTAGACACCAAAATGAATAACACTGAAAACTGCAGAAGAACTGTGGCAAAAGCAAACAGAATTCTGGGCTGCATAGCCAGGGGAATTATGTCCAGGAGGAGGGAGGTGATCCTCCCTCTGTATATTGCGTTGGTCAGGCTGCATCTCGAGTACTGTGTGCAGTTCTGGAGACCTCAGTTCAAGAAGGACATAGCACTGCTGGAGAGTGTCCAGAGGAGGGCAACCAGGATGATTCAGGGCATGAGAGAGAGGACCTATGAGGAAAGGCTGGAAGAACTTGGGCTGTACTTGCTAGAGAAGAGGAGAGGAGAAACATGTGGACATGATAGGGGTCTTCAAATATGTGAAAGGGATAAACAGGGGCGGAGTCAAAGAGATGTTCAGACTAAAGAAAGGGGGCACAACCAAAGGGAATGAGTGGAAGCTGGAGGGGGGAAATTACAGGGGAGAATGAAGAAGACATTACTTCACTGAGAGGGTGGTGGGGCCATGGAATGCACTGCCTGGGAGTCTGGTGGAGGACGGCACAATGGAAGGCTTCAAGAGGGGGTGGGACAGGTGCATGGGTAACTGAAGCTGAAGATTACCCTCTCTGGGGCTGGGGGTGGGAAAGTGCACACCCAATAGGGGCTGGCTACAGAGCAGACATGACAGACCGTCGGGCCTATTCTGCTGGCTTTAGTATGTTAGTATGTTAATATGTAACTTGAGAAGAGCCTGGATCTGAAACCAAGAGCGAAATATGTTCGCTGAGGCAAAATCAAAATGGTTTGAATACAATCATAAGAATTTGCCAGCAGAAACAGGCCTCATGGTCTATCAAGGCTGCTTGAATGTGCAGCACATCAATCTATTAGACTGCAGTCCCCCGACACCCTCACCTTCCCTCCTGTCCCCCTCCTGGTCTGTATTTTCCATATTAGGGAGATGGGACAGGGAGTGAATAAAATCCTCCCACGTCAAAGAGGTCATTCAATATAAATGTTATGTATTTCCATGGGAGTGGTATCTGGGATTACTCCAGAGTGCCACAGTTCGTACTGTAGCCGCCCGTAAATAGCTACGCAAGTTGAGAAGATTTAAGCCTCCTTTAGCTTGTGGTAGTTGAAGAAGGGACCATCTAAGCTAAGGACGATGGCTCGCCCATACAAATCAAGACAACATTTTACTCCGTGACGTAAAGTAGAAGGAGTAGGGTGTTACGGGAAGTGTTTGGAACAGATTAAGTAACCGCAGGAGAATATTCATACAGATGGCCTCAAAGCACGAATAGAAAGGTAAATGAAAGGAGGCCCACTGACTCAAGTCCTGTTTAAGAACCTGGGTCAAGGATTCATAGTTCATCAATTCAAGGTGTTGCAAATCCCAAGGCAGTTTAACACGTAAATATTTAATTTTTGTAAAGCCCCAGCACAGGAGGAGCTGTAGCTTTAGCGTTTGAGATGGTTTAAAGTTAAGGGTTAACACCTCAGTTTTAGAGGTGTTTATGACATATCCCGATAGTTCTGCAAATGTCCATGGGGCTCTCCACACCATTGGCATGGAACTCTCGGGTCCAGCAGGAACAACAGAATATCATCAGCATATAAAGAAATCCTAAAATTCTGACCCCTAAGGATCCCTTCCACACCTTCAGCCTCTCTAAGGGCAATCGCCAGTGGTTCTAAGTAAAGTGCAAAAAGCAGAGGTGAGAGTGGGCAGGCGTGTGCCTCAGGCCAGTGACATGAGTGATGATATATGACCGTTGATCCTGGGATATGCTGTTGGATGTGTATAGATGGATTGAAGCCAGGAAACAACTTCCAGAAGGAAAGTCAAGGCCAATAGGGTTTGCCACAGAAAGGGCCATGACACCCTATCAAAAGCCTTGTCGGTTCTAAACTAACTAAAACTGTTGGGATTGATTTTAGGGTGACATAATCCATCAAATGAATGGTTCTACTGATGTTATCCTTTGTTTGTCTGTTTTGGATAAAACCAACTGGTCTGGTCTGGGTGACTAGAGACTCAATCCCTTTTAATACAGCTTTACAAGCACAGTTAAACTTGGATCTTAATGGCCACATGATAAAGGTTTATTGTATCACACCCGTGGCAGTTGGGGACAGGAGATGCCTCGGACTTTACTATTAGTAACTACTGGCATCCACATTCGTGATTCTATTTTACTGGCGACCAGACTTAACAGGCGACTTGTGCTGGAGGACAGGACCCAATTTATTGCTTCCTGATCTTTCTTATGCTACCTGATAGAGGAGAGAATCGTTGATTCAGTCAGATCGGAATGTACTGTTAAGGATTGTCCACACTTTGCTTATGCCAGCTAAACGAGACTGCTTACTCCGAAAGACATTTCTCTTTTCAGATTTGGTAGAAGTAGGAAAGAGTCCTTAAAATCAAAGAGGATTTCTAGCAGCAATCTCTTGGCCCTCTCGATGTTGATGGAGCTTGAACTCTGTGACTAAATTATTCTCATTATCCCTCTACCATGTCTGACTTGAAAATGTTATTAATAGAACCTCTGATGTTTCATTAGTTTTCTAGCTTCTACACTGTATTACATTTAATTTGTGTACGGTAACCCTGTATTGAGACCGAGTTGTTTTTTTGGATGTGAGGAGTTGTTTGCTACCTGCCTTTTTTGTGGTGTTACTTATTTTTCACAAGGCTGCAACGGTATTTCAGAGTGGTGGCCCTGGGGTACAAAATGGCTGTTGCTGCATGTAGTCAGTTGGCTCTTTGCATGAATACACAACTCCTCCTTGCACATAACTTGCTGCTCAGTTCCCAGTTCACGCTTGAGATTTCCTCCAACCGAAACTAACATTTTAAAATGCAATAGCTAAAGTCAATGTGCTCCATCTTTTTCTTTTTATTACAGACTAGAAATGGTGTATTGGATATCTCCCAGAGGCACATGTCATAATGCTTTCTTTTCCATTTGGGGATTGTTCTTATTTGTTTGGGGACCCACTATTCTCTAGGATTCAACTGGATTGCTCACCCCCTTTTTTTTTCTTAACAAAAACAAAAATTGGGTAATCATTTTGTTAGGTTAGACTTTTTATGATGCTAGGGGATAGCGGATGAATGATCATTTTATTGGTGTCATATTATCATATTTAAGGCTTTACACAGACTTTTGAAAGTCCTCTTGGACATCTTCCAGAGTGTTATCAGTCAGGCTATTATCGTGTTACTTAATTTTGCTAAATAGTCTGTGGTCCTGGTGCTATAGGTCACATTTAGGGACATTGGCCCCTATGCACCAGTGGGTGGGTAATACACACCGGAGGCACATCACCCACCCACGGAGCTCCGCACCTGCTAACAGGTGCGCACCGTCGGCATTCACAACTGCTGGCCACCTGTCCGTGGCTCCGCCCCCACGGTGCGCAGGTCCATGCAGGGCAGGCATGGGTGGAGTCGTGGACCCAGCCGGGCATCCAATCGGATGCCTGGCATGGGTCCAACAGTGGATCCCATACTCAGCAGAGAGCCCATTGGCAGTGTGCCCTGTGGATGTTCAAGGGCAGGCGGCTGTGGCAGATGGGAGGAAGGCAATGCCTCTGGCCCTCCGATAGCACCGAAGTGGTGCAGAGGGGTAGAGGGGTATGTCAGGTGGCTGGGGGGGACAGCATCCATTTGCAGTGCCCCTGTGAGGGGTTTGGGTTGGGGGGGTGGCTACACACACCACCGTGTGCTGGGACGGGTGGGTGGAACCGGGCGACCGTTTGCTGTGGCCCCAGAGGGTCGGTGGGCTGTTCGCCCTGTCCTGCAGCGTGTCCCGGGGTGTGCGAGGGGCATGTAGGGGGTTAATGGCAGGGTTCTTCATGGCATACCCTACACCCCCCGCAGCCAACATTATGTACCTTTGTGCATTGTGCGCAGTGCTGGCATGCCCCCCACACGGTGCGGACCTGAGGATGGGCGTGTCCTGTCTGTGTGCCACCCTTTGTGCATCCTAGCAGGTCACAATGGGCGGAGTGGCTATGCGCCCCCTAGATACGCTGCAGTAGCCACTCCGGCCCATTGGCATAGCCCATTATGCTTTTTAATTCTTCTGCTTGCTTTCCATCAACTGACTGGTATGGATTCTGTTATCTTATTGCATTTTAACTTATCTGTTTTAATGTTAATTAGCTTATTATTGTTGAAGAGCTTTGATTTTAAAAATTCGCTCTACAAATAAAGTTATTATTATTATTGGTACCCTCCACATGTTGTAGCATTGGATGACAACAATGTATCTCCTTCATATGTAAATCTTTATTAATTTTTATGCCTGGGAACCAAGGAAACATTTTATGTATGTTATTTCTGTAACTGCAATAAAATAAATAAAACAAAATTCATTCTACGTTTTCCTGTTTTTCTCTGGCCCCACCCTGGACGCCCTCATGGGCAAGGCCTGCCAGGACCCTGAACACATACAGCGATTCACACTACAGTCAGGAAGATTCTGCCCTCCCCATCAAGGCTCTAGGCTGTACCACCACCTGTGATCACCAGCACTGGGGTAATGCAGTGGAGTTCACAGATCTCCTTCTTTCAGGAGAAAAGTATCCTGTGGATGCCCGATCCTCCTTCTCCTACTAACAGTCAGAACCCCACAAATCAAGTTCGATCCTCTCCACGAGTCAGAATCTCACAGCTTGGGCTCAATCCTCCTCTTCCTCCAAGTCAGAACACCACAAATCGGGCTCAATCCTCCTCCTCTTCCCAGTCAGAATCCACAATCCTCCTACTCCTCCCAGTCAGAAGCACACAACACATGCTCAGTCCTCCTCCTAGTCAGAACCCCACAACTCACATTCAGTCTTCCTCCTACTAACAGTCAGAACCCCACAACTCATGCTTAATCTTCCTCCTCCTCCCAATCAGAACACTACAACTTGAGTCGAGCTTCTCCTCCCAGTCAGAACCCACAACTCAAGCTAGATCCTCCGCCCTCCTCCCTGTCAGAACCCCACAACTCAAGCTTGATACTCCTAATCCTCCCAGTCAGAACCACACAACTCGAGCTCAATCTGTCTCCTCCAGTCAGAACCCCACAACTCAAGATTGATCCTCCTAATCCTCCCAGTCAGAATCCCACAACTCGAGCTCAATCTGTCTCCTCCCAGTCAGAACCCCACAACTCAAGCTCAATCTGTCTCCTCCCAGTCAGAGCCCCACAACTCAAGCTTGATCCTCCTCCCCTCCCAGTCAGAACCCCACAACTTGAGCTTAATCCTCCTCCTCCCAGTCAGAACCCCACAACTCGAGATTGATTCTCCTCCTTCTCATCCTAGTCAGAACCCCACAACTCAAGCTTGATACTCCTAATCCTCCCAGTCAGAACCCCACAACTTGAGCTCAATCTGTCTCCTCCCAGTCAGAACACCACAACTCTAAGATTGATCCTCCTGATCCTCCTAATCCTCCCAGTCAGAATCCCACAACTCAAGCTCAATCTGTCTCCTCCCAGTCAGAACCCCACAATTTAAGCTCAATCTGTCTCCTCCCAGTCTGAACCCCACAACTCAAGCTCAATCTGTCTCCTCCCAGTCAGAACCCCACAACTCAAGCTTGATCCTCCTCCACCTCTCAGTCAGAACACCACAACTTGAGCTTAATCCTCCTCCTTCTCATCCCAGTCAGAACCCCACAACTCAAGCTAGATCCTTCGGCTCCTCCCTGTCAGAATCCCACAACTCAAGATTGATCCTCCTCCTCCTCTTCCTCCACATCAGGACCCCACAACTAGAGCTCAATCCTCCTCCACCTCCTCCCACTCAGAACCCCACAACTTGAGCTCGATCCTCCCAGTCAGAACCCCACAACTCAAGATTGATCCTCCTAATCCTCCCAGTCAGAATCCCACAACTCGAGCTCAATCTGTCTCCTCCCAGTCATAACCCCACAACTTAAACTCAATCTGTCTCCTCCCAGTCAGAACCCCACAACTCAAGCTTGATCCTCCTCCCAGTCAGAACACCACAACTTGAGCTTAATCCTCCTCCTCCTCCTCCAGTCAGAACCCCACAACTCGAGATTGAGCCTCATCCTTCTCATCCCAGTCAGAACCCCACAACTCAAGCTAGATCCTCTGGCTCCTCCCTGTCAGAACCCCACAACTCAAGCAGTACTCCTAATCCTCCCAGTCAGAACCCCACAACTCGAGGCTCAATCTGTCTCCTCCCAGTCAGAACACCACAACTCAAGATTGATCCTCCTAATCCTCCCAGTCAGAATCCCACAACTCGAGCTCAATCTGTCTCCTCCCAGTCAGAACCCCACAACTAAGCTCAATCTGTCTCCTCCCAGTCTGAACCCCACAACTCAAGCTCAATCTGTCTCCTCCCAGTCAGAACCCCACAACTCAAGCTTGATCCTCCTCCCCCTCCCAGTCAGAACACCACAACTTGAGCTTAATCCTCCTCCTCCTCCTCCTCCTCCTCCCAGTCAGAACTCCCAACTTGAGATTGATCCTCCTCCTTCTCATCCCAGTCAGAACCCCACAACTCAAGCTAGATCCTTCGGCTCCTCCCTGTCAGAATCCCACAACTCAAGCTTGATCCTCCTCCTCTTCCTCCACATCAGGACCCGACAACTAGAGCTCAATCCTCCTCCACCTCCTCCCAGTCAGAACCCCACAACTTGAGCTTGATCCTCCCAGTCGGAACCCCACAATTCAAGCTTAATCCTCCTTCTCCTTCTACCAGTCAGAACTCCACAATTCAAGCTTGATTCTCCTCCTCCACCCCATCAGAACCCAATAACTCAAGCTTGATCCTCCTCCTCCCCCATCAGAACCCCACAACGTGAGCTCGATCCTCCTCCCCCTCTGAGTCTGAACCCAATTCAAGCTCGATCCTCCTCCTCCCAGTCAGAACCTCACAACTCGAGCTTGATCCTCCTCCTCCTCCCAGTCAGGACCCCACAATTTGAGCTTGATCCTACTCCTCCTCCTCCTCCTCCTCCCAGTCAGGACCCCACAATTTGAGCTTGATCCTCCTCCTCTTCCTCCTTTTCCCAGTCAGAACTCCAAAACTCAAGCTTGATCCTCCTCCTCCCATCAGAACCCCCACAGCAAGCTCAATCCTCCTCCTTCCAGTCTGAACCCAACTCAAACTCAATCCTGCTCCTCCTCCTCCCAGTCAGAACCCCACAACTCATGCTCTGTCCTCCTCCTCCCAGTCAGAACCCCACAACTCATGCTCTGTCCTCCTCCTCCCAGTCAGAACCCCACAACTCGAGGTCGATCCTCCTCCTCCCAGTCAGAACCCAACAACTAGAGCTCGATCCTTCTCCTCCTCTCAGTCAGAACCCCAAAACTCGAACCTGATCCTCCTCTACTCAGTCAGAACCCCACAATTTGAGCTTGATTCTCCTTCTCAAGTCAGAACTCCACAAATCAAGCTCAATCCTCCTCCTCTGAGTCAGAACCCCACAACTCGAGCTAGATCCTCCTCCTCCCAATCAGAACCCCATAACTCGTGCTTGATCCTCCTCGTCAGAACCCCACAACTCATGCTTGATCCTCCTCCACCTCTCAGTCAGAACCCCACAACTCGCATGCGATCTTCCTCCTATGCCCGGTCAGAACCCCATAACTCACACACGATCTTCCTCCTACTTGCAGTCAGAACCTCAAAACTGAAGCTCAGTCTTCCTCCTCCTCCTCCAAGTCAGAACCCCACAACTTGAGCTCAGTCTTCCTCCTCCTCCCCCCAGTCAGAACACCACAACTTTAGCTCAATCTTCCTCCTCCTCCCAGTCAGAACAGCGCAACTTGAGCTTGATCCTCCTCCTCCTCCCAGTCAGAACCCATCAACTCAAGCTTGATCCTCCTCCTCCTTCCAGTCAGAACCCAACAACTCAAGCTCAGTCCTTCTCCTCCCAGTCAGAACCCCACAACTCGAGCTCGAGCCTCCTTCTCCCATAAGAACCTCACAACTTGAGCTTGATTCTCCTTCTCCAGTCAGAACCCCACAACTCAAGCTTTATCCTCTCCCTTTTGAGTCAGAACCCCACAACTCGAGCTTGATCCTCCTTCTCCCAATCAGAACCCCACAACTCGTGTTTGATCCTTCTCCTCCTCCTCAGAACCCCACAACTCTCGCTTGATCCTCCTCCTCTTCCCAGTCAGAACCCCACAACTCGAGCTCGCTCCTCCTCCTCCCAGTCAGAACCCCACAACTCGCATGCGATCTTCCTCCTACTCACTGTCAGAACACCATAACTCAAACTCTATCTCCTCCTACTTGCAGTCAGAACCCCCAAAACTCATGCTCAGTCTTCTCCTCCTCCCAGTCAGAACACTACAACTCAAGCTCAGTCTTCCTCCTCCTCCTTCCAGTCAGAACTACACAACTTGAGCTCGATCCTCCTCCTCCCAGTCAGAACCCAACAACTTGAGCTTGATCCTTCCTCCTCCCAGTCAGAACCCCACAACTCGAGCTCGAGCCTCCTTCTCCCAGTAACAACCTCACAACTTAAGCTCGATCCTCTCCCTTCTCCCAGTCAGAAACCAACTTGAACTCGATCCTCCTCCTCCTCCCATTCAGAATCCCACAACTCAAGCTCGATCCTCTTCCTCCTCCCAGTCAGAACCCCACAATCCTCCTCCTCCCCATCAGAACCCCACAAGTCGATCTCCATCCTCCTTCTCCTCCCAGTCAGAACCCAACTCAATCTCGATCCTCCTCCTCCTCCTCTTTCCTGTCAGAACCCCACAACTTGAGCTTGATACTCTCCCTCCTCCCAGTCAGAACCCAACTCAAGCTTGATCCTCCTCCCCCAGTCAGAACCTCACAACTTGAACTCTATCCTCCTCCTCCCAGTCAGAACCCCACAACTTGAGCTCGATCCTCCTCCTCCCAGTCAGAACCCCACAACTCAAGCTCGATCCTCCTCCGCCTCCTAGTTAGAACCCACAACTCACACTCGATCCTCCTCCTCCCAGTCAGAACCCCACAACTTGGGCTCGATTCTCCTCCTCCCCATCAGAATCCCACAGCTGGAGCTTGCTTCTGAACCCAGGTTGCCAGTATTGCAAGCAGTAGCACTACTGCTATGACAATGGACCGGCTCGCTATAAATTCTTTTGTGTAACCTCCTTCTCTCTTTTGTGTAACCCTACACCTGGAACAGAATTAAGGAGAGGGTTATGATAACACCCTGGAACAGAGGAGGGGAGAGGATATGATAGAGAGCTTTAAATACCTCACAGGGGTACATAAAGTACAGGAGGCAGTATTTTGCAGAAGAAAAGGTGTTCAAGAACAAGGGACATGCTGTGAAGCTGGAGGGGCTAGATTTGGGAGGATGTGAGGAAGTACTTTATTTATGTAACCTCCTACAAATGGGGTTCCAAAAGTCTTCCTTGAGCTTGCCTAAATGCTCACTGCCAGGCTGGTGTCGCGTTTCAGCAGGTTAAACGTGATTACCAGAGCCTATATAGCCTCTGTGTACTGTCTCTTTAAGAGCTGCCTGATTTCAGCTTAAGTAATCCGAGAGGGAGCTCTGTTGTAACATGTAACTATTTACTGAAAATCATTTAGAATGATAATGATAATGTAGTTTGTCTAACCTGCTTTCTTTGTAGCAAGGACTGTTTTGTTTGTCTCCACTATCTTGGTCCTGGCCTGCAAATTGGACCAAACAGTACTGGTGGGATCTAAAATGTAGCCGGACTACAGGAGCTGTCTGAATTCAAAATCTGTAGGAACTGTAGTTTGGAGGGGGTTTTTTTGCGCGTTTTTTGCAACTGAAGGGGGAGCTCTTGCTTTGACTGACAGCCAAATCAGCCAACCAAATCTTTTGGATCTTGGGGGAGTCCCAGGTTGCTTGCAGTTTTCAGTGAGTTCTGAGCTGGGAAGTGAAATGAGAGGAGCTGAAGTGATTCTGAGCAGCAGTCCTGAGTGGATTTGCATGGGAAAACTGTGAAAGGGCCGAGTTTTTGGCTTGCATTTCTGCTGCTGCTCTGAGAGGGAAAGAAGAGAATTATTCTGACTAAATGCAAGTTTGTGTGACTAAAGTAAGCTCCTGAAGTGGGCCAGGCTCAACCTGAAGAAGACCAAGATTTTGCTGAATGCGATCAGCCTGTCAGGAGTTCCAGCTACCCTAAGCTCCCGTGTGTGCAGAGACTTTGCAATTGTGACCGGGAGCACTTTTGCCTGGTACAGTAGAATTCCATACATGTAAATGTGCTATGAGCTGTTAGTGGGTTGTGAGTTAGTTCCTACTGTGTGAACTGTGTTCTGCTTGCTGGAAGCTGTATCCAGCCCAAAACGGACTGCATCCGAATTTGTCTCCATGCGGTCTGGGCCTTGCCAGACTGGCCCAGCCAGACTACCCACCACAGAGAAGCCATTGACAAGAGACCTGCCTTGGGATCAGCCTCTGCTTCACGCCTGAACAGGAATGACGCCTGCAACTCATGTGGCCCTGCTTCTCCTGGCATTCCAGATCAACCACCTGCAGTCTCAATTTTCATCCAGCCTGGGTCCAGTCTTGGGTATCCGTGAGTAAATACCAGGGTAGCTCCTGCAACAACAGCTTAATCTGAGTGTGTCGTCTTGTTGTTTGTTTCCTTTATGAACTGAGCCCTCTGGCTCAGATTACAAATATTGTGTACTGTGCATGTTGTGTTTTCCATCACAGGGCCCGACCAGCTGCAACTTCGGGCAACAGTCCTGGCTAGCCCATCTCTTCTCCACCTGGGAACCCAGAGCTGTAACTGTGTGGGTGACTCAAAGTGCATGCATAACTGCTTGATTGATATAATCTTTAAGCTAATTAACTTGATTTTGCCCTTCCTTGTTCAAGTCCCTAGAATAAATCAGATCTAACTTTTCCTGCACGTAATCTGACTGTGGTTCCAGTTTGTGCCCAAAGTACTGTACTGTTGTTATTTGCTGTGTATAACCTTGTTTTAAAGGGGTCCCCAGGGTCAAGCCAGAGGAACCAGCCCTGGTGGTAGATGCAAACAGTGCGTAATTGCTTAATGCACCTAGGGCATTGTAAAAGTGATTATTGTACAGTGTTCAGGCCACTAGAGGGAAAGAGGGGGGGTTACAGTGTCCCGGAGGGCTGTGCCCAGGTTAGCCTGACCACTACCAACCATGACCTCCGGGTGGAGGCACCTGTTTCAAAACTCAGGCCCCTTAACCTGCTACTAGCCAAGCAGGCAGGGGTAGTAGCCCTTGGGGTTACATCTATTTGGTTTTGTTGACTAGTAACTTCTTCACAGAAAGAGTGGTGAATTCAGAATCGCCATCCAGCGGTGGTGTGGTGGTGGTGAAACAACGGGGTTAAGAAAGCATGGGATAGGCACAAGGAATCATAGTGGAAGGGTGGTGGCAGAAACAGCTGTAGATCATGTACAAGATTATAAGCGTACATTGCAGAGGGACTGGAAGGAAAAGTATGTCTCTTTGCAGATGACACAAAGATCTGCAACAGAGTTGATGCACAAGGTGGAGTGGAAAGGATGAGAAGGACTTGGCAAGGTTAGAGGAATGGTCAAATGTATGGCAGCTTAGATTCAATGCTAAGAAGTGCAAGGTAATGCACCTGGGAAACAAAACCCAGGGAAGAGTACACAATGGGGTGAGCTACTAACAACAAAAAATAGGAAAGGGACCTGGGGTAGTCATATCAGATGACCTAAAGGTGGGCAAGCAATGTGAGAGGGCAGCAAGGAGGGCTGGGGATACTGGGATGCATAGGAAGAGGCATCACCAGTAGAAAACAGGAAGTTATTATCCTCTGTACAGACGCTAGTGAGACCCCATCTGAGTACTGCGTGCAGTTCTGGAGACCCAATCTCCTAAAAGACATAGACAGGATGGAAGCTGTCAGAGGAGGAAACTAAAATGGTGCAGGGTCTGCCGGAAGACATATGAAGAGAGACTTAAGGAGCTAATATGTATAGCCTCGAGGAAAGGAGGAGAGGGGAGACATGATAGAAACTTTCAAGTACCTCAAGGGAATCAACAAAGTCCAAGAGGTAGCATCTTTCAAAAAAGTGTGCAAGAACAAGGGGCACAATTTGAAGAGGAGTAGAAAGGGGCGGGCTCAGAGGTAATTTAAGGAAGTATTTTTCACAGAGAGTTGTGGATGTATGGAACGGCCTTCCAGAGGAGGTTGTGGAGTCAAAAACAGTGGTGGAATTCAAGCATGCATGGGACAGTCATAAGGAAATTCTAGGGGGTGGGGGTAGGAAGAAGTAGGCTGCTGGTTAACTAGGGCCTGCAGCTTATCCATCAGGTAGGGAAATGGGCAGACTGGGTGGGCCAAGCAGTCCTTATCTGCCGTCAAATTCTATGTTTCTATGTTACAGTCTGCAGTAAGTGTAGATAGGGAGGAATGGGCAGATTGGTTAGGCCAAGTGGTACTTATCTGCTGTCAAATTCTGTGTTTCTTTTTTTTGTAACTTAATCTTTATTGCTGTACAGATTTTGCACATGGCACTTAACAATGTATGTAACAATCTTATACAGTAGGGGTTAGATCATGTATTCTTGTCAGGGCTGGATTAAAGCATTATTAATTACCCTTGCCAGTGTATACAAGGCTACATAGTTTCTCCTATTTCCAAGGGCCACAAGGCCTCAATTACAGTCCAAAAAGGTAAAGAGTCCAGAAACACAAGGCCCCCTCTTGATTCCCTTGCCCCAGATAATGAGGGTGCCCAGGCTTGATTTATACTATGATTACAGAAAAAACAATAACTAACAGTAGTCTGCAAAGTAATGCGCATGGCCATACTCTCATATTGTTATCTCATTTATAAAGAGCCTAGTTACTGTGCCCAGTGAGCACAGCATTACTACTGAGGTAACAGGTATTCACATTAACTTGCTTTAATGAAGGACCATGATTGTTATAAAATATTATTCAAATCCTTTTACAAAAAATATAGGTATACGTGATAAAGAATTATTTAAGGCATACTCTCAAATAACTCACAAGTTGTCTTCAAGACCTTCATCCCCTCCCTCTCCCCATCTTTACTTCCCTCCTTTCCATGTTCCCCAAGTTTTTAAATGTTTGTCTAAACTTATTCTAAGTGAGGGGTGTTATACACCATCAATTCGATCTCTTCCACCTTGACTGCCACATTGCTATGGTGGGGGGTGGGGGGGTCAGACGAGCCATTTTAAAGTGATGCATTTTAGACCAGTCAACCTTAAAATGTGATATAGTCAGCTACTATGTTTTGCCCCGGACAATAGATCTATCTAGAAGGCCAAATATCAGTGCCAGGAAGGAGAAAGGGAGGAGTTTGTTAATAATGTCTGCAGTCGTATATGGACTTGGAGCCAAAACTGTTGTATTAAGGAGCAATTCCAAAAATATGAAACTGTGAGCCTGTTATGCCATAGCTCCGCCCAACACAGTGCAGTGCATGTTGTAGCAAAGTGCTGCGAACGACAGGAGTCCTAAAAAATCTTGTCAATACCCTCCAGTGGAATTCGCCTCAAGAAGAAGAAGCTACAATTCTCCAGCCTCCTGCTAGACATTCTTTCCACTCTGGAATCGTAAAATGAGTCCCACAATCCTGAATCCATCTGAGTCTATCATTGTCTGCATAGGTAACCTTTTAGGTAATTAGTAATTGATAAAGTTGAGACGGGTTTCATTTTAATGTTTAGCCGAACCTATCCATAAAATAAGTCTTCTACGTCCATCATAGGCCTTTGTAACTGTTCTAGATGTGGTTGTTACAGTATAAAATGTCTAACCTGCAAAAAGTGAAAGTAGTCTTCTCTACAGAGACCATATTTATCCTGGAGCTGCAAACATACTATACAAACTTCCCGGTCCAGAAGATGGGCAAATCTAGTGAGACCATGGCTCTCCCAGAAACCAAAGCCCTGATCCTGACTTGGAAGGAGAAACTGTTCGTGTGTCTTATCAGGGTCAAAGGCCAAGGGAATGGGTACCCCCAGCTGACATAACGGTAGCCTAAGGTTGTTTAAGTGTGTCGACTCTGGTCCAGAGGTTAAGAACTGCCCGGATCATCTATTAGGATATGTAGGAGGTGGGCAAGGTCCATAACTGCACGTTTTGCATGTTCCAGCTCTATCAGGTACCACCCCGAATTGATCCTCTGCTTAAGCCAAGTATACAGCCAGGGACCTGCACTGCTAAATAGTAATTCTTTAGATCTGGGAGTGCGAGACCTCACACTGAGCTAGGCATACACAAAAATCTATGTTTCTATGGTGCTTTACACTGAGGTTCATTTTACCCTTACTCAAGTCTGTTTTATGAGGATTCATTTGAGCCAGTTAAACCACAGTTTATAATTACTGGTTACTCTCTATTATACAGTTAACCCAATGATGAGCTTCCTGACTTAGACATGAGACCAGAAGGGCACCACAGGAAATTATTCCAACTTCAGTCCTTGAGAGCAGGATGATGTGCAATTGACCACAATTGTTGTGAGTCAAAAGAAACAACTTTCAGTCACTTGTCCCGTTTACACTGCCCTATTTGCAGCACATCAACCCATGTGCAGAGGTTGATGCGCTGCAAATACTGCCATGTAGACACTTTCCAGAGCACCTTATATGCCGTTCGGATCATTTTTTTGATCCGACTCAGCTGAGGGATCAGTATCGGAGTGAGTGCATTAAATTGTGGTGTAGAGGCTCTGCTGCGCTCGCTCCAATAAAAAGGCTATCTCCCTCAACTCCTCTGTGGATTTATAGCCCCCTCATCAGAGCGACCCGCAGCGCTTCGAGGGCGGGCTGTGTAAACATCAATGCACCAAGCGCAGCGGGAAGGGCACGGGGCAGATTTCTGAGCGCTGCTGCCATGT
This sequence comes from Neoceratodus forsteri, assembly GCA_016271365.2. Taxonomy (NCBI): domain Eukaryota; kingdom Metazoa; phylum Chordata; order Ceratodontiformes; family Ceratodontidae; genus Neoceratodus; species Neoceratodus forsteri. The sequence goes on from CM057455.1 coordinate 1,538,481,267, forward strand.
AAACATAGCTACTGTCTTTGTCAGCTGAGAGTGCTAGGTTCATGGCAGAAGCACTGCATCAGCCACAATCCTTGTAAGACCACCTGTAATAGCAGTCCAATTAGAGAAAACAGCCTCAACCCCCAAATTTGGGGTTGAAATTCATAGAATACAATTTTTGTCAAAGTGGAATCATTTAACTGGAACCCTGAGGCTGAGAAATAAACCGCTACAATACCACAGTGGTTGTGAGTAGAGCTTGATTGGTGACCTGTTTCTCAGTTTCCTAGAACCAAAGGAAAATGTAAAAAAAAAAAAAGACTTTTTTAACAAAATGTTGTGCTAAAAACACAGATTGGAGAGGTAAATAAAAAAATTACACCACACTCTTTAAAATAAATTTTAAACAATAAAGGTGAAAAGCTTAGCCATCAAAATTGCTGGAGCACTGTTTGTGGTGACACACTCTTCAGCGGAAACTACAGATCTGTTGAGAGGAGGTTGTGAGAGTGAGACCAACATAGAGGTAGTTTTCATTTAAAAAGATCCCAGCTTCCAGGGCATCCTTTTTATGGAGATGATACAAAGAGCTGTTGTTGTAAGAATCAGTAATTATTGGGGGTGGTGTAACATTCAGGTTTTTGTATACACCCTCGATGTGGGTTGTAAGCAATAACACATGATGGGGTGTGCATTACCCAGTTCTAATGCATGGCCAGGGGCGTAGTAAGGCATGAGGCCACAGGCTGCATGCATTCAGCCACTGGCCTTGCACTGGATATGTCTAATGCACATCCACGGAGAGCCTTATTATGCTTATAAAATGGGTCTGCGTATTTTACATGGATAAAAATTTATTTTTTTGAAACTCATTTTACCTCCTCACTGGCCCCATAGACCTCTCTCCAGTGGGGTTGGGGGCACCTGTTTCCCACCCCGTCTGAGATCCTTCTGCTCCAGCTTGCTGCTCCCAGGAGCTCTCCTCCAGCTCCACCGACCACCCCACCCCCAGCTCTGAGCCCCCACCAGGATGGGACTGCAATTAACTCCTCCAGCGCTCTATCTACAAACTAGAAGGGCAGCCAGGGAGAGGAGGAGAGACACAGCGATCGGCCAGGCAGGACCCGACTGTGGGCGTGGTAGGCATCCTTGGCCCCACCTTCGCCTGTCCGGGTACCATGGCTTTTTCCTGTGTTCAGTTTCCCCTCGGGGGTGTGGATGTGCAAGGATGCCCTGCCCGTGACTGGCATGCTCCCGCATCAGTGCATAAGGCATCTGCCATCACCCCCGTCTCCTGGAAAGCTGCCGTTAGTCGCGCTGCCCCAGCCACCACCAGGAGACGCTGATACTACTGCCAAAGCATCCACCCACTCCCAGGAGAGGAAAGAAGAGCAGTCCTCCAGATGCTCAATCCTCCCTGCCCCTGCCGCCCCTGGCAGCACCAGCTTGTTCCAACCGGGCCGCCAGCATGGCGCGAGGTGTATGCCCAGCACCTCAATCCTCAGTGCCACCAGGCCAGCTATGAATAAAAATGTTAAAACATTATACTTTCCAGAGACAGCATCAGCTAGGCCTAGCATATCTTTTCCAATTTTAGTTTCTAAGATGTGTTGCCCTTCGCTCACTTACAACTGGCTTATCCACTTACAAATCGCGAACTTTTCTGCTATCTACAGGTACGCACCTTTCTCTTGCATATGGATCCACAGACAGATTGGTTTCCTGACCCACTGCCCCTCTTGTTAAAAGCCATCGTAGATTCTATAAAAGGCACACAGTGGCAGCATTTGATTGGGCACTTATACAGAGGGTTGCGGGAATACCTGAGTAACACCACACAATCCATACTCAAAGCTTGGAATAATGTTACATCCGGCTATATCCTCGACATTTGATTAGAACAAATTACCCACTATGAAGGTCTCCTCTAACCGAATTGGCGTGGCGTTGTCTGGAAATGGTACAATAGATTTTTAATACACCATCTCAGCTGACTAAATACTGTAGAATTGAAAAGTAGCGCATTTGTTTAATTTAGCAGTCGAGACTATGCAACTTGTTAGCTGTAGTTAAAGTTCACTGCCCTGTACTTCCGTATAATGAGTCTGACATAGATAACTAACTTAACTGTTCAATTAATTTAGTGGGCTCTTCTACAGCGTAACATGAGACTTTTTACAGTGAAATAAATCAACTCTACAGTACCTCCGGCTCAGTCTGGATATTGTTGGAGACATTGTGAGAACCTTTGGCCAATCATATGTACATCTTCTGGTCCTGTCCAGTGGTTGTCCCTTTGTCAACAGGTGGAGGAGAGATTGGTGAGGCTGGTGGGGAGGAGGCTGTAATAACCCCAGAATTGGTTCTTTCATCAATCCCCACCCCATCCCCACGGTTATCTCCCAGATCTAGGATGTACACTTATTTACTGGTGAACAAGAAAACAATTACACACTTGTAGTGGCAACAACCCCCCCCTCCCCGGCGCTTGCTAACTGGCATAAGATTCTTAACAATATGTATAACTTAGAACGGCTTATAGCCCAGTGTACTGATTTTGAATCAAAATTTGAATGAAAGAGCCAGCCCGGTGGCACTGAGGTTGAGGCGCTGGACTCCACACCTCGCTCACGCCCGGCGACCTGGGTTCGGGAGTGGACTCGGGTCGCTGGTGGGGTGGCCGGGGAGAACAGCTGAGCGCCCACAACAGCTCGCCATCTCCGGGGGCCTGGGTGGGAGGGCCAATGCCCACCGCACTTGTGTGACTCTCGGGCGGAGGCTCTGGGGGGAATGCAAGCCCCAAGTAGAAGGGGACGGGCGGCTCTGATGTGCAGTGGATGTCGGCGTCTAACACCTTGATATCAGGGGTTCGCACTGCACCGGGAAGAAAAGTGGAAAAACACATGTTGGCTCTGGGATGACGGGCTTCCCAGGGCATGCCTCCGATCTGCCCCAGCTCACCGACCACCTTCAGGCAAATGAAATGAAGGATCAAGGGGGTTCTCACCCCACCTCGTCCCCGCTCAGGGGGTAAGCTGAAGCTACATGGGGGACTGGGAGGTAGGTACAGTGAGCAGGTTGTAGGAGGATGACCCCTTGACAGACTTCTGAAGGGTCAGAGAGTCGGTAGGCAGTAGAGGAAAAATATAATTTCAAAAAAAAGAAAAGATTTGAATGAAGTGGTGGGCATGGGTGTTTTATATTTTGCTGGAAGATAATTTCTTTGTCTCTTAAGGGGCGAGGATCAGGAGCTGGTTTAGCCCTAATGAAGACCCAGTATTTTGCACTCAATTTGAGTATCCTGGACCTTAGACCCTCGTTATTACATTCGGGTTATACAAGGCAAATTAACTAAACCTTACTCTTGGGTATTATCTGTAATATGATGGCTTAATTGTTTGCATGTGTTTTGTCATGCCAGGAATATATTGTTTGATCAGTGGAACTGGAATATCCCATGGGCTTTGTTTATATGATATATTATGCTATTCATTTTCTTTTCTGTAATGCTCTCTGAGATCATAAAGAATTAAAAAAAATTAAACGTTATAAGTTTAAGTAGCAGAAGAATGAAATCTTTAATGTGATTTTATGTAAAATACTAGCTCCTCCGCCTGCATTAGCTTACTGTATTTTTAATTTTTTTTTGCCCTTAACTGTTTTGATCTATTAGGGCCACTGTAGTTCTGGTTTTACCTGGTTGGTATAGAGGGTGTCATGGCTCCCACCTCACCCCCGCATACACATACACTGAGGCACTTGCAGTTTAAAATTTTGCAGCTAAGCGTTTTTAAAGCTTCTTTCATGCAAATGTCCCAGTTAAAATGAATATGTCAGGTGCTAGCATTGTGATTGGGGAAAAAAGCGGAGTAGCTGAGCAGGCAGTCCGAAAAAGCCACGAGTGATTCAGATCAGACGCAACCCATTAATGCTGGAAGTTATGTGCTTAGATGCAGCTTATGCCTTCCAGCGTTGAGCTGCCCTGCTTACTTTGTCGAAGATCAGCTTGTGAGGATGGCTGGCGGTGGTGTGGGTAGGTTTGTGCAGGAGGATCAACGAGTGTCAAAGCAAGGGAGTGAGCGGCTGTTGGGGAGGCCATTGAGCACAGGATCGATCACTGTGTAAGACACCACAAAAAAAAATAAATAAATAAAATAAATCAAAAAGATTAACAACAAAAGACAGTATTTTCCTGTTACATAATGCAGGGTTTTGTTAGCTTTTAGAAGTGCTTACATTGTTTTGAGGTTGGATGGTCAATTTTTATGTTGTCTCCCGTGTGCTCAAGCAACATCTTGTGGTAGTAGCACAGTGAGAGGTGTGTCAGTGTTGGCGAATGCAGGGCATGCTTTAGTACGTGCATCCCTCATTCTCCAATTAGCCAGCATGCTAGTGCTGATGAAAAATTATGTATAGTGCCATCAACTTGAAAGAAATGTGCCGCTGCAATCAGAGACAAGCTTGTCATGCAGTGGCAGAGATGACACGCCTCCCGTACATGGGTTTCCTGGTGAAATATTTCAATAAACACAATCCCCAAACAAAGCCGACACTGGGGGTGCAATCCACATGTCGGCGTGTCCCCCACCCACACGCTGTGCGGCATGGTGGGGCGCTTTTGAAATGTGCCCACTTACGCTTTAACCCGTGTTGGCATGTTCCCCAACTGTGTGGCACACTGGGAACCCACCCAGTGTGCCCAACAAACTGGACCCCGCGATGTCCGGTCCTTTTTACCTGAAAAAAGCGGTCTTTTGTTGTCCATGGTGCACCCCCCACCTCAACCTGCACCCATCCGCTGCGCACCCCACCTCCCCACATGCCCCCCTCACTCCATACTTGCCTCCGGAGGTCTGGTGCTGTGATATTCGGGGGAGCAGGAATACGACTGGACTCTTCAAAGCTGAACTGCCAAAATGAAAAAATGCTGGTAAGCTGTATAATGGCATAGATGGGGAGGGGGGTCAACTTAGGTGGATATCCTCTACCGCCACAAAGACTGCCTCCCTCAGAATGCCCTCCTGCTGGCTATCACCTCCTCCATCCTGTCATTGGTTGACTATGGGCTCCCTATCTATGTGGCTGCTGACCCCACCGCCCTCACCAAAGTCCAGACCTCGATCAACAAGGCTTGCAGGCTTCTGACCTGTGCCCCCAGCAGAATGCACACATGCCAGCTCTACTCCTCCTCGAACTTACTCACCTTTGATTAGCGCCTGCACTACCACACCTGTATACTGGCAAAAAAATCACTATTTGGGTTCGCTGCATCCCTAAAATTGGCCTCCCACTCGGTTGCCACCTGAAGCGCAACCAAAGCCACCTTCCAGGTCCCAAGAGCCAGGACCTCTCTCACCCAAAGATCATTCCACCACAGAGCCCCCTCTTGGTACAACTCTCTCCCCACTCATATCTCAAACATCCCCAGAATCGGCCCCTTCAAAAATCACCCTCCGAAACCACCTCAGTGACACTCGGAGCTGTAAATGCCCCTGACTGGCCCATACCTAGAGCCCCGCTTGGCCCAATTTACAACGCCCTTCTTGTCTGCCTTCTCCCCAGCAACCACCCCTTCTCCCCAGGTATCGCTTTCTAGAACCCCTCTAGCGGTACCTATTATTTATATACTAGACTAATTGTAAATCTACTTGAAGCCTTTGTATACCTTTGTATTACTGGAATTGCTTTGTGTGCTCTTTTATTGTATCTCACCTGTAATGTTCTCCATTGTTGTACTCAACCACCAATTGTTGTCTACCCTCCCTGCAATGAGGTGCCTTTGTAAATGAGTCTTTGACTCAAAGGTTGTAAATCAGATTATGAAATAAATAAATAAAATAAATTATCTCACCCATTTTTTGAATTTTGGCTCCAAATTTTCAACAACAGGGTTCTTGGGACCCACCTCATGAACACATGCACTGTCATCTCGTTATTCGGTCCAAAGAGTTATTTTGCAGTCACTGTGCGCAATCACCTTTTGGGGCCGAATAACAAAATGACAGTGCCACTGTTCATGAGGTGGGGTCCCAAAAAGCCTATGTTGCAAATTTCATGAAAACATTCCAAAAAATGACTGTGTTACGAGAGTGCATTGCGTAGTTTCCACGCAAGCGCATAACTTCGACAATTTTTAATATTTTCATTCCAGATTTTCAACATTGTCATTTTTTCACACCTCCTTATGAACAGTACAGGTGTCATTTTTCACACCCTGCTGAAATATGTTTTGGCACATCTGGGGCACAATGGCAC